>OW386285.2:65442194-66086994 GCA_936432065.2 Rutpela maculata | reverse complement strand
AACCGTTCTTCGCGAAGTATTTTCGGAATGTTTTGTCATTCAGGGTGGGTGTGGTTGTTTTGGCGTCAAAAGATACTTGACTTATCAATATTCCCTGTAATAACCCCGATCTGTCAAGCTTTCACAAGCGTCTTATGGAAAGATCAGAACAAAGGGCAGTAGTAGTTTTTTTGAGGGAAAAAGTACACCACCATCATTTTCGTGGTACGATAGAACGTGGGGAGTATGTGACTAGATCTATTTTAAACGATTCAGAAGTTTCATTTCAACGCGTGTTGTTCTATTAATTTTAATAGCCATTTAACTCTAAAAGGGATGAAATGTCAATTTGTGAAAAATTGAGCAGCGAAACATATATTTTTGACATGATATTTGGAATCGGCGGCTCAAAAAACAAGGATAGGTGTCTCACCTAGTGGTGCAGCGAAAAAATTCATCTGGGGGAGGCCAAATAATAAATAAATACCAATTTCGCCAATTAATATATATCTTTATTAAATAGATGTGTATAGATTCCTCTACTAGATAATATTGGCATTAATTACAAAATATTTATTTCAAGGGATAATTTGGATAGTCCTTTGTACTGATAGAAATTATCTCGCCCCCCCCCTGCCCCCCCTGGCTGCGCGCCTGCTTTCACCTTTGGAAAATAAAATATTTTTTTTGTGTGCCTGTGATTAATTTTGGTTTTGTGATGCAATGTCTCTTAAACCCTGAAGTGGTGGCGCCTTTAGGTAGAACAGCAGTAGTGGCGCCCGGTCTGACGGACCCAAAAAGAAAAAAAAAAGAAAAAAATATTTAGCGGGGTGGTTAATTATTAATTATGCATGTGATCGCTTTGGGGCACTTTTTTTATAGTTATGATGTAATAATAATAGGTTAATCACTCGTTAGGAACTCGAAAATATTCAGAAGTTGAAACTGCTGCAAATTGAAAGAACTTAGCTGAAAGATTCAAAAAAAAATTATTTGGCATAAAGCTGTACAAAAAATTGACTTCATTTCTAAAAGTAAACATACTACATATTACAACTGCAGGTAAAGGAACACAAGTAGGGCACAGAAATTTTGCATGTGACAAGCACAGAAATCTCTTATATAATTTACAAAAATATCTTGTCTTCGTGTCTTTTGTACACAAATAACAACGTTTTATGGTTGTTGGTAGTACTAGATCGCGTCTGGGATTTTCAACAGATATTCCTTTTTTTTTTCGATTTTTTTTATTTTAATTTTTTTATATATTCAGGGTCATTCACGGAAAGCGGGTATTAGACGTTTCTTGGGATCTGTCGAGTTTAGAAATTTGAAAATTGGTATGAGGGGGTTTTTGGATATGGCGGATCCAACGAAAATATTTTCATGCTTGTGCTACTTCCGCTTATACCGGATGTAGCACCTAACTTTGTTATTTTAAATGAAACACCCTATATTTTATTGCATATTTCGATTCCTCATACAATTTTAGCTTAGGTTTATGTACCATAACATACTCTTAAACATACCGGTTTTCGAGATAATTAATATTTTTGGAGATTTTTGACGGTTCCCACCCTTCGGAAAAAAAATCGATATCTTCTATCATGTAGCCGATTAGGAAATTTTCTTTTCAAACTATTACAAGTATTCTATGACCTAACTAAAAGCTCTCTTATGTTTTCACAATATCATACAGAGTATTTTATTTTCACAGTCGAACATTGTTTTAGTTCAAACGACAAAAAGTCATTTTTTTCAAGTAGAACCCCCTGTATATTTTCACAGAATCTAATAGAGGATTGAATTCTTCATCGATTGATATTACCATTCCCTATACCTATCTCTCTTCGTTTTCTTATTATGGACGAATATTTGTAAAACGTACAATCAAAATCAAAAATCAGCACTGTTTGTTAGTAGGCAATACAAGTCATAACTTGATTCCTTTTTTATCATAAACGATAATAATCATATAGATAATTGATAATAATTTGTTTTTGACAGCTTCAAAAACGAGAGATTATATTTATAACAAATACTTTGGCACAAAAATTTACAAAATTAATAAACACTGAATATAAATATTTAATGCAGCAACTGTTCAAAATGCTCTCCATATTGCCCCAAACAAGCCAATATCCTGGAATTTACGGCACTTACAATGGCTCGGCGAATTTCGTGGGGATTTATTTACTGAAACGCAGTCCATATTCTCTTCTTTGGATCTTCTTTGGTAGTAGCCGGGGTGGCATAAATAATATTTTTGATAGTATCATATTTAAATAGCAATAAATATGCGAAGATTTTGCGAACAGTAACTTTTATTGATAATTTGCCCCTAAATATTTATAATTCTATGTATTTTCAAATGAACGGTTTCGGTCCACGGGAAGTTTATGACGAATTAGTCGTTCGAAGATAGGTGGTTTGGCTACCGAGGACCTTGGAGATGGCCGGCAAGGTCCCCTGATTTGACCCCCTTAGACTTTGGACCTTTGTGGTATTAAAAATATTGTTTATGCCACCCCTGCTACTACCAAAGAAGATCCAAAGAACAGAGAATGGGCTACATTTTAACAAATCCCCATGAATTAGCCAAGCCACTGTAAGTGCAAGTGGACAGCATTTTGAACAGTTGCTGCATTAAATATTTATATTCAAAGTGTTCATTAATTTTGTAAATTTTTGTCCCAAAGTATTTGTTATAAATCTAATCTCTCGTTTTTGAAGCTGTCATCTTGATAAAAAAGGAACCAAGTTATGACTTGTATTGCCTATTAACAAACAGTGCTGATTTTGTTTGTACCGTTTTACAAATATTCGTCCATAATAAGAAAACGAAGAGAGATAGGTATAGGGAATGGTAATATCAATCGATGCAGAATTGAATCCTCTATTAGATTCTGTGAAAATATACAGGGGTTCCATTTGAAAAAAATGACTTTTTGACGTTTAAACTAAAACAATGTTCGACTGTGAAAATAAAGTACTCTGTATGATATTGTGAAAACATAAGAGAACTTTTAGTTAGGTCATAGGATACTTGTAAGAGTTTCAAAAGAAAATTTCCTAGTCGGCTACATGATAGAAGATATCGACTTTTTTTCCGAAGGGTGGCAACCGTCAAAAATCTCCAAAAATATTAATTATCTCGAAAACCGGTATGTTTAAGAGTATGTTATGGTACATAAACCTATGCTAAAATTTTATGAGGAATCGAAATATGCAATAAAATATAGGGTGTTTCATTTAAAATAACAAAGTTAGGTGCTACATCCGGTATAAGCGGAAGTAGCACAAGCATGAAAATATTTTCGTTGGATCCGCCATATCCAAAAACCCCATACCAATTTTCAAATTTCTAAACTCGACAGATCCCAAGAAACGTCTAATACCCGCTTTCCGTGAATGAGCCTGTATACAGTGTGTCCCAGGATAGATGTAACAAGAGGTGTAATGGACCAAAAATTTTGGAATTTTGGGATGGTATTTCGTGATTGAGTCCTGCTTGTTGTAAAACTAAAGTATACCAAAAATGACTTGATTTGGTGTTCTACAGGGTGTTTTATAAGCAAAGTTGTAAAAATCACCACTAATAAAGTACCTTTATTTTTCAAAATATGAAAAAATTCCACTAAGGAAAGTTATTTAGAATGCAATTTTATACCTCTATACCAAATTTTAGGAGTATAAAATTATTTTTTTGAAACTTCCCATTTTTTCAATAAATTAGTATTTTATTTTGAATCATTCAATTAAAACTGCATAGAAATTATTTTTTGTGAATTAATATTTAAAGTTATGTAGAAGCTAAAAGTAGGCTATGAGAATAGCAGTGGATACATATGTATGCAGTTTTAATTGAATGGTTCAAAATAAAATACTAATTTATTGAAAAAATGGGAAGTTTCAAAAAAATAATTTTATATTCCTCAAATTTGGTGTAGAGGTATAAAATTGCTTTCTAAATAATTTTTCTTAGTGGAATTTTTTAATATTTTGAAAAATAAAGCTACTTTATTAGTGGTGATTTTTACAACTTTGCTTATAAAACACCCGGTAGAACATCAAATCAAGTCATTTTTTGTATACTTTAGTTTTACAACAATCCCCAAATACCATTCCAAAATTTTTGGTCTATTACACTTCTTGTTACATCTATCCTGGGACACGCTGTATAGTTATGATGTAATAATAATAGGTTAATCACTCTTTAAGAACCCAAAAATATTCCTTTATACTTTCCTTTTTAGTAAAAAAATCACACATTCCAAACCATAAATTGGAAAATTTTTATCACACTAGAGGTGACGTTGGGTCTGGGACCCAAAACACTAATAAATGCTCAATAAAATGTAACACAATCCTATCGCTGTGTAGGTTAATACTAAACGACACTTTAAGAAGGTACCTAGCAGTTCCAGTTACCAAAGCTATCCCCGTCCTTGTGTGCAATAAAAGTATATCGCTCGGGTCTAACAGACTGGGCACCACCACTGCAGGTTTAATTGATTAATTTCTCTGAGCTTTAAAAATGTTTAAATTTATATCTTTGTAGTATTTGTAAACTTACACATGACAACGTTGAAATAAGATAATATTAAAAAAATAATATAAGTGTAGAAAAATAGCGGATATTAGGGTGACAAATTATTCCAATCACCCGCAAAAATAAATTGAATTCGATTTAACCAATAGGTAACTAAATTATAAAATTTACTAATTTGATTTTAATGCAAAATTGATAATTCCAAAAATTATGATTGCTGAGACAAATTAATTAGTAAAAATAACTTGAAAATAATAACACAGGTCGACATTTAGTTTGAAAAAATACACCGGACTCTACCTAGGTACCCAGGGGTTTTTGGGGTCGCTGATTCCGATGCCGGGATGCGTTAAGCTCTACCACGTCAGGTTGAAGGTCATCTGAAGGTGAAACTAAGAAAAGGCGGTTGAAAAAATCTGAATAAATTCACACATTTTGGGGTCGCTGAGTCCGAATCCGGTGTTCGCTTACCCTTAAATGGCATCCGGAGGTCATTTCAAGGTTAATTTGAGAAAAAACAGAGGGGAAGCTGTCAAAAAATCTGAAAAAATTTATATATGGGATTTTTGGGTCGCTGAGTCTGCATCCAATGCCGGTTGACCTCTATCACGTCAGTTTAAAGGTAATTTGAAGGTCAAACTGAGAAAAGGTGGTTGAAAAGATCTGAAAAAATTCACACAGGTTTTTGGGGGTCCCTGAGTCCGAATACGATGTCGGTTGGCCTCTATCACCTCATATTCAAGGTCTTTTGAAGGTTAAAATAAGAATAGGAGGTGAAAAAAAAATGGAAAAAATTTATACGAATGCTCACCTTTCTACTTATTGTCTGTTTATCTGGCTGCCTTTATACCTGCACACCTGTTTGTTTGCTTGTTAGTCTGTATTTTTCGTCCTCCTGGATTTTCTCTCTGTCCATCTATCTGACATCCTGCCTTTCTACCTGCCTTTCTGTCGGTAATTCTGTCTATCTTCCTATCTGACTAAATGACTAAATGTTTCTATCTGTCTGTTTTTCTGCCACCCTCCATCTAAATGTCCACCGACAGTCTGTCTGCCTCCTTGTCAGTTTGTCTCCTTACCTTTCTGCCTACCATTCTTTATCGGTTTTGCGTGATTGTACAAAAACTAAATTAAAAAAAAAACTTTTGAAAGCCTTCAACAAATCAATTCGCTTCTCTCATCATAAGTGTATTAATCGAAATTCGGGCGAGAACGTTTACGTTCCTGGAATGATCTAATTTGCTGTTGACATGAGTTGAAATTTCCAAAATTTTATGCTAAAAGTACTTATATTTAAAAACCCTGACTCAAAAAACCATTAAATTACTTTGATCCTGACATGATCGAGCTCCAAGTGCCAACGACCGTGATTCGCACCGAATTTATATCCCTCTTCTGCCCAAACTCACTTGCGGTGGGCATGCGCCATCTGTCGAATACTAAAGGTATTAGATATAGTTGTAGAAGCAGAGCAAACATGAAAGTAGAGAGTCTCTACTTTCATGTTTGCTCTGCTTCTACAACTATATCTAAAGGCCAGTCTTTGCGTTCCACAGGATTTATGTGGTGATTATAAGCTCGTCAATTTTTACAGTAGGTGATTCATTGAGTTAAATATATTTGGACTGAGATAGCTGAGGAATCTCCATGGGCAGCTAAAGCTGCCCAAAAACCTATGTGAATTTTTTCGGATTTCTTCAACCACCTTTGCTTAGTTTGACCTTCAAATGACCTTGAAACTGACGTGGTAGATGTCAACCGGCATCGGATGCAGACACAGCGACCCAAAAAAAACCTATATATAAATTTTTTCAGATTTTTTGACAGCTTCCTCTCTTTTTTCTCAAATTGACATTGAATTGACCTCCGGATGCCTTTTACGAGTAAGCGAACACCGAATTCTTACTCAGTGACCCCAAAAACCTGAGTAAATTTTTTCAGATTTCTCAATCACCTTTTCTTAGTTTGACCTTTAAATGACTTTGAAACTGACGTGGTAGAGGTCAACCGGCATCGAATGCAGACTCAGTGACCCAAAAAACTTATATATAAATTTTTTCAGGGTTTTTGACAGTTTCCCCTCCGTTTTTCTCAAATTATCCTTGAAATGACCTCCGGATGCCTTTTAAGGGTAAGCGAACACCGGGTTCGGACTCAGCGACCCCAAAAACCTATGTGTGAATTTTTTCACATTTTTTCAACCACCTTTTCTTAGCTTGACCTTCAAATTACTTTGAAACTGACGTGGTAGAGGTCAACCGGTATCAGATGCAGACTCAGCGATCCAAAAACCCATGTATAAATTTTTTCAGATTTTTTGACAGCTTCCTCTATGTTTTTCTTAAATTAACCTTGAAATGACCTCCTGATGCCTTTTAAGGGTGAGCGAACACCGGATTCGGACTCAGTGACCCCAAAAACCTGTGTGAATTTTTTCAGATTTTTTCAACCACCTTTTCTTAGTTTGACCTTCAAATGACTTTGAACCTGACGTGATCAATCTTAATCGACCCCGGCATCGGAATCAGCGACCCCAAAAATCCCTGGGTACCTAGGTAGAGTCCGGTGTATTTTTTTAAACTAAATGTTGTGTAATTAATACTCTAACGACTGTCTTAGCCAGACCAACGCCAGCCAGCGCAGCGGCCGGGACAAGCAAGTCGCTGGTTCCTTATTTCACCGTCGCGACGTAGCATGTTTCATTTGGCTGACGGGCTCTACAGAGAGGAACTGCTAACAATAAATATTTTTATCCGTTGTCGTGAATCCTTTTTTTCATTGTCAATTATGAAAAAAACTCAAGAGTAATTTTAAAACATTTATTTGTACTTATAATACACCCGCCGTGCATAAAATATCATCCATATAATATCATACATATAATTTAATTGTACCACTTTAGAAATTTTGCCACATTTTTATAATATACAAATTTTAATTGTATTACAAATTGTTCCAATATAGCATATAATCATACAATTTATTATTCAAAACATTAATAATATCGAATTTTACAAACAAATACCAGCATCCAATTCCATATAGAATGTAGTGCAATAGACGATCCAGTAACCAAAGGCTGAAAAATAAATCGTGTAATTTAGGTGTGTTAAATATATTGTCAATTTATAAAATGTACATATTATAAATCGACCATCACTCATGGACTTAATGGGTGAAAAAAAAATCCTTTATGCTAAAATTACTTTTAAATAATATTATTATATAATTTATATTATTATATATTATATAATTATTATAACAATAATAAAACCAATTTTATTTATATTGACTATATACTGAATATAAATAAGGCGATTAAAAAATAATTTAGTTGGGGCTGAAAGAAGCAAGGAGAAGTTATTCAGCCTATAACAACCCCTAGCGCCAGAATTTATTTTGAAAATGATATGTTGCAACTGCAAAGTGACTAAAAAATCCTGCAGCTGCAGAAAGTCGAACCAAAATTGCTCCTATTTATGTGGCCAATATTTAGGAAATGCATGCAGCAATGTTTTTCAAGAACTCAAAGACAGCATAGAATTACTAGATGAAAACTAGATTTTACTTTTACTTTTTAGTTTTTTACTTTTAGTTATTAAATTATTTTCTCAATATAAATACTAGTTTTTTACTTTTATTTATTTAGGCATCTATTAAATTATTGAATGATGCTTTTCAACGAATTAAATTTATTTTACTGATTCAAGCTCCTATTGCACGCCACTGATTTATAATATTATATCTTCTTCTTCATAATAGTACAAAATTTCACTTGATTCAATTTTTGCCTTTACATATTGTCACGTGTTTCCACCCTTAGGAAACTACCCCTTGCAAATTCCGTGGGTTCCAAAAATTATAACAAGAGATGTCCACTAACACACTTTATTAAATATTTACTGGATACTTCACAATACTATTATTAATTTAAATACACTTTACTGACTAAAAATCACAATGTTTATCACTTTGTTTCTCTTTGAAGTCTTAACCTCACTTTCTATACTTTCTGAACTACTCGCCGAGAATGCGGTCGGTCTTTTATACCTAAAAATGACAGATCTCGATTTTTCTGTGATGACGCCACCATTCTCTAGATAATTCCAGATTGTCACTTTGGAATCTTCTGGTAGGTTCTACCTCGAGTAGGTGCAGATACATCATTCTAGGGGTTGTAACACATTACACTGCCCCCTCCTTAAGCCTGAACGTCCCGGTCAGGCAGTTCAGCCTCTTTCACGCACTTCGCCAGTCTATCCAAGTGTACGACCTTCATCTTGGACTTTTTGTTTCGTTGAATCCGATAGACGACATTAATTCGTGTAATAACAGTTTAAGGTCCTTCCCAAGGAGGAAGTTTCGGTGACTTCCCTTTCTTTCGCTGTGGGTTATACAGCTAAACCAGATCTCCTGCCTTGAACCCTTCTGAACTACCCTTACGGTCGTATCGAGCCTTCATTCGGTCACTGGCTATGGTGATTTGGTCTCTAACCAGCTCATGAACATTTCTTAGCCGTTCACTCATTTCATCCACATAGCTGTTCACAGGAAGCTGTTCTCCGCCTGGTGTTCCGAAAATCAAATCACACGGTGATCTCATGTCCAAATACTACACGGGCTGGTGTTTGTTTCGTAGACTCGTGGATAGCAGCTCTGTATGCCATGAGGAAGAACGGTATGTGGAGATCCCAATCACGTTGATTCTTATGAACCACTTTAGAGATATGTTCTTTCATGGTCTTGTTATGTCGTTCCACCATTCCATCTGATTGCGGGTGAAGGGCTGTTGTCCGTGTTTTGTGTATCCCTAATAACTTGCAGATTTGCTGAAACACCCCTGACTCAAAGTTCCTCCCTTGATCTGAGTGCAGCTCCAGGGGTACACCAAACCGACATATCAAATTATCTACCAAGACTTTGGCGACAGTGACTGCTTCTTGGTTTGGAATTGCATAGGCCTCTGGCCACTTACTAAAATAGTCCATGGCAACCAGTATGTACTTGTTACCATCCTTGGTTACTGGGAATGGGCCGGCTATATCGATCGCGATCCTCTCGAAAGGAGTTCCGACGTTATATTGCTTCATTGCACCCCTACTTCTAGTCTGTGGTCCCTTACTGGCTGCACAAATTTTGCAATTGCGACACCAAGCTTCCACATCTTGACGACTATTTACCCAATAAAATCGTTCTCGTACTTTATTCAGGGTCTTATTAACGCCGAAGTGCCCACCGGATGCTCCATTATGCACTTCCTGAAGTACTTTCGGTACTCGACACCTGGGAATCACTAGACGCATGGCAACCTGCTTCCCATCTGGGCTTTCCCATGCTCTCCTCAAAAGCCCATCTACGACCGTAAGTGAATCCCATTGTGACCATAAAGCCTTCAGTCCCACTTCTTTGTTGGAAACATCCTTCCATGCTGGACGCGTTCCCTCTTCTTTTGCTCTCAACATGGGTCCGATTTCTACATCGCGCAATTGCTCTTGCCTCAGAGTTTTCTTTGTCCAACTGTCTGGAAGATCAACCTTGACAATGTTGACTTCAACCATGTTCGGCAATTTTCCCACCTGAGGGTAGCGCTTGCAATCTTCCTTGCCTGGTTTTCTGGATAATGTAGGAGTTTTGACTGCCTGCGTTGTCAACAGCCTGGTTTTCTCGTATTGGTTGTTCACTTTTGACAGAATAAATTGTTCGTTTCCAATCCTTAAGACTCGCTTTCCTACGTCAACAATAAATCCATACTGTTCCATGATGTCTAGCCCCAAAATGAAGTCATCCGTGATGTCAGCCACGATGACCCTGTGGTCGAACCTTAATTGTCCAATCTGCAAACCCAGGTCTACTTCTCCATGAACCGTAGCCCTGTCCCCCGTAGCTGTCCGGACGATCACTTCTTCATTTTGACTCTTGGTAATCTTTATACCCGATATAAATCCTGGCCGTACTATTGATGACGTAGTACCTGTGTCGATGGTAAACAAACATTTTCTTCCATTCACATTTCCTTGCAACAACAGACTGCTTGCAATTCTTCGAAGCTGGGAAATCTTAATTTCTCTGGGGGCACTGCATTCCTTAGCTAGCACAACTCCCCTGGCACTGTTTTCCTGCTTCTCTTCAACATTCACAGCATTTACTCGACTCTCCGAGTTCTGCTGTCGACAGTCTCGTTTCATATGTCCCACCTTGCCGCAGTTGAAACATTTAATACCTCCGCTCGGCTTTCCTCTATTTTGTTGTTTTTCTTGCTTTCCGAGGCCATCCAATTTATCGCATAATTTGGTGAATATTTTCTGCATCTCAGTTAGCAAGGGGTTCTGGTTCATTTCTGGTTGCGATTCTTCGAGAGTCACAGCTCGCACTCTCGACCTTGGAGTATCCCTGTAAGCGGCTTCTACATCGAGTGCACGCACCAAAGCTTCGCTACTACTTTGGTGTCTCGTCAGCCTCAAAACTCGCCTGACCCTCTTCGTCCCTTATACCATCTAAAAAGGCCCCCACGGCTAATTGTTCCTGGAATTCTTTAGGTGAACTTGGATACGCCAGGTGTGCCAGTCTCTCTATCGCAGCTTCAAATTCTTGTAAACTTTCCCCAGCTTTTTGCATCCGGGATTTCAGCTGAGCCTGGTATAATTGGGCAAGGTGTTGATCGCCATACCTCAAGTCTAATGCATCTTCCAAGACTTTAAAGTCCCTTTGTTTCTCAACTGGGATGGTTTGGAGTAACTCTGAAGCTTGGCCCCTTAGTGCTAGAACTAATGCCATGGCCTTTTCCTCATTATCCCAATTGTTCGTACACGTTGCTGCCTCAAACTGCCTCTTGTACGTCGTCCAGGAACTTTGGCTATCAAAAGAAGGAGGTTTTAGTCGCTGACCTGATGATACCACCTGCTGGCTTCCTCTATCTCTCAACTGTCGTTTAAGCCGGTCTATTTCTCATTTGACTTCTTCTTCGAACTTGTTTACTTTTTCTTTAACTTCATTTACCTCCCCTTTGACTTCGCTTACTTCCTCCTTGATTTCACTCTTTAGTTCTTCATTGGCAGAAATGATTGCGTCCTGTTGTGTTTTTATTTGATTGCTCAGAATTTTTCTTAATTCTTCCTGGTGTTTTTCTTGTTCTTCTTTTTCTTCTCGACGCTGTCTTTCTTGTTCTTCTTTTTCTTGTTGGCGTCTTATTTCCAGATTTTCCATCATTTTCTTTAATTCGTCCCTTTCTTCTTGACGTCTTCTTTCCTGATCTTCTTTTTCTTCTTGATGTCGCTTTTCTTGGTTTTCTATAATTTTTCTCAGTTCGGTTTTTTCTTCTTGACGTCGTCTTTCTTGTTCCTCTTTTTCCTCTTGACGTCTTTTCTCTTGCTCTTCTTTGTCTTCCTGGCGTCTTCTTTCTTGTTCTTCTTTTTCTTCTTGGCGTTGCTGCGCCATCATCTTCGTAAATTCCGCAAGTAGGTCCTTCATTTGTTTCTCCGTAGCCATGCTTCTTGTTGTAATGGGCATACGATTACGTTAAAATAAAATAAATTTAACTGCCACGTCAATATCGGGTAATGGAACTTTCCAGAAAAATCTCGAAACAGCACGAAAAAGTCTTATCCAAAGTCACTATCCAGTTCAGAGAATTTAATAATCTCCACTAATGTCCAAATAGAAAAGTTCTAGTAATTTTCGCGCACTAACTGAGTCTTTTTCAGTGTCTCTATCACTTCTCAGTTTAAAGGAATTAATTATTACACTAATGTCCTAATTAAAATGTTCTACAATGTCTCAAAAATGCACTTAACACTATTTTCCTGTTCGAAAACAACCCTCGAACAATGTCCAGTAAATTAGTCCACTGTGTTAGCACTAAACCTCGAGAATACTTCTCGAACACTCCAGCACAACTTCAGAGCCCCTCTTGTCATAAAATTCCGCTTCTCACACCAATTTGTCACGTTTTTCCACCCTTAGGAAACTACCCCTTGCAAATTCCGTGTGTTCCAAAAATTATAACAAGAGATGTCCACTAACACACTTTATTAAATATTTACTGGATACTTCACAATACTATTATTAATTTAAATACACTTTACTGACTAAAAATCACAATGTTTATCACTTTGTTTCTCTTTGAAAACCTCACTTTCTATACTTTCTGAACTACTTGCCGAGAATACGGTCGGTCTTTTATACCTAAAAATGACAGATCTCGATTTTTCTGTGATGACGCCACCATTCTTTAGATAATTCCAGATTGTCACTTTGGAATCTTCTGGTAGGTTCTTTCTCGAGTAGGTGCAAATACATCATTCTAGGGGTTGTAACACATTAAAATATGTTAACAAAAAAACAATAGCAATGAAGATATTCTAAAAAGTGTAAAAAACTGTTAATTTAGGGGTGGTTTTGGGCACGTTTCCCCGCTCAGAGGTTTGGGAACTTTTAATATAAAGAAGCAAAAAACTACACATTTTCGTTAGACTCAGCGTTAGGTGATTTTGTTCTGGGTCCTATGTTAAATGCTCTGGCCTATATCTCATTTTGTGTAAGTTCTGTTTGGAAATATTGTGAAATTTTATTGCGAAAGGTGCGGTTAGTTGTCCTTAATTTGTATTTAGCCTTAATAAATGAAATACAGGAAGCTCTTTTATGCTTCAAATCTGTCTGCGAGTCTCAAATAAAATTATAAATATATTACGATGAGTACAAACTTACATCATGGTTCTTCTGTAAGCTATATCTCTATCAAGTTTTTCATTAAGTAGAATTTTCAATCCAATAAGCCTTGTATTCAACAAAAATGCCAAAATATCTTGTTTTTGCATTGGGACAAGGTGTCTGTAGGAAAATTCATTTCTTTCAGATTCCATCACTGCAAAACTGAGAGCTCTTAGTTTATCGTTGATAAAAGTCCATGAATTAAAAGTATAATATGCCAGTGCTATAGATGCTATGTAAATTTTCCTTTGAATTTTTGTCGGCCTGAAAATGAAATGTCACATTATTTGATTCTGTAAAATAATAATAGTCTGTATATATGTAAAACTGGAAGTATCTTTGTACGGAAATGAAGCTAAAGGTTTCAAATTTGATACTCATATATAATGCTGTCAACATAAAGGAAAAAATAGTTACAGTGAGGAGGTTTTAATGTATTTATTTATTTCGCGGACACACATTGGTAATGTTATCAAAATAAAAGAAATCTAAAATCCATGAATTGGTATGTTAAAAACATTTCCTTCATGAGCAGCGCCAAGTTATTTATATAAATAAAAAACCTCTGCCCAAAGAATCACTACTTCCACATCCAGATTTTCTATCCAAGTCACTCATAACGAAAAAAAATTGTATGTGGAAATAATTGTTTATGGAACTTTAATAATATAATATTTGAAATCCTCTACCACAAATACCCATAAAACGATACCCCACATCGGTAGTGGGGTGGGGATGGTGATAGGGGGTGGTAGTGGGTGTAGATGAAGTAAAAAATATTTTGAAGTTTCTGGTTCTTGTGCACACACTAAATCACATTTTTTTTCATCCCTTTTAATAATGGGGGCGGTAATGGGGGTGGCTAATGCCAAATTTTTTTTTGTGACCTTAGTTTCTCTTGTATATACTAAATACCAATTTTATGGACTCTTACCTGCTTGATTTAACTATTTACCCCAAATTTACCCCAATTTACCCCCCAACCCTTCGACGACAAGATGAAAATATAATCTAGTTCTAGATCTCGTTAAAGTACATATGTGTACCAAATTTCAAGTCAATATCTCAAACGGTTCCAGAGTAAACGTGCGCATAAAAAAAGTTACAGACCGACAGACAGACCGACAGACAGAAAACATTTTTTTCGCTCAAACTTAAAATCTCGACGTTTCATGACATTCTAAGCCTATTTCCCTACTTCCACTGGATGTGAAAGTAATACACGCATATTAATTAGGGTGATCCTTAGCTATACTTGACGATATTTTTTTCTTACAATTTTTCTACCTCCCTAAAGTGGTTCTGATTATTTAAAAAATTAAGTATACAAAATTTTAACTCGATTGGATAATGCTAACCCGTGCCCCAAGGCAAAATTCACCACCAGGCGCAATTTTCATCTATTTTCAATAGTATCTCGTGAACTGTTGATTACATTTAAATATTATACATACATAATTAGAAGAAAATTTATTTTTCTTTGCATTTTTCTCATACATTTAATAGTTGAATAGGAATAATGAAGCTCTGGTTGGCATAAACCGGCACCAGAACATTCATGTTCTCTTTGAAATGCCAGGATACACATTTTGTGTCCCATAAATTAATCAAATTAGTTTCCCTTTATTGTAAGGGATGTCTTATAGCAACACGGTATATGTCGCTTTTGTCTGCTAGGCGTACGACCTCAACAAACTCTTTTTCATTGGTCGTTTTTTAACAACAACGATTCTCTGCGATATTGCCATCTGCTGCAGCTGAGTCTCGAACTCAGTAGAGATAACAGCGACTAACCACGTTGTTTCACTCAATCGCGGTCTAGTCCATTGCTACAGTTTCATAATTCGCTAAAAACAGCTCTGATCGGCTACTGATTAGAACAAAACAAATATGAAACACAAAATTGTCTACCAGAGTTCTTTTGATAGCGCAGCACATTAAGCATTAATTACCGCCACATTTCATACCATAGCCAACTTGACTTAATACAATAAAATGGTTTTCAGCAGCCATTTTAAAAACGAATGCCATTTTGCTATAGATAGCTGAAAAAAGAAATTTAAGTGGAATCAGATAGGAAAAAAATATATACAGGATGCCATTTAAAATAACGAAGTAGATGTCACTTCCGGTGAAACCGGAAGTGGAAAAAATTTCGTGTTTATACTAAAAAAAAGGACAATCACGTATTATATAAGTATACCAAATTTCAAAATAATATGTTTTTAAATAAACATGCTACGGGGTGTTACATATCTCCTGTGTCACCCGGTATATGATTGGCATGCATTTTAAAAACGTTGCACCTGACTGGTCATGTACCGCCAG
The DNA here is from genome assembly GCA_936432065.2 of Rutpela maculata. Classification (NCBI taxonomy): domain Eukaryota; kingdom Metazoa; phylum Arthropoda; class Insecta; order Coleoptera; family Cerambycidae; genus Rutpela; species Rutpela maculata. Next base: position 66,071,429 of record OW386285.2, on the reverse strand, counting down.
TCTATTATGTGTAAAGAAACATTCGTAATTTGTCCATTGTTTTACAAACTGATCTCTTTTTCAAAACTTGTACGAGATATTTCTCTGCTAATTGTAATCGACTGCTCCATTACTTCACTCGCAGAAATTCCGAAGTTTGTGAGAAATGCTGCGGGTGTACTTGACATTCCAGCATGTTTTGTACCTACTTTGCCAGTGCAGTCTGAATATTGCAATTCGTTCAGCCATTGTATGAACGGGAACTTGGCGCGTCGTACCTCCAACACCTAGACGAATCCACAATTCCTTTAATCCAAGATTCTTGAAGGTACTCCAATGATATAAGAGAAGAACCAGAACGTCCGTATCATTCGATAATACCATTACTCCCTGATACTCTCTGTTTGTTGCATGTTTAATATGGGGCATAATACGGAGATCTGCCTCCTCTAAAATGCCAAATTGTAGTTCTTCGTGGGAATTGTCTCAAACTGGTTTGCCGTGTGAATATGCATGTGGTTGGTTTAGGAAAAGATGTTGCACTACAGAAGACCTGCATATTTGGCCATGTATTGCTGCATTTTTCTAGTAGATACGATTTGAAACAGTCTTGAAGTTTGACTTTGTTGGAACTAGAAAACCAAAATTTGTCTTTTGGTACAAGACTAGATGTTGTATTTTTAAAGAAGTGATTGTTGATTGATCCGCATGTGCCACGACGAATTCGTTCGAATTTTTTTGGCGGCTTATCGAAGTAAGAATCAAATAAGAAGTTAATTCTTGCTGATGTATTTGCTATATTTTTCACATATGAACAGATAGCCCCGCAGAAATCTTCAAATGTTTTCAAATCTTTCAGAGAAATCGTTCTAGCGCAAGTTATGAAATCCACAGTATAATAATTTGCAAGATTTGACAAGTTTGCTGAACTGCCATCTGTTTCTTTTAATACCGTTTCAAGTTCTGAGGTTAGTGCGCTCTTGTTTGTCTTTGTAAAGAGCCCGTTTTCATCGAAAAGGAAAAAAGTTGTCGACGATCTCATATCTTAACAGTTCATTAATCTCTCTCTCTCTTTCTAGCTAGTTGAACAGTGCATTGAGCTATAGTCTGTTTTTTAGGTGTCTTGGCTTTTACAGTCTGTTTCTTAGTGAGGATGCTATTAATAGGTGGTAAATTCGTCCTATGTAATGAAATTCATCACCGTTTTAATCCCACTTTCTCTCATATTATTTGATATAATTGATGATCTCATGGTGTGCCGAGTGGTGTGCTCTTAGTTCATAATTCTCTGAATAAACATTGGTAACATTCCTGTGAAATGGTTTCCATATCCACTAATAATTATTTGATATAATAGATATGGTTTCAGTTTTATATATTTCAATTGTTGTTAAAATGTATTTTTAATGTCTTCAACGTATTCAGCACCCTTAAAAACATGTAAAATGGCACCTCAAATGCTTATGCAGTGCATGGATGAAGTAAAAATGTTTTGAGGTCTTTGGTTCTTGTACACACAAAAAAATCGCATTTTTTTTCACCCCCTTTTACAACGAGATGGCGGTAGTAATGAGGGTGGCTAATGACAAATTTTTTTTTGAGACATTAGCTTCTCTTGTATACAGGGTGTGCCAATAAAAACTCCCAGGTGAAATATTTCGGAAACTACTAGAGATATTTGAGTTCTGTAAAAGCCCATTTCTAGAACACATAAATGGCTGTAGTTTTAAATAGAAATTGTTTTTAATATGTTAAGGGATAGGTGGCGCTGCGGTACAAACTATTTTTCAGATGACAGGAACTTAGAAATATTATCTATGTTAAAGAGAATTTAATTTCAAGTAGATTGCGAGATACGAAAAAAATTCGAAAATCCAATCGTTTTCGAGAAATTGAGTTTAAAATATTTAATTTTTGAAAAACTAAAATCGCCGTAACTTTCTTACATTAAATTCTATACGATAGTTCGTTTCAAACTTTCTTCACAAAAGATAATGTGAATACTTTGGCAATAAAACTTTTTTTACAACTTCCGGTTAAACCGAAAATTACATTTATTACAATTTTAAAGCGCCCGCCCCTGTATTTTATTAAAGAATATTGAATAAAAATATGTTCCATGCAGTTTTTTCAGTACAACTATAGTAGCAATAAAGGAAATATTAACGTGGGTGAAAAAATACATTTTATATTGATTACATTCACCTTGATGAAATAAAACGACTTCATACGCAAAATACAATCATAGGTGCCTTTGGAATTCTTCATAAACAATACTGTCAATATTGACATTGCTTTAGTCATTGCTTTAGTTTTTGATTGTCAAATGGTGTATTTAGTTCTTGTATTTTGTTATAAAACATGGTACTTCATGCAAACCGGGATAAATTAAACATGGTTTTAATTTATGGAGAATGCCGTAAAAATTCTTCTGCAGCTATGGAATTATATAGAAGACGTTCTCGTGAGAGACCAAGGCCTGATCGCAAAACTTTTGTAAGTTTATGTGCTAATTTAGATCATTATGAAAGTTTAAAAAAAACAAAAACCCGTAGAAGAAAGACTGCTGGCAACAGTTGAAAATACAGCGTTAGTGTTAGAAACAATAGAAAATAATCCCCACGTGTCATTACGTAAGTTAAATGAGCAAACTAATATTTCTGTAACTTCGTGTAGATTCTACATAATCAGCGCAAACTAGATTTTTTTGCATACTTTTCAATTATCTAAATCAAATTATGTGGAGTGACGAATCTAGATTCCACAACAACGGTGTAATAACCAGACATAACTGCCGATACTGGTCTAAAGAAAATCCCAAATGGAAGAGACAACCGGATTCCAGACAAGATTTGTGGTAAATGGACACATTGTTGGTCCATATCTTTATCATGGAAATCTAAATGGTGAACGTTACTTATACTTCTTACAAAATGATTTACCTGTGCTATTGAATAATTTACCAGTTAAATTAGATACTATGTGGTTTCACCAAGATGGCGCTGACCTACATAATAGCAATATTGTGGTAAATTATTTAAACCAAACATGGATTGATACAAATAGGGTACTCAAGTAGCCAGCTAGATCTCCTGATATTACCATTAGATTTCTATTTGTGGGATTATCTGAAAAGTGAGGTTTATAAAGAACCAATCATAGACATGGCTGATCTTTATAATAAAATTTATGCAAGTGCTGGAGTCATAAACAGGAATACACTACTTAAGGTTTGTTGGGTTGAGCTATTGAAAAGATTATCCATGTGAATAAATGAAAATGGCAATAATTTCGAACGCCTTCTTCCATAACTTATTACTTGTTAGTTATTTTTTGTTTTTATTAAATAAAATAAAAAGAAGTTTTTTATTTCATTGTTATTTCCTTTATTGTTAAGCTACTACTATGGTTGCACTGGAAAAAATGCATAGAACATATTTTTATTCAATATTGTTTAATAAAATACAGAGAGGCAGGCGCTTTAAAATTGTAATAAAAGTTTTATTGTCAAATTATTCACATTATCTTTCTATGAAGAGAGTTTAAAACGAACTATCGTATAAAATTTAATGTAAGAAAGTTCTGGCGATTTTAGTTTTTCAAAAATTAAATATTTTAAACTCAAATTTCTCGAAAACGGTTGGATATTCGAATTTTTTTCGTACCACGAAATCTACTTGAAATTAAATTATCTTTAACATTTCTTATCTTTAACATTTCTAAGTTCTTGTCATCCAAAAAATGATTTCTACCGCAGCGCTATTTATCCCTTAACATATTAAAAAACTATTTCTATTTAAAACTACAGCCATTTATGTGTTCCAGCAATGGGCTTTTACAGAACTCAAATATCTCTAGTAGTTTCCGAAATATTTCACCTGGGAGTTTTTATTGACACATCCTGTATACTAAATACCAATTTTATGGACTATTACCTGCTTGATTTACCTATTTACCCCCATCCCTTAAATATGAAACTTTAATTAAGTTTCAGCTCTCGTTAAAATACATACGTGTACCAAATTTCAAGTCAATATCTAAAACTGTTCCAGAGTATTCGTGCGCACAAAAAAAGTTACAAACAGGCCGACAGGTAGAATTTTTTTTTGCTCAAACTTAAAATCTCGACGTTTCATGACATTCTAAGCCTATTTGAACAATAAAAATTTTTCCACGGGATGTGGAAGTAAAAATTACACTAATCTACATTATCATAAGTACTCACTTGATCTTCTTGCCAACTATCTTTAATAATGGCTCAATCAGTATTGCAGGTAACATATGGTATAAAAGAAATCCTACATAAAACAAGTACCAGTTGTTGGTTAAACTCCATGAAGGATACCAAACAGACAGCTGACACGGGGCAAGTCGCAGTACCTCTGCACCAGTATCAAGAACACTTCGATGTGTACATATTGCGTCATCTCCACAAGCAGCATTATATACCATTATTTCATTTAAATCTCTCATAAAATTCGGCTGTGTGTTAGTAACCAGGGCAGACTCCTTAAATTTTTTCCTTACGCATAAGCTGCTGTGGGTGTTCATTAATTTTGCTCATTAGGTATAAGCCTATGAGACTCAGGGTGCTGGAGTTCCAGTAGAGCCACCGCAGGTGAATGTTATTTTGAAAATTGAAGGTCAAAGTATTTGTCAATAATTTCAAAATCTCTGTAAACACTAATTGGAGTCTATAGCGCATAGTACAGTCACTTGTTATCAAAAAGTACCCAAACTCCAGACTAATTCTATAGCGACTTGGAATTTTTTTATTTTTACGGATTCTTAAACTTTAGAGTATCAACTTCAAATATTAAAAAGGAATAAATGTGCTTTTACCTCAAAAAATCAATAATTACCGAAGCACTGTGAATAAATTAATGAAACTTATATTATTTTTTTGGGGTCGCTGATCACGAATTTGGATCGGGTTTTGTGTCATATTTTTCAGTTTTATTAACTATATAGAGATTGAACCTAAATTTAATATAATTATTCATCTTTTTCAATGTTTGAGTAATTTTGATCTTTATACATAAATATAAATATGCATGCGATGTCCAACGACTTAAGAAACGTGCGTGAATATCAAAAAAGTATAAAAATTATACTGGTAACGGGTATAGACCAAAAGGTGTTAGGCAGACTTTTTTTAATGGTCGACGTTTCGTCAAAATTTATTGACATCCTCAGGACTCTACAATTGAACATATTGATGTAGTTATTTATAGGACAATATCATATTTTTGTTAAAAAAAACGTTGTGATTTCATTTCACTGAATAAAATATAGAGCAATTAAATAAACAAACCAAATAAATAAGAGTTTACATTTTTTCTATTAATTTTTATTTTATATTAAAATGTTACTTATAATAAGGGAAGATACTAAATTAAAAAAGTAATGTTGGAAAGTAAAAATGAAGTAAGAAGATGATGGACCAGCAGCGCCAAGAGGACGAAGAAAGAAGACGTCAAGAGGAAGAAAAGCGGCGTCAAGAAGAAAGAGACGAGTTGAAGAAAATTATGGAAGACCTGGAAATAAGACGCCAAGAAGAAAAAGAAGAACAAGAAAAGCGACGTCAAGAAGAAAAAGAAGAGCAAGAAAGAAGACGTCAAGAGGAGAAAAAATGACGTCAAGAAGAAAAAGAAGAACAAGAAAAGCGACGTCAAGAGGAAGAAAAGCGGCGTCAAGAAGAAAAAGAAGAGCAAGAAACAAGGCATGAAGAAGAAAAAGCCGAACTAAGAAAAATGATGAAAGAACAAGAAAGACGCCAGGAAGAATTAAGGAAAATTTTGAGCAAATAAATGAAAATACAACAGGATGCTATCATTTCTGCCAATGAAGTACTAAAATGTGAAGTCAAAGAAGAGGAAAACAAGGTCGAAGGTAAAGTAGGAGTAGTCGAGACAGACGTCAGTCAAGTAAAAGGAGAAGTAACTGAAGTTAAAGAGAAAGTAAACAAGTTCGAAGAAGAAGTCAAAGGAGAAATAGACCGGCTTAAACGACAGTTGAGAGATAAAGGAAGCCAGCAAGTGGTATCATCAGGTCAGCGACTAAAACCTCCTTCTTTTGACGGCCAAAGTTCCTGGATAACGTGCAAAAGACAATTTGAGGCAGCTGCGTCTGCGAATAACTGGGATAATGAGGAAAAGGCTATGGCTTTAGTTCTAGCGCGAAGGGGCCAAGCCTCAGAGTTGCTTCAGACAATTCCAGTGGAGAAACAAAGAGACTTCAAAGTTTTGGAAGCTGCATTGGACTTGAGGTATGGCGACCAACACCTTGCCCAATTATACCAGGCTCAGCTGAAATACCGCATGCAAAAGGCTGGGGAAAGCCTACAAGAATTTGAAGCTGCAATAGAGAGACTGGCACACCTGGCGTATCCGAGTGCACCTAGAGAATTTCAGGAACAATTAGCCGTGGGGGCCTTTTTAGATGGCATAAGGGACGAAGAGGTCAGGCGAGTTCTGAGACTGACGAGACACCAAAGTAGTAGCGAAGCTTTGGTGCGTGCACTTGAAATAGAAGCCGCTTACAGGGATACTCCAAGGTCGAGAGTGCGAGCTGTGACTCTCGAAGAATCGCAACCAGAAACGAACCAGAACCTTATGTTGACTGAGATGCAGAAAATGTTCACCAAATTATTCGATAAACTGAATGGCCTCGGAAAGCAGGAAAAACAGCAAAATAAAGGAAAGCCGAGTGGTGGTATTAAATGTTACAACTGTGGCAAGTGGGACATATGAAACGATACTGTCGACAGCAGAACTCGGAGAGTCGAGTAAATGCTGTGAATGTTGAAGAGAAGCAGGAAAACTACGCCAGGGGAGTTGTGCTGGCTAAGGAATGCAGTGCCCCCAGAGAAATAAAGATTTCCCAGCTTTGAGGAATTTCGAATAGTCTACTGTTACAAGGCTATGTGAATGGAAGAAAATGTTTGTTTACCATCGACACAGGTACTACGTCATCAATAGTATGGCCAGGATTTATATCGGGCATAAAGATTACCAAGAGGCAAAATGAAGTGATTGTCCGGACAGCTACGGGGGACAGGGCTACGGTTCATGGAGAAGTAGACCTGGGTTTGCAGATTGGGCATTTAAGGTTCGACCACAATTGACATCAAGGATGACTTCATTTTGGGACTGGACTTCATGGAACAGTATGGATGTATTATTGATATAGGAAAGCGATTGGGAACGAACAATTTATTCTGTCAAAAGTGAACGACCAATGCGAGAAAACCAGGCTATTGACAACGCAGGCAGTCAAGACTACTGCATTATCCAGAAAACCAGACAGGGAAGATTGCAAGCGCTACCCTCAGGTGAGAAAATTGCCAAACATGGTTGAAGTCAACACTGTCAAGGCCGATCTTCCGGACAGTTGGTCAAAGAAAACTCTGAGGCAAGAGCAATTGCGCGATGTAGAAATCGGACCCATGTTGAGAGCAAAAGAAGGGGGAACGCGTCCAGTATGGAAGGATGTTTCCAACAAAGAAGTGGGGTTGAAGGCTTTATGGTCACAATGGGATTCACTTACGGTCGTAGACGGGCTTTTGAGGAGAGCATGGGAGAGCCCAGATGGGAAGCAGGTTGCCATGCGTCTAGTGATTCCCAGGTGTCGTGTACCAGAAGTACTCCAGGAAGTGCATAATGAAACGTCCAGCAGACACTTCAGCATAAGCAAGACATTGAGTAAAGCACGGGAACGGTTCAATTGGGTTAATAGTCGCCAGGATGTGGAGGCCTGGTGTCGCAAGTGTAAGAATTGTGCTGCCAGTGGGGAACCATTTTCCATGAGCAACTACAGAAATGAAAGTCGAGAACAGCCGAAGAATGACCGAGAGCAGATGAACAAAGCTAGTAACCGATTGAAGGCTCATTATGATCAGAATGCCAGAACAGGGGGATTCAAGGTGGGGGATCTGGTTTGGCTGTACAACCCACAGCGGAAGGAATGGAGACCCCCGAAACTTCAACCGCCTTGGGATGGACCCTATACTGTTATTACCCGAACTAATGATGTCGTCTATCGGATTCAACGAAGCAAAAAGTCCAAGATGGAGATCATACACTTGGATAGACTGGCGAAGTATGTAAAAGAGGCTGAATTGCTTGACCGGGACGTTCAGGCTTAAGGAGGGGGCAGTGTTACAAATATCCACCCCTCGGGGATAGGCAGCACAAAATACATGTCATCTGTGAGACAGTAGAAACAGTATAAACGTTCTGGAACATTAGAGAAAAGATACTTCTAGATAACGCCGCGCCGTTTCTAGAATAATTCAGGAAGCAATCGCTAGGGGTATATAAGGCCGTATTCTCGGCCGGAAGAGTAGTTTTTGAATATGATAAGTGAGGTTAAGATTCCAAAGTGAAAACAAAGTGATAAACATTGTTATTTTTAGTCAGTAAAGTGCATTTAAGTTAATAATAGTATTGTGAAGTAACCAGTAAATTATGTAATAAAGTGTGTTAGTGGTTATCTCTTGTTATAATTTTTGGAACCCACGGAATTTGCAAGGGTGGTTTCCTAGGGGTGGAAACACGTTACATTATAATCATTTAGCCGTAATTACCATATTACAAACAGCCTCAGACATTTCTGAAAAGGCTTATATTTGATTCTGGGAAGGATACTGTAATCTTTTCTGCCAAATCTATTGTTAGCGTACGCTCTCATTTGAGTGGTTAAAAAACCATTTGACTTAGTTGGGGAGGCGTAATTGTTAATATAAGAATTTTGCTTGATCCATTTTGTATATTACATATCTGTTAAACAAACGGTATTCTTTGAACTAATTGCATCTTAATTGATCTTGGGACTTGTTGCTAGTCCTCATCCTCATGCTTTCGTTTGGAAGACCGGATGCGTCGAGTTAATTCACACTAGACTCGACTTTCTGGTTGCCTTACGAAGGTTTGATAGGGATTTTTTATGCATTTTTCTCAGAAATCCTTAGGTGTAGAATCCGTTACTAGCAGATAAAAACGTGAGAATCACGTCAAAAATCAATCCCGTCGGATTTTCGATTGGGATTTTTTTATGCCAAAATTTAATTTTATGCCAAAATTTAATTAATCAGAAGACGTCAAAGCCCTAAACAATGGTGAAAAATAGGAAACACGTCGTGAGAGAGCGTCGTTAATGATCTATGGCAGTGGAGCCTTGATCCATTACTCGTCTATCGAAGTGCATCTTATCTCGAACCCGTCTAGGAGTAGTGTCTCGTCAAATTGACGCCCGGTAGTGTGTTATTCTAAACTATCACCGCAATACTACCCATTTAGCAATACTCAAAGAGTGTGTTACCGTTTGTATCGTTGCGCCTCTTATACAATGTGGCATGTTTAGCATTCAGGTCCCCCATTAAGAATACCTTATCGTGGGAGGAAAGCAATGCGTTCGGATCATTATCTCTGAATTTATATATAGAGGAATTGTATACAGCAGTGATCACAGTTTTGTCCAGTAGTTGTATTGAGATGTTTTTGACGTTTATTGACAGACTGTTTAAACAGGTATAAGGTTTTTTAATGTCAATAGCGACGCCTCCACCACGTCTGCTAGGCCTGTCTTGCCTTATAATATTGTAGCTATTGATATTTATTTTAATATCTGGTTTTAATTTGGTTTCCGTGATCACTACTATGTCAATTCCATACAATAACAGTCAAGACGCCTCTACGCTCGCCCCAACAACGATTTTAAATACAGTATCGGAAAGTGTTCGATTTGGTGCGGCAATAAGAGCAAGCGAGAGCGAAGCAAGCAATGACGTACATTAAGGGGCGTGTCACACTTTGCCTCTGCTAGGATACTGGTAGACGCCTGCATTGTGGGCGGTCGGTTAAGTCGTTGAAACTATGCAATCCCAAATGCAAAACTTTCCGATTTTGTATACTATATTGTATTGTCATAAAAACCACAGCTGTGTGCAACTTCAGCTCTATCTGATAACGGGAAGTGGGTGAAATTTCAGTCATTTTTGATCTGTAAATACATACATACATATATAAATACATACAGATTTCCGAATATAATAAAACGTAATTTTCTTGTTTATAATAATTGGTGGTTAAATAGTTTAATCCCTTAAACTGTCTATTTTCTAGTACATGAATTTTTAATTAAAATACACCGCGTTTATTTAAAGTCTATTTATTTCTCACACATAAATGTATCTATATACGTGTGTTGAATAATAAATAATTAAAATACAAACTTACTTAGTTACAGCTCTTTCATGTGTCGCCAAAAGCGTCATTCTAGTAACGATATCAACTGGAATATAATCTATTCTCTTGTCTGGTTCGGAATGAACTACTTTCTCTACCCCTGTAAAATGTTGAACATTCATGTAATTTAGTAAAATGTCGGGTAATGCACTGAAGGTAAAAGATATGAAGGGGATATTTTTTATAAATTAATTAATTATAATTATATCATTTCGAAATCTTGAGATGTTTGGTGGTTTTAACGTAAAAAATATGTATATTTTTTAAATGACATTTTTTTAGAGTAAATGAATAATATTTTTAAACCATTTTGTGAACTTCTGACAATTTATTTGCAGTACCTACAGTAGACGTGTATTACTTGTAATACACATCTTCATTTTCATAATATCAAATCACACAAAATTTTTCACTTAAATTTTTGTATAGTGCCAAAAGTTTAGTATGAACTGTGAATGGTCCTAGATAGAGCACTTAATACTAATAGATTTTTATTTACCCATTGCTCCAGCACTAATAAGTCCTACAGGTCCATTAAAATTATCTATCCAGCCAGGAAATGGTTCTATGAGACTGGAAATAACTGAAAATGATTTATTATTGTTAACAGAAAATTCGCATTCTGTTTATACAGTGTGTTTAAGGTATGCAGTCCTTAATTTTTAGGGTGATCCCATGTTAAAAAATATTTAAAACATTTCCTATAAATGTGGGTCCGAAAATCCCTATTAAGGAAGTTGGGGGCCTTCAAAATAGGGATTTTTATTTAATACCTCAAGAACCCTTTGATCTACACTGATTAGCAGGAGCGGCTTAAGGGCCGAGCAACCCGGGCTAATGCACGGGGCGCCGGCTCGGAAGGGCGCCAAACTGAGAGCAAGAATTCATTTTTTTTTTAATAAACCTTTTTTAATTTAATAATAGTTTTCGTTGGAAAATAATATCAAATAATAGAATCTATATCAGTTTAAATTGTAATAATGCAGAACAGACGAATAACATTAAAACCGTCTAAATAATTCAAAAATGTAACGCAAATATGTTTGTTTAGCTATGAGACACCTCACTACTCATACCTCAAGCTTCCTGTCCTATTACTGACTCACGGAGTTGATCATTAAAGACTTTGCATAATTGAAGACAAGCAACGCGCATTTTTCATTTAGAAAAAAATCAGAATATTCAGAAAATTGTTATATCAACATCAGTTACATAATGTAGAGTTTATAAATAAATAAATGGCAATTTGTTTTGTATGAAATATTAAAACAATAAGAACGTACTTTCCTCTAAGTAAACTTTTGCCGGGGGTCCTCTCATTATAATAGCGTTCAGATGGTGTAGACAAAAAAATTTATACTTTTTACAAATTACTTAATTATTATCTATTAATAATATGTTGTAAGTGCACATTGATGTGTGAACATAAATTACTTGAGAATGGTTTATCGAAATGCAGCAAGAACATCTTTTTATCTCTAGTGATATGAAAATATTTTTTTTACAAGAATTTTTATAAATGTGTAAAAATAAAATGTTGGGGGTAAAATATTGATAGCCACCCCATAAAACTACCTCTTAATCAGAGGAGAGGATTTGACTGGTGCTATGTAAATTGATGCCCATATCTAAATTTAAAATATGACATATATTTTAAAGTGATCGGAAGATATTTGCCGAAAAAGTGATATTTATAATCCCTATTTAGAGTACCTTTATTTTTGGATGTACTATCAGCCACATAAATATCCAGAGACAATTCTGGACCACCATACACGGTTATGTTACTCCATGTGTTAAGTTAAAAAGTAGAATGTTCACTGGGTCCGAAAGGATATTATCCTTGCACTTTAGTACGTAGTACGTCCGTGAAATTTCTGTGATTACCTTAGGGAGGGTCGCCAAAAAGTGCTCTCGCCCGGGTGGAAAATTTACCTTGAGCCGCCCCTGCTGATTAGTGTTTGCACGAGATCTGATATCAATAAAGTAGTCCAGTGGAATTAGCAAATATGCATATTGTAATTCGTTTCAGGATGCCACGTGGATTAAACGATAGTTTTATTGATTACGAACATGACCCTGAATTTGGTCCACTTTTTGATCGCCGGAACATTGTTTATTTAACGATTTATTGTTGAAAAATTCCAGAAAATCGACTTTTTTAAAGATAACTCAAAGACCTTTAACGATAGATTTTTCAATTTGTATATACTGTTAGAACTTTGAAAAACGGTTGATTTGAGAGACGTTTCGTTTAAAACGCTTGAAAATTTGTTTAAATAATTGCAAAAATACGCGAAAATTTTCGCAATTTGCAAATATTTTTCATTCTTTAACAAAAGCACTTTAGTGCTTGAAACTTTGACAAAATATGTCTTTTATCATCCCAAAGTTACCCCTAAAATTTCATAAAAAAATTTTAATTAATTTAAGAGATATTCAATTTGTTTATTAAAAACATAAATAATGTAAAATGCAAATACACCCAGTTCCCGTTGTCGTAGAGGGTTGATGCGGACATCATTTTTTTTTTGTTGAGACTTAAACTTTATGCTTTCATTAATGGTAAATCAAATTTGCATTATTTTCAACTTCAAAATGGCGTTTGAAAAAGTGTCACATTTTGAGGTTAGGTTTTTTGCTAATAACTTTTAAACAAATGAAGATTTTGCATTATCGTTCGTCAACAAAAAATTTACCGTTTCTCCGATTTTGACTTTTTTCTTAATCTGGGGTAGCGTGATGAAATAATAATATCTACAATGTCGATTTTTTCGTAATTAAACAATAATTTGTTATAAACAATTATTTCCGTTAAAAATTTTTTTACGAATTTATTAAAAAAAAATCATCTCGGTAGTAAGGCTACAGTCATTTTTTTTTTAAGATGTGTGAGAAAACCCCAGCAACAAAGATATGAGAACGATATTGCAAAATCTTCATTTGGTTAAAAGTTATTAGCAAAAAACCTAACCTCAAAATGTGACACTTTTTCAAACGCCATTTTGAAGTTGAAAATAATGCAAATTTGATTTACCATTAATGAAAACATAAAGTTTAAGTCTCAACAAAAAAAATGATGTCCGCATCAATCCTCTACGATAACGGGAACTGGGTGAATTTGCATTTTACATTATTTATGATTTTAATAAACAAATTGAATATCTCTTGAGCTAATTAAAATTTTTGGATGAAATTTTGGGGGTAACTTTGGGGTAATAAAAGACATATTTTGTTAAAGTTTCAAGCACTAAAGTGATTTTATTAAGGAATGTAAAATATTTGCAAATTGCGAAAATTTTCACGGTTTTTTGCAATTATTTAAACAAATTTTCAAGCGTTTTAAACAAAACTCCTCTCAAATTAACCGTTTTTCAAAGTTCTAACAGTATCTACAAATTGAAAAATCTATCGTTAAAGGTCTTTGAGTTATCTTTTAAAAAGTCGATTTTTTGGAATTTTTCAACAATAAATCGTTAAATAAACAATGTTTCGGCGGTCAAAAAGTGGACCAAATTCAGGGTCATGTTCGTAATCAATAAAACTATCGTTTAATCCGCGTGGCATCCTGAAATGAATTACAATAAATTTTAGTCTTTTTTACTAATTCTACTGGACTAAAGGTCATTATTTTATGTTATACATTGAGAGTTGAGAGTTATACATTGAGAATCATGGGAACGCAAAATGTTAAGGGAGGTTTCTTTCTCCCACCTCCAAACTCTTCTATGTGTATTTTTTGTGATTGTCGTATTAAATTGTGATTCCTTCCTCTAAAATATTCAAGAAAGCTTATCTTGGCGCAACACCGTAGGACCAACCGTTTTCGAGAAATATGAACTTAAAGAAACATGTGCATTTATAGCATTAATTGCTATTAAAATAATTTCGAAATTAAATTTTAAAAGGATTTATTAATGATGTGCACATTTGTAATATATATATATATATATAATAATAATTGATTTTTGTTATTCTTTATATCCATAGCGATATAATAACCTTAATATGTAGATGAGTACACTACAGCATTATTCCTTGGTAATGTCTCGCTCTCCCGCGTAATTTGAAAAAGCTTCTTACTTCAGCACTAATCTACCCTCGAAGTTTTCTTTTTATTACGATTTGATAACTGATCCCGTTAATGGCACAGATAAAGGTGCCTCCTTCAAATGGCCTTGGTTCCCTTAATAGCGATTTCCGAACCCATGTTTATAGAATTTTTTAAGTTATTTTTTGATAAAGAAACATCTCTAAAAACCGCTGCCCAAGGAATCACTACTTCCACATCCAGATTTTCTATCCAAGTCTCTCACAACGAAAAAATGTTGTATGTGGAAATAATTGTTTATGGAACTTTAAAATATAATATTTGAAATCGTCTACTCCAAAAACACATAAAACAATATCCTACATGAGTAGTGGGGTGGGGATGGTGGTAGATGAAGTAAAAATATTTTGAAGTTTTTAGTTCTTGTGTACACTAAATCACAATTTCTTTTCATCCCATTTAATAATGAGGTGGGGTTGGTAAAGGGGATGGCTAATGCCAAAAATTTTTTTGAGACCTTAACTTCTCTTGTATATACTAAATACCAATTTTACGGACTGTTACCTGCTTGATTTATCTATTTACCCCCCAAGCCTTCGACAGAATAAGGAATTATTATAATTAAACGCAATGCAATCTACCCGTAGACTTTACAACTCTCCAAGTTAGTCCAGTTGTTTGCTGGATATTGGTAACAATCACATCAAATTTAATCATACCTTGCACATTACATAAATAATTTCCTTTAACAACATATTTTAAAAGTGTTTGGTTGTTCTTTCAATAACACAGGCACACACAAAAAAAAGGTCATGTACTCGAGGACCGACCTATATACCGGTATGTATTTTCGCCCGCTGAACCCGAATCCGGGGTCAGAATTGGCCCATCGGATCAAAACTAGCTAGAGAAATAAAAAATGGCCGGAAACTCGCCAAAATTCTGGAACAAAAACATTGAAGGGATTGACGGAACTTAACCCATATACCGGTATGTATTTTCGCCCGCTGAACCCGAATTCGGGGTCAGAATTGGCCCATCCGGTCCAAATTGTCCGGAAAAATAAGAAAAATGGCAGGAAATTCGCCAAAATCTGGGGCCAAAAAACATTAAATGTTATTGAAGTGACTTTACCCATATATTGGTGTGTATTTTTGCCCGCTGAAACCGAAACAGGGGGCCAGAATTGGCCGGAAACATTGACTGCCAAATAGCCTCCAACATGTTAAAGCAAGTTTTCCTGTTTCTGGGGGTGATAACCCATATACCTCCCCAGGCCTAAGTATGAGGGCTTTCTGACCTTGACGAGGAATGTTATATCTCGTCGTCAGGCACACTAGGGCTTCATCCTCACACGCTGATGCTCCTCTGTAGGACAGCGTGCCTTCGCTGGTTTCATTACCACAATAGACGGAAAGCGAATCACTCTACACATCCCCTTTCAGGGCAGTTGTCATCGCTCCCAACTTCCATTGCGATAGCAGGATTTAAAGCGGTGTATGTTTTACCGAAACGAAAAGTAACTGCATGGATAACCGTTTGTTAAAAACGTACCGGCATGAGTTTTAGGACGCCCATGGTTACCGGGAGATAAGTAGAAGATGCTGCTTATGCAGGCTGATTCCAGTTAACGAGCTGTACAAGGTTTTCTAGAGTTTGCCTGTAGATTAAGGCCAATGCGAAAACTTCTAATGAAAAGTGGGATGCAGCCGGATGCACACTATATACACAAACAAAGATGAATAAAGGAAAACTCTCAGGCAGATTTTTTGTGGATGCTCAACAGGTACTTGCTTGTTTCGAGGGCAATATGGTTTGGAAAAAATGGAGGCTGAGTGGAGCGACCCAAAAAAATGCCGGGAAATTCGCTTGCACATATTCGATCTTTGACGTTATTGACCAACGGATTCAGATTCAGTGGACAAAAATACATACTAACACAATAGTCGAGTCACCTGAACGTCATTCAATATTCTTTGCCCCAAATTTTGGGCAATTTTGAGTCATTTGTTGGCTTTGACTGGTTGGGCTAATTCTGACTCCAAATTTAGATCCAGCGGGAAAAATTACCCACCGATATAAGGGAAGCCACTTCAGTATTATTTAATGTTTTCTGATTTTGGCGAATTTTTGGCCATTTTTTTATTTTTCCGGCCAATTTTGACCCGATGTGCCAATTTTGAACCCGGATTCAGGTTCAGCAGGTGAAAACATACCGGTATATGGGTTAAGTCACGTCAATCCTTCCAATGTTTTTTTACCCGAATTTTGGCGAGCTTCCGGCCATTTTTTTATATTTCCGGCCAATTTTGACTCGATGGGCCAATTCTGACCTCGGATTCGGGTTCAGCGGGCGAAAATACATACCGGTATGGGATAAGTCACGTCAATCCCTTCAATGTTTTTTACCCCGAATTTTGGCGAATTCCATTTTTTTATTTTTTCGGCCAATTTTGACCCAATGGGCCAATTCTGACCCCGGATTCGGGTTCAGAAGGCGAAAATACATACCGGTATGGGTTAAGTCACGTCAATCCCTTCAATGTTTTTTAACCCGAATTTTGGCGAATTTCCGGCCATTTTTTTTTATTTTTTCGGACAATTTTGACCCAATGGGCCAATTCTGACCCTGGATTCGGGTTCAGCGGGCGAAAATACATACCGGTATATAGGTCTGTCAACGAGTACACGTCCTTTTTTTTATTTTGTGTTCCCGTGTAATTAATTCAAATTCGACAATGATGATAAACTCGATGATAAAAAAATTTTAATTAATTTTTGGCAGTCTATTGCTATTATTTGATTAATAGAAATTAGTCCAATCAATAGGTACTTTTTCTTTGCAAAAATGGGTAGGTTTAGCCGCCAACTTTGCTAAAAGTCAAACGCAAATATCTCGAGAACCATTGAGGCTAGGACAAAATAAATAATTTAAATCTCGATTTAAATTAAGACAAATTACTTAATTTACCTTATTTTCGTAAAACTAACTTTACGAGTTATAACGTGTTAAAGTTTTCAGTTTTATTTGACATTTTAATGTACCGTCAACAGTTTACAGTAAATCTAGCGTACCACAGATGGCGCACTAGATTGTTCTGACTTTTTTTATATTCTAGCACTATTGAGAAATGAATGGCTATGCAACAGGCTTCAACCAGCTCTCTTAAGACCATCAACAGTTTACGGAATAATTCGCAAAAACTACTGTTTGAAAACTTTAACTCGCAGAAACTCGAAAAATAAGTAATTTTTATAGAATTTAGTGCTAAACAGAAGAGGTCCTTACCAACTTTATCTTAACATCGATGGTTTTCAAAATATTTGCGTTGGACTTTTAGCAAATATGGCGGCTAACCCCAACCCCCCAGCATCGCCAACTTGGCAAAATACTCGGAAGGCATTCCCGAACCCTATAAAAAAAGAAAATTGACTTACGCCATTTTTGCACTTCTTTGGACGCACAACGATTGGGCTAAATTTAATTATCTAAATATTGATTTGATGACTACAGTTTAGCTATTTACAAATGATTTGTGACAATAGGTATGTTCACTAATTTTCAGTTATAACGAAATTCGAAAGCTTTAATGGTCTGTAAAGATATAACCAACACAGAAACTCTTAAAAATTAAAATCCAATTAAATAAACGCAGAATATAAATGCCGAATTTAGCTAGGCTAGAAAACGTACCCTACGCGAGGCTAGCATGTGACGTCACTTACCTACCTGATGCGCAGGTAAGCCACACTGCTCTGCTTCTTTCTGGCCGTAGGTTTCACTATAGTTAAGTGTAAAATGACACATCTCTCTCATAGAAATGCCAGCGTCCCACCGTTTGCATAGCGCAAGCACTGGCGCCGTACTCTCGATAGAGCAAGTGACGTCCAAGAGTGTTCAGAGGATTTAAATAATTACAGTATATCCGCATGGATTTTTTCAACAGAACGCTTTTTTAGAATTTCTTTAAATTTTATACATGTAATTTTAAGACTAATTTGGATGTTTTTATTCTGTTTAAACAAGTTTTAATTTTCTTGTGAACATCCCTATTCATGTGTGCTATCTGAAAAAGTTATAAATAAAAACTTACCAACAGTTGGCCTTAAAATTACTGCTGGCAACTTTCCTAGACATAAATCATGTACGAGATGTTCGGACAAGGATTTTGCAAATGCATACGTATTTGGTAGTGGCGCAATACATTTTAGAGTTAAAACCTCTAAGGTATGCCTATCAACTTCCTCTGCAAGTGTTATAAATTTCTCCCAATCGGCATGTGGTGGATAAATTCGCTCTTCAATGACTTCCTTATCTGTGTTAGAATATGCAGTCGAAATATAAAGAAATACTTCCAATTTTTTTACTTGCAATGCTAATTGTACAGTTTCTCTGGTCCCTCGAGTATTCAGTATGATAGTATCTCTTAAATAGTCATCAAATCTAACGGAAGCAGCTCCGTGGTAAATTATATTAACTTTCTCTATAATAACTTGCTTATCTTCACTACATAATCCTAAAAGTACACATTTCATTAACAAGTAAGTCATATATTAAGACTGATAGCCCGGGACGCAGCGTTGCATTTTTGATAGTGATTTTACGCCGCTTAATTTTGTGCGTAATCGATAGTTTAGATATGGCTAGCAATAGAAACAAGCGTCAGCTGTCAGGATCGTGGTGGACCTGGTCGTGAGAGAACGTCTATTATGTCGAAAAAAATTCAGAAATGATTTGCAGTCGTTTGAAAATTTGTACAACAAATGTTTACATGATAATAATAATTTTAAAAAAAGTTAGCTGTGTAGATAACGCCAGCCGCTTATATAAATATATTTAAAAAAATAATTGATGTAAAATCATTTCAGGTTCAATGAAACTTATACAGCTAACTCTTTATATTATTAAAATGATGATAAAAGTGACTTTAAATCAATTTAAACTAAAATTTATGGTTTTAATCTAGTTTTCATAGCATACATAATGTGTAGGGTGTCTCAAAAAAAATTATTTTTTTTTTGAAAATTGTTGCTCCCCAGGATTTTTTTGATTCCCTTTGGTTCCTAATGAAACGATATGAGGTTTGAAACTTGTAGGTTTAGGAGAAAGTTTGCCCCTGGGGGCTACAGTTTTAAATTTCCGTAAAAAAACGCCGAAATTAAGAAAAGCAATTCTTGTGAAAAATAAATTTTCTCTAATTAAATGAATGTAGTTGGGATTCTTTAAGCTTTTTTTACTGTCAGATATCTTATTTGAAAGGAGCGATACCAGTACATCTCTTCTTTCAAATACCATAAGTGTCGACTGCTTTAAGATCAATAGTTTTGTAACTGTTTAAGCAGTGCCATAGCTGTAAATCATTCATGGGGCATCTGCTACTTTAGGAGCGTTCAACTAGTATTTAATGTAAACCAGAGCATTAAAAAGACAGATTTGCCGCAATTTATCAACCTTTTCTAGCTCATAACCGAGCTACTCGCTAAATGGGCACATTTTTGCTGCATAGATTATTGTTGACATCCATCTTGCTTTTTGAAAAACTCCAGGCTTCTGCCAGTGAGTTCCGCCCAATAGTATTAGTAAGACTTCAGCACGTTTTCTGTATTCTCCACGAGAAAGGAGATCATTGTTCTGGTTTAAAACAAGTTTCAAGAAAGTAACGGCTTCCTCTTTCAAAGATCTTAAGTTCCTGTCTTTAATTAGAAATAAATATGAAATGAAGGAAGAAGATATACGTTTTTAAATATAGCAATAATCAAATTTATTTTACATAAACTGCATACTTACCTACATGTCCTCTTCGCAGGCAACGGCTTGGCAACTGAGACTGAAAATAACACTCGGCAAGTCTACAAATGCTCCAAAAAAATGGGAATTTCACGTGCGCTAACTTGGATGCGCGAACTCTTCCCGGCAATGCGAGTTACTCTGCAGGTTGTTCAGTGGCTAGACAAATGGATCCCCCGAATTCTTCTACTTAAATAGATCCTAAAGAGCCCTAACGGTCATAAGTAAGAGCGCAGGAAATTTACGTAGAAATGCGCAGATAGTTGCTGTCGCAATTTGTCAAGGTCTGTGCAAATTTAACCTACAGGAAAATACAATGGAAAAGCATATTTTTTAAAATTGTTTATTTTCCAGCATTAGTGTATATTACCATTGTAATTGAAACCATAAATTTTTAGTTCAAATTGATTTCAAGTCACTTGAAATTTCTAGATGATTTAAACAATATATTAAATGAAAATGTACGTCGGCTATTGATATAAAGGCGGAAAGATCGTCAGTTAGATCATACATTGGATTGCACCATACTCAGATTAAAAGCTCGCTCAGCAGTTATAATCCCTTAGCTGACGGTCTTACCGTCATTGAAAGAATAGCTGACGATTGTTTTTATCATTTTAATAATATAATAATATAAGAGTTAGCTGTATAAGTTTCATTGAACCTGAAATGATTTTACATCAATTATTTTTTTATACAGATTTATATAAGCGGCTGATGTATAATCCCTCATTATCTACGCAGCTAACTTTTTTTAAAATTATTATTGTCATGTAAACATTTGTTGTACAAATTTTCAAACGACTTGGAATCATTTTTGATTTTTTTTTTCGACATAATAGACATTCTCTCACGTCCAGGTCCACCACGATCCTGACAGCTGACGCTTGTTTCTATTGCTAGCCATATCTAGACTATCGATTACACACAAAATTAAGCGGCGTAAAATCACTATCAAAAATGCAACGCTGCCTCCCGGGCTATGATAAATAACACAATTAAAACATAATGTTGACGGAACCTGATTAATATCGATCGATGCATTAAAAGTGTAAAAAAAATATTTTGTCGACTTTAATAAATTAATACAGCCTATAGAGCAAAAAATCGAATAATTCATACAAGAGATTTCCTGGGGGCTTGCCCCCGTCATTAATTGATTTTTTCCACAGAAATATCGTGTCCGCTACGACCACCATGTTGAAAAAGTATCAGTCAAAATAGGTTTTTCTCAATTATCTCCTTCTCTGTTTTACCCTAATGTTAGATATTACCAATATTGTATAAAATGAAGAAAGCTTCAACTTTTATTTAAACTATTTTTATCTATTAGTATTATTAATATTTTACGATTTACAGCAGTCAGAATGATGAAAACTTGTGCTTCGCTGCATATTTTTCCAATTAGGTATTTCTGTCGTTGTTGCTCCTTTGTAGTAATTGGCTATTATCAATATTGTAGATCATAAAAGGAACTTTTTACTCCTAAACTATTAACTTTAGCAAAAAATTGCAAGGGTTGAAATATTTCTGTTCAAGTCCAATAAAGCTGATCAAAAATTCGCATTGCACGTAGTGTATCCTATGAGTGGTTTTCGCTCTAGGAGTGTATGAAGGTCTTAACAACGAGGTAACGGGTAATCTATAATATATACGTGTTTATGAATGGCTTCCAGAGTGTTTGTGTACTGCGTGCATGCGTTTATATGTATGTATGTGCCAGTGTATACAGGGTTCTCCGGAAATATCGATGAACCTCTGGTGCAGATCCTACGAGCAAAAATATGTTCGCAAAAACCTTGAGCTACGGCCCTTTGAAAATGGCATCCAAAAATTGATTATTATTTTATATTTCAGAAACCTTTTGATTTACAGGGACGCGACTTTATATGTATATTGAACAATAATATAAGCTTATTTTTACATTATTTTAAAAAAATATTTTTTACTGGATGGTATTGAGGGAGGCTGTCGATATTTTGCATTAATTTCTTGTCTTTTATTTTTCTTTCACTTTGGTACAAAAATGTCATTCACTAATTAAAAATACACAAAAAATGTCCTCTTTCATTTTAGTCGTAGGACGGACGGACCGTTTGTGAGAAAAATCGTTTTAATGAGTTTGATGCGGAACCGCTGAAAACATAAGTGTGTTATGGGTTATTAAAAAACAACAAAAAGTAAAAATAAACAGATAGAAATTGAAACCAAAAAAATGGGATCATCCTGGTTGGCAATGAGAACGCTCTCATATGAAACATAGTGCCGGTAAGAGCAGGGTTCTTTGATAAAAATAATCACACAAGCACGCACATACACAGACACGCTGGAAGCCATTGATAAACACGTACATATGGATTACCCGCTACCTCGTTGTTAAGACCTTCAGGCACTCCTGGAGGGAAACCACTCATAGGATAGATTGAGTGCAATAGGAATTTTTGATCAGCAGACTTTAACTACAAAATAGCAAAGTTTCATCCAATCCCACCGAAGCATGCTGAAATATGACATATATGTACAGTGTGTCCCAGGATAGATGTAACAAGAGGTGTAATGGACCAAAAATTTTGGAATTTTGGAATGGTATTTGGGGATTGAGTCCTGCTTGTTGTAAAACTAAAGTATACCAAAAATGGTGTTATTTGGTGTTCTACAGGGTGTTTTATAAGCAAAATTGTAAAAATCATCACTAATAAAGTACCTTTATTTTTCAAAATATGAAAAAAGAAAAGTTATTTAGAATGCAATTTTATACCTCTATACAAAATTTCATGAATATAAAATTATTTTTTTGAAACTTCCCATTTTTTCAATAAATTAGTATTTTATTTTGAACCATTCGATTAAAACTGCATAGAAATTATTTTTTTTGAATTAATATTTAAAGTTATGTAGAAGCTAAAAGTAGGCTATGAGAAAAGCAGTGGATACACATTTATCATTTATTATTGACATATCTCTCAAACGTAGTCAATATT
Source organism: Rutpela maculata (assembly GCA_936432065.2). Taxonomy (NCBI): domain Eukaryota; kingdom Metazoa; phylum Arthropoda; class Insecta; order Coleoptera; family Cerambycidae; genus Rutpela; species Rutpela maculata. The sequence goes on along the minus strand of OW386285.2, from coordinate 66,048,383 downwards.
ATCCTTAATTTCTGTTTCAAATTAACGAACAAGGCATAAAAAATTAAGTGAAAATGGTACTCACAGTGCATGAAAAAATTTATATTGTGCAATGCTACGGAATTGGCGGTGAAAACTCGCTAAGAGAAGTGGTAAGCCAATTTAATTTGAAATTTCCAAACACTGCTTTGTCACGTACTCAGGCTATGAATAATTAAAAAGTTTCTGGTTACTGGTAGTGTTCTTAACATGAAAAGAAAAATAAAAGCATATGATGAAGACAATGTTAAGGCTATTATAGCTCATGCCTTTGTTATAGAAAATCCTAGGATGCCACTAAGAGAGAGATCAGCTCTTATTAATATTAGCAAGTCTGAACTCCAAAGAATTTACAAGGCAAAGAAAATTAGAGCATATAAAGCAAATTATAAACATACGCTTGAAGAGGGAGATGACGGCCGTGGGTTGGATTTTTGTTTGACCATTGGAGAAAAAATCATGGAAGAGAGATTTTTTCATCATTTCATAATTTTCTCAGATGAATCCACATTCACAACCAATGGTGTTGTTTCATCTCAGAATTGTCGGTTTTGGGCTTCTGAAAATCCAAATTTTAGAATTCATTGTAGAAGACAATATTATAAAAAAGTGAATATGTGGTGTGCCGTTTCTTATCACGTTGGAGTTATTGGATCTTATTTCATTGAGAGAAGGTTAAACCAGCACACTTATTTGCAGCTTCTTGAAAGATCTTCTGAAGAACATTTAAATATTTTAAGAGATATGCCTTTAGTTCATTTTCAACATGATGGTTGCCCTGGCCACTCCACAGAAATGGCTAATTGGTGGTTGAATTTAAATTTTGGAGAAAATTGGATTGCCAGGAATGGACCGATCAAGTGGCCGGCGAGATCCCCTGACCTATTAATATTGAATTTCTTTTTATGGGGTCGCCTCAAGCAGTTGGTTTACGCTGAACCACTCTCTAACGATGTAGTAGTATTGAAGCAGAGAATTACAAATGCCGTAAACTCCATACCGTTAGATCATATTCGAAACAGTTTTAAGGACTTCAGGCGAAGGATCGAAATGTGTGTGAATGTGGTTGGTAGCTACGTCGAATAATAAAAAATTGTAAACATTGTTTCGTATTGGTCAATAATTAATTTGTTTGTGAATCTGTTATGTTTTTGACATTTATTACTTGTTATAATTTTTAAATCTCATTAATCTTCTGTTAGTAATAGTTTCTTTTACAGTTAGTTCGATTAACATTTTACCTTCTTACCGTATATTCAATTTTTTATTTACCAATAGCCTACTTTTTGAGATGATTAACAATTGCTCCTACACAACTTTAAATATGAATTCAACTCTTAATTCGCAAAAATGGGAAGTTCAAAAAATAAATTTAAAATTCCTGAAATTTGGTATAGAGGTATAAAATTGCATTATAAATAACTTTTTTTAGTGGGATTTTTTCATATTTTGAAAAATAAAGGTACTTTATTAGTGGTGATTTTTACAACTTTGCTTATAAAACACCCTGTAGAACACCAAATCAAGTCATTTTTGGTATACTTTAGTTTTACAACAAGCAGGACTCAATCCCCAAATACCATTCCAAAATTCTAAAATTTTTGGTCCATTACACCTCTTGTTACATCTATCCTGGGACACACTGTATATATATTTTATCTAACCTAAAAATTGATAAAAAAAATCTGAAAAAAATTCTTGAGCTTTATTGGACTAGAACAAAAATATTTCGACCCTTGCAATTTTTTGCTAGAGTTAATAGTTTAGGAGTAAAAAGTTCTTGAATGTCTAAAATGACGCAAATTACTTAACTTTGACAAGCTGTATCTCAAAAACTGTCCATAGGATCGGCTCGATGTGTTAAATAACTTTTGATCAGCATGACTTGAACTAGGTACAAAATACCAAAATTTCAGCCGATTCCACCGAATCAACATGTTCCGGTGTCCTTTCCCAAAACTTTTGTTTATAGAATTTTCTTCCATGGTGAACTGTTTTAAAACTACAGCAGCTCGAAATTTAGAAAAATATGAAACTTTCGACGTTCGAGTTCCTGCAACTTGTAAACAATTGATAGTGCAATAAAAATTTTTAAACACAATTTTTGGAAAATGTTATAATCTGCAATATTGGTAATAACTAATTACTATGTGAGAGTAATAACCACAGGGATAATTGTAATAATCTACAGTGAAGCATACATTTTCACATTTTTCTGTGAGCGTAAATCGAAAAGTATTAGCAATAAATAAAACTATTTGTTGTATTGACAGATTAGTGAAAACTCGAAAAATTCGAATAAAAGTCATTCTTTTAAAGCAATAACACTATCGTAAGTTAGTTTTATTGATTAGAGAAAATCAATAATAAGTATGAATAACATCGAAACGGAGCAGACATTTTTCCAAAATTCAAGAATTTTTTTCAAATTTCGAGCTGCTGTAATTTGTAAAAATTGATCGTGGAAGGAAATTGTAAACTGAAATTTGGGAAATTTTATGGTCTACAATATTGGTAATACCCAATTATTACATGTGAGCAACGAGTGCAGAGATAATTGCAAAAATGTTCAGCGAAGCACAAATTTCCATCATTCCGTAGATTGTAAATCGTAAGATATTAACTAGTGGAAGCATTATACTCTTCGCCGATTTACTGATAATTGTTGCACACTCTATAGGATATTCTTCGCATTTTTCTTGTAAATAATGTTAGTTTTTGGACATTCTAAATTTTGTGATACAACTTTGTTGTGAAAAAAAAAATATATGAAAAAAAAATCGCCATGTGAGAGACCACGAGACCTTTGGATTGAAAGGCCATTGCCATTTAAAAATCTCTTTATTGTTTGTAAGTATTTACATGTCAAAGGCATTTCATTTATTATATTTGGTATACAATGTAATATGTGTTTACAAACGTAACAGGTCGCGAAGACGAGATGCGTCTGTAAATGGGCTGCTGGTAACCCAGGGAATAAACGGTCAGCCTTTATTATTTGATGGATTAATTTAGCGTATTTCTAAGATAGATACGCATTTATGTATTACACAGTAAGTTTGAAATAATATATGTAAATAGATTGAAGATGAAAAACGATTTATCGATCATGCAGGAAAATAGTATTAAAAACCTGCTTGAAAAGGATAGTCAGCATGATAAAAACACAACAAATTAATAAGGCAAATGGCGTAGTTGTATTGAGGTTTTAAGTAGTGATACTTCTTGTAATTTCTGTTTGCCTGGTGCAGGATTCCCCAGAAACCGGACAAATTATGGGATAGGATGGTTGGGGGATGGATGTTTGAGGGGTGGTATTAGGGTTATTGCCTCCTGAGAGTATACAACTCAAGTTTCTGGTGGATTAATTTATGCGTATGTGATGAGTTGTCGTAAGCTCTCAGGTAGGCAATGTCCCTGGTAATGTCCGAGACGCCTACCCTTAGGGCGAAAAATTTCTGAGAGATATCTCTTATATAATTGGTGGTACGTGGTAAAGAGGTCAGCCTATGGAGCTCCTCGATGGCTATGTATCGCGGTGAATTAGTCAACAAACGGAGTATTTTATTTTGAGTTATTTGAATTCTGTTAAGCTGGGTATCTGATGCCCCGTTCCAGGCTTCACATCCATAGGTTAAAATTGGCCTAAAAATAACTTTATAGAGAATTAGCTTATTTTGTGTTGTGAGTTTGCTCCGTCTATTGACTAATGGATACAACCTACTGAGGGCCCCATAGGTTGAATTTATGGCACGAGTGATTTGTGGGGCAAAAGAGAGTCGCTTGTCAAGAGTAGCCCCCAGAAATTTTACAGTCTTTCGTTCCACCACTTCTTGCCCAGCAATTACCAGTTTATTAAAAATTTTATTGTTAGTAAATTTGCGGTTAAAGTTGATTAATTCAGTTTTTTGTGGATTAATTTTTATTTTCCACTGATCATAAAAGTCAATGAGTTTCTGGAGATGGTACTTAATTTTTTGGTTAGCTGTCTGGGCATAGAAGCTGGTGGCGTACAGGGTGACGTCATCGGCGTATAATAGGAGGGAAGTGTTAGGATAATCAGGGATATCAGAAGTGAACAGATTGAAAAGGATAGGGGAGAGGAACTCCTGCGGAGAGCCTAGTTTGTGTTGAGAGGGAATTATTTACCCTAACATAAATATATCTGTCAGTTAGAAAGGACATTATCAGTGCAGTTAAGTACTTGGGAATCTTATGCACCACGTCTAGTTTATAAATGAGGCCATTTCGCCATGTAGAGTCGAAGGCCTTTTCGATATCAATAAGCAGGACTACGTTGCACTGTTTTTTATTAAAACTGTGCAACGAGTCCTGCACCAACTTACAAATGGCATGGGTTGTAGTGTGGCCCGACCTAAAACCAAATTGTTGTGCTGGAATTAGCCGCTTTTTCCCTACTAAGTAATTTATGTGGCCTAAGATAACTTTTTCAGCAAGTTTTGATAGTGTATTTAGCAGGGAAATGGGTCTATAGCTACTAGGGTCGTGTGGGGGTTTATTTGGTTTTAAAATCGGAACCACAATAGCTATTTTCCACTTAGGCGGGTAATACTGCAGTTTAATTATAGCATTTATGATGTAAGTGATTTGAACTAATGCTTTGCGGGGGAGGTTTTTTAAAACTATATTAGGAATTGAGTCAATGCCGGGGGCTTTATTATTAGGGGAATATTTTATGTGCTTAGCAATTTCTGAGGGGGGGATTGAAAGGCAAATGCTTTAGCCATTGGGCTATCTCATCTTACCAGAAAACTTGAATGAATATCGTTCAAAAATTATATTTCAACGGATTAGATACATTATTATGAAATATATATATTGGTAAAATATAAAAACAAAAAAAAATTATAGGGAATAACATTTCGCAAGATTTCTATTTAAATACAAATGACAGAAATTATGAAAATTTTTTTTATTTATTTAAATGATTAATAACTTTTTTATTTACTGATTGATTTTTTTCAATAGGGTTCTTCGTCTAGCTAACGCTAACTTACTTTCCAAATTTCAATACAATCGGACTTTTCTTTCTTAAGTTATCGTGCTTACAAGAAACGTGACGGACGGACGGACAGACGGACATTTTGAAATTTGTTCAGAATTCGTTCACTAACATAATGATATGAAAATTTTTTCTCTACGAGCGATATTTACTGATTTAGAAATGTGCCGATCAAATACAATATACTCTTCGTTTTTGCGAAGAGTATAATAATAGAAAAAAACAGTTTAAATAAAAGTCGTGTTTTTTTTCATTTTCTACAATGTTGGTATTACCTAATTTTAGGGTAGAACTAACAGGAAAGGAAGTAATTGAGAAAAAAACCTATTTTGACCGCCATTTCTTCAACATGGCGTTCGTAGCATGATATTTTTGTGGAAAACATCAGTTAATGATTAGGGCAAACCCCTCTATAGATAAAAAAAGAAAATCACTTGTAGGAGTTATTCGTGGGTCAAATGACAGATTAACTGTACTAAATATCGACACTAAAATGTTGTTATGCTAATGTTGCCCAACTAGCAACTTGGTATTTTATTAAAGCTGCAGAAATGTTTCAGACACAAATTTTATAAAACAACATTAGTCTCAGAAACACTTTAAAAACGTTATTACGACAGCTATAAATGTAATATTGGCACCATCTTATAAAATAGTTTAGTCATTGTTTGATATTTTGTAAAAGCTCTTGCAACCATTAAAAAATAATTATATAAACAATTCCACAGGCTCTAATAAAATTCGGTACCGCCACTATAAAACAGTTTTATTGAAGCTTCATTTAATTGCATTATAAAGCACATACTTCACTATAAAATACCAATAAAATAAAACGATTTCTTAAATGTATTCAAAAAGTCGCATTGTTATACTTACGAATGATCTCAATAGTACCAAGCTTTCATTGATTTTACTGGATAATGGATAAGAACTTACTTAATAATTATTTTAGAGACGTGTCACCCATTCAGCTTGCAATTTTTGATGCGAGGGAAATTTTACTGTGAATATGCCATGTGTTTTTGATGAATTTTAAGTGCCCCTCATGTTTACTGAAGGTTTCTAATAATATTTGGAATTTCACAAAAATCGATTTCATAATATATGTTAAAATTGTTTGTAATGATATTTAATGCCAATTTGTTTTAATCATCATAATTTTACAATTAGCGCATATCAATTGCCACAAATATTAATAAATATGTGATTTTTAAACTGTTTGTGTCTTGTCATATTTACGATCTCGAACGCTGGACTCATAAAATGGCTTCCTTCTATAAAATACTTTTGTGTTAAATACAAGCATTTTACGATAATTAAACTATAGGCGATTTTTACAAAGCATCTATAATATAATACAGCTTAGAGGTGACGGTCTTGTGACAGGGCCATATCTTATATAAAAAATATAACAATTTGTTTTCACAACTGTCTTATTTTGAATTTTTGTTATAACTTATAAGCGAAAAAAAATAACTATAAAAATAACCCGAACAAACATTTTGATAAAAACTGTAATTTATTGTAACTAATATCGTTAAATTGCGTAAGTTTTCATTTTAACACCCTTGCTCATTTTATGAAAAATTTCACTAGTAATCTCCCTAGTGCTTGAAAAATTTTTGGTAATTAATTAAATCACGTGGGGATTCGATAAGAAAATTTGACTTCTAAATTAAATGAAGAAATAAATATAAGATATAGCTAGATTAGGTTAGCTTACGTTAGTAGGCTGTGTACTACATAGAAAAGTTGGGTTGATTTTTGAATATAGAGGTAAGAAAGGAGGACAGTTCAAATAAGAAGCTACAGAAATGCATGTAGAATTTTGATTAATTGTTCGATCCATATGGCGCATAACCTTGAGATCGGTAATGGTTTTTGTAGTATTGCAATTACTTTTTGTTCATGCAGAACTTATAGACGGGTGGTACATGACCAGTCAGGTGCAACGTTTTTAAAATGCATGCCAATCACATATACCGTGCGTGTAATTTCCCATTAGGCATGTACATTCACGTAGCGCGAGAAATATGACAACGCCGGCAGCCGTAAATTCGTCCGTCGGTGGACTCGTGGAGCATCCCAGCTCTGTTATTTCGTTTCAGCCAGCTGGCACACGCGATGTTGTAATTCTTACTCCCCATGCCTAGCCCGTGACTACATACACGGTATGAATGAAATTACCATGAATATGCCAGAAACGCAAATTTTAGGCAGTCGTTGCGTGCAGAAGGGTGTGCAAATCGATTTTTTTTTGTGTTTTTTTTTTTATTTTAAAATGGATGCCAATGGTGCCAAACGAAAAGCCGTGAAAAAGAATCCAGCGGAAATTCATTGGCATGCAGTTTCCGCGCGCAAAACAACTTTTGATGCGTACATTAAATCGTAAAATTTTTTGGTGTTCTTGATTTTGGATTTTTTTTTAAGGCTTTTCGTTTGGCACTATTGGCATCCGTTTTAAAATTTAAAAAAAAAAAACAAGAGAAATCGATTTGCACAACCTTCTGCACGCGACGACTGCCTAAAATTTACGTTTCTGGCATATTCATGGTAATTTCATTCATATATATGATTGGCATGCATTTTAAAAACGTTGCACCTGACTGGTCATGTACCGCCAGTCTATTATTATAGGGAATAGAATTTTCTGATAACTCACTAACAAAAAAAGTTTCCCATGTGGTGTACATTTTCTGCCAGGCAGGCAAATATATTCACTGTTAGACATTACAGATGAAACTTAAAATTTGAAAAATTATACGCGTAAAATAAAGTCTTCCAATACGGTTCTGCCCATTTAGTTAGATGAAATATAAACACAGAGCTGACACAGGATATCAGTTGTTTCAAATATATTTTATTGCTTAGTTAGCAGCAGCATTTTTATGTTCACGTAAACAATTTTATTTTGTAACTACTTTATTGCCGTTGCCATATTGCATTAGATTGCAACACTATATAATAATTATGTAGCAGATTCTGGAACAACAATTTACTTTCAATAGCAAAACTGTCCCAAATAAGTGCTTTAACATAATTGTTATATAGGGTAATAGGAAACGACTATAAAATAATTTTAACATATGTTTACAACGGTGCTGAAAATTCTGCTGAACGTTACTAAAAAAGCACTATAAAATTATTTACTTTTATAAGCTGAAGTGTTTTATAGTTTAGTCACGAAAATGTTTCTAAAACAATCTCTTAACTGCTTTATAAGATATTTTATAATTTAGCTGTGAAAACAGTTTAATGATACATTTATAAAACAGTTGAGTTGCAGACAACCAAATAATGTTTTCTGCAACTCTAGTATAATCAATTAGCATATTAGAAGCGGTAATAAAATAACAATAAAACAAAATAATCGTATAACATTTAAATTATAAAACTTTGCTGGTTGGGTGGCAACATGTTGATGAATATCTGTAAATATTATTAAGCAATATCGCAATGATCTAAACTCTAAACTGATTATACCGGGAGTAACAGGTTCCTTTTCTCTCCTTTAGTTTTGAAAATAATTGATTGAAATTTGGGATATCCCCTATACATAATAAGCGACACTTTTTGACGTACAGGTGATTTTTTTTTTCAGTTCCGGTTTCGTCGGAAGTGACACTAACTTTCGATTTTTAAATGGTATGTATATTATTGAATTTTTGAATTCCGCATTTTCTGAATCCAACGATACCAAATAATTGATATTTCAAACGTCAATATTTTTTGTAATATAATTTTTAGCTTTCCATTTAAGTGTGCCATGACGGTTCCGATTTATTCTAAATGACCCGTTTAATGTTAGAAAAATCGAAATCCCATCAATTATACTAAATTACGTGATTTATGAGCAAATAAATTTCATCAAAATGGTTTTTGGGGCAAAACTCAATTTTTTCAAATGGAACCATATTGGTACCGTAATACCACTTATTAGTACTATTAATAAGGAATTTATTCACATGTCGTATTAAAATGTGCAATAAATATAAACAAAGGTACAGCTAAGAGAAAATAAGAAAATACAATTTTGTTCTAATTATCTTGTGGCTTTGGAATATAAAAAATGAACACAAAACATTACAGTTGTTCAAAATGCTGTCCACTAACGTCAATGCACTTCTGAACTCGTATAGTCGTTTCTCGAAGAACGTTTGCCAATTGCTGGGCCGTTATGCTATTAATTGCGCGTCTTACTCGTAGCTCCAGGTCTTCACGGGTTGTAACGGCGTGCCGGTTGCGTAGACAATATTTTTTAAATGACCCCAAACAAAGAAATCAAGAGGTGTTAAATCATGTCACCTTGGAGGTTACCTCACAGGACCATTCGTCGAAATTACGTTTTCTCCTAATCTCCGTTGAAGGTAATCAACTACTATCCTTGAATTATGGGGAGGAGCGCCATCTTGTTGAAAATATATTCCCTGTCCTAAATCCAAAGGTAACTCATTTAAAATGTTCTCAATCTCATTTTGCAGAAATCTCAAGTATTTGGCACTAGTCAAGGGTTCTCCAAATATTATTGGACCAATGATTCTACTACCGATTATTCAAAGCCATCATTGAAACCGAACCGTACTTGAAAGTTACCCTCCCGTAATAAATGTTGATTTTATTGTGACCAATACTTTTGATTTTGTCGGTTAAATGATCCCAAATTTGTAAATCTAGACTCGTCCGAAAATAAAATCATTTCCAAAAAATAATTGTTTGGCTGCACGTTATTCCGCAAAATCCAATTGCAATATTAAAATCCTACGCTCGTAATCATTTTCGTACAAGTGCCGGTGCAACTGGTATTTAAAAGATTTATAGTGGTATTTGTGCATAATTTGGCTGACTGTTTGGTGACTGATTTCCAATTCTAACCCAATTTACCTTAAAGAAATAGTCTTATCAACTTTTATTCGAGCTAAAACATTAATTTCCGTTCCTTGGTCAATAATGAAATTTTCTTCGGGATCATTGTTGGGCTCTCTTCGGGTCCAAGCTGGTACTTGACAGTGAATAGACGCTCTTTACAAACGGAGTGTAAATCGTGAAAAAAACCGGTAATAAGCTGGCCTAAATAGGTCAAAATTACCCTAGTTATTGAGTAAAAAATTCTACATACGGTGGTGGTGTCAACATAACAACAATTAAGTGCTAAGTGGCCAATAATCAATAATTAATAAATACGTGATTAAATTCTTCAGTGTTGTGCAGTGAAAAAAGCTGACAGATCGAGTATTCGACGAAGGGATGGACCAGAAAGGGAGCCATAAATCAAAGCTAAGTGTCCAATTACCACTTATATACCAGTCACATTTTGTAGACAACTTAAAGAATTTCATAAACAGGTTGGGCAATAAATTAGATAAGTCAATAAACAATTTCTCTTTCAGCTATACATATATGACTAAACCCCAGGGGCGTACCATCAGAGTAACAGTACATCGCGCCTAATTAAATTAATTCAAAAATAACAAAAATGTTGGATAAAATTGTTGCCCATCCTGGTTTCAGAGCCATTAATATCTAAAAAATTCTCGTGCATGCTTTAAAAACACTCCACATCTGGTACGGCTCTGGTAAGGCTAAGGAATTTTATTTTATTAAAAAATTTAGGTCAAGAATAAGCAAAAGTAAGCAAGAAATAACAACTCTTCAGAAAACACAAAAACAATGTATCCACTACAGAACGTAAGAACTAAGACACATCAATTACTGGTACAAAAAATCGACGGCGACGGAAACTGTCTATATGGAGCAATAAGCCATCAGTTAGAAGGAGAAAACATAACAACCCCGGCACACACCAACGGCATGAAAAATCTACGGAAACAAGTAGCGGACTATATACAAAACAACAAAGATTATTTCACCCCGTTCATGCTAGCATCCATCAACGAACTGGAACCCCGTTACAATCAACACAGCACCAACAAAGAAAAAATAGAGGCGTTCATCGGAGACCTGAGAAAATATGGTTTCTGGGGTGGGCAGGAGACGATAGCAGCAACAGCAAACTTGAAGAGGAGGATAATAATAATACACCAAGAGGAGGGCGAAATCATAACTTTTCACCCCAACAACCAACAAAAAGACGACAACATGCCAATTGAGGTCGTGTACAGGAAGCAGGGAAACAACAGAAATCACTACGACAGCGTAATCACTACACAGAAAAGAAACGAACTAGATTAGAAAAAACAAACCCTCCAAGCATAGCTATAACCCCCCGCCCAGAATGGGAGAAAACGACGAATATCAACAGGTACCAAATATCGCAAAGAAAGGAAGAGGGACACAGTCAGGAAGCACCAGATGATTGGATAACTCTGGCAACATGGAACGTCAGAGGATGCATACAAAGAGCTAAAAGGGAAAAAACCGACGAGGCCTTGCAAGCAGAAAACATTGACGTTGCATGTATATAAGAAACACACATGATAGACGGAACAGCAATCACACAAAATTACAAATGGCAACCTAGGGGGGGGGGGGGCAATAAAAGATCAGCAGAGGAGTTGCATGGGTAACCAGACGAGAGAGGCCCATCGAAATAAGGACGGAAAATATAAACGAAAACATAGTCGCGGCAATCATACAAAATGGAAAGGAGAACATCTGCATGATAGGAGTCCACGTACCCTCAGACAAGAGAGCAGGAAGGGTATTCAGGCAGCTAACTCAAGAGAGCAGAAGAAACGAAAAAAGAAAAATGCCCATCATAATATTAGGAGACTTCAACGCGCATATAGGAAAAGACGATCAGACGGAGGAGGATAAAAGCATCATAGGAAAAACATTACTGCACACATGGTTAAATGAAAACGGAAACGCGCTAAAAAATCTAGCACACATGTTAGACCTAACAATAAGAAACACTTGGGCCAAAAGCCAAACCTGCATTGACACCTGGAGCAATGGAAGATCAACCTCATAAGTAGATCATATCCTGGTAAGCAGAGAGATAAGAGAAAGGATCAAGAACGTTAAAGCAAAAAGGGCAGCAGAAATCAATACAGACCACAAAATTCTATACGGAAAACTGAAAATAAAAGAAGGAAAAACAAGTCAAGGAAACAACAAGACACTACACAGTACCTGGAATATTTATCTACTACAGCACGAAGACTTTCGGAAGAAATACGGTGAAGAAATAGAAAACCAACTGACAGGAGAAGAATTAGACTGGACATCAATGGGCGCAAAAATAAAAATTGCAACAAGAAAAACGTTAAAAAGGGACAGATCACCTATGAGCCCGACAAGAAAGGAAAAAAAATAACAAGTACGAACAGCTAAAAAAGATGAAGGCCACAGGCGAACAACAGTCGACGGGGAATATAAACGAAAAACTAAAAGAAGCACTGAGGGAAAAAGGGAGACGGAGAGAAACCACGACGAGAAAAAATGCAAATCATTCTTCGAAAACATAGAAGCACTTCTAACAGGACAACGACTAAACCAAACCTTCAGATATCTGAAAAATATAGAAGAAACAGCAGTACCCACAGAAGAAGATACATACTAATACAATATTGGACCAAGAAGCTGGAGGAAGAAGAGAAAGCAACTAAAGAACGAACAAAACTAATAAAAGAAACACACTACTGGCTCTTGGACAAGCCACCATCAAAAGACCAACTGCTAGAAATAATAGCCAGAGCTAGAAGAAACACCGCACCTGGAGTAGATAAAATAAACAACGAATTAATACACTACTGCACGGAAAAGCTAAAGGAGCAAACCAGGGTATGGACAGAAAACACACCTCTGCCTACGGAATGGACCAAGACTATATAAATACCCCTCCCAAAAACCAACTCGCCACAGACCATAGAAGACTACAGAAGAATAACACTCTGCAGCATAGGATACAAATACTACGCACAATTCCTGCTTGAGCAACTAGAGAAGTACATTGGAAGACCGCCAGACTACCAGACAGCATTCATCAAAGGCAGATCAACGGACGACCACATGTACACCACCAGAAGAATACTGGAAGAAAAATGGAGAGAAGGGACAAAACTGCACATAGTCGCTATAGATCTCCAAAAGGCAGTTCGATACCATCAGTCACGAAGCCATAATCAACACCCTGTATAACAAAGGAGTGCCGCACTATCTAATAAACAAGATAATAAAGGCTTGCCTTCATGAAACAACTGCCATACAATGGTTCGGACAAATGACGGAAACCAGACAAAAGAACAGAGGAGTCAAACAAGGATGTCCCCTATCCCCCCGACTATTCACCACGGTCCTAGACCAAGCGATACAAAACACAATAAGGGAAACACCAAATTTTAACAAAGACACGGAAACACTGAGAACCCCAATCGTATTAGTTTACGCCGATGACCTCCTAATCGTCGCAGAAAAAGAGCAACAAATTCTCAACTTCCTAGAAAACATGAAACCGCATTTGGACACATCTGGGCTGAAAATAAATTTCAAGAAATGTCTAATAAGGGAGCGAGACCCATCAACAAAAGAGAGTCGGATCAGTGGAGAAGAACACAAAATAGGTGACTACTCCCTAAGAACAACGAACAAACTGAAATACCTATGAACATACCTGACGAACCAACTGAAAAGGAGAGAAATAGTAAAGGTGAGAATAAAAACAGCAATTATACCGTTCATTGAGAAAAACAAACTATCATGGGGCCTGGCCAAATGACTGTACATAGCCATCATACTGCCAACAATGACATATGGAGTTAAAAACGCGGCAACAACAAAAGCCAACAGAAGAAGTTTGAGAAGAGCTGAAAGAAACATCATCCAATTACTCAGAAAAACAACAGGACAAAAACAACGACATAAAACATCAACACTACTAGAAGAGAAAACAATCACAAAAAGAATAGAAATGTACGCAATGAAGTACTGGGGATACGTCCAAAGAAGGGAACCAACACACCTACTGAAGAAAGCACTAACACTGAACAGCAGCAAACTTAAAATTGGGAGACCATGTTACACGTGGAAAACAACAATCGAGAGGATCATGAACAAACTGGGAAAGAAAAGCAAGGGGAAAGAATGAATTTCACAAAGAAATCGGAGCGATATATACTCTACCAGAATCAGAAACGAGGAATCAGAAGCCTCAGAAGAAGAAGAAGAAGAAGACTTGTAGAAACAGAAGTACAAAAATAGGAGCACAGATAGCAGCGACACAACGCGGCAACATATCTCACAAGAAGATCCAGAATAGGCAGAAGCCCAGAACCAAAAATACAAAAAAAGGGGGCTTAAACGCTCCCTCACGACATAATGCGGTAACGCATCTCACAAATACCTACACCTCTCATCCCACATTCCTTTACCATGCGCCATGTGGTTCTCGCTGCTGGAAACAAGCATGACCTTGGTCCAACCCAGCGTGGACGTAGCAGGCCCAGCTGTATAATTTTGGAGTGGCAGCAATGCCTACCGCACTCTGGTAAATCAATCAATCAATCAATCATTGTTGGGCTCTCTTCGGAATTGATTTTCAAGACGTTTAAAATAATTTCTGGCTGGACATTGTCTATCAGGGTATAGTTCGGCATAAAGGTGTCTAGACGCTACGGCATTATTTCTACATTCCTACACGGGTCATTTAAAATAAATCGGAATCGTCATGGCACACTTAAATGGAAAATTAAAAATTATATTATAAAAAATATTGACGTTTGAAACGTCACTTATTTGATATCGTTGGATTCAGAAAATTATGCAGAATTCAGAAATGCAATAATATATAGGGTGTTTCAACTAATAATAGAAATCAGTGTTAGTTAGTTCACCGGAAATGAAATCAGTTCATTGGACAATGGCCGTAAAAGCGTAAATTCTAATACTACGGTTATATTGATGTTTTCTTTTATATTTTAGTATCTAATCAATTTATACCTATATTGGCTAGTTGTAACATAGGTGCAAACTGCCATTTGAGAAGCAGAATACAAGTTTAAGCCTTTTTACTTATAATTAAATTTGCAAAAATAATGTTGTTCAAAATTAGTCTATAATGTCAGATATATATTTCAGAGGAAAATTTTCTTAGTTCTCCTATATCTCCAGTTATTGGTATCAACTTTTTGAGAGCATCTGGCTTCTTCTTCCTCACAACATCAAACAACTGTAAAAAAAATCGGTATATACTGAAATAACTGCTGAACGCAAATATCGAATAAGAAATTGCCTGGACCATTAATAATATTCCATAGTTGAAGGGTAGATTTTTTGGGCCAAAATATGAGGACATAACCAAATATGCTTTAGTAAATTGTTGCTGTGGAAAAAGATACAGGGTGTCAAAATTGTAATTTTTTTTTTTGCAATATCTCTACCTCCTGACTGATCTTTTCCAAATTTGGTAAGGAAACATTTTTTAAGCTAAGAAATAATAATTTATGTATTACGTCACGCTAGCCCCTGGAGGGCGCCTCATGAGCTACATCTGATGATGAATAATTTTCTCTTTTTTTTTTACGAAACGTAGTGGCAATTTTGACTAGATAATCTCATGCAGCAGTCAGTTCTACGTAAAAAAAGGTACGCTTGATAGAACTTGATAATTCCAACCGTTTTCGAAAAACTGCCGCATAGATCTCAAAAATTCTTTGAAAACAAGCCTAATTTGAAAATGAAAAATTGTATTTATTGAAAAGTGTGCTTTGGTGACGTCATTTACGTACAATTTCATTAGTTTCACATTTTGACAGAATTAAGACGTCACCAAAGCACACTTTTCAATAAATACAGTTTTACTTCCACATCCAGTGGAAGTATAGTAACGACAAAAAAAATTTAAAAAATTTTTATTGTTCAAATAGGCTTAGAATGTCATGAAAGATCGAGATTTTAGGTTTGAGCGAAAAAAATTTCTGTTTGTCGGTCTGTCTGTAACTTTTTTTGTGCGCACGTTTACTCTGGAACCGTTTAAGATAATGACTTGAAATTTGGTAGACTGTCCCACAGTGACCCACTTTTGTTTTAAATCAATATAATTGTCAAAGTTATCGAGAAAAAAATTCGCAAAAATATTTGCAACATACTTTGTGGTGTTAGTAATAGAAATGTACCTCATTAATTTATAAATAAATAAGAAAAAGATTAAAATCGCGTTTTTTAAAAAAAGTGTTAAGTGGTTCACTGTGTACTATGATGTGGACACAGTGATTCAATTGACTTTCCACAGTAAACCAACTTAAAAAATGGAACAAAAAACAACTATTGAAAAAAAATATATATATTTCAAAGCAAAAACTTGACATAAAATACAACATAACATATATCGCTCATGTTTAAAATATTTGGTAAAAATAAGTATATAAGGTTGTAACTGTTTACTAAAAATTAACGTATGTCAATACCAGACAAATCAATGTTAAAAGTAAAATATGAGTTTTGCCTGGAAGTACTACCATTAATATTAGGTTTTGGTAAAGTAGTTTTTATGTCAGTCTTATTAACATCAGCTACATCTTCTACGAGTGGCATGTAAAAAATATCCATGGACATTTTTTTCCGTAAGAAAGTGACAGAGAAATCATCATTTTTTACTTCTACCACCTTCGCAACATAATAGACACAACTTTTCTTTGCTGCAAACTCTACCAACACGTAATCTTCTGATTCGGGTTCCTTTCCAACCCAAATTCAAGAATCTTTATATCCTCACTTTCTGATACATCACTATCTTGTGCCAATACCATAGACGTTTCTGAACCTGAAGATGAACTTTCTAGTACAACTCTTTTTGTTTTAGGTTGCAACTTCCTTTTCTTGGCTTCTTTCTCCATTGCTATAAGATTTTTCTCAGGTGTATCAATAGCTATTAAGCGTCTTCCTTTTTTACGATTTTTCCTAACATTTTTCCTGGGAGAAGCTTTTAGAGCTGGTCGAAAATCTCTTGGAGATACAAAAGACGTTTTTGAAACTTCAACAATGGATAAGGTGGGTGGTACAGCCATACTGGAAACTGATATTTAAATTTTCTGTTGAAGACTCTCGATTTGAAGGATCTGCCTCATTATTAAATGTATCGTTTTCTTTTTCAGCGCGTTTATCTTCTATGACAGAACTGGGTAAAAAAATCTATTTCCGAAAATATACTTCTGTCAAAAGGAAATATCCCAGTTTTTCTAAATACACTGGAAATGTTTGCCGGCGTCATGGCTTTTAAATAAGCCTCTCCAACGAAAGATCCCACTTCATATATGGTCACTAGATGCCCAGGATTTCGAAGCATCCAGGATTCCATAGCTGCGTTATAATAATCTTTAAATGGTTTCATTACTCCAACATCCAATGGTTGAGTTTTGTGGCTAGTGTGTGGAGCTAATGTCAGCATGGTAACGCCATTTTCTTTTGCCATATCCAACTCCTCAACAGAGAGATGAGATTCGTGATTGTCAAGAATTAATAATGATGGGTTTTCTTTAGACGACGAACTGAGTTTGATGAAATATTTCATGGTGCTGACAAAAAGCTCCGTGTTCATCCAGCCACTGGGAGTAGCCAAAGTGCTAGTTGCAGTTCCATTTATCATATGGTTCTTAAAATGAGTTCTTGGAAAAATTACCACTGGAGGCAAACTTTGTCCACTTGCACTAATGATACAGCAAGTTGTAACTAGCGTACCTTTTTCTCTACTAGTTACTTTTGATAAACATCGTATACCCTTCCGGGCAAGGACTTTTTGAGGTCTTTGTACAGTTGATGTACACGTCTCATCCAAATTAAATATCCTAGTCCCATCGGCAAATGTTGGATGTCTTTTCAAAGTATCATATAAATTGTCAAAAATTTTTGTCACATTAGATCGGTTAAAACCTGTTGCCCTTGCCAAACTACAGCGTTCTGGCGACCTTAGAGTAATCTGTGGATGTCTACTGCGGAATTATCTTAACCATTCGACACCAGCTATTTTATCTCGACCCCATAAATCCGGAATTTTAATCTGGTTATAATTTGCCATTTCATAGGCTATTTTACGGCAATCAATATTTGTAACGCCATAGAATGCATAAGCACATTGAAACAAATAATCACGTAAAGATATTTCCTGTTCTTCAGTAAAAATTTTATTCACCTCGTAATTGGGGATAAGTTTAGCGTCTGCCCCTAGTAGCTGTTGTTTCAAAAAATAGCGTCTTAATGTAGGATATGGAAGGTCATTTCTTTTTGCAGCTTGTCTCAAACTTACACCTTCACGTTTAAGAGCAAGTGCCTGCCTCATCTGCACTTCCGTATGCTTCCCTATCTTACGGTCTCTCTTGCGACGTGCCATGCTGAAACAAAAAAAAATAAAGTAAAAATCATATTTATAGAATTACGGTACACACTGAACCGGTTTACCTACCAGATAAATACACAGTGAACCTGTTCACTGTGTACTGGTTCACTGTTAAATTTGAGTAAGATCTTATTTGTGAACAAAAAATAAAGTTTTTATAAAACAAAAATCAATTATTTCTTCACGAACTTAGACTTTAATAAACACTTAATAGAGTAGCATGCGTAATATACGGAAATAAATAGAGATGCATCAGGAAAATATCGCTTGAAATGCGTAGTACATTTTAGTTTGCTTACCTTAAATCATATAATCACTCACTGCGTGGTTGAGAATGTACTGATTCGCCCCGACTGCACCGAAAACATATAAACGTTTGAAATGGCACACGCCACATGCGTAGCCCCTCCCCCTAACCAAGGAACCGGGAAGAATATCAAATGGTTCGCTGTGTACCTTGGTTCACTGTGGAACAGTCTACCCTACTTTAACGAGATCTGGAACTAGATTATATTTTCATCCTGTTCCGTCGAAGGGGGGTAATTTGGGGTAAATTTGGGGTCCATACAATTGATATTTAGTATATACAAGAGAAGCTAAGGTCTCAAAAAAAAAATTTTGCATTAGCCACCCCCATTACCACCCCCACCCCATTATTAAAGGGGATGAAAAAAAAATGGGATTTAGTGTGTGTACAAGAACCAGAAACCTCAAAATATTTTTTTACTTCTATCACCCCCTATTACCACCCCTACCCCACTACCGACGCGGGGTATCGTTTTATGTGTTTTTGGGGTGGAGGATTTCAAATATTATATTATTAAAGTTCCATAAACAATTATTACGAAATTTGTTCGTTGTGAGTGACTTGGATAGAAAATCTGGATGTGGAAGTAGTGATTCCTTGGGCAGCGGTTTTTTCAAATTGGGTTTGTTTCAAAGAATTTTTTAGATCTATATGGCAGTTTTCTCGAAAACGGCTGGAATTATCAAGTTCTATCAAGTGTACCTTTACCTTTTTTACGTAGAAATGACTCCTGCATGAGAATTTCTGGTCAAAAGTGCCACCACGTTTCGTAAAAAAAGAAAAAAAAATTCATCATCAGGTATAGCTCATGAGGCGCCCTCCACGGGCTAGCGTGATGTAATACAGAAATTACACTGGCCGACAAAAAAAATGTTCTGTCTTTACAATGAAACATATCATTTCCTATGTATTTTGATGCGCTGAAACCAAATTTGGCAAAAAAAATTTTTCTACCGTGTCAATTTTTCTCTCCACCCCCATATAACCCCCCTAAATTCTTATAGAGGATATTTTTTGAAAAAAAATTTTAAATTATTTTTTATGATTTTTGTATGGATTTTTTGTGTCGTTGATCATGAATCTGAAGTCAAGAATAAATTTCGATTTAATGGCAGCTGTCAACAACCTGTCAAATTTCACCAAAATGTAAAAAGTTGATAATAACTGTATATTCATAAGTATTTTAGGTCACTAAATACAAATCCGAAGTCAGAAATGAATTATGACTTAATGACAGCTGTCAAAAAACTGTAAAATTTTACTAAAATGTAAAAAATTGATATTAAATGCACATTATTAAGTTTTTGAGGTCGCTGAATACAAATTCTAAGTCAAAAATGAATTTTGAATTAATGACAGCGTTAGCAAACTGTCAAAATTTCCAAGTTTGAAAAATAATAAAATTTTCGAGTTGCTGTAATGTGTAAACAATTAATAGTGAAAGAAAATTATTCAAACAAAATTGTTGGGAAATGTTATAATATAAATATTAATAATAGCTACTTACTGCGTAGGCGCAATGGGGACATAGTTAATTGCAAAAATCTGCAGTGAAGCATAAATATTCACATTTTGGGGCGAGTGTAAATCATAAAGTATTAGCAGTAGAGAAAATTGTTGTGTGACAGATCAGTAAAAACTAGAAAAAACCAGATGAAATCCATTCTTTTAAAGAAACGACAATTTTACTGATTATGCAAAATTAATAATGAACATTAATAATGTCGGAACAACGATTTTTCCAAAATTATAGTAACTTCTTCAAACTTCGATCTGCTGTAATTTTTTAACAATTGACCGTAGAGAAAAATTGTTGAAGAAAAAGTGTTAGGAAATTTTATAATCTATAATATTGGTAATAACAACTTATTAGGTGGAAATAATGGGAACTGCGCTAATAGCAAAAATCTGCAGCGAGGCACAAATTTTTCCTTTCTGGCGGCTCTAAATCGTAAACTATTAACAATAGAGGAAAATTGTTTAAAAGCAAGTTGTAGCTTCTTATTCTCTACAATATTGGTAATAGCTAATTTTAAGATAAAACCAACAGGAAATGAGATAATCGGGAAAAACCTATTTTGACCGAAATTTTTCCAACATGGCAGTCGTAGCGGGCATAATATTTTTCTGGAAGACTTGAATTAATGTTAATAGCATAAAAAAGACAAGTCATTTTTCACGGGTCAAATGACAGATTGGCTGTACTATTTATAAATAACTACTGAAACTTTAACTGAAGTATGGGCTAGGGAAAAGTTAAAAGTTCAAGGTCAAGGTGTAACAGGTTGACGTAAAATCCAGATGTTTTATGGAAGAGGTAAGTATTCTTATCTACAGGGTGCGCCACTTAAAACTCCCCAGACTTGTAACTTTCTTATTTTTTAAGCGACGATCATGTTGGGCACATCCCATTGTAGATATCTTTAAGGCATTTGAACATATGTACAGAGTGATTTAAAAACATTTTTTTTTTGAAAAAATTGTTAAGAAGGAAAACTTAATTTTCTTAAATATTTTTTTATCTCACCCTGTACATGAACTGCGTTAATGTTTTCTTATAAATGTTTTAATTAGCTTCAATTTATGTTATTACGTCATATTGGAAATTCTTTTTGGTTTTAGAGAAATAAATTAAAAACACTTCCCGATTTCAAACTGATTTTTTTAAAAATAACTTTGAAAAGAATGTAAATAATAATTTTGTACTTTATTTGTAAAAGACATATCACAAACAATATTCAACGTAACAAAACTGCAACAAGAAACAAAAGAAATAAATATTTTTAAAAACAAACGTATATTAAAATGTTTAGTAGTACATTTTAGGAAATTGCAAAATTTTTATTAATTTTTTTTTTTTAATAACGTAAATTGAAGCTAATTAAAACCTTTATAAGAAAACATTAACATAGTTCATGTACAGGGTAAAAAAATATTCAAAGAAATTAAGTCATTTCTTAACAATTAAAAAAAAAATAAAATTTTTAAATCACTCTGTATGCATGTTTAAAGGCTTTAAAAATGTCTATAATTTGATGATCCCAACATGGTCATCGCTTCAAAAATAAAAAAGTTACAAGCCTGGGAAGTTTAAAGTGGCGCACCCTATATAATACTTCTGCAACGAACTGAAATCATATGCTGATGACAATAATAGCAATGACCAGTGAGAATTAACGGTTTTGAAACTATAATCTTTTTTTTTTTCGGGTTTTGATTGGCTTCGGGTATTTCCCATTAGCCAGCTGCTCAGATTGTCATACTTCACAATATAAAAGAGGAGAATAGAATCAACTAAAAACTATGGGAAAAATTACAGTGGGCAGACGTTTCACGCCAAGGGGTCTATCACGGCGACTTTAATAAACAAACAAGTAGACCTCGGTAAGGAGGACCTATAAACTTAAATTGAAAATAAATGTCATATAGTAAAATTCCAAAGTTAGCAACTGAGTTTTCTGCTTTCCATTTTGGAAAGTGAATCTTGAATACTCACGCAGTTGTCAGTAATTATTTTAAGTCTTTCTTCAGGTGTTTTGTTTTGCTTTCTTCTTAGTAACACGTAGATATTTCCAATTCCATCACATGATCTCAACAATTTTTCAATCAATGATTTTCCTAGAAAGCCGCTACCTCCCGTTATAAAAATATTCTTATCTTGAAAAAATTGTTTAATAGACATCGTTTGGAATTAACAATAGCTAAAGCTTTAGCAAACTGCTAATTGATGAAGTTACATTAGTATGGTCTACATTCCACAATATTAGCAAATTAACATAATTTTGAATTATGCAAATATGTCTTAATATGCATACGGCGTACGGCGTGCAAAAACAGAGAAGTCAAAATCAAACTGAATATTTTATTAAAAAAAACAAACATATGTACCTACTAATAAAGTGCTTCTATTCAGTGGAATTTAAATATTATGTTGAAGTTCTCAACAAGGAGAATACCTTTACTAAAATTAGTTCAAATGCCAACATTTTCTAAAATATAATTAATTAAATTATTGCCCCCCCAGAGCATAAAATAACATATAAAGTAGGCGGCACTAGTGCCGCCATCGAGCGAAAATATGCAAGAGACAAAAAATGAGAAAGCTACTAAATTGAGAATGAATTTCGTTTTTTTCTAATTTCTGTGGAGTTTCAGACGTCTCACAGTGTTTCATCTGAACAATCTAGGTGGACAAAAGCCATTTCCAAATTCCCGGTAATGGGTGAATAACTAATGGTGCTGCAAACATCCGGCTCCAAGAATTGTTTATGTCTAGTATTCCAGAGTGAAGATTAATAAGGATTAAATGAGGTAGCGCAGCCAGAAAATTCATCTGGGGGGGGGCAATTGAACTGGCCTCCCCAGAGTATGAGGAAAACTTTTCAGAAAATGGTTGAAAACAGATGGTATAGATTCCTCTACTAGATAATATTGGCATTAATTACAAAATATTTATTTCAAGGGATAATTTGGATACTGCTTTATGCTGATAGATATTATACTTATTTATTTTTTGGTTCATGAAAGACGGCTTGGGTGGTGCCCGGGCCCCATGGCTCCCCCCCTGGCTGCGCGCCTGGTTAAAAGTTAAAGAATGGTTTAAGTGCAATCGGAATAATTAGTCAGTTACATTTTAACGACACTTTCGAAAATATCTAACTATGGCAGTACGTAATTGAGTGGAAATTTTTAATGATGGATCTTATTTCTGAGGGTAAGTATTTTACTTTCACATCCAGTGGAAGTATAGTAACGACAAAAAAATTTTTAAAAATTTTTATTGTTCAAATAGGCTTAGAATGTCATGAAATGTCGAGATTGTAAGTTTGGGCGAAAAAAAATTTCTGTCTGTCTGTCTGTAACTTTTTTTTTGTGCGCACGTTTACTCTGGAACCGTTTAAGATATTGACTTGAAATTTGGTACACATATGTACTTTAAAGAGATCTGGAACTAGATTATATTTTCATCTTGTTGCGTCGTAGGGTTGGGGGGTTAATTGGGGTAAATTTGGGGTAAATAGATAGATCAAGCAGGTAAGAGTTCATAAAATTGGTATTTAGTATATACAAGAGAAGCTAAGGTCTTAAAAAAAATTTTGGCATTAGCCACCTCCATTACCACCCCCACCCCATTATTAAAGGGGATGAAAAAAAATGTGATTTAGTGTGTGTGTACAAGAACCGGAAACCTCAAAATATTTTTTTACTTCATCCACCCCCACTACCACCCCCACCCCACTACCGATGTGGGGTATCGTTTTATGGGTTTTTGGGGTAGAGGATTTCAAATATTATATTATTAAAGTTCCATAAATATTTATTTAAACATACGAAATTTTTTCGTTGTGAGTAACTTGGATAGAAAATCTGGATGTGGAAGTAGTGATTCCTTGGTTTTTTAAATTAATATAAATCTGTCTGTTACTCAAACAATATAAAAAAACGTTTTGAAAATATATGAAAAATACATGTTATTTTTTCTTTACTTAATAACTTTCAATATCTGTAAATAACATGTACACACATGTATCCAGGCTAAATTTTTTATGTATCATAGCTGGAGCATTTCTATTTGTAATAATATGAATTTTAGCCAGCACACTCGAGTACAACTATTTTTTTTTCAGAGCACTTTTACTCTATTTCAAAAATTGACTTTTTTGAAAAATGGCTCAAACACGGAAAAAATGAAAGAAGCGGTCGAGTTTTCGAGTTCCTTTCGACTAAGTTTCATTTTAGTGATGTTACTGAGGACTCAAAGAAAAATCAAAATGCAGTTGGCCAGCTATTCGTCGAAATTTGCTGCTAAATGGGTTGCTGCAGGAAAGTCAAAGGAGCGTTTCTTGACTAAGAATAAAAGTTGGTTGGAAGATGAAGACATCCAATTCCACGTGCGTACTATCGTGCCGCGACATTCTACTTCATCTCAAGATGCTACTCCTGCAGGAAGATTTCAAGGACTTATCATTCAAAACAAAGAAACGTCGTCACAGTGGGCCATTTGCAACTTCTAGGTGGACAAAATTCTACAAATTTCTAAATGAGCTTAAAATAGTTGTTAGAAGACCGGAAAAATGGTGAAAAAATTCTAGGCATTAAGGGGGTGGTTCTTGAGGGGTTGAAAAATAAATGTGCTTCTAGAATGCCGGAACTCTGTGAATATGATAATATAATATCTGTGAATATATAAAAAAATAGTTAAAAAATTATAAATAGTAGAGGGGTTGTTTAACAATAACATCAGATCAAACTTGCGTTAAGAAATGGGTGGAATTTATTCGAAGTATAAATTTCATTAGAATGCCAATACTTTTGTACATTTTTGTACGTTATGTTTTTCATTTTATTTTATTTTTTAATTCTTATAGCTTTTATGTATGTAATATTTATATGCGGCCAGTTGCGCTTTAAAGAGATATTTGTGTTTCTACAAGGATACTTCTTACTGTGTCAAGAAAAGAACTTTATGAAAAATTAAAAGATGAAGATAATAACCCTGGAATAGCCATAGTAAAAAAATGATGTGTGATGTGATGTGAAGTGATGTTGAAAAATTAAAACATTGACAACAAGATTTTTTTGAAACTTTCTTACATGGTTTTTAAAGTTTTATATTTCAATCCTCTCAAATCCAACCCCTTATTGCTTAGATTTTTTTTACTATTTTTAGCGAATTCGCGAATATAACATTATCATGTCCACAAAATTTCAGAATTTTAAAATAATATTCATTTTTCAACCCCCTCAAAAACAACCCTACTATTTATAATTTTTTAGCTATTGTTTTTATATATTCACAGATATCATATTATCATACTCACAGAGTTTCGGCACTCTAGAAACAAATTTATTTTTCAACCCTCAAAACCCACCCCCTTAATGCCTAGAATTTTTTCTCTATTTTTCCGGTCTTCTAACAACTGTTTTAAGCTCATTTAGAAATTTGTAGATTTTTGTTGCAAATGGCACACTGTGTGTCTGGAAGTACAAAGGTGGCGTCCGAACTTCTATAAGACGAAGTATTTTGTTTAAATATTAAATATCTTAGAAACTATGGCACTTACTTTAAAAATGCTAAAATCAAAATGAAAGTACATTAATTAGGCTATCAAATGATTTTTTGATTATTTCTATAGCATAAAAAACAAATTAGTTATAACAGAAACAATGCACTTTTTCGCATATATTTTTATGAAAACATCGCAATTTTGCTAATGTAAGTAGTCAGTAAGTAAAAAAATATGTTCCCATATACTGTTTTTCGTTAATATATTATAGTATGACTTAGATGCTCAATTTTTTTCGCCGGGTTACAGTGTTTGCTTTAGAAAAAATTGCATTTTTAAACTCTAAAGATATTTGGAAAAAAAACGTCTTAATATTTTTGTTTCTTTGCAAATATCTCAATAACAGCCAGTTCCACAATCGTCGGTTATCTTTTTGGTCGACTAACCAGAACATGAAATTTATAATTATTAGTAAACAAAACATTACCAGTAGTGCATCCGGTAAAGTAAAAAATACAACAGAAGCTCGCAAAAAATTTTATCTGAGGTTTTCCTTTAGTAACTGTTAGTTTGGGGGTGCCGCGCAACCCCCCAAAAACGCTATCCCTTCGTTGAAAAAAGTCTTATTTTACTGATAACTCGTTAACCGTTGAAGATATAAAAAAATTCCTCATTGTAAAAAAGAAAGCACGACTAATTTCCTGAAATAAAATCCTTCCGTCATTTTTTTGTATATGCCATAGTTTTCGAGAAAATCGATATTGAAAATATAAGAAAAATTGAATTTTTAGAAAATGCATTATATAATCGAAATATCTTCGCCAATTGTCGACATATCTAAAAAATCAGGAAGCAAATGAAAGATATTTGTATAACCTTCAATTTTGCACCATAGAAAATTATAAAAGAAACTAGATTTCTAGGGTTTTTAAGGTCGTATTACTAAAAATTGATTTTTTCTTGATTTTTTTGAATATATATTTACCAATTGTTAACATATTATAAAAAATAGAATCAGATATGAAATACATTCATTTAATAACTTTATTTTGTAACTATAAAAAATAATAAAAGTCCCTATATGTTTTGTAATTTGGAGATTGTGAAAGTAAAAATTGTTTCTTAATTCTTCTTTGCCTATTGTTGACAAGTTATGGAAAAAGAAGCAAATGAAAAATTTAATAAAAAATTATAAAAGTCACTATATTTTTACTAATTTTGAGATTATATCAAAAGTAACAAAATGAAACACTTTAGTAATGAATTTTGATCTGAGTTTATTTACAAATTTTAAAGAAAAATATTTTACAATATTAAGGTTTTTTTTTATATTACATCTTGAGCTTCATTGGATATTATTTCTTCGTCGTAATCAACTTCTTCTGGTTCAACGGGAGGTGTATTTGTTCATGCGTCGTTTTTGCAAGAACCACAAGCTTCGGTACAAAACAGGCCAGCTTTTTTACAAGAGCAAGCATTTCCGTAACTCTTTTTACAATTGTAAAAAATTATTTTTAGAATTTCACTTGGTGCTGGCGGTTTTGTCATCATATTTGGAGTTATAATTTATCCATTTTTCCATCCGCATTGTTCGTTCATTTGACAGCCATTTCTGAACTTTCAAATATACTCTGAAACAATGTCGTGCTGCTGCATCCTTGGTAGGAGGAAGAGATGCAAGATTCGCAGCCCACACAGCACAATCGGGATATGGGATGACAAATTGACATACCTAGATATCCCAGTACGTAAAATAAATAGAGAAACGGATGTACCTTATAGGATATCCTATTTTAGGACGTTCTCAAACAGCCCATTTTAGTACGTTCCAGGATATCCTTTTATGGATGTCAATGGGCTATCTTGAATAGATTCCATTTTGGCATTAACTATGTCGACTAACATCGGGATTAAGAACGGACATCCGATGAAGAGCCCTAAATCTCCTTAAAATGTGCCCTAATATTAGGTCTCTAATATATTTAAATAAAGCACCATTTTGATTTCCGGCCGGCCAAACTGGCCAGGTCAAAGCAAGTAGACAATACCCCATACACACAGCAACAATGCTTTATTAGTTTTTATTTTCTCAAATATTTAAATAATCATTATTGTTAGTGGCTGTATGAAATATTTTAAAGTTGTATCTTTGTGTTTTATCTATTCACTTAGTACAGTTTTATTTGAGTTTCTTCATTCCAGACTATAAAAAGTGAGTACAAATGTTTAAAAATATAACATAACCTATTAAACTTCATGTCATGAAAAACTCGATTATGAGCGAATATTTAATTAGTTATTAATTGTCGTGCTGGAAGCCACGAAAATTTAATACGATTTTTAGTACTTTTAGCATGCTAAAGGAAGCTAAAACAATGAGGATTTATACACAGTTCCGTATTTTACAATCACTGAGAAACCTACAAAATATAGTATTAATTTGGGTCAAGAATTGAATGCTGAAATCAGCTTGGAGAGAAAATGTGATGACACGAAAGTATTGTCAAATCTGCCAATAAACCTGATGAAATTGAATTTGATAATGATGACAAATAATGCGTATACTTAGTTAATAATTTTAAAACCTACCAGCAACTAATTGTGGATGAAAATAAGTAAGTAAATAGTTTACTTTAAGATAATTATTTGAAACTTTTATTACACTTTTAAACGAAAGATATGATACGATATCAGGTGGACACACTGTGTTTAGCTTATTTCTATTATTAAAATATTATTATTATTTAAGTAGCACTTAATTCCATACATACAAAATACTTCTGTTTTTTTTTATTGTAGTGCCTTTGACGATGGTTAATAAACCGAATCGTAAGAAAATAATATTTTATGTTTTAACTGATCATAAACCCAAGAAATTACGTATAAGTTGTGAGGAGAAATAGGCAAGTGCAAATATTTCAAAAAATATTTAACAAAAATTCTAAAAATTCTTACCATTCAATTTTTTTAAAATTTAAGTATAACGTTATAGTCTATGGGGCCATCCATAAATGACATCACGCCAATTTTTTAAATTGTCACGTTTTGTCACGCTGAGTTAGACCCTCCCCAAAAAATTACGTCACGCTTATAGAGACCCCCCCCCCTTCTGTTTTTCTCGATTCCATTATTTATTATTCACGATATTTTTTGCCTCATGGGGGGGGGGGGTGCCAGTGAAAAACTAAAAAAAAAATGTTGTCGCCTCATGGACGCAATGCTACTAAAAGTCAAAAAAAAATTTTCAATATTTGTCTTTTCTTGATTCATTCACCATTCGTTACGTCACACTGAGTCACACCTCCTCCCTCCCCCTTATCACACTTAGTCACGTAATTACGAACCCCCTCCCCGCGTGGAGCGTGACGTCATTTATGGATGGCCCCTAAATGTTGGTTGTGGCGTTTTCCCAATGTTTATGTTTCTTGGTGGGATCCTTTGCCACATGTTTTCTTCTAAAACAATGTCCGTGAAATCTACAAAATAATGCAATTATCCAGTATTTTATTCGAAAATAACCTCTACGCTCCTATAACGTAAAATTCACATTCGTAGAGGTTATTTCCAGTAAAATACTGAATTGAATTATTTTGTTGATTTTACGGACAGAAAACTCAAGTGGCAGAGGATCCCACCAAGAAACAGAAAAATTAAGTTGCCCATGGATATCTCTTTGTAGTCCGTAGGATATCATGGAACATTTCAGTATGTAGTTTGTACAGCCTATTCGTAATACTTAGGACATCCAGAAATATCCCGAGACGTCCTGGTACGTCGTTAGTACAAGCGCCGGTATATTCTTCAGGGCGTCCCTCGTACTACTTTTATCTGAGATACCGAGTTGTGACATTGGGATAACCAAAAGAGTGCCGAAAAGCATACAAACTGGGATATTAGGATTTCCATAGGCAAGCCCAAATACTAAATGGGATTTACCATAGTACGTCCCTCGGACAGCCTTGTGTTGTGTGAGAGCCTTTTCTTTGACGACGTTTTTCAACATGTCTCAACTCATTGAGGCATTTTTCTTCCCTACGTTCTATACGTTCTAGATTTGTATAATACAAGAAATGCCATTTTCTGAAATTGATTCTACCGACTGATCTTTCTGCTTAAAAAATATTTTTACTGCATTCTTGACCTCGCTACTTGCCTTCTCAAATGATTTAAAGATGGTATTTTTTCCCCTTAATATAGAAACACGATGTCGTATCACATCCAGATATTGCATGCATTACAAAATGGCATATGATCCAAGCTTTTCAAGGAATAAACCTTTCGCGCATATTTTCCTTTTTCCAGTTTTAGGAAGAAAATTTCTCTTTCTGCTAGTGCTAAAGCTGTTAATATTACTAATACGTCGATGTTTTCACATACTATGACTGGTATTTTCTCTGTTTCACTAATAACATTCTGTACGATGGAAAGATCAGCATCATCCAAATCCTGGACCACTTTGATGTTTTTCTGTATTAATTTTTGCGAAATAACAAACACTTTATCATTTAAAAAACAGAAATACATATTTAAATTTGTGCGATTAAACAAAATTATTGTAAATTCAGTTATTTTTCACTTGAAATTTTACTAATTTTATTTGTTTAATAGTTAATTTAATTTATTAAAATGTATTGGAATAATATTTCGAAAAACACGTGGCTATAAAACGATAGACATAGCAGAAGAATATTTCTTTGCAACTGTTGTATTTGAGTTGTTTGTTGTAGGTTGTAGTATACTATACAATACACAGCATGGGCGCAGCCAGGGGGGGAGCCAATGACCCCCCCCAAGCCGTCTTCCATGAGCCAAAAAATAAAGAAGCAGTACAAAGCAGTATGAAATAAATATTTTGTAATTAATGCCAATATTACACAGGTCTGCAAAAGAATTTTTTTTTTCAGCTGCATGGGATGTTTTTGGTAAATATTATGTTTTCCAGTCTGCTGAATCCAAAAATGATCTCCATTTCCCATCATTACGTACAGTTTTTTTTTTGCAAAATACAAGATGTTTTGATAAAAAAAGTCTAACACTAATGAGAAAAACCACCATTTTATTACAATGAACTAAACAATATGTCTTATAATTAAAGAAACAATTTCTTCATGAAATGTACTTAACATTCCATGTTCATTTTTTTGCCTATGAAACCTTTTCTTCTTCTCTCTGATACTTCTCCGAACACGCATCCGCTTTCAATTTTCTGTTTCCCTCTTGAGCATCCAACAGTAGTCACCTAGCATATTGACGTCCCAGCTTCCTTGGTAACATTTCTCTATATCACGGATATCCTGGTGAAATCTCTCACCCTGCTCTTCACTGAAGGCTTCCAAGTTTTCGATAAAACAGTCTACATGGGAGTGTAAGAAATTAACTTTTAAGGTCGTTGCATCCTTGAGCTTTATACGCAGCCAGTATGCGTTGTATAATGATTTTATAGTAAATGGTCTTTAGTATTATCCAAATACTTGTGCACTACTTCTTTGAAAGGGCCCCACGCTTCTTTTTCTCCCATTGTTTCTGAAAAGAGGGGATCAGATAACACTTTTCATATGTCGGGACCAGTGCAAACCTCTTTCAACTTGGCTTCAGACAGTTTTGGGAACTTGGAACAAAGATATCTGAAATATTCCCCATTTTTTGGCAGTATATAGCAACCAAGAATAGGATACCAGATTTCGAGTTAAACGGGCGTTTCACTCTAAATGAAACTACAAACACGAGTTTTGCAAGGAGACCGGACGTGATGGAATTTTTCGAGTATTTTTCCCGGTTTCAGTGAGTAAAAATATATAAGAAACAGTATAAAAATCCTATGCAGTTTTTTTGTTGCAGACCTGCGTTATCTAATAGAGGAATCTACATACACATCCGTTTTCAACCATTTTCTGAAAAATTTTTTTCATCCTCTGGGGAGGCCGGTTCTATTCCCCACCCCCCACCCCAGATGAATTTTCTGGCTGCGCCACTGATGCACAGGGATGCGCACGCCTTTTCCATCTATTTTAAATGGAGCGTCAGTGTGCGTTAAAATTCTCTCCTCTTCAATACCATTTTTTTTTCTACCTGAGAAACATAGTATAATTTTAAATGGTATGATCAAATAATTTGAAGTCTTACCTTTATTTTTAGACCGGGCGCATTCAAAAATATTAAAATACAAGGACGCTAGATTAATTTGAAAAAATCCACAAAAGGCAGCATATTCAATTTTTTGACGATATTTTTCTTTATGAAATTTTTTAACTATTAAATGATTAGAAACAATAATTATATTATATATAAACTCAAAAAAATATTTTTAAGCTAAATTTTCAATTTTTATATTTAGGAAGAAATAGAAAATTGGTCAAAATTTGGTTAACTTCAACATGCTGGTAAATGTGAATATTTTTATTCCTAACTTTTTCTACATTGAAGTACTACTACCTTGAACAAAAAGATAATGCATTTAACTTATATTAAAGTCAGTTATTTTTAATGAGCCTGTGAATAGTTAGAAGTGCAAAAAATCAAAAGATAACTTTATTATATTGTTATTTTTATATACTAATAAATATCAGTAGCCATAAAAAATGGCAGACATTTTTATCTTTATAGAAATAAATCATTGGTCAAATCCTAACTATTCATTAACCAACAATTGTAAAACTGGCTGTTGTCAGGGATTTTTATAATAAACTATTAGTCAAATCCTAACCAATAGCTAACCAACGATTGTGAAACTAGCTCTATACAGTGTGTCTCCGGATGGAGTTGACAAGAGGAAAAACATCTCTATTATTGATTTTACGACGAAAAGTCATTCTTTATAAAAAATTCTGCTTGTCGAAAAACTGAATTTGCCATATAAAAATCTTAGATCAGATGTACCGGGTGTTAATAAATTAAGAAAACATCAAAATGCCTCAAGAGAGACGTACCTTCATTTATTATTTTGGGCAGAATGTTTATAAAACAAAGTTGTTTATAATCCAAAATAAAGCCTAAATACAAATTATGAAGTCTGTATTTTGACTTTTATGTTTTTATTGTATCTTTTTACGTTGAATTTATTAATATAAATAAGAATTCAAATTAAGAAATAGAGTGTGCTGTCGATAATATTGAACTGACAAACGTCATTGCGACATCGTGTAGAATATCTTACATCTTCATTTATTAGTTCTGTTATGTTCTGTTCTGTTCTGTTCTGTTGATCATTTAAAAATGTTTACCAAACAAGAAAGAATTTATTTGATCAAATGTTATGGGATTGGAGACGTCTCTTATCGTCATGCAATTAACCTTTTCCATCAAAAGTTCCCTAACACAGCGGTATCGCGCCAATCATTGTGCAAACTTGTAAAAAAATTCAATGAAACTGGATCTGTATTGGATGTCAAAAAATCCAAGAAAAAGTACAATGAAGACGATGCGGCAACACTTTTGGCAATGAATTCAGTAATAGAAAGACTGGAAGTAAGTAAAAGTCATTTACAGAAAATTTACATGGAAAACAAAATTCGACCGTTTAAGCCAAGGTTCAGACACTTCAGAAAATGGAGATGAAGAGAAGCGATTGGATTTTTGTTTATGGGTCGGTGAGAATTACCTCGTAGATAGAAGTTTTCACAGAATGTTTTTTTTACTGACGAAGCAACATTTTGTACCAATGGCCACGTTTCATGACAAAATAGTCGTTATTGGGCTTTTGAAAATCCAAACAATGTCATTCACAAACGAAGTCAACGTTATAAAAAAGTGAATGTATGGTGTGGGATTTTTATGATCGAATCGTTGGTCCATATTTCTTAGAAGAAAATTTAAATCAGCATGCTTATTTGGACCTTTTGGAAAACTTTGTGTTGCCATTTATAAACACTCTGCAACCGGAAGTACGGCGTAACATTTTTTGGCAGCAAGACGGTTGCCCAGCTCATTCCTCAGTTTTGGTACGGCAGTGGTTGACAGATCATTTCGGAGCCAGATGGATGGGAAGATATGTTCCATTTAATTTTTCTGCATGATCACCAGACCTTATACCAATGGATTATTTTTGTGGGGTGTTTTAAAACAGAAAGTTTATGCAGATTACCTGCCGCATGACCGAGAAACACTAAAAGCACGAATACAAGACGCGGTGAATGAAGTGAATGTACCCTCAACCATTCGTAAGGTCTATGGTGACTTTATTAAAAGGATGGAGAAATGTGTTGAGGTTGGAGGAAGCGATGTAGAATAAATTGTTTTTCCACAATCGTTGAAGTTAATGTTATTGTGATGTATTTCCACCACTAGGAAACCACCCTTGCAAATTCCGTGGGTTCCAAAAATTATAACAAGAGGTAACCACTAACACACTTTATTAAATAGTTTACTGGATACTTCACAATACTATTATTAACTTAAATGTACTTTACTGACTAAAAATAACAATGTTTATCACTTTGGTTTCACTTTGGAGTCTTAACCTCACTTGTCAAATCCAAGACTTCATCCCGGCCGAGAATACGGCCTTATATACCCCTAGCGATTGCTTCCTGAATTATTCTAGAAACGGCGCGGCGTTATCTAGAAGTTTCTTTTCTCTAATGTTCCAGAACGTTTCTACTGTCTCTACTGTCTCACAGATGGCATAACGTACAACATGTATTTTGTACATGTATTTAGTGCTGCCTATCCCCAAGGGGTGGATATTTGTAACACTGCCCCCTCCTTAAGCCTGAACGTCCTGGTCAGGCAATTCAGCCTCTTTCACATACTTCGCCAGCCTATCCAAGTGTACGATCTTCATCTTGGACTTTTTGCTTCCTTCCATACTGGACGCGTTCCCCCCTTCTTTTGCTCTCAACATGGGTCCGATTTCTACATCGCGCAATTGCTCTTGCCTCAGAGTTTTCTTTGACCAACTGTCTGGAAGATCGACCTTGATAGTGTTGACTTCAACCATGTTCGGCAATTTTCTCACCTGAGGGTAGCGCTTGCAATCTTCCTGGTCTGGTTTTCTGGATAATGCAGGAGTCTTGACTGCCTGCGTTGTCAATAGCCTTGTTTTCTGGCATTGGTCGTTCACTTTTGACAGAATAATTTGTTCGTTCCCAATACTTAAGACTCGCTTTCCTACGTCAGCAATAAATCCATACTGTTCCATAATGTCCGGTCCCAAAATGAAGTCATCCGTGATGTCAGCCACGATGACGCTATGGTCGAACCTTAAATGTCCAATCTGCAAACCCAGGTCTACTTCTCCATGAACCGTAGCCCTGTCTCCCGTAGCTGTCCGGACGATCACTTCATTTTGCCTCTTGGTAATCTTTATACCCAATATAAATCCTGGCCATACTACTGATGACGTAGTACCTGTGTCGATAGTAAACAAACATTTTCTTCCATTTACATAGCCTTGTAACAGCAGACTATTCTTATTTTCTCGAAGCTGGGAAATCTTTATTTCTCTGTGGTCACTGTATTCCCTAGCGAGCACAACCCCCCTGGTATAGTTTTTCTGCTTCTCTTCAACATTCACAGCATTTACTCGACTCTCCGAGTTCTGCTGTCGACAGTCTCGTTTCATATGTCCTACCTTGCCACAGTTGTAACATTTAATACCACCACTCGGCTTTCCTTTATTTTGCTGTTTTTCCTGCTTTCCTAGGCCATCCAATTTGTCGAATAATTTGGTGAACATTTTCTGCATCTCAGTCAACATGGGTTTCTGGTTGCGATTCTTCGAAAGTCACGGCTCGCACTCTCGACCTTGGAGTATTCCTATAAGCGGCTTCTACTTCAAGTGCACGCACCAAAGCTTAGCTACTCCTTTGTGTCTCGTCAGCCTCAGAACTCGCTTGACCTCTTCGTCCCTTATGCCATCTAAAAAGGCCCCCACGGCTAATTGTTCCCGAAATTCTCTAGGTGCACTCAGATACGCCAGGTGTGCCAGTCTCTCTATCGCAACTTCGAATTCTTGTAAACTTTCTCCAGCCTTTTGTGTCCGTGATTTTAGCTGGGCCTGGTATACTTGGGCAAGGTGTTGGTCGCCATATCTCAAGTCCAAGGCAGCTTCCAAAACTTTAAAGTCCCTTTGTTTTTTCACTGGGATAGTCTGAAGTAACTCCGATGAGAGGCTGATGGGCCTATATGATTTTGGTAGGGAGTAGTCCGTACGTCCTGGTTTGGGTATGAATATTACCTTTATTTCCCTCCACTTCACCGGGGTGTATTTAAAAGCAATGCACGCCCGGTAAATATGCACCAGGTGGTTGTGTATGTATTCCAGCCCCCACTGGAGTAGAGCTGGAAAGACACCGTCTGTACCTGGTGATTTAAAGTGGAGGAAGGTGTTGCGCAACCTCCCAGTCAGCTGGAGTAGCGACTAGGTGAGGTACATTGGGTCAGTCCATACAGGACGACACAGTGCTGCCTGGAAACATTGTTTTTAGCAGGTGTTCAGAAGTTTCAGGTTGTAAAAGGAGCCATCCTCACGTTTCATGAGTCCTGGTTGTTGTTGGGGATCTTTAGAGAGTCTTATTGAGCCGAGCTGCTGAGGCAGTAGATGCAACCCCACTACAGAAAGATCTCCATGACGTTTTTCGACTTTCGCGAATGGTCTTTTTGTACAGCCTTTGACTGTTCTTGTATGCCTTCCAGTCTTCGACACTTTTAGATTCCATCGCTTTATTGACAAGTTTTCTTGTCTTCTTTCTTATGTAGCCCTATTAATTCCTCTGACTGATCACCTCTGAACGGAGAATTCAAACAGGGTTAATTTGAAAGACCGAAGAAAAAATTGTATCAGGTATACTTAACAGTAATAGTAACATTTTAAGTAGATACTGGGATATCCAATAAATAAATACATTAATAAAGGCCTTCACTAAAAAGTTTGGGAACGACTTCATAAGGTCAGTGGAAATAATTAGAGATCAATATAGTTGAATAAACATAAAGATGATTTGGCAATGAAAATAATGTGACAGTGCCAAATGATAAAATTGTGAATTTGAATATTATGTTCTATTGTCTTTACGTCATTTGCGTTGTAGAGAATTTCATTTTAATACTAATGCAAGTTAAATATCAATATATGACAAACGGAATCAGATCCCACTAAGACGAATTTCAATTGATTGATTGATTCCAAAATTGAAGATGATAGGGTCTGTTGATTCTATGTTTGTAGACTGTATAACACTTAATTGTATTTAATTCAAAAGCGTTGTTTCCAACTAAACTATTTATTTTAAAAAACTTAACAAAATATGTGTATTTACAAAGCAACTGTGGTGGGTGAATGATATATTTTAGACTCATATGGCCTGTACCTCCTTCAAGTGCCTTTTTCACAAGATCGACGTTGCCATATATATTACATAAACGTTAAAAGGAACTTAAAATTACTTGACATGGTGTCATAGACATTGTGGCCTTAACATGCCGGCCGCCTTGATATATGTCCGAGAAAAATGTAAAATATTTCAACACATAGTAAATAGATTTGAATATACACATTATCATTAGGTGAAAATAAACATTTCGATTCTTATAATTAATAAACATTTTCGAATCTTATTGCTTATGGCTAGTTATTCATTGTTCATTTTCAGTTTCGAAAGGAAAGACACACAAACGAGACACAGCACGTTTTAATACGTTTCCGTTCACTATCACAGACACAACTCGTACAACACCATCTTGTCCTGGGTGAAGCTGAGTGATACGACCCATGTGCCATTTAAGTGGTGGCGTATCCTTCTCCTTCAATAAAACAATTGTGCCAATTTTGATATGGCTTTGTGTGATCTCCTTCCATTTATTTCTCGTCTGCAACTCAGAGAGATATTCTCGATGCCAACGTGCCCAGAAATGTTGAATTAATTTTTGCAGCCTTTCATATAAGTCTATTCTCCGGTACATTGATGTATTGTCGTTCGGGTAACGCGGTGATTGGTTTACCCAATAAAAAGTGAACTGGGCTAAGTGGGTTCAATTGATCGGATTCGGAAGTCAAAGGACATAAAGGACGAGAATTGAGTATGGCCTCAGTTTGGACCAATACCGTATTAAATTGTTCAAAGTTTAGATGAGCTTCGCCCATAACACGTTTTAAATGAAATTTTGCGCTTTTTACTCCTGCTTCCCATATCCCCCCAAAATTAGGAGAATATGCAGTATAAAATGCCATGTGATGAGGTCTTGAGATAAATTGTTTTTAATATGATCTAAATGTA
This sequence comes from Rutpela maculata, assembly GCA_936432065.2. Classification (NCBI taxonomy): domain Eukaryota; kingdom Metazoa; phylum Arthropoda; class Insecta; order Coleoptera; family Cerambycidae; genus Rutpela; species Rutpela maculata. Next base: position 66,010,528 of record OW386285.2, on the reverse strand, counting down.
ACTTTAAAACATTTTGAAGCTTTATCATTTCTGTATTTGCTCCTACAAATGTTTTAGCATTGTCTGTATACATACTTAGAGGTTTCCCCATTCTTCCAATAAATCGCTTTAAGGTAGCTAAGAAATTTTCTGTCGTTAGCTCAGAGACGGCTTCAAGATGAATAGCCTTCGTGGCTAAACATTTGAATAGACACACGTAACCTTTAATTAATTTTGCGCCTCTGACTGTTGTTGTGTTCCGGTCCCTTAACAGGAAGGGGCCTGCAAAATCGCAACCTGTGTTGTAAAATGGTACACTTTCATTGACTCTATATGATGGTAAATGGCCCATTAAATTTTTTTTTTGAGTTGTGAGGCCTTGCGCGAAAACATTAAATGCATTGTCGCACGGTAGTCCTACACAAATTACGCCCTATGATTGGCCAAAATATTTCTCTTGCAGACGCTAACAACATAGTCCGCCCGCAATGCATCAATCGTTCATGTTCGCCCTTTAATATTAATTTCGTTAAGTAATGTTTAGGTGGCAAAATAATAGGGTGTTTTTTATTGTAATCGCAATCGAAATTCTGTATTCGTCCGCCAACACGCATTAGCGATTTATCGTCCAGAAATGGGTTCAAATTAAGCAAGGTACTTCCTTTGTTTAATGATTTATTTTTAATTAATTGTTGGTAATCATCTGGAAATGATTCCTCTTGGGCAAGTCTAATTAGTGCATGTAAGGAATTGTCTAATTCACCGCATTTTAAAACACCTGATTGTTTTGAATTGATTTTTGAATTTAAATTATATTTGCGCTCCGCCCTCTATGATCGAATACCTGTAGTACGTCTCCTGTGCTACTAACGCCACAATATTAAAAGCAGAACTCCTTTACTCCTTTATATCTAGCCCGTCCTGGGTACCCCGGTCATACTTCATTCTGTTTTCATTGTGCGGTGTAACGTCACAGCCGGAGAATTGTATGTAATTATAGCTTACAGTGTTTATTTACGATGGAAAAACTGCAAGGATCTGACTCATCAGATTCTTCCGTGTCCGAAAACGAGATTTGGGACCCTCGAACATTGATGGTAAGATTAAAAAACCTAGAAGGTGAATTGAAGGAACGCAAACGTCATGACCGCAAACGCCATCGCCGTCATCATAGTCGAAGCCGCGGACGCAGTCATGGCAAAAAGCGAAGGCGAAGCCGAAGTCGTTCTTCTAGGCGGCACTCCAGGGGCCGAACCAGATCATTCCACTCAGTACTAGATGCTGACATGGAAAACACTGATCGACAGTTAGGAGCAAATCGCTCTGAAAGTAGGGGACGAACCAGATCATCTCATTCAGTACTAGATACTGACATAGAAAACACTGATCGACAGTTAAGAGGAAACCGCTCTGAAAGTAGAGGTTAGTTTAATCTTCATATGGAAATCGTGTCTCGACCCTGGGGGTACATTGAACTAGTTTCAAGATGCTGTACACTGTTTACTACGAATTAGTTACAAAGTAACCAGTAGACACTGACAGTCCTATACTAGATGTAGGACGTTACTTGCTACTAGATAGCAACACATATCAAATAAGAGGATATGATATCCTATCTCTTAAAAGCTGCCATTAGATGGCAGCATTCGTGACTAAATGTATTTGATTGCCTATCTAAGAGGCTCTCAAACATTACAATTATTTACCTATTTGCAGAGCAAATTATGTATTATAACCGTTTTTTTAATTCTATTCACAGTGAGTGATGAGCACGATTCAGAGAATGATAATGTCCCGAGGGTAACACAGCCGGAGGACATTTTAAGCCTTTTGGGCGAGCCCAAAAAATACGGGCCTAAGCTGGGCGACCCAGTGCACGTCGACATTGCAGCTAGGTGGGAAGGTATTCTCAAACAGGGCCTAGATTCAGAGACCAAAAGTGCCTTGATTATTAAGTACCCACCAGTGGCCAACTGCTCAAGTATGCAAGCACCTAAAGTTAACCCCGAAGTGAAAGGTGCCGCCACTGAAGCTGCTCTAAGAAGGGATGACCGCCTAGTTGATAAGCAAAACCAAATTGCTGCCTGCCTGTCTGCAGTCGCAAAAATTCTTACACAGTGTTTGGAAAAGCCTAGTCAGGGAGTAGAAGATCGTCGTCTAATCGAACTTGCTGGCGACACAGGGCGATTACTAGCAGACATATACTACTCAGAGTCCGAGTCCAGAAGAATTTTGATTGGCGCCAGCCTGAATAAAAAATTCAAGGGGGCTATGGGAGATGTTCCTCCGGATGAGTGGCTTTTTGGAAGCGACTTAGGGGAGCGGCTAAAGACCGCAAAATCTCTAGAAAGATCCACTTTGGAATTGAAGGGAGAGAAGTTCCCGTCCACAAAATCAAAGAAAAATTTAAACTTCAAGCGTCCGTCCAACTACAAAGTTCTCTCAAAAGCGATTCCCTCGCATGGACAGACAAACCCATGCACAACTAAGGGACGGCAACCAGCCAAAATACTCGCATCAGAGTCAAAGGGAGCGTCCTCGTCAAAAAAATCAACAGGCTGGTCCGAGAAGACAACAGCACACGTCAAAGAGACGATATTAAGTAAGGAGGACACAAACGTAAGTAATCATGCGGGTAGACTTCAACACTTCTATAGTGCTTGGAAGGAAATCACATCGGACCCAAAGATCCTGTCATGGATAAAGGGATACCGGATCCCATTCACCCGACAAGTCACTCAGCTTTCTATCCCCTTGGAGACAACTTGGTCTTCCTTAGATGAGAAAGAAATTTCTATTGCTATATCTCACTTAGAGAAAATAGGCGCGGTCCAAACGTGCGTGCCTAGCAAGGGACAATTTATTTCCGGTATTTTTTGGTTCAAAAATCTGATGGAAAAAAGAGGTTCATATTGAATCTTAAAAATTTAAACAAGTTTCTGTTGACTGAACATTTCAAAATAGAGGACAATAGCACAGCAATAAAACTTGTCACCCCAAGGTGTTTTATGGGATCGGTGGATCTTAAGGAGGCCTATTTTCTCGTTCCTATTGCTAAGTCACATAGAAAATATTTAAGATTTAAATTTGATAAAAAATTATATCAATTCACTTGCTTGCCTTTTGGACTTAGCACGGCCCCTTTTGTTTTCACTAAGATCATGAAACCAGTAATGGCCTTTCTAAGAGCGAATAAACATCACTTATCCGTCGTGTATTTAGACGACTTTCTTCTTCTAGGTAGCACTTACGAGGAGTGTAAAAGAAAAATTCAGGAAACAACTGCGGTTTTACAGTATCTAGGTTTCGTAATTAATTATGACAAGAGTCAATTTATTCCTAAACAGCTGGCTGATACAGAATCGCTGATACAGAATCGCGCCGTCTAAAGCCAGAAACAGAGTGGCAATGGCAGACTACGCATTCAGGGAAATCACATATAAGTTTGGAAGTCCAGATATCGACCTATTTGCTGATAGAAATAATACGAAATTTAAGATATTTGTATCCTGGGGACGAGACTCAGAAGCAGTAGGCATTGACGCCTTTACAATGTCTTGGAAACCATACTACTTTTATGCTTTTCCCCCATTCGCTATTATTTTACGTGTCTTACAAAAAATCAATAATGACAAGGGTGAAGGGATTCTGGTCATGCCCTCCTGTCCAACACAGGCCTGGTACCCAGTATTTACTTCCCTATTGTCGGAAAAACCGCTCTATTTCAAATCAGATCCTAACCTATTAATTTCTCTTGACAGAACACACCACCCACTTTGGAGTCAACTTACCCTGGTGGCAGGTCACTTATCGAGCAGGGACTTGTACGGAAAGGTATGCCCATCTCGACAATAAATATAATGGTTGCTTCTATCACCGCTTCAACTCTTATGCAGTACAATACAGGCCTCAATCTACTGCCGAGAGCAAAACTTGGACTTTTTTGGTTACAACGTTCCAATTCTGTTAGAATTTTTTGCCAAGGAATTCCAAGGAAGGGCAGCCTATGGCACCTTGAATAGCCTTCGATCAGCATTGTCTTTTCTAATTTCGTCGGAGTTAGGTAATGACTCGAGAGTGAAGAGGTTCTTCAGAGGACTACAAAATTTAAAACCGAGTAAACCACGTTATGACCATACATGGGATCCCAAGGTAGTCCTAGATCACCTGGCGGGACTGGATAACGAGAAAATTAATCTCGAGTTTTTGTCTAAGAAGTTGGTAACACTTCTTGCACTTACTTCTGCCCATAGAGTACAGACCCTTTCCCTCATTGACATCAGAAATATAGTATGTAATAATAAAGGCACTGAAATAAAGATTCCTGATAGGATTAAGACAACAAGAAGAAATACAATCCAACCGACTCTGTTTCTTCCACTCTTCTCGGAAAAACCAGAAATATGTGTGGCTCGCACCCTAAATACATATTTAGATAGGACAAAAGATTTTAGGTCACCTACATGCCATAAACTGCTATTAACATTTAAAAAACCACATCATGAGGCTAATCCTCAGACGCTGAGCAGATGGGTTAAGTGTATTCTGAGAGAGAGCGGAATAGATACGAATATTTTCTCAGCCCACTCCACGAGGCACGCAAGTATCTCAGCAGCAAGCCGAAAGGGGGTAAGCTTGGATGTCATAAGAAAGACAGCGGGCTGGTCGGAAAATTCAGAAACATTCGCTAGGTTCTATAATAGGCCAGTCAAAACGCAGAGTTTGTTTGCTCAAGCCATTCTAAAATAGAGAAATTTTTACAATCGTTAATAATTAGTTCCTCAGTACTTTATCATGAGAATAGATTAGATCATAACACACAATGTTATACATTTTACTTATTAAAACATTGAGATCATGAGAGAGCTTAATTTCTATCGCCGTAACAACTTTAAACATTACAGGTATTCGATCATAGAGGGCGGAACCTTAAGTGATGTTCGATCTTGATTATATGTAGCGCTCCGCCCGAGATGATCAGTCCCACCCAACCCTTACTTGGTGATAACCACTTCACCCTGATCATCACTATTAAGGCGAATATACCTTTGAAGTGAATGAAGTATGACCGAGGTACCCAGGACAGGCTAGATATAAAGGAGTAAAGGAGTTCTGCTTTTAATATTGTGGCGTTAGTAGCACAGGAGACGTACTACAGGTATTCGATCATCTCGGGCGGAGCGCTACATATAATCAAGATCGAACATCACTTAAGGTAAGTTCGTTTGATCTTATGATTAGAAACGAATCTAAGGACATATGCAAAAACTTTCTGAAGTTTCTTTATTGACGAAAATCGGTTAGAAATGTCTAGATCTCTTTTTATTGCAGCACTTGTAATCGATCGCTGTTCTGGAATACCGCTCGAGTCGTACTCGATATTATCTAAATTTAACGGTAAATTGCCTTGGTTAAGCCAGTCCGGTCCTGTCCACCATAGAGTTGAACTCTTTAAATCTCGAATAGTCAAACCTCGGGTTAATAAGTCCGCAGGATTGTCTTCTGATGATACGTGATGCCAACTCTCAATTTGTATTTCGCTCACACGATTGGCTACAAAAGTTTTCCACCTGCTGGGGCAACCTTGAAGCCAACTGAGAGTAATTTTTTAATCTGACCAAAAATAAATTTTGTCGATCTTAATTAACATTTAACGAATTCAGCACTTTATGCGCGAGTTGTGCCGCCAAAAGTGCGCTACATAGTTCAAGCCGTGGTAAGCTTATTTGTTTAATAGGAGCTACTCTCGATTTCGAAGTTAGTAATCTAGTTACAAATTGCTCTGATTTATTTCTACTTTTTAGATAGATGGAAGAACCATACGTCCTCTCGCTTGAATCCGCAGCGTGTAGTTCAATATACTCATGGTTTGAAATTGTTACTTGCCTCAATATTTTAATTTCATTTAGCCTTGGTAAATCGTTACGAAATTGCATTCATATTGTATATAGATTTTGAGGTATAGCTTCGTCCAAAGTAATTTTTGCCTGCCATAATTTTTGTATAATAATTTCCCTACATTTACTATTGGAGCTAATGGCCCAAGAGGATCGTAAATTTGCGAAATAACCGATAGTGTTGTACGTTTGGTTACAACTTGATTGTTGCCTACATTTGAAGTCGTATATTATTGTATAGTATCTAATTTTGCATTCCACAAAATGTCTAATGTTTTATTTGCCTCATTGTCACCGATTGATAATATATTTGATTCTAGATTGTCATTAAGAATAAATTGATTGCATAAATGTTCATCGTTTGATAGCCAACTGCGTAACTCAAAGCCTGCGCTGGATAGAATTTTGTTTATATCGTATTGTAGATTTAATAGTTTTTGCTTCGAATCACTGCCCGTTAATAAATCGTCGACATAGAAATTATTTTTTATGATGTCACTTGCCATTGGATTAGTTTTCTCATTGTCAATGGCTAATTGATACAGACATCTTGTAGCGAGATAGGGTGCTGAAGCCGTCCCGTAGGTCACCGGTTTTAATTCATAACATTGTAAATTATCGGATGGGCTTGGCCGCCAGAATATTCTTTGCAGTGATCGTTGTTCCGGCTCTACCCAAATCATGCGGTACATTTTTGAGATGTCAGCCGTCATGACATAATTATATTGCCTAAAGCGTAATATTATAGAATATCGATTGAATTGTAGGCCCCACATACTAAACGTCGCCACAGTGGTCTAAATACCTAATTTACGGGGACATTTGTCACAAAATGCAATTTCTTGAAATCAAAAACATCTGTTGTAGAACTATAGACAGACAATTATCCTAGAAGGGCATGCAACAGAAATGGGAATTCTTGGAAGTATAGGGCGGTACTGAAGCAGGTAAGCGAGCACAGGAAAGAATATGCTCATTTACGTTTAGTCGCCGCTATTAAACGGTTGTGTAAAAGTTGTTTCCACAAGTCCCTATAGTGTTTTATTGTGAAAATTTCTATCTCGCCATGGCTGCTGGTCCTTCAAGTAAGTTTTGAAATAACTTTTAAGTCTATATAATGTTTGGCTGCTTATATTTTTGGTTTTTATAAATTAAATGAAAAAAATAATTTTCTTAACTGTTGTTTAAACTTTATTAGAGTAGAAAAAAAAAGATTTACATTTATTTGGCCTAAAAATAGCATAGTTTTAATAAACATTTATCTATCTATCAAATGATGCTACTCGCAATATGCGTAGGTTCAGGGAAGTAATTTTTTTTAACCATTTGTTTCCAGGTGTCAATCTGGGAGTGAAAAGAAATCAATTGTTTGATTTTCTTTCTGAGGAAGGCCTTCTTTCTCAGGCAAATACGATACCTGCGAAGCAGAAGATGGTTTATTTCATCAAATTGCTAATACCAAGTATTCCAGAAGAAGAGATTTTGGCCAAAATTAAAATATTTTCGTGCAATTTTACAATTCGATGGAAGGCAAGTGGAAGAAATAAGAAAAGCTTTTTGAAAAAAAATGAAGGTTGGCTGGGAGAAGAAATAAAATTAGACACTCCGCAACATCTAGTTAGTGTTACACCCACTAGAGGTTTAGTTCGTCGAGCCAGAAAAGAATTCGAAAGCACGAGTACAAGAACAAAGAGAAGGCGAACGAAGAATCTGGTAGGGAGTCATAGTTCCGAAGAACTTCTATTTGCGACTCAAACAAGCTTCATTAAAAAAGGCCAGAGAAATGTTGCTCATGTAATGAAGAAAGCCACATTGACAAGTCCTCGCTCGTTAAGAGCAATGAAGAGAATAAATCCTTCAAAATTAAACTGGCGAGCATACACTCCGGAAGAAGCTGTGGCATTTATTATTGATACTAAAATGACCAAATCACAGTACATAAAAATGAGAAAAGAAGCAAAAGAGAGAAATTGCAACATCTATCCCACATACGAGAAAGTATTATTAGCTAAAAAAAACTGCTACCCCAAGGATACAAAAATTACTGAGAATTTGGGAGAAGTGAAATTACAAAGTCTTCTCGATCACGTCGTTCAGCGTCTGTCAATAGTTCAGAATGAGGTTATTACTCGCGTTATAAAAGATCAAAATATATCAGCATTAGAAATTTTATATAAATGGGGCTTTGATGGGAGCTCTGGCCACTCGGTATACAAGCAAAAATTTCTGGAGAGCTCAGATGCTAAAGATTCAGATATATTATTGACGTCAATTGTACCATTACGAGTTATTACAAAAATTGAAAATTCTGAAGAAATAATTAAGGATGAATCCTCGTGCCTCGTCAACACTATTTTGTATGCCAATAAAAATTCAATTTATAAAAGAGACGCAAGACGTTATAATGCAGGAAAATGAATATATGGAAAGCCAAATCTTAACACTTACACCAACCTGCATAAAAATTGATGGGACGGATATCAATGTACATCATATCTTACTAAATACGATGCTGGGTGGGAAAATAGCCAATGCTCTAGCTGAGAATCCATCAACACAGAGCTGCTATATTTGTAAAGCAAAACCAAGCCAAATGAACGATATAAAAGCCCTTATGAAAATGCCTTGCAATACGAGTACGTTTCAATACGGATTATCTACACTACATGCACATATCCGATTTTTTGAATGCATATTACACATTTTATACCGAAGAGATATGAAAACCTGGCAGGCTCGAGGCCTAAATAACAAAGCTGCACTTGAAGAAAAGAAAAAAGAGGTTATTACAAAATTTCGTCAAGAAACTGGTCTGCTTGTGAATGTCGTTAAACAGGGCAGTGGAACTACTAATGACGGCAACACAGCCCGGCGATTTTTCCAAGAGCCTAAAAGGGCCGCAGAAATTACCGGGGTTGATGAAACCTTGATATCACGATTCTCAGTCATTTTACAAGCAATATCTTGCGGTTACGAGCTACACACTGAGTCATTTCGAAAGTATGCTCACGACACAGCAGAATTATTTGTCAAATTATATCCATGGTATAAAATGCCAGCTAGTGTCCATAAAATATTAATTCATGGGACTGACGTTATGGACACACTTCTGCTCCCAATAGGACAGCTGAGTGAAGAAGCTTTAGAAGCAAGGCACAAATAATGCCGTTACTTTCGAGAACACAATACCCGAAAAATGAGCAGGAAAAAAAATATTGAAGCTCTATTGCATGCGCTGCAGATATTATCAGATCCGCTTATTTCCAGTTTAAGACCTTTACCGAAGAGGAAAGTAAACTTATTACCCCAACAAGTAATTAACCTGCTTCAAATTCCCACCAAGAAGTTATCGCATGATCGCCAAGATTCAGATGAGTCATCAGTAAGTGAAGAGGAGTCTCTGGATTCCTCAGAAAGTGATTTAGATTCATTTTAAAATACACGTGTAGAATTTTAACCAGTGTTAATATTAAAATACAATTAAAAAAATAACGACCCTAGTATTTATTTGCATGTCTTCTAGTGTTCTGACAACAAAGAATTAATTTCAAGCCTCTTATAAATACCATCCTGGGCTTATAGATATTTTTACTATTTTTGACGTATTTACAGATTTACTATCGTATTCACAAAATTTCAGATTTCTGAAATTAATTTTTCAACTCACTCAAAAACCACCCCTCTGGTTCAGAGAATTTTTTTATTATTTTTGTTGAATTTATAGGTATAATATTATTAAATTCACAAAGTTTCAGAATTTTTAAGCGAAATTGATATTTCAACCCTCTCAAAAACCACCCTCTTGATTCATAGATATTTTTTACTATTTTTGTTGAATTTACAGGTATAATATTATTAAATTTACAAAATTTTAGAATTTTTAAGCGAAATTTATATTTTAAAACCAAAAACCACCCCCTTGATTCATAGATTTTTTTTACTATTTTTGTTGAATGCACAGGTATAATATTATTAAATTCACAAAATTTTAGAATTCTTAAGCGAAATTTATATTTCAACCCTCTCAAAAACCACCCCCTTCATTCATACAGTTTTTTTTTACTATTTTTGTTGAATTCACAGGTATAATATTATTAAATTTACAAAATTTTAGAATTTTTAAGAGAAATTTATATTTCAACCCTCTCAAAAACCACCCCCTTGATTCATATATAGTTTTTTACTATTTTTGTTGAATTCACAGGTATGATATTATTAAATTTACAAAATTTTAGAATTTTTAAGCGAAATTTATGTTTCAAACCTCTCAAAAACCCCCCCCTTGGTGCTTACATTTTTTTCACTATTTTTCCCTGTTTTCTTAAAACTATTTGGAGCTTTTTTACAAATTTCTACATTTTTGTCCCCCTAAAGATAGAAAATCGACCACTGTGGCGTCGTTCAGGCTTAAACCACTAACGGTTTTCATGCTTGCATCGAATAATACACGCACCTTGGTAGTGACACTTGCTTCTTTCACAACAGCGTGGTGCGGCAGATAATAATTACCTAAATTGTTAACGTCTATATTGTCCTTAATTTTTTCCATATGACCTAATTGTTCATATAGCATAAATTTTGAGTATTCTAAATATAAAAGATTGTTTTTGCTAGTTTGCGTTCTAGTGAATAAAATCGATTTATCGTTAATTGTTTTGATTGACCAAAATTGTACACATTTTCTTTCAATGGTAGTTTCACTATAAATTCAAATTCTTCAACCTACCAAAATTTGACAGTTTGACTCTCGAGTCGATTATTTGCTAAAGTATCCTCTAAATTATTGTCTATAGCTAAGCAATTGATACATTGTATTTGTTTGGTGGGAGTAATATTTAAACCTTCTGCTATGACCCAACCTAATCGTGTTTTTTGTACAGTTAATTGAGAATTTGCTAATTGAAACTGGCCAACACACAATATTCCCAAAAAATCGCAGATCCTAATAATAGATCGATAGGACCTGAATTGTAAAAAGTAGGATCGGCCAATTGAATATAGCTTGGAATTTTAACTGTTCGCTTGTTATATGAAATTGTAGGCAAATTATTCTCAGTAATTTTCTCTAGCACCAAACACGAAATTGAAGCATTGTATTTATCATTTCTTGAATATAGTTTTAAATCAATAATTGAATTTACTCTTTTTGTTACTTGACCCACACCTACCACAGAATAGTTTGCATTTTTTAATTGTAAATTTAATTTTTCGCATAATTGTTTCGTAATAAAATTGCTTTGTGAACCACTATTTAATAATGCGCATTGATGGAAATTTCACCGCGAGTCCTTTACCCGGACAATTGCTGTCGACAGTAATACCTGTGACGCAGCAACATAGTTCGTTTCAGATACCACGGCAGTGATGTAGTCGGCGTTGCTCCGAGGCTTTGAGACGTCGAGGCTTCTTGTCTGTCATTATTGCGTACCTGACTGTTTCTAGAGGTCGAATTCAAATAATCGTATTTCCTTTCAAGGTGCAATAAAGAATTGTGCCTTTCACCGCATTTTCGACAACCAACCGCTGTGCAAGTTTGTAGATTGTGACTTGGTTGTAGGCAATTATAGCATAAACGTTGCCTCTTAGTTACATTGATTCATTCATTAGGCGAAAGTTTCAAAAACTCTTGACATTTATACAGTGTGTGTAGTGGCGGGCTGGGCATAGGGAGTAAGAATTGCAACATCGCGTGTGCCAGCTGGCTGAAATGAAATAACTGAGAACGGGGATGCTTCAGTGGTCTAGCGCCGACTCTCCATCTATACCGCCGACGGGCGAGTTTGCTGTTACCTGGGTTGTCATATCTCTCGCGCTACGTGGAAGTACATGCCCAGTCCGCAATTACACATTATATTGTATGGTCCCTTTGACAGAAATAGCCAGAGCAGCCACTTCTATTATCGTTTCCAGATGTGTCGATATTTGTGACATAGGCGTGCGCCCTATTTTTACCTTTATAGTTGCTATTTCCCTTTTTTTCGAATAGAGTATTATCTAATTTTCCGCAATTTTTTCCAATGCCGCACAACGTTGTCTCATAAATTTATTTAAATCTTCCATAGTAGCACGTTCCCCTTTTTTCTCAAATAACTCCCATTCCCTGCTAGTTTCCTGATCCATCTTTGCGGCAACGATATAAATTATTAGAGAATCCCAATGTTCTAAAGGTTCACCTAATACCTTCAGAGACCGTAAATGTTTTGTTACTGTGTCGAATAGTTTCCGTATTTCTACATGAGATTGTTTTTCACACTTGTATACTCGAAAATAGCACGAATGTGCTATTAAATATGCAATTAAATAATTCTCTGATGACACTTTAATAGCTTCAATAATTTCTAACGCTTCGGGCTGCAAAGAGGATCTTAAATAATGAAATTTTCGAATATTCGACAAAGTTTTACTGTCATTAATTAATGAATTAAAGCAGTCTCTGAATTCAATCCAATCATAATACTGACCACTAAATGAAGGCAAAGATATTGCTGGTAACTTAATTTCACCAAGTGATTCATTAGAAGAAGGAGAAACGTTATTTAAATCCTTATTACTTTGATTTTCACTCTCATATACAGAAATGACATGCTCTATGTCAGCGACCAAAGGAAAATAATTTTTCTCGAACGTGACATGTTCAGTTTCATCGGCAGTATTATCATAATTATCTCCGGCATTGGTTTTATTAATATTTTCTATTGCTGATTGCACCTCATCAAATTTATCAAGCGGTGGTTCGATTTTACTAAATCTTATTTTTAATTCTGTAATTGTTTTTGAATCAACATCCGAAAAATCTGCGGTATAGACATATTTTCTTGCTCGTGCTAAAGCTGATTTCATTTGTCCGCGTCGACTATTTAAACTGGCTAAATCATCGGCCATTGTAATTGTATTGATCCAAATTGATAACTGTCAATAAACAGATTCAATGAAAATTGGAAATGGAAAATAGAAATTGAAAATATAAAGGAACGGACTCACTTTTTATATTGGCAACGCCACTGCTCTATGTTGATGTTCTCTTGGGATGACTCTGTTCACTTACTCTCCGGTCTCGCTCACAGATTTATTATTGTCACTTGATTTAATTGTTTCACGAATTATTTATTACTAAAATCCGCTGGACTGGACCATGTTGATTCTATGTTTGTGGACTGTATAACACTTAATTGTATTTAATTGAAAATCGTTGTTTCCAACTAAACTATTTATTTTAAAAAACTTAACAAAATATGTGTATTTACAAAGAAAACTGTGGTGGGTGCATGATATCTTTTAGACTCATATGGCCTGTACCTCCCTCAAGTGCCCTTTTCACAAGATCGACGTTGCCATATATATTACATAAACGTTAAAAGGAACTTAAAATTATTTGACATGGTGTCATAGATATTGTGGCCTTAACAGAAGTTGATGTACGATTGTACGAAACGCGATATTTTGCATGTATTTTGCCTATTTAATATATGAAATGCTAAGTTTGAGGACAAAGTACCTCAGAACTTAAACATATGGTTAGCCAATCAGATGTCGATACATCGTATAAAGAATTTGAATTTCTTTTATAAACTAATAAGAGATTTGTGCGTGGGAAATATCACGAAAGCCATAAGAACATCTATATCGTAATCGTATAGAAATAAAATCTTTATAATTAAGGTCTGACGATGTTATTTCAATATCTATGTAACCACTATATACCCAAAATAGATATAGTCTTATAAAGTTATTTTATCTTTTAAAACGCAAAAACAATAATTACAATTTTTTCGGGCTCATCCCCTAAAATTTTTTAATTATTTAAAAAATGAAGTATACAAAACTTTAACTTGATCGGATAACGCTAACCCGTGCCCAAAGCAATTAAAATTCACTAAAGTGGTTCCAATTATTTAAAAAATTAAGTGTACAAAATTTTAACTCGATCGGATAACGCTAACCCGTGTCCCAAGACAATTAAAATTCACCATCAGACGACATTTTCATCTATTTTCAATAGTACCTCGTGAACTATTGATTACTAGTCTATGTAATGAAGCATTATTTGAAGAGCTTTTTGTAAATATTTCGTGCAAAGACGAGATTGCCCCGTTTTCGAAGTTGCTGAATACGATGGAAGTGGTGGGAGAAGTTTTTGACCGCCGCAACCCTCTGAAACGGCCAAAAAACACCCCCTTTATGGGGTTCCCTTTATGTTTTCATATATAAACGGGTCTGGGGAGTGATTTATCGACGGGTTATACTTGAAATAACATGGAAGGGATTTATACAGTAAGTGAAATCCAGACAGCAGGCCTAGGGGATTGACTAAACCCTCCCGAGGGGTGTAAAATCATTTTTTTTTCAAATGATTCGGTTCAAACGCATCTCCTCCCGTTTTCTTAAACCAATTTCAAATAATAATAAAATAAAAATCATCAACATTATCGTCATCGTCATCTGCTCTCTCTTCTGTACATACATCTTTATCATTACGGGGGTTAAAGAGAATCGGAGATGAAGGTGAATATTATTATCGTGATCAGCGCCTGCGAAAACAGGGGAGGGCGTATTGACGATCCAACATGTGATTAATGAATTTTACACCCCTTGGAAGGGTTGAAGCATCCCCCGATGTCGCTACCACCTTCTCTTCCATGAAAAATTAAGGGATATGCATAGGAATAACGATCATGTGCCGAAAAACCTGTAAATTCTGGATAGCATGCTTTCTGCCCGTTTGAAAGATGAGGAGGGGTTGGAGCTAAAAATAAATATTGTTCCCGTGATCAGCGACCCCAATAACGGGGAATACGCATTTGAACCGAATCATTTAAAAAAAAAAAGAGTTTACACCCCTAGGGAGGGTTTAATCCCACTTACTGTCTGAATCCCACTTACTGTATAACCCCCTTCCATGTTATTTTAAATATATGTAACCCGTCGATAAATCACTCCCCAGACCCATTCATATATGAAAATATAAAGGAATCCCCATGAAAGGGGTGGTTTTTGGCCATTTCACGGGGTTGCGGCGGTCAAAAACTTCTACCAAAACTTCCATCGAGTTCAACACCCTCGAAAACGGAGGGAGAAGGTAATCTCGTCTTTGCACGAAATATTTACACTATTTTTTCCTTCATTACATTTGACGAGTTTTTTGTAATATTTCGTGCATAGACGAGATTGCCTTCCCCCACCGTTTTCGAAGTATATACATCGAAATGTTACATAATATTAAGCTAGGTAAAAAAAATTCAAACCTGCTAATGCTTCGTATTATTGCCCAGAGAACACAAAGAGAACGCCACTTCCGTTTGAGTAACGACAAGCAGTAGTACGTATTTATCAGCACAAAACCTGAAAATGGCAAAAGATTCTGTCGAAAAGCTCCTATAGGAGTCTACGTGACTCGTAGACCCACGCGGCATTACACTTAGAAATCCACAATATTTCATATCACACTAGCGAAAGCAACATTTCTTTATATTACTCTGAAGCAACAAAGCAAAAGTAGCTGAATTACGAACACTATTTCGTACTTCAAATAACACATCGCAAATAATCAATATTGTCTTGAATTATTTTATTAAACATAGAAATAATCTATCTAGATTAAAATTTCCAATGCATTTTAATTAAATAACGGCTAAACAAATTATTTTACGTTACAATACATTAAAAATTGAAAATAAACACAAAACACAAACATTTTAAAAAGAAACAGAAAATCAGATATGACAGAAGCCGAAAACAATATAAAAAAATAAAGATGAATTTTTGATGAATAAAAACTTAACAAATTATATTTTATTAAATAAAACAATCAGAATATACGAAAAAGACTAAAAATTTTAAAAAAAGACTCGATATGATGAAGATGGAGTGAAAATGGAGTGAAATTGATTAAGTTAGTTGCCTACTTACAATATTCAAGGAGTGGGGAGATATTTTTTTTCGAACCTGTCCTCAAGGGTGCTTTATACGATTAATTTAAAAAAATTTAGTTGTGGATAGTTTTCAACTAGCAGAGAGAGAAATATAAGCATTTTGGAACAACATGCGCAAATTTCAAGAAAAAATATCAATGTTTATTTATAATCGACTAAAACGCAAAAACTAACGTATCACGGATTTAAATGCAAGTAGAACATCACTCTTTTTTTTAAACGTTGATTATTTTCATAAACTTCCACAATTCTCTTATCGTTTTTGGTTTCACAAAAAATCATGTAGTTATTTGAAATTGTTTGTACGTGCAATATCCATAATTACAATTAAATTCCAAAAAATTGGTTTAAGTTTAATATTTCTTTTTCTTTTCAAACACCACCGTAAAGTACATGTAAAAACCTGCACTTTAAAAAGAAAAATTGTCCTACTATGAGTCGACGCACTTAAACAAAATGCGATGGAAATTTCGAAATTATTGTTGATTTTTAGCCGTTTGAATAAATATTTTGTGCTATAATTTGGCACGGAGGTTTATTTCAATAAAGGTCATGGTTCCACCAGCTTTCGTTAAAATTGATGGATTATTAAATCATATTTCTCAAACTGTTAAAAAAAAGCAATTTTTGGTGGTTTTAATTTTTTTGCAAATTTACAAATTATCAAGAAGTTTCTTCATATGCCTAGTCTTATTCATAATTTTATAGCGAACAGTTTGGTAATTTTATTTTTGCGATCGGATTACTATAATCTGAGATAATAGGGAAAACAGCAGAAAATTTCTGTGTTGAAAAATAAATTACAAGAAGCAATGAACGGATTTCACAAAAAATTGCTCAGAGCACTTGTTATTATACCTACAACAAACTAAAACAATAAAATTGCTGTAGCCAAAGAGTTCCATTCAAATTTTATTTTGACTCCACTGTTGGGAGTGTTTCTGATTATGAATAATATTAAAGAACACACATTTAAAGAAAAATTATCAAAATCGTTTTGACGATTTTTAGGCTTCATTGAATCGACATTATTGGAGCACCATTTTTCCAAGATGGCAGCTCAAGCGCAAGTTGGAGACTTTTAGTATGTTTAACAGTAGTCCTTAATGAACGTCTTTGCCAAGTTTCAAAACAGTATCAGTTTTTTCCTTAATTGACTGGATTAACATTATTTTATAATCTTATGAGACACGATTGATTAAATAAAAATGAACGTATATATTATGTTATGAATGTTGCAGCCATGAATAATAAAGACCAGGATTACGGACGTTTATGGGAATTCCGATGAAAACCGATCCGCAAAATGTGAAGACTCAAGACGTGCCACAAGTGGCGAGAGTAACACTATCACACTAAGTTCGCGGATATTGTCAGTGGCGGATCCAGAACAAATTAACAGGGGGCACAACCATTAAAAATGTGCCACCGCTGCAAACAAACAAATATTTTCTTTCATTCAGGGGAATCAAAAAATTTTCCATTCAGCAATGAAAATTAATATAATGAGCGAGTGGAAGAAAATCCCCAAAAATTTTTCCGCTCACAAATCAACAATCAGCAAATTTTTTTATGCTCGGCCTTTTTGCCAAAGTAAACGGCAGGGGGGCACGTACAGTACATATACATATACAGGGTGGGGCAATAGTGCGTTGGACTTCGATATCTCGAGTTATACGACAGCTAGAAATTAAAAAAAAAATGCAAGTAAACTAAGTAAAAAAGTCTAGAACCGGAAATTATTTTTGAATATACAGGGCGAGCCAAGACGAAATTACAGGATCAAGTGCCTTTTTTAAAATGGAATGCTATGTATATCAGTACATTTTTTGATGCCTCTTTCTAGACTCTACTCATTCCTATATTATTATTGACTATCTCGTAATCACTTGGATGTAATGAATTTTTTTGTTGAAATAATGCATCTGCAGATGCATATTGAAAAAATCACCAAAGTCACAATGGAGGGTTTTAAGAAAAACTTATATGACTACTAGTTACGAGACATCTATTTAATGTTTTTCATTCATTTTTAGTTCCTAAAAATGTACATGGTGGTCAAAAATAATTTTTCAATTAAGAACTTTTTAAATTGAATTTTCTCAATTTTTTCAAATAGAGCACTCTGTATATTCTTCAACGATGTGATGTGGAAATGAAAAACGAACATTTTTTGTAAGTACTTCCCTATGACTAATTGCAACCATTTTCGTTTTATCGACAATAACAACTAAATTCAAGAATAAACTTAAAAAATAGAGATTTCTTCAAATAATTCATAAGAAAAAATTATAAGTGCTCCACATGTTGCCCATTTTGATTGACACACGTCTTTATGCAATTTTGAAATGAGGCCAGAACATGTAATAGGGCCATATTTCTTTGATTGTACATTGACTGGAGATATTTATCTTCATTTTTTGGAAAACAATCTGCCACAATTATTGGTAAATCTTCCTGAAAGGATTCGAAATATGATGTGGTTTCAGCAAGATTCTTGCTCCACCACATTATTTAAATGCAGTTAGAGACCACTTAAATAATACCTACCTACCTACTTCAATGGACTGGAAGAAATTGACCCACTAAATGGTCTGCCAGATCCCCATATCATACAATAATTGATTTCTTTTTATGGGAATACGCGAAGAAAATTGTTTATAAAGACGCACCAACAACAGTACAAAATATAAAAGAAAGGTTAATAACTATCAGACTTTCACAGTCATTAAAAACTGTACAATACACAACTACGCTGATGACACTCAGGCTTATTTTTCCTTCACCGCTGACGATAGCTTACCAAGTATAGAAAAAATCAATAATGACTTAGTTAAACTAGTTGATATATCGGCAGCGCATAATCTTAAGTTAAACGCTAGCAAATCATCTCTTACGTTGTTTGGATCAAAGTTTAAAAGAGATTCTGTAAATCCATTTTTTTTTAAATAAAATTAAATGATGAAGACCTACCCATTATAACTGAGGCAAAAAATTTAGGCCTGTGGATTGACTCAGATATGCGACTTACGAAACATGTAAATTATTTATGTAAATCCTCATATAATATACTAAAGCAACTTTATCCTCATAGGCAAATTTTAAATCCAAAATTGAAACTAAATATATGCGAAACCCTAATTATGTCAAAATTATCATATTGTAATGCGATTTATGGACCAGCTCTCTTAAAATTTGACTCCGACAGATTGCAAAAAGTCCAAAATTCATGTTTTAGATTTTCCTATGGAATAAGAAAATATGAACACATCAGTTTTAAGATAGCCAAAACAAATAACCTAAAACTTAACAAGCTTAGAAATGTTCACTTGCTGACTCTGGTTCACAAGGTTTTGCTGTCTAAAAAACCTACATATTTATCTCTCAAATTAAACTGGTTTGGAGATGTGAATAGTTTCAACACTCGCAACAATTCTGTATTAGTTATACCGAGACATTCCACTGCCATGTTCAAACGATGCTTCACGTATGTAGCATGTAAACTGTATAACAGTAGGGCGGTCCTTATTTTTCGACTTTATGTTTTTTGCGAGCCACCTCCTAGATTGGTTTCAATACTTAAAAAAATGTTCTGTGCAAAATCTGAACTCAATCGGATAACGAGAAAACGTACCACCCAACCCTTGATTCTGGGAGATTGAAATAAATTCTAATAAATTTCGATATTTATTTTTTCAAAGATTGTTACTGACAATCGAGTTAGTAGTGACTGAAAATAAATAATATACATATTTAAAATCATTTTATTTATGAAAAGTGGTTAATTTTATTATAATTTTTGGTATAAGGTCTCCTTTTTAAAATCGAGAAATCGTGTTCTATAATCTTTTACAACTTGCAAGACGAATTGTTTTTGTTCCTCATCTTTTGTTATTACATTATTGTAATCTGTCATTAACTTAACACCCCACTCCGCTGTATCATTAACTACTTTGATTTTTTTAACAATATCCGACCCTTTGTTAAAACTATCGTTTTTAGACCAAGTTGAAGGGTGCGTTTCAAGAAAGTCATTATTTATGTGAAATCGTTTGAAAAACTTGCGGGTTTCGATAGTAACAAAATTTTCAATAAATGTGTTTTTCACAAACTTTGGAATTTCATTTTCGCCTATCTTTATTCGCTTGATGCTTTTACTATGTGATGATTCTTCTTCTATATCTAATGGCTTTTCTTCCACATCCGATGATTTTTCGTCCACATCCAATGTTTCTCCTTCCAGATACTCTTTCTCACCTAGGGCTTCAACCATTTTCACTTTGAATTCCTCTGACAATTTTGAATCGAAGAATGCGAAGGCAACTGCTTCTGGACTTAGGTACCATAAATGCTTATGAAATTTTTTCAACGCAACACTGGATATCTCGGGATCGACGGTCTTATAGTCGTAAAGCTTATTTAAAAAGCAAAGGTCCTGATAAGGCGCTTTGGTGACAAAAATACATTTATCTGAAAGACCTCTTCTCTCTTTATCTGTCAATGGGAATTCATCGCGGAACAAGAAAATCTATAAGCAATAAATAACTTTTGCCATCCATCTCGCGTGGTGAATTGCCCCAGAAACCCGAAAAGATATTCCACGAGGAGGAATTTCACCCAAGAATATTAAGGACAACTCCAAAAATTCTCTATAATCTTCTCGAGGCTGCTTTTGCGGATTTTCCAGAGCAGATGTCACAAATGTGACTACCTCTTTTGTATCATCTAAAAATGGAAGAACATATCCGTCTTCAAATCCGGACTTAAAATAATGTTTGTTAATCTTAGCCCAATACTGTTGAAAGCGTTTAAAGAAAATTCTTGGCCTTAAGAATTTGGCTGACTGACTAAAATAAGTTTTGTTTGTCTGCTTCTTACACCTTTATTGAAGCGCCCTCCATTCTTCATACAAAGATACTAGCTTATCAATACAGTGGTTTTGTTTTCTAGTGGGATATCTCGCCTTTTCCCAGAAAATCACAACTTCTTGTATTACAAGTCTGGCACTTTCACGTAAATTCAGCTTCACTTCTCTTAAGTTTAAAAAAGTACACTCAAAACTTGTTTATTAGAAGGCTGTTTACTTCCAGTAATCTCGTTTGAAAAATTACCGAGCAAATAAACACGCAAATTAATTTGGCGGGACATTGTGCTGCGTGCTGCTCTTTTCACTGATAATGAGGTACTGAAATGCTTTGACGCACTTATTGCCATACGAGTCGGCTAAAATTACAGTGAGGATTAAGGTTTATGCCGTTCAGGTAGAAACTCAACTCTACTGCAGAGACAAAATTCCAGGAAATAGATCTTAAAACTAAGGTCTTGCAGGCGACCACCTATTAAAATTCCTTAATCCTAAAAGGATTAGGGAATTTTAATGTCAATATTTTCATGGGTAGTGTTTAGAATTCGCTTTCCTCTTCCTAAATTAGTATAAATTATCTTCAGGATGTCAATTATACCAATTGTTTACTTAGAAAAACCAAATATAACAATGTGGGGAATTTCAAGAAATATTAAATTTAGAGGTGGTGGGTGGCACGTTTTCCCCGTATCCGATTACGCTCAAATTTCACCCACATTATTTTTTTAGCAATTGAAACCGTTGTGGGGGGTGGCCCAAACTAAATTCGAAAATATTTTTTTCCTCAAGTATAAATAAGGACCGCCCTAGTATAACAGCTTACCTGGTCGATTTCAAAATTACTCAATAGTAAATTTCAAAAAAAAATTAAAAGCTTTCTATTTGGAACAATAATTGTTTCTATTTGTCCTTTCGGTTATTGAAAATTAAATTAGTTTGATATGTGAATAGTGTTGCAGATGCTTGCCTCGGGTTGTAGTTTGATAATATATAGATAACTTGCTCAATGGCTTGGCTGCCATTAGTCTTGTTACACTAGTTTTTAGGATTAATAAGGTTAGCTAATTATGTTTTTGGTGTGCTGAGTGTCTTATGTATTTGTTGTATTTTAGAGTTATTTGCACACATTAATTAATTGTTTAATTGTTTATGTTGTATATTATGGCTTCTTTTGTTTTGATTTATGTAGTGGAGACTTAGAATTTAAAATCTAATATATTTAGCATAATGATATTACTGTATTGCAGGTTAAGTTGAAAAACGCTCGTTGAGCGATACTTCGCCTTTTCATAATTTTTGTATGTGTGATTTGCAAACTACTTGTAAATTGTAATATTACAAATGAATAAAGACGTATTATTATTATTATTATTATTATTAATAATAACTGCTTTTAGATCTATCACACCGGCAATTTTAGGAACAGTAGAAACCTCATCCCAAGAGCGCTTAGAGATGTATGTCAATCAAAATGGGCAACATGTAGACCATTTATTATAATTTTTTCAGATGAATTATTTGCAGACACCTCTATTTTTTAAATATTCTTGAATTCTGTTCTTATCGCTCAATAAAAAGAATATGGTTGCAATTAGCCATAGGGAAGTACTTATAAAAAATGTTCGTTCTTTATTTATATATCACATCGTCGAAAAATTGAAAAAATTCAATTTAAAAAGTTCTGAATTGAAAAATAATTTTTGGCCACCCTATGCATTTTTGGGAACTAAATTTAATTCAATAACATTAATAAGATATGTCTGGTAACTAGCATTCACATAAGTTTTTCTTAAAACCTATAATTGTGACTTTGGTGATTTTTTCAATATCTATCTGCAGATGCCATTTCAACCAAAAAAAAATTCATTACATTGAAGTGGTTGAGAGATAGTCAATAATAATATAGGAATGAATAGAGTCTAGAGGCTTCAAAAAATGTACTGATATACATAGCATTCCATTTAAAAAAAAGACACTTGATCCTCTAATTTCGTCTTGGCTTGCCCTGTATATTCGAAAATAATTTCCTGTTATAGACTTTTTTTTATCTAGTTTACTTGTATTTTTCTTAATTTCTAGATATCGAAGACCGACGCACTATTGCCCCACCCTCTATATATTATACAATAACAATTAATATTGTTTTTCATAAATCGTTATTTTTTAATAAATCAAATAGCAAATAAACGGCACAGTGGCACGCCCCCCACCTGGATCCGCCACTAATAAGGTTCTGGGAAACATTATTATTGCAAAAACAGAAACCCTTGTGTTTATTATTTTAAATAATTAATAGCGCTGCCAACAATAAAATCACCTTTCATCACAAAAATTCTTTATAATAGTCACGAGTAATGATAATCAAACAACGCGAGCGCATATAAAATTCATATTTTTCCTCGTTCCAGTGTGATAGTGAAAACTGCGCCACCTAACGTGCGGCTTCCTTCTTCCAGTTTCACGGACATGTTGAACGCACGTCATCTTTGTCTCTAGTATTCGTGGTTGTAGCTTTTTCACTGGTCACAAACACCAAACACTTGAAGTAGATTACATTAGCGTGTTCTCCTACACGACTACGCGGGTGAAGCATTTGAATACCACACTTCGTCCCTCAGCCAACAGAGATCTCTGCGTGTATTTTTCCTAGACGAAGTTCAAAGTGATGCACTGAAATTATTAGTTATAAATACTACGTTGAAAATACGAGGGTCGTGGGCATAGAATGAAGAAAGCAAGCAACGTATTTCATCTGACAAGAGGTCTAGTATAAAACACTAAATCACTTCTTGGCCATCCTATATACACGTATTTCATCGCATATATCCTTCGAAAGGTGAAATATTTGTCGGTAATTCAGTAACCCTTTGAGCTAACAGATAATTTCGGACATTAAGATTTTAGTAATTTATAGGAGTATAAAAAAATGTATGTGTCGAAAGCAATGTTTTAAATTAAGAGAAATTTCTCTAGCACTCTTAATATATAAATAACTCTTAATCTAAAAATTTTAGAGAAACTATACCTGAGGCAAAAATTGTTGCCTATAATTTTAGCCCCAATTAGGTAGTCTTCTCAATTTTCTGGGTAACAATAAAATTCGTCATTACCCGCACGTGGCCACACTTGGAACCGTGGACCGGACGTGCCCTGCTCTCTGCCTTTGAAAAGGGGGTGAATCTCATTTAGCTAATGACATGCAAAGCAAATCATGCTTTTACAATTTAAAGAAAGTACGTACACATTCCAACCTCCAAAAAGAAAACTTAACCCATGTTCTCCCTCCACGCAGAAAAGCAACGATGAATTTTTTGCATCATACGCTACATGACGAAGAAGGTCACCCACCCTGACAACGCCGGATTGGTGCAAGAAAGGAGCCAGTTTTCGAATGGGTTTGGACCACAGCTTGCCTTCTTTGATTTGACGGATTTTCTTCTCAAATATCTCATGCTGCTCTATACCAACAATCGCAATCAAGGACTGATACAATTCGACGAAAATGTTCCTGTTTTAGGTTCACCATCTTTGTCTTTGGAATTGTGAATGAAACGTTGGACATAAGCGATTATCCGTTATATTTTGGAGTAAGAAGAGAATCTGTGGGGAAGAAAATTAATTCCAACACTCGAGTCGACCATAGTGGCACACACCAACATGTACTCCTCATTCCCGAGGTCGATCGAGGAAGAAGGGTTTTCGATCACCGAGGATTGCCACCTGTTTCAGAGCTCGCTTAACCAAGTAGGATCCGCCCACCATAGCGGATGCTGGGGTGTCTATTCCTTTCACATTATGCCAACATCTTCGTGGAACCTTACTCTGTATCTGACTGATACGGTTGGCCACAAAGGTCTTCCACTCGTGAGAAGACCGAATCTATGCCACGGCAACTATGGAATCCGGCCAAGCATAAATTTCATCGATACAAACATAGGAATCATAAGTGAAGAAAGTTGCCAAGTCCGCTAACAACACTGCAGCATATTATTCCCAGTGTGGAATCGATACTACAAGCACAGAATCTTCTCCCTCTTGAGATATTCACAATTACTGAGGATCAAACCTGACATATCTTTAGTAAAAAGTATACAGGGTAGTAACTCTAAAAAAAAATAACTGAATAAGAAGCAGCAGAGGAAAATAATATTTGGAATATAGTTGCGAAGAAGAAAACCTGATAAACTTTTAGTTGAAAAAGCGTAGTATTCCTACAGAAAATATATTGAATAAATGAAAGGTGCTAAATAGAGACTGAAGTTTTGTGTAAATACTTTTACAGATTTGAGTACGTTCGTGTTTTTTAATTATCAAATAAGACAGTATTACAACAACACACAATAATCAAACAACACACATTTAATTATAAACACATATATTTGAACAACGTGCAATAACCAAACAAATCTAAAGTATTTATGTAATGCTCAGTAGTTTAACTACTGTATATTTTAGTACTTTCACCAAGATACAATAGTCAAACAATTCACTGGTATTTAAGCAACAGTCAACAATACAATTACCTATAGAAAGTTCGTTTTGAATTATATGAGATATACTCGTCCAACAGGGTTTTCCCAGAAAAAAAAATTATTGCTGAAATACTTAATTCACGTAAAAAAATGATTTATGGCATATTTATTATCTTTTTAATTTTACTAACAGTAACGAAAAAAAAAACTTGAAGTTTGAAAAATATGGGGTTTATTTTAAACAGCCATAAATTAGCACGTTGTGACGTCAACGTCCTGAAATCCAATAAAAAGTCGGCATAAGATAGCCGTGAAAAATATTAAACAACCTCTATTTATTGACAGCACTTTTTAGTTATTATGAGTTGTAATGGATTATCAAAATGCCTAAAAAAGCTTGTTTTGTACCTTTGTGTAATAATACTAGTGAAAATGCTCCCTCAATATTATTTTTGACAGTACCACTCAATATTGAAAGACAAAAAAAGTTGTTTTCTGCTGTAAAATCTAAACAAATATTTCATCTGGGAAAAGATTTGTTATAAAAATTCATCATTTCAAAGTCTACTTTAGGTAAATTATCAGCAGCACCTTTAACATATCCCTTGTGCTAATAGCTACCATTGCTCTAGCCATGTATTCGATGGAAAAAAAAACATATTATCCCTCTTCCACTTTACTCCTTTTGATCGTAGAGTTAATAAAACATAAACCAGAAACTGATAAAATATTTTCACTCCATACAATCCAAATATCAAAATATAAATAAAGTTTTAGGTTAATCATCTGATGTGAACTGTCAATGCAGACGCGGGTGAAGGTTAAGCCTAAACTACAAAATATCAATGTCCGACGCTTTTACGAATAACTTGTGTGGTATTTATCTGGATTCTGATTGGCCAATATTTATAAGTCCACTGCTTTAGACCAATCACAGTATAAACAATAAAAGAGGAAATTCTGAAGAGTTTTAGAGGAAAGCTTCCTTTAACACACAGTTAGAATCTATTACCAATTAATTATATCCATAATCTCATTGGTTTTCCGGGCAGATACGTCATTCTGGCGCATAAAAATGCCCGTTTTAAAAAGCCCTGAAATTATCAGCAAGTTGTTTTAACGATATTTTCTTAGAAGTAATTCTTATTAAAGAAGTAATTTGTTGTAAATTAATAGAATGTTTTATTATATCATTTTCACGACATAAAATGTAAAAATAAAATTAGTGGGAAAACCCCATTAGATAATACATGTGGTCACACCATTGACGCTGTGTCGCAGAGGTGTAGCTAGGCTACATGGTGCTCTGGGGTGACATACATTTTGGGGTCCCTATACACAATAGTGATACGCAAAAAAAAGAAAAAATATTAATTTTTTTTTTTGAAAAATCGAATCGCCTTCAAAAATCTTCAAAAAATATCTCTAAAAACTAAGAAATAAAATTTCACTCTGTTTTGCTAATATCTGTGTACCTATTAGTGGAAAGTAGCAAAGAACTGTATCTTATTCTTTAATATCAAATTGAAATCGGAAATATTTAATTTCAAAAATACGTTTTGCACCGATTTCTAATTGATATTAGGCAATAAGGCACAGTTCCTAGCTACTTTCCACCTATAGGTAGACAGATATTAATAAAACTGAGTGAAATTTTCGTTCTTAATTTTTAGAGATATTTCTAGTAGCTTCAATTATTTATTTAACTTCTACATAGTGAAGGAAACTATTGTGAATGTCTCTTTATGCTGAGTACCATGTAAAAAGGAAAAGAATACCCTGGGGGCTAAAAGCCTGGGGCCCAGAGCAACTGCCAAAATTGCTCTTGCATAGCTACGCCTCTGCTTTGTCGAAACATTTTACAGATAAATGAAAACAAGGATTTCGTAAACTATTTCGTATCGGTATCAGTCGGCCCATAGATTAATCATTACTCTGTCTTAGTTGGTTCCAATTTGACGGGTTTTAAGGTGGAACTCCAATTAGATGTATACAGGGTGTCCCGAAACTCCCGCCTTCCCCTTTAGGTGCTAATTCTCCATGCAAAACTAGTAAGAAAAGTTCCTATAAACATGTGTCCGGAAATGCTTCCTAAGGGAGCTACGGCCCTCTAAGAATGGCGCAAAAATAGGTGCTTTTACTAATTATCTTGGAAATGATTTGGGACAAATTTATGAAACTTGGTTAACTTTTTTCGATTATTAAAGGTTATTGTTTTACAGTATTAGCAAAAATTAATTTTATCCAGGGGCGGAGAAACGAGGGGTCGGTATTCTTTGTTCCTACATATTAATTTTTCCATTTGACATTTTTAGTATTTTAATCCCTGATTATGATTCCCTGGTTAATTCTGCATAAAAAAGGGCCTCTTTACAATTAGCCATATGGCAAGCCGTTTTCGAGTAAAAGCGGTCTAAACGAAATATTGCGTATTCGTTTGCTAAATGCGCATTATTTATTTTTCAAAGTAGGCGTAAAACAATAACCTTTATTAATCGAAAAAAGTTAACCAAGTTTCATAAAGTTGTCCCAAATCATTTCCGAGATAATTAGTAAAAACACCTATTTTTGCGCCATCCTTGGTCCGTAGCTCCCTTAGGAAGCATTTCCGGACACATGTTTATAGGAACTTTTCTCACTATTTTTGCATGGAGAATTAGCACCTAAAGGGAAAGGCGGGAGTTTCGGGACACCCTGTATATCTCACATAATTCAGAGTAAACTTCCTACAGGTAAGTCGTTGTTCTTGTAACATATTTCGCTATATTTGTCCAGTTAGCAAATACACGTAGTTATTTAAAACCAACAATACAATTTTTTGGAATTTTCTGAACGATTTATAAAGTTTAATTAAATACAAAACCATTAATTTGAATAAATGATTTTTTAAAATCTCTTCTTTTAAGAATTTCTTTCTCTAATATTTATTATTTATTGCTAATACTTAAATTTAGTTATTTCTTAATATCTATGAGCTATTAATTCTATAAAATTAGTTTCCTCATGCAGAGGTCGATTATAAAATCTAGAAGACACATTCAGACTTTCTATCCAGTCAGCTGATTATTGCATCGATATTCATCCCCACTCAAATAGTTGGACATATAAATAAGGTGCATTTTTATGCTTCACCAACCGGTAGCGGTAGAATTAACAGAATGACATTTACCAAAAAAACGACTAAACCGAAACCGTTATGAAAAATTTTAGGTTATGTGTGTCAGGAATAGGTTAAGTAGTATTATCATACTTAGTATTTTAAATAACGACAAGCAAACCATCAGTTTCTTTCGCTGTTACTATCAGTAAACATAAAGTAATTCATATTATGGATGTTGCCGTAATATCAGCTATCTTAGCTGTATCTATTACAGATTATTTAAAGAATTTATTATTATCAAATGAAGAATTACATCCAGAAATATTGGAAAGAATTATCAACATGTGAGTTTTCAGATTACCCTTATTTATTACCTAATTAGATAACAAATATGTTCTAGGATAAATAGCGAAGAAATCCCTAAAGTGGTGCGTTTTTGTGAAGATGTTATACCTACTTACAATTTCTCGACTTTTAAAAGCTATTTCAGAATTACTCCATCGGTGTTCGAATACATATTTCATCAGATTGCTCCACATGAGATGTTCCGAAGGCGTTCCCCTGAATTCGGCGGAAGGGAGCAAATACAGGTCGACAAGATTCTACTCATAACATTATGGACATTGGGCACGCCAGAGAGTTATAGATCTATTGGAGATAGATTTGGTGTATCAAAATCAAGTGTATTCTCTTGTTTACATAACACTGTTAAAGTTATTCTGAATGAATTATGTAAGTTGTTCATTAAGTGGCCAGCTATTGAAGATAGACCTTTAATTGCAAATAACTTCAGCAAATACGGTTTAAGAAATGTCATAGGATGTGTGGATGGGATGTCACATTCCGATAAAAAAACCAAAGATTCAAGGTATTGATTACTATAACAGAAAAAAGTTTTATTCCATTATATTGCAGGGGATAATTCGAGATGATATGATGTTTATAGATGTGGATGCTCGATGGCTAGGTAGTGTCCACGACGCCCGTGTTTTTCGGACATCAGACATATACCCCTTAGGAGCAGCATTGTGTGCCCCTAACTATTATATTATTGCCGATTGTGCCTATCCCCTTCTATCTTGGGTAATTATTCCTTTTAGAAATAATGGTTACCTGACTCACGAACAGCTTTGTTGCCAAAACGGTGGTGAAAGTAGAACACTCATTTGGTTTATTAAAGGGATGGTTTAGAAGGTTAAAGGGGCTATTAGATATCAATGACCAACAACATATAGTTGATATCATCATTGCTTGTTGTATTTTACATAATATATGTCTCATGCATGGCGATGAAGATATACAACAGTATATAAATGAAGGCATGGAACGAGTTGACTTAATAAACTTGGACAATATTATATTCCAAATCAAAATGATCATGGAGGGGAAAATTAAAAAAAATCTTGTCTCAAGATCTGTGGAATAGGAGAAATCAAAGCAGATTGTGATTCACAATCTCGTTTAAAATTCTGTTAAAATGTTGTCTTTTGTAGTTACTTTTCCCAGGACATTATTCTTCTGCCTATTCTTCTTTTTCCTTTTATTTTTGATTCTTTAATATTTGGAAAACTGCTAATCATGATATGATTTTTAAAATGGTTCCAGTTACTATTCTAACGAATACATTTATATACATTTTGTAGTGTAAGTTTTCGATATAATTCAATATTGTGCCCTCACAATGAAAATTGTTACTTATTTTCATTTTTAGAGCATGGCATTTGATTGTAACAAAAATGTTTACAACACAGAAAAAGTTTATAGTTGTATTAATTTGTTAAAACAATATTAAGTACCTAAAAAATGTTTCAAAGATCATAGCATATTTGGTAAGTATTTATAATAACCCAAAAATTTACATTTCCCTCTTTAACTTTAACAATTAATATTTAACTCCCCTTTTTTACTTCTACGCTGTAAGTTATTATTTAATCAAGATGTTTTATTATTATTTTATTATCATCTATGTGGTTTTTTATTATCCACGTAATGTAGTTTAATAAATGTAATTCTTTAATAAAATGTTTTTTATTTATTTAGATAATCTCTCTACATGTGAGAAGCAATTGTCAGGTGTGAGGTCCACTTGTTTAAAAAATGCTGTTTAAATCAATTTTGACCTTAAAGAGTATTGTGTTGAAAATTAATTTAAACAGCATATCCAAAACGGGGGACTTCGGCCCAACCGCTCATTATATCTACTTACCTGTGTAAACGGTACTTTTTGAGGTTTTTTTTCTCTTTCCATATATAATACAAAAGATACATTTAAAAAGCAAATGGTAGAAAATATGCAAGATCAAAGGCATTTTTTTAAAATAAACTAATATAAAACGGTCGGCCAAGAAATTTACTTGGATAGTGGGTGCACTTTTGGAAAATATTTGTCTTTTTTGTTATTTGATGTCAAGAGTTGGCGAAAAGTTACTCTAAAACAATTTGGTATTGGTTACTTTTTAAAATAACATACAGATCCTCGAAAAAATATATATTAAAATTAAATTCAGAATAGAGGTACCAGTATATTACAGAACCAGCATGGTACCTACATTACATGACTTAGGGCGGTGCACGGGTACACCGATGCAATTTGTTTATTTCAATAACAAAGTTTCAGACAGGAACAAATAACTTAATAATAATAATATTTATATACTTATATTATGACTATTCAAACAGAAAATATATCTCTTATAAAAAACAGGTACAAAAGTATTTACAAAAATATTTTAACTCTAACAAATCATGCAACTTCCTTGCATTATTCGTACCTAAACCAGTCTTTTTTAAAAAAATAAATATATATGTATAAATATAAAAAAAAATAATACATTCTAATTATAACAAATCAGTAGCTTCTTATTTTTATCCTAATAAACAGAAGAGCTATATTCTCTAACATAGGTATAAGTACATGGAATAAGAATTTACAAAATAAAGAGTTTCGTTCCGTTTTTACTTTTTCAGCATTGTCAATATTTCTGAAAGCATGTCTTTTGTTTCCTTATGTTGTTGTTCAGCCGATTTAATTCTTCTATTCTCTCGTTCATTCACATCGTTTTTATAATCTCTCAACCAGGCTATCATTTCCGTTCTTGGACTTACTCGCTTATTAATTTTCTTCTTTTTGAGTTTGGAGGCTCCTTCATCTTCAATGTCCTCATTAGTAGACGTAAAAGATAAAGATACCTCAGCAGAATTTTGTTTATGATTCTCTTTCAGTATAGATAGGCATGAACACGATGCTCTAGGAGTTACGCCTGGCCTTTCGCCAATATACTCGGCCATAATGTCATAGTATTCCCATGTTTTGTAGGAGTTGCCACTTCTATCGTTGTGGTCTTTTATTTCTTTGTACTTGGTCATTAGGGTTTTCATTCTGTTCATTCACTGTTCTGCAGTAAAACTGCATCCTGCATTTCATTCATTTTCTGTATCTGGAACTGCTGTAATTTATCTTTTTGGTTTCTACATAATGATAAAAATAACAGTGTTTGCTGCTTGTCCCACGCATTTTTCTTTAAAACATTTTCGTTACATATTAACTCATTCGCGGACATTTCTGATGGAGAGTCCACGTCAGTAAGTTCTACAAACTGGTAAACGTTAGCTACAACAAAAAAAAAAAAAAAACAAGGATAAGTACAGAAAATATTTAATACAAAAATATATTTTATCAAATGTTGGTTTTTATATTAGTACAAACTTACTTTGTGGATTAAACCATACGTATTCTCCGCTGTCGGTTTGTACTAAATTTTGGATTTCCATTGTTAATAAAAGCTAATAAATATAATAATTATAACAAAAGTAATATACCCCCGTTTTTTACGAATTTGGACTATCTGGACGTTTGACGTACCGCCCCACCTCAACTTGCTACCGATGCTTCCGTCTTGTGAGACTGAATGAAAAGTAGCAAACTGAAATCAGAATGATAAGCAAAAAAACGACAAGATTTGATATTCCGATGACAGAATTGTAGCAAAAACGCACCTATGACTTTTAAATTGTTTATTCCAGATATTCTTCATTATTTCCAATCATCGACAAAGATACATTTAAATCATGACATGACGTTAAAGTTAAATTTTAATACTAGTTATTCGCCATTATAGTGTGATGTATTTACCGCATCTGCACGAAAAGAGACGAAGTGGACGTCCTCCTGAACATTGGACCGATATCACCAAGAAGCTGATGGGGAAAAGCCATGGCAAGGCTGTGTGCTTAACAGGCAAGCTCGAAAGATGGCGCGATGCTGTCAGACGTACCATAAAGCAAAGAGAGGTCGACTAGAATAATTCATGGATCACAAAATGACTACGAAGACGTTGAGGATAAAAAGAAAGACAAATGAACATTTCTATACCATTCTCTATATTTATAATTTTTTTATAACAATTTCAGAGATAATATTCTTTGTCCCGAAGCAAATACTAACAAAACTATTAATTTGTTCACTAATTTTTCTAATCTTCAAATCATATCTACAACAGAGTAAGATATTTAGTCCATCGATCCCCAAGTGTTTGATGAACTTCCTTTCCAAATGCCGCTCCACTACTAATTGGTTTGTCACCTAGAAATCTAAGATTCCCCGATCGACCTCTTGTTGCTATTTTCTAAAATCATTTTCAGGAATTACGTTCTGAATATTCACTTCTATTAATAATAATAATGATAATAATATCTTTATTATCCGTAAAGACCGGTACATAAATAGTACAAAAATGGCATTGGATTCGTCATTACAAGGATGAGTACAATCATCCGAAACACAATAAAGTAGTCGTATTCAATAAAATAAAATAAATTAAAAATAATACCAATAATAACATACAAAATAGCATAAATACAATACAAATAATAATTGATAAACTACGTCACATTTAAAATCACAGAGATAAGTTGGTTAAAAGTATGTTAACATTAAGAATAAAAAAATTTAAAAAAAAATTGTAAATATCTTTAGCGAGTATGATATGTAAGAACACATATTTAACAAACTTGATCACATTTTAATTAATCATTCATGTATTCGTCAATTGTATAGAAAACTTTTCCCATAAGATACTTTGATACTTTATGTTTAGATGTTTTAATATTTTCAATATCTTGAAATATTTGAGGCAATTTTTTATATAGTTTTATTCCCATATATTTGGGACTTTTTCATAAATCGATAAGGAATGTAAGGGAATAGATAAATCCGTATTTGCTCGAGTATGATACATATTTTTTTTTTGCGAAAATATTGAAAATTACCCTTGACGTATAACAAAATTTCCAGGATGTACAATGAAGTTAGTGTAAGTATTGCGAGACTTGAAAATATTTCTCTACAAGAAGTAGCTCGTCGCATTCCTACTATATTTCTGATAGCCCTTTTTTGTAATCTAAAAATTCTCACATTCTTAGATGAAGCACCCTAAAATAAGATACCGTATGTCATCCTCGAGACAAAGTGTGCATGGTAATAAGCTAAAACAACTTTTCGGCTCGCTAAATCCCTGAGCCTATATAAAGCATAACAGATTGGTGATAATTTGCTACACAGTGAATTTATATGCACTTCTCAGTTTAGGCTGTTATCTAAATGCAGTCCTAAGAATTTTACTGAAGTCACCTGTTCTATAGATTTACTCTCCACTTTTACTAAGTTACTTTTGTTGAGATGCTGTGAGGAGTAAAATGTATAAAAACTGTCTTTTCTCTATTCAAGTATAATTTGTTATTGTTAAACTAATAAACAAATGTATTTAACATATGTTCAGTTTGTATAATTATATCATTCATATTCTGAACAGAGATAGCTGTTATCATCAGCAAACATTACGAGATTTTTTTCTTGCTCTATATTGGGAAGGTCATTTACAAACAAAATAAACAGCAAGGGTCCAAGAACTGATCCTTGTAGAACCTCATACTTAATTTCTAACATTTCTGATTTGTAACCATTTATGTCGACAAGTTGAGATCTACCGAGTAAGTAAGATTTTAACCAGTTATGCGTTCTGCCTCTAAAACCGTAATTATGTAGCTTATATAACAGTAAGTCATGATCTACCATGTCAAACGCCTTACTTATATCCATAAATATACCAATGTATTTTTCATTATTTTCCAGTTTGCTGTAAAGTACACTGATCAATTCTAAAATGGCTGTCTTAGTAGATAAGTTTTTCCTTAGAACTAGTGACCCAGTGTCAGAGAGAAATTTACTTGAAATTAAAGCTGCTTTAATTTCTTTGGCATCAAATTTGGAATTATTCTTTGGATTTGGCTAGTTGCCGTTCATTTAGGTTTAACAGTTTTACCTATGAATAGTATTTTTAATTTCTTAATTGTACTATAGGAATACGCCGCATAGTGGGAAATTATGGAATTTTTTTAAATAAAATTCGCCCGACAACTAAATTCGCAACATTTTTTTAAATTACATAGAAAGGTTGTCGCTACAACATAGTGCTATTACAAAGTTACTAAAATTAAATGTGATCTGTAAAATCTTAAGACAATTCCTATTCAATCTTTCAGTCTAGTCAATTTTGGGTACTTTTCGCGTTTTTATCAAATTATTTCAAATAGAACATATCTTTATACAACATACAATGAAATTATATGTTTTTTGGGTCGCTGATTATGAATACAATAGATCTTTTGACAAACATTTGACACATTTCGAGATATTGACGTCTTATCAAATTATTTCAAATATAACATATCTTTATTTCAAAATTCAACGGATTTATATATTTTAGGGCAAAATGTCTAATACAATAGACATTTTGCCCTAATAATTTCATTGTAGTCTGTAATAAAGATATGTTCTATTTGAAATAATTTGATAAAAACATCAAAATATACTTAAAATTGACTAGCTTGAGTGGGAATTTTTTAAAGATTTTTCAGGTCAGATTTATTTTTAGTCACTTTGTAACATCACCATGTTTTAGTGACAACCTTTCTATGTAATTTGAAAAAAAAAATGTTAGCTTTCGTTACGAATTCAGTTGTCGGGCGAATTTGTCCCACTGTGCGACGGCGCTGTCTTTTGTCCAAGTTTTCCATAATCCTTAATAATTTTCTCCTTTTCCTTTCTAACTTCTCATTATCACTAGTATTAGTATTTTTATTCACAATCATACAGAAATAATTAAATTGTCTTACATGTCAAAAGTTGCAAAGTATGACATTTCTACTTCATTCGACAATTGAACTGAAATTTGACATTTCATGTTGGAAAGTGACATTTGCAGATTGGAAAGTAGCCACTTTCTTACCAGTTTTCGGGTTGGAAAGTGAGCATTTGCCAATCTGTGTTCTTTACTTTTTTACTTTTTTCTGGTAATAAATTTTCTGTTGCTCGCTCGGCAACTTCCCTGAGTTTAGAAGGAGTACATCCCATTTCACTATCGGTATTATTATCCTGCATTTTCTATAAATAGAGGCAAGGGACAAGCACACGACTTTGACATTTGTCGTCTGAATTTTTTGTTCATTGCCTGCTTCATAAAAACATAAAATGCTATTTACAAATTTAGTAAACGATTTTTTTGGCTTTTCGTTCTTTAAGGGAGATGATTGTGAATAAAATAGTATACATACCTTGGTGGAAAATTTCATTGCTGTCTCGAGAATTAGTTGACCTCGCCGCTGCGCGCCTCGGTCAACTGTCTTATCTCTCGACAACAATGAAACACTTTCCACCTAGGTAGATTGTAGATTGTAAATTGTCCAAGGGGTGGCTCGGCTCCTTCAGCCCTACCTCACATCGACCTGAAAAGATCTTTTGTGACTTACCCTACAATTAGTTGTTGCCCAGGACTCCCAATCTTTTTATAAAGTTTGTGATTTTCCTAGGGGCTAATTTCCCTATGTCTTCAGACGTTAGTTTCACCTTTTCTAGGTATTTTAGCCTAGTGCGGACTAGCATCTTGCATTCGCAAAGAATATGTTCCGCAGTTTCTAATGCAGAATCACAGTATCTGCACATATCGTTGTCTGCCCTGCCCATATTCTTAAGATGATATCTTAAGGGGAAATGGCCTATTAAAAGGTCTGTCATCAGCTTTGAGTCTGACTTTTCGAGTTCGAAAAGCCTTGTGGCATTCTTAGATGAATAAGTGATGAACTTTTTCGCTTGTCTTTGGCCCGGAGTATTTCTCTAGTAGGACTATTTCTGTTCTTTTTCCCATTTTTGGACCTCCTCCGTTATGTGTCCCTTAGATAAGCCACAAAACGGTTCAGGCCCAAAAAATGGAGCTTCAGCACCTTTTTTGGCAAGATCGTCAGCTAATTCATTTCCTTCTATTCCCTCATGCCCTGGTACCCACATCAAGGTAACTTTTTTGTTTTTTGCCAGTTGCTTCAGGGATTGTCTGCACTCCCAGGTAATTTTAGGCTCAAAGGTGTAGGACCTGAGAGCTTTTAGCGCTACCTGGCTGTCTGAAAGTATATAGATCTTTGCCATTCGAATGCCTTTATTTATGCATTCCTGGGCACATAGATCTATAGCATAGATTTCTGCTTGAAGATGCATGGGGTTTTGCCTAGGGCTCTGGATAGCCTAGAGTTAGGCCCCGCTACGCCCGCGCCAACCCCTTCAGCCATCTCCGATCCATCTGTGTACCAGATGAGTGACTCCTTCTCCAACTGCAGGACTTCGACTTTGCTCGTCTGGCGGCCCTCGATTAGCACATCAAACGGGCAGTCAAAGTCCCGCTTAATTGACATAGAGTCAGTAGGTTTGGTCACGGATTCCAGTTTAATTATATCTAGAATCCTTAGGTGACCAAACGGGTCTCCCGGTTTGAAAGAAAGTACCTTAAGGCACTAAGTGCTGCCTCCTTCCTTACATACAAATGAAGCAGGTTTAGCATTGCCTCCATAGCTGCTGTGGGACAGGAGCACATTGCTCCTGTAATCCCTAAGCAGGCAAGGCGTTGCAACTTCTGCAACTTTCCTTGTACTAATTTTTCTTCAGTTTTTGGCCACCACACACATGATGCGAAGGTGACCATGGGTCTCACAACCGATAAGTAGGACCAGTAGATCATCTTCAGTTTTAGTCCCTAAGTCTTACCAAACAGCCTGCAGCACGTCCACATAGCCGCAATGGCTTTGGTAAGTGTTCTTCCTAGGTGTGAGTTCCAGGTAAGTCTTTGATCCAAGATTATTCCTAGATATTTAACTTCACTGGAAAAATTCAGCACTGTTCCATTTAGCATAGGAGCTCTTAAACTTAGTTTTCTCCTTTTGGTAAACGGAACAATAACTGTTTTGCTCGGGTTGACACTGAGGCCTTTTAGCGAGCACCTTTTGGATATTATGTTTAAGGCGATTTGCATGAGATTTGAAATCATATCCTCATGTCTATCTCTTACAGTAATAACAAGGTCATCGGCGTAGCCTTGAACATTGAAGCCAGAATTACTCAGCTTATGGAGGAGGTCATCCACCACCATTAACCAAAGCAAGGGCGATTGAACTCTACCTTGTGGACAACCCTTGGCCGCAATCACCGTGGCGGACTCCGCCCCCCCCATATCCGTAGTAATTATTCGACTTCTTAACATGGATTGTATCTTTTTGATAGTTGAGGATTGTATCCTCCTTTTCTTTCTCTGCGGCTCTTTATATGGACTCATATGAGGTGTTATCAAATGAACCCTCTATACCTCGGTATGTAATATACTATTATTTCTTTTTGACATATTTACACACACTTTCTAAATAACGTGTGTCATTATTCGACAAAGCACAAAAACTTAATGATTATTCTGTTTGCCGACTGATACCGATACGAAATAGTTACGAAATCCTTGTTTCGATTCATCTTTAAAAGGTGCTGGATAAAGCCACAATGGTGTTACTACGTGCGTTATTTAATTGCGTAAGAATTAGTCCATCTGTCAGGTAGTTTTAGGTGGAATTAACTCGGGAAATTTTTGGTATAATTCTAGAGATAGCTGTCTAGTATTAAGATTCACATTTTGTACAAAGCAGGCACTGCCGCTCGCGCCGCCATATTGGCAAGATAGCCTCCAAAAACGGTTTTTTTTTTCCGTCCTCTACCGTACGCTCTACAGTCAAAATACCTATAACCAAAATTAAGAGTAGGAAATTTTCTATAAAATATCTCATATGTATATTTTCTCTAAAATCAACTGTTTAGGTACAACAGTCGAGTGAAGTTGAAAATATTCGTTTAGTTTCGCCTAAAGGCTTTTTCGTCTAAAGCGTCTTTTTGTGACCGATTTTTAGAAATTTGTATTTTAGGATGGTAGAGCTATTTATGTAAAACCTTTATCCAATTTCATCTTGGGTCAGTGGCATAGCTTTCATTTTTTATGAACATTCAATTATAAAAAAAAATAACTGTAAGTTGGATAAAAGCAAGAGTCACGTAATTCATTTTAATATACATTTAACTGAAACAATGCAGTATGTACTTCTTTCCAAAACACACTAGAGGTGCAGTGCACGGCGCGTTTTTTATGTGGTATCCCCTAGAGGTCTATCCCACAACATCATTTTATTATTTTTCGTTTAGATAGGTTATTATTACGGGTACTTTCGACGGTATTTGTAGTTGTTTCTGTTTCAGAATCAACGTCACTTTTCCGTCACCAATTTCCTCATTTGATATAATGGTGTCAAGAGGCAAGTCTAAGTCTTTTTTATCGGATTCCTCAAGTATGTCTTGTACGACATTTTCACAGGATTTTCCATTACAGAAACTGCAAATGACAGAATATTTCAAACCTGCCTTTATGCAACCGCAGGCTTTTCCATATCCCGTTTTACACTTGCTTGAGATAAAGGTAAGTAGTGTTTTAGGAGCAGGATCCTTTAAAGTGGTTACTGGAGTGATACCAGTTTGAGTTTTCTTCCAACCCCATTCTTCCGCCTTTTTTGAAAAGCCGTACCATCGTTGGACTTGGTGGTAAGTTCTCAATGAATGTTGTCTTGCAGCTGCGCTTGTTGGTGGTAAAGAAGCTAAATTAAATTTACTTTTTGTTAGTGACTTCAACAAACACTGATAACGATATTTATCCAAAGACATATTCTCTTCGTTTTTGGAGCCATATGGCGCAAGAACAAATATTTCTCCTGCATCAGCAACCTCATCGGCAAACGCATTTTCCTTTTTAAATATTCGAATAGAATTGTGTAAATCAGTATGTTTTTCTAGAGGTGTTAAAAATCTCATCTTTCCTTCATTAAATAGTACTGAAGTTGTGCCACTAAATTCATGAAGGAATAATATATTGTCCTTAACTGTTTCGTCGCCTAGTAAACTATGAGACGAATAAACATGTTGCACTGTCTTTCCTTTTCCAGGCTTCAGTAGGTATATATTTTCATATGAGTTGTCCAATGCTGTGAAAAGAACGAGAAGATCGACATCTTCTCCAACAATAATGACATATTCATGTGAAGATGATATTTCGATGGCTGTATTTACTATTAATATATCTGCATCTTCTGTTGCCTGGATAACAGTGAACTTGCGCGTCTTCGAATTTTTTTTTCAAGATGGATATAAAGCGACCTTTGTTTGTGTCATTTGATAAGAAATTCGTCTGTGGAACGGTGGGGGTCATAAATTCGTCAAACCAAACATCTGCTGTAATATTTTTTCGTGATCGTCGGAGTGGTTCTGCGCTTTTCGTGCTTTCTTCTGCTGCACTTATGGGATAGCCGTCGAAAACCAATATTGCATTTGATTAATAGTGTCTTTTTACATACTCTATATAAATGGTGCAAATCGAACCAGATGTTTCATTTCGGTTCCAATCAACTCTATGCAGCAGGAATTCATCGTCAATTATATAAACTTTATTGGTCCCAAAGTCATATTCTGCAACTGGCAAAAAAGCTTTATACAATATAGACTTAGCAGTTTTTCGCGTCTTCAGAAAACAAGGACAAGGGATACGGAGCCAATTCATTCTGCAGATACTGTTCAAATGCTGTTAGGTAAAGTAAAATGAATATGTTTACCTTTAATCGACTGATGTGTCTAAACCATTTGATTTTACAAAGAACATATATATAATGCAATTTGTAGAAAATTTTTCTCTTTCATTTTTGTAATAAGTCTTTTAGCTGTAAAACCCAAGGTAAAGGAAATATTTAAAAAAAACGGCCATCTTGGCAGTATGGCTACGCCGACAGCAGATATTCTTTGTGCAAAATGTGGATTTTAGTTGTAAATACCTAAATCTACAACTCTGCCAAATTTCAAAACATCCCGACTTAATTCCTGGTAAGGCCTTTTTATATGACCTGACGGATGGACTAAGTGAAATATAATATAAATAAAGAAACATACACTTGTTAAAAAATCTTTCACGCCGCGCCGCCGCGCGGCTTTAAATATTTTAAAGCTAATTATTAAATATTAATACAGATATCAGAGAATTACGTGTATATCACGCTCTAGTCATTGTTGCTACACCTTGGAAATGATTATACTTTTCTAAAATTTCAAATATATGATACAAGCAATAGTTTACTAGACTTCTAAAACCTTCAAATAATCCACATACTGGAGTGAACGCTAAACGTGAAACGGATTCTATAAACCTTCATGAATATTGTATGAATCCTCACAATAAAATGTATGGAAGGTGCATTTAGTTTTATTGATTATTCCTGATATATTCAAGATACCTTTGAAAAATACAAGAAAATCCTTTTTAATGTATTATACTCATCTGTTACAGAAAAGTTTTATGTTTATATACTCCTATCTTGTAGGGAAGACTTAATGTATGATTATTTCTGGCACTATATAAGGTTTCAAACAAATTATCCATTATTTCAAGGGATTTATTTACTCGTGGAATAGAAGCTTATAACTATTTGTCAAAAACTTTGTCTTCCTGTTGAATTTTAATTATTACATTTTTTTAACAGTGCAGCAAATTGTTAATTTGTAAATATTTAAATATAAGGGATCGTAGACCTCGGGATTTTATTATAATATGCTTATTGCTTAAACCATTAATCCACATCAATTAGTTTTATCTTCAGAAATATTTACTGATCTTGGAAAAATTAAAAAGATATTCATGAAAGTAATAGAAATAATAATTTAAATAGTTTAAATTAACATTTTGACATTTTTTAAATGTGTGTTTTTCCAACTAATTTTGTTAGTTTGTCTCCTCCTCGACTTTACTTTATTATCGTTTTTTAAATTTGTGGTTAATCTTTTGTTGTAAACAATTTATCGACAATGAAGGATTAACACTATTAGAGATTAAGGCCAAAGTAAAACGGTGGAGGGAATGACGAAGAAAGTGGTTTAGTTAGAGCTAATTGCTATATCGGCCGCCAATCACCAAAGCGAAAATCATAAACTGAGATAAAATTTTTTAGAAAATTGCTAATCTTAGAAAAAATAATTCAAATAAAAAAGTTAGGTAGGTCTATCCTTTACCTTTATTTCTTTTCAATATACTTTACCTATTACCTATTACGAGAGATAAAAAGTCTCCTGCTTGTTATATTTACTCTTACAAATTCATAAATTTTGTTGGCAAGGCCTAAGAAAAAAAAATGTATTTTCTACACTTATTAAAATTTGATCTTCATATTAACAAAGTTTGTTGCCAAATATGTGATAAAAATTTGAGATCATCATTCTTCCGTTTTTGAGGAAAAAAAGTTAAACGAAAAAATAATTGTTTTAATGGAGATTGAGAAATATGGTCACTTAGAACTCGTGACGGTGTTAAATGATTATTTATGATAAATAAACTTCTCGACGGATCATTATGATATTCAATAGACTTCTATTTTGATAGCAAATGAAGCGACTGAAAAGTGAATCAAGTGAATCTGTTAAGAATTACGATGTATGTCCAAAATATATACGCACCTTGTTAAACTATTATATGTATATCCTTTAAAAATAATGTTCAAAACTATGCATAGGGCATATCAAATCGATCAGCTAAGAGCCAGGAATAATAATCAGTAATAAAATTATTCATTTCATATAGCATATTAA
The DNA here is from genome assembly GCA_936432065.2 of Rutpela maculata. NCBI lineage: Eukaryota > Metazoa > Arthropoda > Insecta > Coleoptera > Cerambycidae > Rutpela > Rutpela maculata. The sequence goes on along the minus strand of OW386285.2, from coordinate 65,968,258 downwards.
GAGAAAAAACATAATTACAAAAATAAAATTTCATTTATTAAAATCAAGTTTGTCAAAAGTCATCAATAACTTCAAATTTGGCCAATAGAAGAGCCGATTTCCCATTTTAGTTATTTACAAGACGCCGAAGGGAAAAGACGTACAAATTTTGCTACGAAAATTATAACCTAAAATATTTTAAAACAAAAATCAAGCACCGTGATTGGTCAGAACCTTCAATGGTATTTATCAACGAAAATTATTAACTACTCAACTTGAAAATAGTTAACTAATGTGTTGTAAGCAAATATAAATTGTTCAAAAGAGAAAAATTGCCAATTTCAAGTTTATGTATCTTCGAGAAATAAAAGTAAGAGTAATTGTGCATTGAGATTCAGGTAAATTACTTAGGTATCTTATAAAAGTAAAGTGCTCCGTTAGTGCATCGTATTTAAAATCCCAGAAGATTACCGCCGAAAATCCATTTTTGTGCAGAGAAACAAAATAAACAGGAAATCACGATACTGCCCGGTTTCACCGAAGGTAGGAGAATTCCATTGGACAAACCGGTGATGCGGGTTGCAACCACACGTCTAGCTAACCGCGAATAGGAAAATAAAAGGTGAAAGCTTTTACTATTAAAAATGAAGAAACCTTCCACACAAAAGATGTCAAACTATTTATTTATCTTCGTCTTCAAACATTTAATAACAAAAATTTCAATTTCAAATCTCAATATAAAAAGGTCTAGTAGTTTTAGTTAGGTTAAGGTTTATTGTTCTCTGTCATTCTAAAACGACCACATTCCAGGTAAAGTTTTTAAAATAAAATAAAATTTTCTTTTTACTGTTAAACTTGTATCATTTACTGCTTCCTGATACTGAGCAAACCTGAACCTGCTTCTACCCTGAACGGAGTCAACTCGCTGTGTGCGAGATCATGCTGAGTTTGCTATTTGCTGAATGGTAAGTTTCAAACAAATTTGATAGTCTTCAACTATCTGGCGCCCTGGGTAACTTGCCATATATCACATAATGTACTAGTCAACCATCCTAAGTTGACAAGTAGCCGCGCAGAGACAGAAGAAATATCGCCACTGTTGGACAGAGTCAAACAAGCTTAAAAGCTTGTTTATCTCTGTCCAACAGTGACGATATTTCTTCTTTCCCTGCGAGACTACTTGCCAACTTAGGATGGTTGACTAGTAGTCAATAGTAACACATCTACTATCAAGGCACTTCACATAGCAGTATATACATAAAAATATATTCATATACTAGTATATTGTAGATATATGCAACAAAATAAAAATACATATGTGTATATTATAAGTACATACAGAACAGAATATGTGTATCTTATAGATATGCCATTCTAATACGGTATATTTTTTTCACATTATGGACCTAAACGGTATATACATATCATGTCGAATGCTATATGGAATACATCTTCCATTTTCATAAAGTTATAATTTAAATCGGTGCCTTGCAAATTTAACCTACTAAAAATACTTTTATGAGCGAAACTAATCTAAACTGCTGGCGCGCAGATAGAAAACAGAGCACACATCCAGTGGAGTGCGCTATAGCATAGTAGCATACTCCTTATTGAAAGTGAGTCATGTCCGTTATGCAGATGATCGCCAAAATCATGTAAACTGTCATTATTTTTATAAATTATATTTTATTATATTAAAGCAACATATTACTTTCGTTTTTGATTGAGTACAGAAAAATACTATTATATTGAAACTGCAATGTGCATTTTTCTCTATTTTAATTTTAATACAAATTAGTCTACAACTAACCAAAAAATCTCAATATCTAATGACAGAAGCATGGTTTACACAGCCAGTTCATAATTATTCCACTTTTTTCGTACAAAACTGTGCTTAATTCACGCCCACACTTTTCGTACGCTGTGTAATGCTAGTTTTAAATATCTAGTATGTATTATGTTGACTACCTACATGCAAATCCAAATTTGGTAAAAATATGCATTATGCATTCGGCATATTTACAAAAACGAAGTAAGGATTAAATGGTATTTATTCTAACTAATCAATTTATTACACACGGTTATCAAGTTAATAATTATAATTATTTTAACCTACTTTACACCTTAAGCCTTTGAAATAGTCATCCTGTACGTATTAAATAATCTTATTACCTTGATGTGTGCTGACTAATCAAGCTTATAGAATGTATTAATTATTCAAGTAATTAATGTGACCTTGTCATCCATATTTTCGTTTACCTTGTACTGCAAACACAAAAATTGATCACCTAATGACCATACCAACAAATGTTAGTAGTTACCAACAAAATTATAAGAAATGTTCGTTTATGGTTTGGCATGTATTGTTCGGTTTTTATTTATGAAAATTAATTTAATAAGCTTGATTATCTTTCACCCCACGGAGGCAAAAAATCAATGATATTTAATTTTCAATAGTGGCTATTAGATTTTTCTCGGTGTATTACAAATTATGTCAATAACGAGACATGTATCCCGCCTACTAGTGATTTTTATCACGCTTTTATTAAGTCGACCTGTAACTATATATGTATGTAAAAAGTATAGGGAAATGAATTTCACCCACTTCTAATTGTTGTACTATCATGAAACTTGGCATTTGTGTGAAGCTCTGATGGAAATACAATATAGTATACTCAATAGTATATGTTCAAAATGGCCGCCGCCCCAAGATAGCGGATTATCTTTTTCTTTACAATCCCCTGATATGAGCATCAAAAGAGAGGACTTGACAGGTGGAAAACAAATATGTGATCAAGACTTAAAAATTCAAAATGGCGGCGTCAACATGGCGGATAGGTTTTATCAATTTTTGTCGGATTCGACAGAAAATCGGTATCTGTGCGTTATCGAGGTTCCAGATTACAATTATTCGGTCCAAATTTAACAATATATATTAATATAAGACCAAAAAGTAAAAAATAACTTAATAGTTTAAAAAACTTAAAAAAACACACTTTTATAAATACTGTACTAAAAAGCATAAAATAATCATCGAAACTGTTCTCTGTATCTACCCCGTAAGGGCCTTAGTGTAAGCCGTGTTTGTAATTAAGTATAATATTTGAGTATAAAAGCGTGACGCGCTTTTCATCTAATCCAATGGTGTCTTCAGCGCTTTAATTATCGAACCTGTTCAAAATAGCGTTAGAAAAGCACCCCACGCTTTTATGCTCAAATATTATACTTAATTACAAAGACGGCTTGCATTAAGGCCCTTACGAGGTAGACACAGAGAGCAGGTTCGATGATTATTTTACTTTTATTTATTTTATTTTACTTTGTAATGCAGTATTTATGAATGCGTGTTTTTTAGTATTTTTAAATTTACTTAACTTTAGTCTAATTAGCGTAACAGCGAGGTGATTGCGCAGGTACTTTTTGGTAACGGCTTTTACATAAATCTTTCCTCTTATTTCGCATCTTTTAGTTACTTATTATTTGTACCGCTGGATGACTACCCTGTGTATTTCTTTATCTAAAAGTATGTCAGGTTTTCTTCTTAGCAATAGGCCTTTTCATCATAGAAACGCGCATGTGCTGCCGCTATGTTTGTTTGCGAGAACTATGAAATGTTCGGACACTTGATTGTCAAAATGGCTGCACCGGTATGATTTGTTCACATTAATTTAGACGAAAAGTTGGATTGACGTGCAAAATTAGTGCACAACATTGTGGAAGAACACACTTGCGCTCAATTAAGGCGCTGGCTCAAGTATCCTGGACGTAAAATGACTGGAAGCAAGAATAAAGAACTGGTTGCAAGGTTGGAATTCAACTATTAACTTATCAATTTATATACAAGTGTATTAAGAGGAAACAAATGTGTTTAGTCTACAATATGCTTAATAACATTCTTCGTGCAGTAATTGATAATACAGTAAAAATATTTTCTGTTTTTTTACTGAAATGTAGGGTCAAAAATGCAATTGAAAATGAGTTTTTTGTCGATCCTTCTGTGGATAAAGCTGGATTCTTTTTTCTAATTTTTTCAAATAGGTAAACTATACGATATGGCACTACCTATTTTCAAAAAACTGGTAACAGATTCATCATTATTTGTTTAAAAAACGTCGAGTTCCGCCATGTTCTGACAGTTTTCGCATGTCAATATTGGATTTGACATAAACATTACGTTTTTTAACCAAATAATGATGAATCTGTTACCAATTTCCTGAAAATAGGTAGTGCCATGTCGTATAGTTTACCTATTTGAAAAAAATAGAAAAAAAGGAGCCAGCTTTATCCACAGAAAGATCGACAAAAACCTCATTTTCAATTGCATTTTTGACCCTACATTTTCGTAAAAAAAAACAGAAAATGTTTTCACTGCATTATCAATTACTGCACGAAGAATGTTATTAAGCATATTGTAGACCAAACACATTTGGTTTCTTTTAATGCATTTGCATATAAATTGATAAGTTGTTAGTTGAATTCTAACCTTGCAACCAGTTCTTTTTTCTTGCTTCCAGTCATTTTACGGCCAGGATACTTGAGCCAGCGCCTTAATTGGGCACAAGTGTGTTCTTCCACAATGTCGTGTACTAATTTTGCACCGTCAATCACACTTTCGTCTAAATTAATGTGAAAAAATGATACCGGTCCAGCCATTTTGACAATCAAGTAATAATAATATAATAATAATAATAACATTTATTTACCAGTTTAAGTTTACATTTTATAGAAGATAAATTACATAATGTAATAAAATAACTATACTAAGTAAATAAATAGATAAATAGATTAGGTATGATTGCAAAGGGATGAACCCTGTCGGCAAATTAATCATACCCCATCCATGCTCCACTTATTCTTATGCATTAGAGGTATTGGTAAAAAGAGAAGAAAAAAAAACATACTTTCCTATACCTATATATGTAAATACATATATACATATATACATATACATATATACACATATACACATATACACATATACATATACACACATATACACCTATAAATATACGTACATACACGCATACACCACAACACATACACACATACTTGTAAAGCTAAATAACATTCTTTTACTATTTAATATTCCATATGGTTTATTTATTTTATTCATTTCTTTAATTAATTAGATAATTTATCTCATTTATTTATACTGTTTTTATTTACACTAGAGGTAAGCATATTAAGCATTTTTTATATTGATGAATTGAAGGGCAGATAACCTAGGTGAGTTCAGTAACCACTTTCTTATTTCATTTTTAAAATATCCAACAGAATTGATCTCCTTTATTTGAGTTGGTAGGTTGTTATATAAGCGAGGGCCAAGGTAAGTAAAACATCTTTGTGCTGTAGTTTTATTAACTTTAGGAATTACATAAGATTTGTCTTTATATCTTGTATCATAAGTATGATCAATTATATTTTTAAACTTTGATATTTTTTGTTCCATTAATATAGCAGAGCAATATAGTTGTCTAATATCCAGAACTTGTGCCAGCTGGAATAAAAGATCCGATGGATAGTTTATTTCTTTTCTATACATAATTTTTAAAATCCATTTTTGTACCGTTTCTACATTTCTCAAATGATTATTGTAAGCTCCTCCCCAAGCTAAAATTCCGTATCTTAATTGTGAATCTACAAAGGCATAGTACATTATTTTTAGTTGATGTATATTTAATATTCGTTTAAAATATTTAAATTTAGCCAGTAAGCTTCTAATTTTTTGTGTTAAGATATTTATATGTTTGTCCCATTTTAAATTACAATCGACAGTTATGCCCAAGTACTTAATTTCGTTTACTGGAGGAATTTCAAACATTGGAGTTCCAGCTCGGTCACGAATTTTGAGAGAAGACAGTGCATTTAGTTTGGTTACAGAAAAAGGTACATATTTTGTTTTTTTGAAATTAATGGTTAAGATTCTTGAGTCGAACCAGTTTTTAAGCATTTTAAAATCCTTTTCAGCTTTAATTAACAATGTATCCCATGTATCGGCTGTGTAGAGAACGGCGGTGTCATCTGCAAAACTAACAATTAGCCCCGAGGACTTTTGGTGGAATAAATTATTAAGGTAAATATTGAATAGAATAGGTCCAAGTACTGTGCCTTGGGGGACACCGTATTCTACCTGTCTCATGGAGCTTGTGTAGTCATCTATTTTGACACATTGCTCTCTATTTTTTAAATAATTTTCCATTAATGTATAAGCTATTCCTCTAAAACCTATCTCCTCAAGAGCTTGCAACAGTAGGGAGTGGCTGACTGTATCGAAAGCTTTAGCCAGATCTACGAAAATGCAAATGGCTGGTTTACTCTCATCAAGTGCTTTATAGAGATTAGATATTAAAAAGGCGATTGCATTCTGCGTGGATCTGGCTTCTCTAAAGCCAAATTGTGAATTACTTAATATTTCATATTTATCAAGGTAATCAGTTATCCTGTTTTTTATGATTGTCTCCATAATTTTTGAAATATTGGAAATTAAAGAAATGGGTCTGTAGTTACCAGCTTCCAACTTATCACCGCTCTTGAAAATAGGTTTAATTAGAGCTAATTTCAGGGATCTGGGATATTCTCCAGTGCTAATTATTTTATTGGCTATAAAACACAGTGGTTTTTTTATTAATTCAACTACTTCTTTTAGTGTATTTGACGTTATATCATCAAGTCCCGGTGCTTTGTTTGATTTTAAATTTTGAATTATTTTTGTTACTTCTTCCTCATTTGCCTCAGTAAAATATATAGAATTCTTAATTATTTTTTTCTTTTCAATAAAATTATCAGGTTTTTGTATTTTACTGGCTAAATCTTTTCCTACATTTGAAAAAAAATTTACAAAGGTGTTAGCTATGCACTTTTTGTCTTTAGTTACACTCTTATCCTCCATTTTAATTTCTTTAATTTCCTTATTTTGTTTGTCTTTCTTACATACTTCCTTAAACGTTGTCCATAGCTGTTTAGGATCATTTTTATTTTGATTTATTTTGTCAGTGTAGTATTTATCACTTGCCCGTTTAATTAGGTAATTTAATTTATTTCTGTATGTTCTAAATTCTTCGAATAGTATTTTATTTTCTTTGTTTTTCTGCCATTTTTTGTAAAGATTGTCTCGCTTTCTTATTGAATTTATTAAGCCATTTGTAATCCAGGGTTTTTTTTTATTGTCTTTGATTTTTATATATTTCGTGCAACTTTTTGTTAGTTTAGTTAATATGTCCGTGAATAAATTAGTTGCGGATTCAGAATCTAAACAGTCATAAACTTCCGTCCAAGGCTGTATTGTTAACTGTTCTCTTAATTTATCGTAATTCACATGTTTAGTGTAATAATATTTATTTTCGTTAATGGAGTTGATTTTATTTTCCATTTCAAATTGAAAAAAGATCGAAAAATGATCAGTTACATGCGATTCTAACACAGCCGATATGGGATTGTTGCTAATATTTTTTACAAAAAGATGATCGATGCACGACTTTGTCTCCCCTTGGACCCTTGTATATGTGTTTATAGATGATACAAATGCATACTCGTTTAGGATATTTTGGTAGTCCTCGCTATATTCTGATTCTGACATAATGTTAATATTTATGTCTCCTACTATTATATGTTGATCATTGTTTTTTGTATGATTTTCTAGATATACTTTTAAGTGGTTATTAAACTCGAAAGCACATGTAGATGGGGACCTATACAAACAAGTTAAAATTATATTTTTGTTATCTGCCAATTTTATTTTTATTTTAGCCACCATTGAATCGTGTATTTTTACGAATTCAACATCATAGTTGTAATTATTTTTTATATATATTATTACCCCATCATTTTGGTTAAATTCCCCTTTGTTATAAATTATTTCATACCCCTCTAGATTGTACAAACTAATGTCGTAAATTCTCCATGTCTCACTAAGTACAATACAGTCTAAGTGCATGTTTATCTGGTGCAACAACGTTTGAAAGCTTTCGAAATTTTTTGAAATACTCCTTATGTTGTTATGCATCAGTGTAAATTTACGATGGCTATTTGTATTTGTAAATATTTCATTACATTTATTTGGATCATTTATTGTAACTGTATCTAATAAATTATTTTGAAAATTTCTAACAAAGTTTTCCATTATTTTTAAATATAAAAAGAATTAGTATTTCTATGTATCTGATATATAATTATAGTAACAGTTCAAATAATAATTAATAATGAGGAAAAAGAATAAGTTAAAATTAGATATTTATTATTTCTCTTTCCAGTTTTATGCTTATTATCTATATCTGTATAAAGAAAAAGATGGGAAGAAAAGCAGAAATATATGGTTATTACGTACAGAGATTAGTTCCTTTTCCTTAAGTTACGCGTTAGCTTTCCTTGGGCGTTTTCTAGTGTAGATTTATTTTCACGTATTACGGAATTGCCAGAAGAACTTGATGCCTCTGTAGGTTGGTTAATAAGACCTTCGTTTTTTGTTTGCAGCGTTGCCGGATTATTTTTATGTTTGTTTAGTTTGATGTCCTCGTATGTATACTTTTTATCGTCTATTATAATTGAGTTGCCTCTTATAGTGTCCGAACATTTCATAGTTCCCGCAGCACATGCGCGCTTCTATGATGAAAAGGCCTATAGTGACAAGTTGTATTCCAAATATTATTTTCCCCATCGATTCTTAATTACTAATTTTCTTGATTGACCACCTTTTATGTTTTTTATTAAAAGTAAAATATATTAAATTTCCTTCTCGATAATAGTGCCGACTCCACTCCATCATTTCTTAATTAATATTTTTTTATGACGACTACCCTGTATAGTTTTCAATAAAAGTTTAGTAGGTTTCTTTCCTGATAGTAATATAAGCAAAATATTCCGTCGCATTTTTTCTTAATTCTTTTTTGAAGGGTATTTTCCTTAACAATTGAGTTTTTTTTTATTTTTTTTAGTGTGTCCATGACGTAGAAGCTCTAAGTCGAAAAGTAGCAAAAAATCACGTTCCCGGCGGCGACGTGTGGTACCTGTCGCTGACGGCGTTCGACGCGATAGAGCCGAAAGAGGCTAAAATTGCCAAGGGCGGCTTTTCTCATAAAGGCAAAACATTTCCATCCGGCAACTTGACCACGGGACATCAGAAAAACATGGTTTTACGCCGAAAGGTACAACTTGAAATTTAACAAAATAGCCAACCCATAATTATTCTATTTATGCGTATCACTCTATATGGGTTACTTGGAATCAAAGCCGGGATATTCTACAACTCTTATAACTTATATACTGGCGTAAAACGCATTTTCAGTTGACAGGTTCTTGTGAATGATATAATTGGAACTATAAAGCCAGCCACAAGCGAGCCAAAATTTTTTACCGTCAATCCAAATCAAAGTGCACTCGTACCCTTGAAGGAAGTTGTGAATCTTTTTGTGCCAAGTCGATTGCTACCACATACATTCCATTGTATGGTGATGAGATACAGGTCCTCTGAAGGAGGCATCCGCCCTTGCCGTGTTTGGTATTCTGATTTTACGTATTAAGGTAGGTTTTTGCACATATTTATTGTACACTTGAATTACCTCAATAAATGGTATTAGTTGAATTCTTGCATTTTTTTCATTGAATGATTAACTCCAAGGGAGCTTTTATGTGTTAGGTCGATAACTCAATGAGAGGAATTCATAAGGCCCACAAGTCTGTATTCAGAATATCGATCAGATCACAAAAGCCTAAGGGAGGAACACTAAAAAATAATTAGGATCTTAAGAAGTGATGGATCAATAATCAGTGTTTAGGAATAACACCAGTGCATCGTAAGAAGACGTAGACTTTCGAGGGAGTAGTTAGCAATCCACAGTAGGTACGAACCGATACTTTTCTTCTCTGGACTCCAATTCTAGGTCGTCTGTTTAACTTAACCGAACTCCACTGAGAGTAGGAATTAGTCACCCTCAGACAATTAAGGGAGTGCGGCTGGCGTCCTTAATAAAATAATAGTGTCACGTTCTTCAGACGACCGCACATATTTTTACTAAAAGTATATCCAATTTTTTCGTTGGTACTAGCGTCAACTATCTACCAAAAATGATTATTCTCCGTCAATTAATTTTGTAGATATAGTGCCAACAGACAATTATACACCGGACAGACGAACAGGCAGGCAGACAGATAGACTGACGAAGTTAAGAGCAGAGAGTCCTTTATTTTCGCAATGTACATAGTCTGAGAAAAGTCCGAAGATATCACGGAGAGTGATTTTTTCACGATTATAATACTTCGATAAGCGAGGGAAATAAAAACAATAACCTAATATAGTACAATATATGACAGCTTAATAGAAACCAATATGAAATCTGCGTTTCTATTTGCAGTATAGGCAACTTATCGGCTTCTTTTGTCATAAGTCGTATTGGTATAACGAGAGTATTATTACGTAGTTAAAACGATCACAATTCAAATATGGCCCAAGCGATTTGTGCATCTTCATTAAGGCCCCCATTCACCTCAACCAAGTCAGCCGACCTATCGTATCGTGTATGTGGTAAACACAAACGTCTAGGTGTCACCCCGGAGCACTCACGAAAGTAGCCGAAGTCGACTGCGTTCTCCGAGTGTGACAGCAATTTAGCTTACTGCCTATATTAGTAGTGTAACGTTAACATCACCTCGGAGCAGTCAGAGGGAAATTAGGCTAATTAAATAAAAAATTATCACAGAATGAAACTGTAACCATTTATTTTATTTCTGCCAAACAACTTTAAATGCCAAATATTTTTTCCAGACTTTCTGTGCAACCCATCACGGTGACATAGGTAATAATAAATAACTGTGTTGTTAATCTGTTTTGACCGATACTTAATATATTTGGAAGTAGTATCTTTTTCCATATTTGTTTTCCACTCTTCAAAACTAATACAATTGCTGAATTCAATTTCACTTGTTCTCGTGACAATGTCATGTACAGAATGATAATGAACTATCAGATTTTTTTTCTCGCAATGATAAATGGAGATTACACACATTTAATCTGAGGTAAAGTTTTGTTAACAGCTTTATGTTTCCTACTAATGTGGCGATTTAAATTAAATTTCTTTTTAAAGTTTTCACCACATTCAAAACAAGTAAATTGAATTGGAGTTAGTTTCGCCAGTAGATATTGGCACGCCAGTAAAAAAATATTGCACATATAAACTGGCGAGAACTGGCGAGCGAGTTTTGACTTGCATGCATTGATGCATGCTCGCTAGTAACTGTTTATACGTGCAATATTTTTTTACTGGCGTGCCAATATCTACTGGCGCCATTAAATCCATGCACGTATAAATCCGCTATTAAACAAATATTGCACTTTATTGCACTGTCGCCAATTTTCGCAGACTCGATATCTAAGATTTCAATAATAATGTAGTGGTTAAAAGTGAGACACACTGTATAACGCAACTGTATTTTAAATCCTCACAACTTTTGCCAAATGCCAAAAATCTTAATGTTACCACTAGACGTGTTGCTGTGCTTCCCTCATGAAGGTATTTTGCTTTTCGATGAGAAGTATTGCAAAATTTAACAATTCTTTAAATGTGAAGAAAATTGACAAAATCGGTCAATACGTTGTTGAGCGCAGTTGCTATAACCACATGATATTACTCGAACCGTCTGTGTAGTGGGTGGCAAATGAAAAATCGGTCACGTCTAGTCGCAGTCGCGACTCGGGTCCAGGTTGGCCTAGTGAATGGCCCGCTTTAGTAAGTATTCATTTTACCCTTTATCTTTATTCAAATATAAAAAAATTTCAATATTTTAAAGTAGGTATTTAACCAGATAAAAAATAATTTCCATTGATTATTAAATTTTCATTAATTTCGTGTTTCACTGAAGTTCCTAGTTCTGTTACATTATTGCAGTTTGGGCTATGCTAAAAGAATAAATAATATATAATATCAAGTTTTATAAAATTGCTAGAATCAGACAACACGATGGCAAACTGCAACATATTATATCATATATATCACTCTAATAGATATGTCAGCGACCAAATTTAACTGAGTAAAAAATAATGTTCTTTGACGTTATCAAATAAATGTTTCTGTTATGGACTTACGACATGACATTCAATAAATCAAATACACGAAGATGCTACCTCGTAGTATGTCGTAGGAAAAATTATGTAGGTAAAGACATATTGCCATAAAAAAGTTTTCTTGTGTTCTGTGAATGATAAATAGTTCATTGGTTCAAATCAATGAACTGTTTATCATTCACTGTTGTTAACAACAGGCTCTCACAATAAACTGCCCAAAATTTAAAAATAAAATATTAACGTTTTATTTATTGCTACCCTGCTTTTAAAGGAATTAGATAATGTTCACAAGGGAGAACAGTATTGTACTTTATATTTTGGCTTGTTAGTTTCTCAATGGGGGCGCACAGTGTGGCAAAACGGTCAAAAATCACTCTGAGGGTCAGATGTTGAGCTATCAACGTTATTTTTTTTATAATGCTTGCAAAGGAGTTTGATATAGTGAGTCACTGCCGCTTTGACGAATTTTATTTCTACATCCACGTAGTGGAGTGAAAGTATAATAACGCAAAAAAATTTTTTTATTTTTTTTTGCTGAAATAGGCTTAAAATGTCATGAAACGTCGAGATGTTAAGTTTGAGCAAAGAAAATCTGTCTGCCTGTCTGTGTGTCTGTAACTTTTTTTGTGCGCACGTTTACTCTGGAACCGTTTATTATATTAACTTGAAATTTGGTAAATTTATGTATTATAACGAGATCCGGAACAAGATTATATTTTGATCTAATTCCGTTGAAGGGTTCGGGGGTAAATGTAGGTAAATAGATAAAGCAAGCAAGTAGGAGTCAATAAATCATTGTCATTGGGACAAAGGGCCTGTATGAGAAGCTAAGGTCTCAAAATATTTTTTGGCATCAACTACCCTCACTATCACCCCCATTACCACCCCCACACTATTAGTAAAGGGGGTAAAAAAATACAACGCAGAAACGAACAAACTGTGGCCTGTATTATTGACCAGACATCCGATCTTTGATGAAATTCGACAAATGTGAAGTTAACAAGCTGAGACTATAAATTTTAATGAAGACGATCCATAGCCAGATCGGCAACTGACCTTGCTAACACAGATGACGAATTGACAGTTTCGAGATATAATGACGTTCGTTATGAATGGCTTCCATAGCTCATCTCACCAACAGTTTAATTCCTCAAGAAATACGCCCCACTAAAGTGACTCCAATATCGTATTATCCTCAATTCTATCACATTTTGGTCACATCAACAACAGAAATAATAATTCAGGTGAAACCAAATAGAAAGAGATGAAAAGTAGGCTCTCTAAAACATTGCACTGATATCACCATTGAACTGATGGGAGAGATTTTGATGTGGCGTGATGTTGTCAAATGTGACATACAGCAATGGATGATAAATAAATAAATAAATAAATAACGTATTTATTTCTTTTTGTTATAATACAATATAAGTAATTATTTATTGTGATGGCGACGTTCGATTTCTCGTTCTTCCACGCTATCACCAATGAACTGATGGGAGAGATTTTGATGTGGTGTGATGTTGTCAAATGTGACATACAGCAATGGAGGACTAATCAGAACAATATTGCAAAACGTCTATTAAGGTGATGTGACTAAGAAGAGGAAGATACATTTCCTCTGCAAGCAATACCTAGGCATCTGAAATGGGAGTGTAGAAATTAATCATCCAGTTAAATAACAAAAACCAATAGAAGTTGCCGTCGAAAGTCGTCGTTAACTGCGAGTACCACGTTGATTAACATTTTTTTCGAATATGGCACATTTTATCTATACATGGTGCCACTGAGAATTAATTAGTACAGCTAATATATTTTATTTTCATTGTCAAACAAGTATTCCCAGTCGGCAATACTTGAATATACTTTCAATTCGTAATTGCTTTATTATTAAAAACACCTTACTAATATTTTAAAGTAAAATTTCGATATCCGTCTAATATGCTAAAAGTTCGTTTGAACCTGTATATTAATTATAGTTTATGATATTTTGAATGTTTTCGTATTTTCATGAGCTTACTACCTTAGTAATATATTACTCTAAGGTAGTTATACAGATGATAACTTTATCTCTTATTTTTATTTTTCTTTGTCAACATGTTTTGAAGCATAATTATTTTTATAAATATATTATGATAAACATTAAACCACATATCAAAATAATTAATATTTCCAGTAACGACAAACAAAATAATGATTAGTATAAACTGTAAGATATTACACATCAGAGTTAGTTCTATTCCAATCTTTGTAAAGTGAAGTTCCACTAGAAAAACAAGTAATTGTGACAATTATTGGTGTTAATAAAAGCTCGCAAAGAAAGACCATGGTTGAGATAAGTGTGCGTGCCTTTGTAACCATTTTGCGTGTGATTCCTTTCAGTGATGTATCTTCGCGTAAGATACTACCAAAAAAAATTTTGACCTTAAAAACTTCATAATATCTGGAAATTTGTTCTTTTTTCGAAAACCCGACAAAATTTTTTTTCTTAATCAAGTGAACCAATTTGTTAGTATTTCACGTATATTGTAAATCTACTCGTGACAATTTATTAACGATATTTTCAGAACATTTTTCATGAAGAAAAAAAATTTGATACTTTTGAATTTTTTGAAAAGTTTAAATACGTACTTACAGGTTAGAGACACCCACCATTTTTTTAAATTAATTATACACCATACAATAAGCTACAACATATATTTTTCACAAAACTCTATCGAAGTAGTTCAACTTGGAAAAGATGTCAGGAACATAAAAGGATTTTAATGCCATGGGCGTCTGAAGACCTTTATGAAGCTTTTAGCTTTAATTCAGTTTCTAAGCCCTTAAAAGATATTTTGATGTTTCATTTTGTTCAATTTTCCGCTCCGAATTAATTTTTTAATATTGCACAAAAGGAATTTTGGAACTGATAATTCGAGGTTTTGCCGGAGGCGCCGCGTGTAAGAAGATTTCTTTAATTTTCATTTTGAAGTTCATGATATATTATGGGGCAATTCAAAAAATACTTTCGCTTTCAGAGGGGAGGGAAAAATGTGACAAAAAAACTATATCCCATATCGGCAGTGGGTTGGGGGTAGTGATAGGTGGGGTGGTAGTGGGGATGGATGAAGTAAAAAAAAAATATTTTGAGGCCTTTGGTTCTTGTACACACAATAAATCACAATTTTATTTCACCCCCTTTTATAATGGGGTGGGGGTAGTAAGGGAACTGGCTAGTGCCAAAAATTTTTTTTAGACATTAGCTTCTCTTATACATACTAAATACCAATTTTATGGATTCTTATCCTTTTGATTTACCCTAATTTACCCCCAATCCTTCAACGTAATAAGATGAAAATATAATCTAGTTCCAGACCTCGTTAAAATACATACGTCTGCCAAATTTCAAGTCAATATCTTAAACGATTCCAGAGTCATCGTGCGCACAAAAAAAGTTAGACAGACAGACAAACTTAAAATCTCGAAGTTTCACGACATTCTAAGCCTATTTGAACAATAAAAATTTTAAAAAATTTTTTGTCGTTACTATACTTCCATTGGATGTGGAAGTAAAAATTGTTCGGTTATAATATACCAATTTGACTAAATCAACTAGGTAAAATAAAATGTATGTTTCATAAATTGCTGCAGAAAATAATATATTGAAGTCACCGATTTGTAAAAATTATAATTGGCTTGAAATCTGATAGTACTTACTGATTTGTTTCTTAATTCAGTAACGTACAAATTTTATAATTACTGTGTTAAATTTTAATTATTAATTAATTTTACATATTTTATTTTATTTAATTTTTAATATTTTCAGAACTAGATATATTATATGGCATCAAACATTGTTTATTCATTTATTTCTATATTATCTATATTAATTGTCTGATGAGTAAAAGCCAAACGTACTTGATAATACCCGTATGTTACTGTATGTATTATATTGCTACACTCGTATTATTCTAGTAAAATTGTTTTCTCAAGTTTCTCGTATGTTCAAGTACTGTGTCGTTAAAATAAGTAAAAGATTAATGATAAGACTCTCGGATGTCAGTCAGTCAATGCACTTCGTTTGTCGTTTTTGTTTGTAATTTGATATTGAAGTTGTAGGTTTTCTCGAGAATCAAGCTTATGTGAATTTATGGTGCAATTGTATCGATAAGTCTATACAAGCGATACTAGCAACTGATAGACTTTACTTATGTTTATTGAATAACTTAAAATGAACTAGAACGTGTAAAAGTTATTTTTTGGTGCGTGTTGATCCGATTATTTAAATGGAATATTATTAAGGACAATATATTCAAACGTTTTAATTTTATGTAGCTGTACTGATTTTTTAATTCGGGCAACGGGAAGCATAGTTATCAGCAAGAATATGAAGATGGTAGATCGCATTCTGTAAAAACGTCTTTTTGACAACCTTAGCGCAGTTGGATTTATTTCTGTATAAGTTACCAACTTGTGTAGATTCCTAGTTGACTAGAGTAGGGGCCATCCATGGCTTGGTGTACAGTTGCCTATCCTGCACTGATGAGACTTTATAAGGTCAAAACTGGCCTCTTGGCTGTGTACCGCCAGATGGTGGTTCTTTAGTCGGAATATCTTTCACTGCTTCACGGCTTATTGCAATCAATGATTTTTAAAATCTCTTTTCTGAGGATATTATCAGAAACAACTGCAGTTTTACGGCAGAGAATACACTAATCTATCATATGTTATCTTTGTCCTACAGTTACTAATGAGAAAAGTGTTACCGTAGAACTGACAATTTCTGAGCGTAGGACTGGAAAAACATACCATTCAATTTGTAGGACAATGTGGCCATTGCAATTTAAAAACATTTATTAAGCAGTAGTAAAAAATCAGCTAATCTACTAATTGTGGTAATTACCACCCCTCCTCCCCCAGAAACCATCCCCGGTCGCGCCGGTGCAATTATCTTTGCTCCCGTATTCGCGCGCACTTCACTGCATATAAGGATAAATTCAATTTAATTTCCATGTTCGACCACGTTTTGGTTAAAATAATTTAAAATATCGTAAGTACACTTTAATAATACTAATATTTATTTAAATTAAAGAACGACTGTGATATATAGATATATGATATGATACTAACTATAATCTTCAAGTAGATTAGATGCTAGTGCATTTTATCTATTACACTTAATAGCCCATCTGGAATTGGACCTGCACCATTATGTATTTCTTTAGTTCTGTTTGTTGACTATATAATAAGCTATGGTCTTTATCTTATTGTAAATGTTCATGTTCAAAACATGTTTTAAAACAACGATGACCCAAGACCGATTGGTTGGACTCGCCATTTTACATAGACACTAGGATAATAAATTATCAGTCTCTAATGTAAGTAGTGAAGAGATTCGCCGAAGTCAAAAAAAGAAGATTAGAGTTTATGATATGACCAATATGTACCTAAATACGTTTCATGTCTATTTTTTTTAAGTTTCAATAGTTCGTTAATTGTTTTTTCATTTCGCATTTTCTTATTACAATAAAATGTTATGTTCTTGTCTATTGAATTATACCTTCCCCCCCAGAATATTAGCCTAGAACCACCCTTGATAAATAAATATCCGAAATGTGTCAAATTATTATATGTAATTTGGCTTAGAGGCTAATATTTATTTGTAATAACTTTTATAAAAAAATTTCAATTTAACGTTTTTCCTCCCGCGTCTTGTGTCTCTCGGAACTTCGCAGCTCGGGATACAATTTTGACGCTCGGACTATAATGGTACTCTCTACCGTGGTATATATACTATTTTTTTCAGCACTAGCATCTTAAATCCTATTAATAAATGATTCTCATATTGATGACAAAGTGTACCTTTCGATATGAATACTTTTACGGTTCAAAAGTAGGCCAATAATGGCTTATTTCTAGGCTGGCTAGTGAAAAAAATACGTTTTTCTGAAATCGATCAAGGATGTCTACTTTTTCGGCGCAATTTCTGATCCCAAAATGCGCTATTCTAATATTTTAATCCGTTGCCAAGTAACTATCAGAAAACAGTCCGAGAAAGTTACTTTCCCAGTCTAGGCTGAGAAAGTGCTTTCCCGTACTGTTGTATTTATATGTTTTAATATGTATATATTTTTCTATTTTAATATATTTATAATAGTATGTGTACCTCGTAGTAAAAGCATATTCCCGGATTTCAGTGCTTGTTAGCTTCGGCTAACGCCTCGCCCAACAATTCAGGTCAGTTAATAAAAAGAAATCTGAGTAGTAATTAAAATAAACCACATTAAATCATTACGACGTTTTGTAGTCCAAATCAAGACATATCAAGTTAAATCAAAATTTACTGTTTATGTACCTACATCAAGACCTACATCCATGGTACCGCGGCGCCGTGGCAATTGAGAGCTGGAAGGCAGCGAGTCTAAAATAGGGTCTACCTGCGCAGCAAGTTTATTGGGTTGTGGTGTAATAAAATGTCCAGACGCTTAAAACAAAATTTAAAAATTAAGAAATCATGAAAAAAATCATAATAAAACACCCACAAAGTTTAATGATTGTGCTACAGAAAATATTTGTCAAGGAATAAAAATGTTTGCAAAACTTTATTATAACGTTTTAAATATTTTAAAATGTCTCACTTTCATTAAAAATAACTTGACTTATTTTAGAAGGACGGCTTTTCATAATTATGTAAGTAGACGTGGGGAGCTCTTGAGTGTCCCTATCAACCGCATAACTACATTTAAACGATCACCTTACATACTTGTATCAGTATATGTATAATACCCTTCCTGATGAGATTCGCAACATTTGCAGTACCTACACGATATTTTAAAGAAAATAAAAGAGTACTTGGCCCTTATTTGTTTCTATAGAGTAAATGACTTTTTATAAAATTTTTGAAAAAAATTGAACCGCCTTCAAAAGAATTGTGAAATAAAATTTCACCTATTACTTATAGTCCAATCAGTGGGGGATTTCGCCCTGCAAAATGTGGAGTAGTTATGATTTTGACATATGTTATTTAATGATGAAAAATACAAGTTTTTGACATTAGGCGGGGGGGTGCCATCTTGAATTAAATGTGCAAACAATTGATTTTTTCAAAATTATTCAACGCTCGATCTTACGAGAAAAATGTTCAAGACAAAGTTGAAGAAGATAAAATTTCCTGCATTTTCTGTTCATACATAATTATTGTAAGTCTAATGTTTAAAAAGATACAGCGTCAGACGGATGAATTTAAGGAGAATTTTTTTAATTTTTTATTATACATACAATGAACGTTTACAACATAACATATTTTAGCGAGCTCCTTGACCTTTTTTCAAAAACAACATGGCAGACAATTCTATGCAGCCATTTTAATGTTCTCCAAAATTTATAAAATGAGTGCTCAAATTGAAAATGGCCAAAAATAGGTCTAAATCAATTATTTCTGTTTTGCAATCTATTGGATGGGTTCATTATTATGCCTAAAAAGTATATTGATGGAAGACTTTCCTGAAAAATTACGTTCAGACAAATGTCCTAATGCTTGAAATGCAACATTTCCTATTTAATTTTGTTATTTTTTCAGCAATTGTCTTCCATCAATATACAATATTGTTATCAAACATATTAAATTTTATTGCGTTTTAATTTTGTTTTTCTTTTTAATAATTCTATCTATATGTAGTATCTGTATATTTTGTTTTCTTATATATGTTTATATGTATGTATTTATTCGGTACTATAGCTTTGATTTGTTTTTTTTATTATTATTTTATTGACGTTGTATATGTACATATTTGTATCCAATTGTGGACAATACGTTAATATTAATATTAACTGTGTAATTTACGACAATTTTGTTAAATGTTTTAAATTTCGCGAAGTTAATACCTTTCAGTTATAAAAAATTGTTGTTTTATTTTGAAACTAACTGTAATCCTGCTGTGTTAGTTCAAATTAAATATTTCAAGAAACTGTCTATTACATAAATTACATAGATTTTAATGGGCAATAAGAACCTCGAAACTTCGAATTAATGGAACGGATCTGTATACAGCGCATTCCTTAGTTAATTAAACACCAAAGTAATTATACAATTTAGTAGTGTTTAATTAATTTTATCTAGGACTGCTGTGAGGGATCAGCTCCTGTAAAATGTATACATCGTAATATAATTATTGTTTTAGGTAGGTGATTTAAAACAATTGTCTCTAAATGTATAGACGTTTTTATTTTCTTGACCGTTGATATCAAATTAACTTAATTTCTATCCAAGGATTTTCGGCCTTTCTATACGAAAATGACTATATTTTCCTACGTTTCAGTTTATTCACCATCATCAGAGAAGTTAATTAGTATGACACAACCCGTTGGGTTTGCTGCATTATCTGACAAAAGTATTACACATTACACAGTATTACCATTACACAGGTCTACAAAAAAAAAGCAAATTTTGCTCCAAGGACTAAACCTATCACGCCTTAAGTATTTTTGTGTACTGAATCCGAATTTTCAATTTAAAAAATTTTCTACCGTGTAGATTTTGAGTAAACGTTAAAAATTGTCAAAAAACCGTATTTTGACTTTAAAAACCGGGATTTACTTGAGATCTACGCGGTAAAAAAAATTTTAAATTGAAAATTCAGATTCAGCATACAAAAATACTTAAGGCATGATAGATTTAGTCCTTGGAACAGAATTTTTTTTTGTAGACCTGTGCACAAACCAAGCAACACAGTTTGGTATAATAAACGTATAAAAATCGTTGCGATTTTCTGAATATACGTTATATACACGTGAAAATGTCCGCGCGATAAACGTATATTGCCGGTATATGATATACTGGTGAAAAAATTACAAAATTAAAACTGTGAAAATCAATTACAAAAATTTATTTGGCATAAAAGAGGTTATTAAAAACGTATAAAAATTATATTTGAAGTATTAGTTTTATTGTGACACTGAATACATATTGAATACAGCATTTTTTTTTAAATATCAATATAACGTATATTAAACGTATATTAAACGTTTCCCTAAATGTCATGTGACAATGCTTTAAGTTTGATTGGAAACCTGATTTAAATACCAAAAATGTAGGTTTCATTATTAAAAATCAGCATAAATGTTGTAATTTTCAATTAAGGTTTAAGAATGTAATAAACATTACGTATAAAAATAGTTATTGTATATACCATATATATACTTATACCAAAAATATACCCAGTATACGTATATTATACCATAAATATACTACTGTGTGTTGCTTGGGAAGGTGCACCTTGTGCATATAGTTTGAATAGTTCTAGTCTGGCTCTTAAGCCCTGAGGGACACCAGAGAAGGATAACGTAACAGGAGAGCACGTCTGATTAACTGCCACTTGGACTTTCAGCAAAGATATGGTGTCATTTTCACGATACGAGTCGAAATGCCCGCGACAAAGAGTTTATACATGAATCCAGGGTGCCAGATTTTGTCTAAGGTTTTTCCAAGGTCATGGGCGACATATTCCGTTATTTGTTGGCGGTGATAATTTCACCAACTCGGATGAGCTGTTGAGTAGTTGAATGGTTGGCTCGGAATCCAAATTTATATTTATTTAGTATTCCGCTATTTTCCAGTTTGAATTTTTTTAAGTATGAAAATGTAAATTTTACCCAAACTGATAGTCAACTTATTGGACGACAGCTATTGATATTGTAGGTGGTTTACTTGGTTTTAGTATATTTATAAATTTTGCAGCTCTCCACGCAATTGGGTAATAAGTAAATCTCATCCGTGAATTAAATAGTTTGGTAAGAATTAAATATATATCTTGATGTCTGAGCGCAAAGCTAGGTATACCATCCAAACCAGGTTCTTTCTTAAGGTGCTGACATAGTAAAGCTGCCCTAACCTGCGAAAGTGTGAAATTTTGGGTCCCAGTCAGCATTTGGATATATTTAGTTAAGGTTGTTTATGTATTAGGTTGGGGGTGGTTGTGATATATATTTATACATATTTTCTTCTTAAAGTTCCGTGGAATATACAAAATAACACAATTATTCAGTATATTATTGGATTTAAAAATTCTACTAATTACACAGCCACACGCAAAAAAAATTCATTTTCCAAAGGTGAAAGATGGATGGATGGATGGAATTAGCGGCTCAAAAAACATAAGGAGAGGTTCTTTATGTTTTTTAGCCGCTGATTCCAAAAATCACGTCAAAAATATATGTTTCACTGCTCAGTTTTTCGAAAATTGACATTTCATCCCTAAATTCGGGCTTACATGGCTATTAAATCTAATAGAACTACACACGTTGACATGAAACTTCTGAATCGTTTAAAATGGCTCTAGTCACATACTTCCAATGTTCTATCGTACCACGGAAATGATCGTGGTGTACCTTTTCCCCTGAAATAGTTCTACTAACCCTTGTTCTAATTTTTCCATAATACGCTTGTGAGGGCTAGACATATCGCGGTTATTACAGGAAATATTGATAAGTTGAGTATCTTTTGACTAGCAGACGTCAAAACAACGGTTGGGACCACCCCTCCCTGAATGACAAGACATTTCGAAAATACTGCGAAAGGGCTGAAGAACGGTTTCCTCCCATTTTCGAGGTCGAGGAACACGATGATTGCAATACTCTCCTCCTAAATGAAAAAAAACCACCCCTTGTTGGCAGATCGGGGTTATTACAAGAAATATTGATAAACCGAATATTTTTGACCAGGAAACGCCAAAACAACCCCGGTAGGGGGTTGGAACCACTCCCTACCTGAATGACAAAATACTCGGAAAATACTGCGAAATGGTTGAAGAACGGTTTCTCCCTGTTTTAGATGGAAAAGAACACGATGGTTGCAATACATTTTCCCCCACCATTCTTGAACTACCCCTGAATGGAAAAAACTACCCTTATCCTGATTTTACCCTACTATTGTGATGGCTTGACAGATCGGAGTCATTACAGGAAATATTGATAAATAGAGTATCTTTTACCAGGAGACGCCAAAACAACTCCCAGGGATTGTAACCACCCTCTCCCTGAATCACAAAACATTCCGAAAATATTGCGAAAGGCCTGAAGAATGGTATCCCCTCGTTTTCGAGGGCGATGAACACGATGGTTGCAATACTTTCTCGCCTTCGATAACGGGGGAAAACCGTTCTTCAGGCCTTTATTTTCTAAATGTTTATTTATTCAGGGAGGGGGTGGCTCCAACTCTCGGAAGTTGTTTTGGCGTCTCCTGGTCAAAAGTTACTCAGTTTGTCACAAGGAGTAGTTTTTGCCCATTTAGGGGTAGTTCCAGATGGGTGGAGAGAAACTATTGCAACCTCGATAACGAGAGGAAACCATTTTTCAGCCCTTTCGCAGTGATTTCTAAATGTTTCAACCCCCGGAAGTTGTATTGGCGTCCCCTGGTCAAAATATACCCGATTTATCAATATTCCCTGTAACAACCCCGATCTGTCAAGCCCTCACAAGCGTAGTATGGAAAAATTAGAACAAGGCGTAGTTTTTTCCCATTTGGGGGTGGTTCCAGAAGGGTGGGCAAAAAGTATTGCAACCATCATGTTCATCGCCCTCTAAAAGAGGGGAGACCATTCTTCAGCCCTTTCGCGTAACTTTCGGAATGTTTTGTCATTCAGGGAGGAGGTGGTTCCAACCTCCAGGAGTTGCTTAGACGTTTCCTGGTCAAAGGATACTCGGTTCATCAATATTCACTGTAACAACCCCGATCTGTCAAGCCCTCATAGGAGAAGTACGGATAAATCAGAACAAGGTGCAGTTTTCTTCCATTCGGGGGTAGCTTTAGAAGGGTGGGAAACAAGGATTGCAATCATCTTATTCCTCGCCTCTATAACGGGGAGAAACTGCTTTTCAGCCCTTTCGCGGTATTTTCCGAATATTTTGTCATTTAGGGAGGGAGTGGCTTCAACCCCTGGGGTTGTTTTGGCGTCTCCTGGTCAAAAGATATTCGATTTATCAATGTTTACTGTAATATCCCCGATATGTTAAGCCCTCATAAGCGTAGTGCGGAAAAATCAGAACAAGGGTAGTTTTGTTCATTTAGGGGTAGTTCCAGAAGGGTGGAGGAAAGTATTGCAATCATCGTGTTCCTCGACCTCTAAAATGGAAGGAATCCATTCTCTTCAGCCCTTTCGCAGTATTTTCTAAACGTCTTGCCATTCAGAGGAGGTTGTTTTGGCGTCTTCTAGTCAAAATATACTCAATTTATCAATATTTGGTGTAGTAACCGCGATATGTCTAGCCTCACAAGCGTATTATGGAAAAATTAGAACAAAGGTTAGTAGAAGTATTTTGGGTTGAAAAGGTACACCACCATCATTTTCGTGGTACAATAGCATGTTTGGAGTATGTGACTAGAGTCATAGTAGAGTGCATTAATACGCTTATTGTTACTTCCGTGGGGGTTTCGTTGTTACAAGCTGAATTTGATATAAAATTAATGATGATATACTGATGTTTTAAAATCTCAAAGCGCTCAAAAAGTGTCCTATTCAAAAGGTCATTATAATCATAAAACGAGTTATTTCTTAGTGAATTAGGTGTTTTGATATTTCTACTTTTGAGTAATAGCAAATTCTTTTAACCATGAATAGAACTAGCCAAAATAAATAGATTTTCGAACAGACCCACTTCGAGAAATCATGCTTGCTCCTCCGACCCCCCCTCAAAGGGGCTGCCTGTATCTGCCTATATATATTTTTTTTTCTCAAAAACGGTAGGAGCTAGAGGAATGATCTTGGCGCCATTTGATAGAGTCTAAAATTTTGCATAAGACCCTCCATTTGCTTTTTGCTATTTTCTTTTTTGTAAGGCCCCAGAGCAAAAAAAGAGGGTGAGGAGCCTTCCAACAACGACACATGTTTGGCTATTCCTCTAAAACGGCCCAATAAATCAAAATTCTACAAGATATAAAAAATGAAGACCATTATTTTTTTCTATCGATTGGTATATTATTTGTATGTTATTTGTTTATGTAAAGCCGTCAGTGGCGTACAAAGAGAAAGATGCACATGTGCATAATGAATTTATTTAAAATAATTTATTAGTGTTGTTACAAACTGCGAAAATATTGATTGTACCTGTTCAAAATTATTACATTATTATTGTTTTTAACAACAATAATAAATTATTTTAAATAAATTCATTATGCACATGTGCAACTTTCTCTTTGTACGCCACTGACGGCTTTAAATAAACAAATAACATTTACAAATAATATATCAATCGATAGAAAAAATAATGGTCTTTATTTTTTATATCATGTAGAATTTTGATTTATTGGGTCATTTTAGAGGTATAGCCAAACGTGTGTAGTTGTTGGAAGGCTCCTCTCCCTTTTTTTTGCTGTGGGGCCTTAAAAAAAAGAAAATAGCAAAAAGCAAATAGAGGGTCTTATGCAAAATTTTATACTCTATCGAAAGGCGCCAAGATCATTCCTCTAGCTCCTACCGTTTTTGAGAAAAAAAATATATAGGCAGATACAGGCAGCCCCTTTGAGGGGGGGGCAGGGGGAGCAGGCATGCTTTCTCGAAGTGGGTCTGTTCGAAAATCTACTTATTTTGACTAGTTCTAATCGTGGTTAAAAGGATTTGCTATTACTCAAAAGTAGAAATATCAAAACACTTAATTCACTAAGAAATAACTCGTTTTTTGATTATAATGACCTTTTGAGTAGGACATTTTTTGACGGCTTTGAGATTTTGAAACATCAGTATATCATCATTAATTTTATATCAAATTCAGCTTGTAACAACGAGACCCCCACAGAACTTATTTTTATGCATATATCTGGGCACCGTGTACCCTACTATAATTTTAAACGATTCAGAAGTTTTACTTCAACGTGTGTCGTACTATTAGATTTAATAGCCATTTAGCCCCGAATTTAGGGATAAAATGTCAATTTGCGAAAAATGGAGCAGTGAAACATATATTTTGACGTGATTTTTTGAATCAGCGGCTCAAAATACAAAAGGAGAGGTATCTTTCACCTTAGGAAAATGATTTTTTTTTGTGTGTGTGGCTGTGTTATTGATCATTGAATCCTAAATTATCTGATAAAATTAAATTTAAAACTGAAATACTAAAAGTGACAGAGATATAATATTTAATGATTACGATTACGAGATTCACTTAATGACTAATAACTCTAATATTTCAACTGCAAGATAAAACTAAATTTGAATACCACAATAGCGGATTCCATTGGATTCAGCGCTAAATTGTAATATTGTTCTATGATGGTAATTAATTAATACTTCAATCAAACTTTGGCGAGTTGATATAATTCAAAGCATCAGAGGCGCTAGATTATATTTCAAATTCCGTTAGAGCTCTGTCATGTTTTCCACCCAATAAACAACTGAACTGTGCTTTGCTTTGGGTAAACTCGGTTGGGTTATAGCATGTAATTGTTCAAACTACAATACTAAATAATGTAATTGGTGCTAAATTGCATGGAAGATGCTGCATATAAATTTTTGGGGTCACTAAAGTAGTTTGTAAAGCAAATCTACATTTTGGACAAGTTTTATTAAAAATGACATGTCTAGAACTGATGGAGATGTAGGTAATTCTAGATTAACAAAAGTCTTTGAACAAACCGAAAGTGCACGCCCCGTAAGTTGTTTTAACCAATAAGTGCTATGCGTATAACATTAGTTTATTAGTCAAATTATTATTATACTCTTCGTCCGTCACATTTCTTGTAAGCACATAATTTAAGAAATAAAAATCTGACTGTATTAAAATTTTGATAGCAAGTTTGTTTCTTAACAAAATCGATCAGTAAGTAAAAATATTCTGTAAGGTACTAGAACCATCGGTGTGACGCTGCCTCTGAAGTAGACTACAGAACACTTGAACACTACACTTGAATATTATTACTCAAAGAGCATTTCGCTAACCATGCTGGCATCATCAGATTAATAAAACTGATTTTCGTCATCTCTTCCAATCATAGTTGGCAAAACATGCGTCAAGTGATAGTATTAGTAGTAGTATAATAAGAGGCAAACAAAGAAGGTATTAGTATCTTAAATAAAAAAAATAGCTTCATAGATTTTATAGTTTGTAATTGAATATAAATATTGTGAAACGTTTCCTGGTCTTCTTTTCAGCGACTATCGAAACTAATTTCTGATCTGAAGGGACTGCAATGTCGACTATCACTGCCTTACCAGCTCTTTTGTCAAACAAAACGATGTCAGGTCTGTTTGCTTCTAGGGCTCTGTCGGTGTTGATGACAGCGTCCCACAATATCTTGGCTCTGTCGTTGCGGAGAATTTGCTCTGGTTTATACCTGTAGTAAGGTATCTCTACGCTGGCAAGGCCGTATCTCTTGGCGAGCGCCTGGTGAACAACCTTCGCTACATTGTTGTGTAGCCATAGGTAATCCATCTGTGCCAACGCCGTGCATCCGCAACACACATGTTGGATAGACTCGTTGGTTTGTTTGCAGAGTCGGCACCTACTGTCAATGTCTTGATCTAGGATGTATTTGCTGTAAGTTCTAGTGTTAACCACTTTATTTTAGATGGCGTAGACAAACCACTCCGTTTTGTACAACGGTGTCCAACCTTTTGACAAGTTTAAATTCACTTTGGAGCTGGTCTTCATTTGATGCATATAACTTAAGATCATCCATATAGAACTGGTGTGAGATGCGGAAGTTGGGGTTTCTCTTGGCAAGGTATCCAAATCCTGAGGTTCTAAGAATGCTGATAAGCGATGTTAGAGCTATGCAAAGCAATAATGGGCTTAGGTTGTCACCTTCGAAAATTCCTTTGTGTATCTTTATCTCGTCGGTCATGAATTATTATTATTATCGTTATCATCTATGCTTTCCTTTATATTTTCACATAAGATTGGCATCTAGTGCGATTCAAGATTTTACGGTATTCCAAGTTATAAGAGTCCGAGTCTAGTGTGTTTATCCAAGAAGATTTATTTTTCTTTTTTTCCCCTCTGCTCGTTTAGTCTAGGCTAAGAGCCTTGCGCACAATGTTGACAGTGCCTAGGAGTGCAGCTTTTTGCGTCAGCAGTAAGTGTCTCTCTTGAAGATTCAATTTATCTTTTCCTTCTGCCCAGTCCTTTGTGACTAGCCCATTTGTGGAGATAACCAGAGATACGATTTCTACTGACTTTAACTTATATATATCTTTTATCTCCACTGCTAGTTGCTGGCACTTGAGTTTATTTTCGGCAGCGGTTCCCAGTAAGTTATCACTGTACTGCAATGCCCATAATAGTTGCTGTTTGTTTTAACTTCTCAAATAGGAACAAGTCTGCTCCGTTTGCTTCAGCTGCTCGATCTGTTACCAGAGTTCTGTCCCAAAGTAGTTTTTCGTTGTTATTTTGCATTATTTGCTATGATTTGCAATTATAATATCACTTACTTACTTCATTTCATTTTCTGTAAGTCGATAAAGCTTTGCACGTGCTTAGTGCACTACTTTGGCTACAGCATTATGTCTCGCCAGGTAGTTTTTTTGTGCCAAAGCTGGACACCCACTGCTAATATGTTGAATGGATTATGTTTCCTGTTTGCAAAGACGACTCCTCTCGGTGATGTTTTCCTTCATAATGTATATATCACTTGGTTCTGAATAGCCCTCGGTTTCAACAAGCAGACCAGAAGTGCGCATCCATTCCGTTAAGCGTTTTGTGTCAATATTTTTTTGTTGAAGTTCATTATTATTATTATTATTATTATTATAGACTTAGCGACGGCACACTTTCTCAGCCGCAGCTGGAAACTATTCACCGACCCCTCACGTGCGTTTGATATTCGGCTCAGTTGGAGCCCGTTCCAGGTTATTGGGTCTTTTTGGCGGCGATGGCGAAGCCTACTCCAACAGCTCAGAGTCCAGACCCCAATAAGAAATCACAGAGTCTTCTAGTCCAGGGCTTTCCTTAAAATATGCGCTGTTCCCAATATTGCGATTTTCTGCATTTCTTGTGCGTTCGGTTGGCTAGGCAGTTGTTGTAGACTCCGGTCATGGCCCTTTTTGACAGTTCCAAGAGCTCCTACAATTACTGGTATGACTGTGGTCTTTGCATTTCATATTCTGCTAACTTCTATTTGGAGGTCTTTGTACTTGCTCAACTTCGCCGTTTCCTTGAGCATCACATTGGTGTCATTCGGGATGGATACATCGATTAGCAAACAGGATTCCTCCTTTTTATTATGTACGACGATATCTGTTCGATTCGCCCGAATTTCTATATTATAATCGTCAGGTCCCACATAATTGTGACATCGTTGGTATTGACAACCTTCTCAGGGTATTTTTCCGATACTGGTATATCGAAATGATCCAGTAGAGATATCGGGCCACTCTGTTGTACCGATGGTCCCAGCGTAGTACATCCAGCCACCACGTGACTGATATGTTTTTCTGCTAGGCCATACATCCTACACTGGCTGTCAACAGGCTGTTTCAAGATCATCCTCTGCTGGTGTCTTGTATTTAGCGCTTGGTCCCGCGCTGCTACTATTAAACTTTGTGTTTCCCCCTTCAGGCCTGAACCGTTCAGCCACTGCGTAGACGCCTTTTTGTCTACTGGTGGTCGGTCGAGGTCGTGGAAGAATTTTACATGCATTGGCTTTGCGCAGAGTACTTCTATTTTCCTCTTTTCGATGTTGGTTTTACTTTTCTTCTTACCGTCCTCATCGGTGGTTTCGGCTCCCAGATATTCTTCCTGGATTTTTCGCGCTTCCTTCTGGATGGAATACAACTTCTTGTCCTTATTATTATTGGTATTATTACTGTTATTATTATTACTTTCAGTGATATTTAGACCGGAATAAACGTTCCCATTCCTCCATTTTCCTGGGCTACATTGTATTTATATTTTAATAAATGTTATAATTTTCCAAATAAGGATTTTAGCATAGCGTGAAACAATTTCTCTTATAAATAATAGTGAATCAATAAATAGAATATATTACTTCTACTGGTTGGATATGAATACGCTATTTATTTTTTTTCATT
This sequence comes from Rutpela maculata, assembly GCA_936432065.2. Lineage (NCBI taxonomy): Eukaryota > Metazoa > Arthropoda > Insecta > Coleoptera > Cerambycidae > Rutpela > Rutpela maculata. The sequence continues at coordinate 65,938,231 of OW386285.2, read as the reverse complement.
CTTGCCTCTCAGTTATTTTATACACTCAATATGCGTATGAGGATATATGAATGACATATTAAATGATTCTCCCTTTCATTTCAATATTTCTTCGTCGCAAAATGAATAGCTAGTTCATAAGTACGAGTATATTTGATCAACCCAATATTACTGACTTCTAAAGAAAAGATGCTATCGCTAGCAAATTTTAAGGACGAGGTAGAAGAGAATATTAAAATCAAGAATATATTACAACTTCTCTTTAGATAAGAGGCATAAAATCCGGTCCTTGAAATATTTTCATGTTTTATAAAATTTAAATTATGGAAACTCCCTCAAGTTGGTTAGAGTGAGAGTTATGTAGTGTCTAATTTGAATAGCATTATAAATAATATTATAAAAATTAGAGACACAGTCGCGTCGAATTTAAGAGGTACGTTACCAAATTAAAAATGTCTTGATATTTGTTATTATTTATACATGGTGTTTAGTAAGAAATGTCAGAAAATTTCAAGACAGATTCTACAACAATTTTCATTTAACATTTCTGGAACACGAACGAACGCACAGTGCTACCTTTTGTAAAACTGGGTGTCAAAAATCTGTCACCACGCCAATTCTTGTTTTTCAAAATGGCGGCTTCAAAATTTCGATCAGAATGAGGAAAGAGGTGAATGATTCGATAAAATCATTGTCTAAGTTTGGAATTCAGTAAGAATGATGTCCAATTTGTGTTAAAATGTTGTGTTTGGATGTATACATTCATATATAAGTAATTTTAGTACAGATATTTACCACCATATTGCACCATATTGCCCCATGTGGCCAAAGGATCAAAAATCACTTTGAGAACTATTTTTTGTGCTATTGCCTTATTTTTTTTAATACTTGGAAAGGAGTCCGTATGCATGTTTTTGAAATCTATCAATTCTATTCTAATGGTAAATTCAAAAACTTAAAATAATCTATAATTATGATCTTGAAAAATTTTTTTGGTGGCTGTATTTAAATGATCAGATTAAGAATTTCTACAGGTGACAGCTGTCAAAATAGTGTCAAATTACCATTAATTACTGAAAACTTTTAATTTTATAACTTTATGGCAAATTTAACGATTTTGGCAGCTGTCAACACTCTGTCTGATGAACACTGACTAATAGACATATTTTGAATTATTATATTGTTTAAGTACTAACACGTGCCAAAACTATTAGCAGCTTCTATTACATTGAGAAAGCAGTTGAGATTGAGACATTTCCCCTCCAGGTGGAAGAAGGTCGACGTCATAGTCATCTCGAAGCCAGTTAAGAACCTAATCTTTCCCTCTTCCTACAGGCCAATCAATCTATTCCCGGCCATGAGCAAGGTAGCCGAACGACTCATACTCAAGAGGATAGCCGAGAAGACAGAAGAACTGGACATCCTACTGAACGGGCAGTTCGCATACAGGACAGGACACTCCACGGAACTGCAAGTGCTCCATCTCATCGAGGAAATCACGAAGTCACCAAAGACAAGTCATGGCAGCGCTGTTCCTGGACATCGCTAAAGCTTTCGACAAGGTCTGGCACGATGGTCTTCTAGCCAAAATGATGAGTATAGGTTACCCCATTGCACTCGTCAAGCTAGTGAGATTATACCTACACAGAAGACGGATGAGGGTGAAGATAGTGGACAAACTGTCCACGGACAGAACAATGGAGTCCCCCAAGGCATATGATTGTAGGTTGACTAATTCTTGTTTGAGACGATAATTAGTTCTTTATGTAATTTTAATTTTCCTGGGCCTGGAGCTTATGGCCCGATGACATAATTGGGTAGTCAAGATTTTAGGTCGGACGGAAGACTAAATAGTTAATATTAAAAATTCTGAAATGTGTTAATGTTTGGATATGAAATATTCGTGATTATATTGCTTTTTTACGAAAGTGTGTCCGCATGGAGCGGAAGAAGGATTTATTTACTAAACTTTGAATATAATTTAAACTGATTCTAAGTTAATAAAAATAGGTACGTTGACAATGGTATCAATACATATTTTGACTGCTTTGAATTTTATTCGATCTAAGGTTAACAAATTTGTCTTGGATGCAGATCCATTTAATATACATCCATAATCTAGTATAGAGCGTATATACGACCTGCAGAACATCAGACTTATATCGGGATCTGCTCCCATTTTAGCATATTGATGCCTTTTTCACATTTAATTTTTATGTTCGATATATGCTTGGTCCAAAACAGTTTCTTGTCTGATACGATGCCTAGATATTTATAATCATTGGCTACAGGTATACTATAGCCACAGTTTCTGGAGTTCTTAATCCGTGTCTGGTGAAAATCATAACCAGTAGATCTTTACGAAGAGATTGTGAAGCCATGCTCTATAATACATATTTTGATGATGTATATTATATATCGTAAGGATCTTAGACATTCTTCATAAGAACCATGGATGAAATAAAACGCAAAGTCATCTGCACACTGCGTGACGTATACGGTATTTTCAAAAACTTTATGAAAGTCGACAGTGTAAACATTAAATAGTAGAGGGCTTAATACCCTGTGACACAATTCTTGGGCCATGAAGAAAATTATTATGGTCGCGGATATAGATTCCCGATTTGTATGTATTTCCCTATTTTTACAATAAGGATGCTCGTATAGAAAAGTAAGTATTTGTATATTTAATATATGTAAACTTCAAGAAGCTTCTCAACAATTGTGTTTTAACAAAAAGGCATTTTTATTTATTGAATGACATTTAAAGCTGACCAGCATTCATAATTTTAGTAATTTATCATATATTTGTGCAAAATGTCAGTGTAAGAGTTAAACGAGTAATTCATGATTCACTGTGTATACGGGCACGCATTTAGAAATGAATATGAGTAATTTAACGCCGATTACCATATATGTCGCATCATTAATCAGTAGGTAGAACATGTCAGGTTGTGTTAACAGTTACGACCTAATTGTGTCAGTTGTGGAAAGGCTGCGGTTTCTGGACTATGCGCAAACACGTCCTAAATTAGTTTCAAATCAGTTCTGTGGCTTATAACTTCCAAAATAAAGTATACAACTAGACTCTATTTGTAAAATATCAATATTTAAGTCTTTCAGACTGAAACTAAAACATTAGACTACTCGTATATTATCTACAAATACAAATGGAGTAAAAACTGCAGTCCTGAGTTATTAACTATGAAAACTTATTTTAACAAATTTATTGAAAATAAAAACATTAATGGTTGTTATTATTATTTTGGGAGATGGCTATTCAATATGACTCATTATATGTCAGAGGAAAGAATTATATAGTAGTTTAAACATTATAGTTATAGGTTTTGAAGTTCACTGAAAACGAATTCTAGGAAGATTTGATATTGTTGCATATAAAAGAAACAATCTTATATATTCTTTAAAATCAAGTATAAAAAACTAAAATACTTGGTGTTTTAATTTCCTTAAGCAAGTAAACTTCATAAATCATAATAAAATTACTAGTACATCTCAGAATTGCAATTTGCCATTAAAAGTTGGTAACCCAGACCAACAACAACAACAATTATTTATTTAAATTAAATCTTACAAAGTATGTACCTCCCCGGAATCTGGCCCGGAGCCAGCCAGACAACCACGGCACGCAGCGCTGTGGTGATTGTAGGACTAAGTGATGCAGGTTCGGATTGGTCTGACGACAAATAACTTATACATTAGCACTCCTGTCTGCCACATGCAGACTTAAAAACTAAATTAAAATTATAAATGTGTCCACACAGACCTAAAGCTAATTAAAAGAAAACACTGTAGAAAATTATCACTCATTAGGTAAGGCACTTGTTTAATTTTGGTTGCTGGCACGGGAAAATAAAACTCAGCGAAAAAAACCGTTCTAAACAGTTTCACCCTGGTGGTCATCCTGCCGCCAGAAAAATGTCGTGGAAATTAAAAGATATAGTTCGAAATATTTTGGTTTTTGAGAATTTATTGGTCAAGATGGAATTTAGAAACAAAAAAGGACAAAATAACAAAAAGGATAAAACTAATAGAACACATAAAAGGAATAGGAAAAGTTGATTATAAGTTTTAGTAAAGATTAAAGATGGGAAAATAAGAATTTGTCGTATAGGACAGTATGGCTAGGGAGATTTCCGGAAAATAGGCAACGCCTAGTATGGTAGGGGGCGTCGAATATTGAAAAGGATTGCATTATGCTGTCTAATTCGGATTATGTTGCAGGTTAGCGGACTATCGCCCAGAATTCATAGAATTTTTGAGAATTTTTTGGACGTGGTCCGCTAGTGGGGTTATGTCGTGGCAACGAGCATATAAATCTCTATCCGAACCAGAGAGATGAGGTGCATAAAGTGTTCGAGGACTCGAAGTTTTCTCATTGTCGTGGCCGGTATGATGCACCACTCCAGCGCCACATATGTGATGGTCGGCCTGATTACCATTGAGTACAACAGTTTTTTGTTCATTCTGTTAAGTCCGCTACCCAAGACCAAACTTACCCCTCCCACTTTCAAGGGTGGGGAATCCAAATCCTATTCACTCCTAAATATCGTAAAACCACCCTTTTCTAATTCTGATTGTATAGTCGAGTGTGGTGGGTCGTTCGGACCGAGATTTCGAATACAGCTCAAAGGGGATGACCACCTGCCACCCTCGGAATATACACACCTCGGTAGTTTTTAGAAAATAATCTTTTTTGTGATAAAAATAAATACTTGTAATTGTATGTTTATAAAGTCGAGTTATAGATAGGAGTGTGGGTGAGTAAGTAGGCGTGGTGGGAGAAAGGGATTAGTGGGGAAGATAGTCCAGATGAACTTTTTTGGAAAAAAAAGACTTTTGAAAGGTTTGAAATACTTTTTAAATGCAAACAAAATTTAGCGATACCGTTCTTGGATTCTGGTTATCTAATATTTAAAAAGGGTAGAAGAGATATGTGCGAGTGGGGGGGCGAGGTTCCGTTTGGGGTGAAATCAATTAAATATTGATGACAGATGATAAAAAAATGATTTTTTTTAAATTTAAAGCCAAAAATAAAATAGATCTAAAACCGGCCTTAGCTACCCTCCTCCTCCTTTTTGTGCCTTTGTGTGTTTATTACTTGAAATTGTTAAAAAAACTTATGCTGTCGGCTATCCGATGGAGTTTGGCTTTGGCAGGAGCAAGCCATTGAGAAGCTTAGTCCATTATAAGATACAACTACCTACTTTTGGGGAATACACTATTCGATCTCTCTTTTTTTCTTCTTTAAATTATCCCTGTAGACAATTTTTATTTTCATAAAAAACTCGGGATTTTTTCTCGAATATGCCTGAGTAGTAGCATACCACAAAGTTTTATGCCGAGATTCTATGTTGACGTCGATGATCAATTTGCCTGTTGCTGTGTTATAGACAGGTAGAAACGAGTTTATGCAATGGCTACACTGAAATTTCCTGCCACCTTCATTGTAAACCGGCATGCTCCTGCTATTAACATAAATATGTAATAAAAAAGTCAATTGACAGAAATATGCAAAGCTGAACATTTTTGTGCCAGTAGTTTATTACTTGAAATTGTTAGATATGCTGCCAGCTATCCGACAGGGCATTGCTTTGGCAGGAGCAAGAATAGTTGTGACAAGGTGAGTCACGCAGAACAGGAACTAGTATCAATTTAAGTTTTTATTATATTCTTCGACATATATTTTTTTATTTTAGATTCAACAAGAACATTTTTACTTCTCTTGGAAGTATTGTAATAATGAAAAAATCACCCTCTGAAATTTCTCCGGATTTTCATGTTTCAGACTATGTTAATTATGAAAATTAAAGTCATTTAATTCCGCCAATCTCTCTGTCTGTCTGCCTGGTGTCTATATATTTGCTGGCGCTGTGTTGCCAATAGCTAACGCTATTGCAACGAGGAACTGGGATATACGTCTACTGAAAAATATACAGGGTGTTCACCTAAATAAATAATGAAAAGAATGTGACGGAGAACAATAATATTTTCCATGTAATTAACAACTCGCAAAAGAAGAAAAATATGAGAAATACACAGGGTAATTACTAAGAAAAATGAATTAAGAAACTATGGTGGAAATAATATTTGGATTGTAGTAGACACAATTATCGAGGAAAAATCTGACATACTTTTAGTGAAAAATATACACGGTAGTGGTCACTTCAAAGAATAAGAAATGACGGAAGAAAATATTTGAAATTTAGTTGTCAATATTGCCAAGAAAAATCTGATAAAATTTAAATATATACTTACAACAAAAAAAATTATTCATAAAGAAAGAATGACAAACAGAGAGGGAAGTTTTGTATAAATACATTTACAGATTTGTTCAAAAATAAATTTAAAAATGTCTGCAGGATAGACTGACGGCAAAATTCAACTTAATTATTCCTTTTATTTTCATATTTTCAAACGATTCTAGATAAAATCATGTGTGTAATTCACTCGTAAAGTGTTATTGTCTCTCTCGAATGTTACACCATCGAGCGAGAATGAGACACTTTGCGCTCTTAATACACAAATAGCTATTTCTTACTTACTTTGTAACTGTAGTTGTTGAATGCTGTGACTATTCTCTGATTTAATGAGATTAGTTCTCTCCCCCGTTTTCGAGGATACTGTACACCGTGCTGGTGGCAGAATTTTTCGTTGGGGTGACCGACCCCCGCAAACGGCCAAGAACCAACCCCAAACAGAGTCAAACGCGTATTATAATTGTTTAAGGAACTCTTACTTCGTGATCCCCCATTTTCAAGGGTACTGAATATCGTGGTGGTGGCAGAATTAATTTCTCGTTGGGGTGACCGACCCCCGCAAATGGCCAAGAACCAACTCCAAACAGAGTCAAACGCGAATTATAATTGTTTAAGGGACTCTTACTTGGTGATCCCCCATTTTTGAGGGTGTTGATTATCGTGGTGGTGGCAGAATTTCTCGTTGGGGTGACCTCACCCCCGCAAACGGCCAAAAACCACCCCCAAACGGTCAAACGCATATTATAATTGTTTACGGGACTTTTACTCGGTGATCCCCCGGTTTCGAGGGTGCTGAACACCGTGGTGATGGTGAAATTGCTCCCCGGGGTGACCCACCCCCATAAATATCCATAAAAACACTCCAAAGAGGTGAGAGTGCATTCTCCGCCCCCTTTTTGAGAATGCTACACAGAAGAAGAACATTAAAATGTCACCTCGATCTCGTCAACAAAATAGTCATCTTCATTTACTATGGAGCTGAAAAAAGATGTATATTTTGTGTACATATTTTTTGGTAAAAATAGGTTTATATAATAATTGAAACATCCGATTCGTTTAATTATAATAGATGCAAACAATTACCGCATACATTGTTACGCTCGCCTTTCTTACATTATAAAATAGTAAAATTAAAACAATAAATTTATTTACTTATTTTTTTTATTTTAAATGTATTTTTCACTTTCTTTGAACCCATGCAGTTACCCTTATTTTGAAAATTCGAAGGGGTATATGCAATTGAGAGATCAGGGGGTGTCAAGTATTCGATTCGTGGTCCTCTCCGTGCTCGAAAATGGGAGGGAAAGCGTTTTGTCCAGTGGTTTGATGAGAGCGCTTTCTCATCCCATCTCTCTTTTTGGAGGGTGGTTATTGGCCGTTGAGGGTATCAGGCATGCGTCCCAGGGTCCTCCCCATAATTGGCACGCTCTAAAATGGGGGATCAATAAGTTAGATTCCGTGAAACATGATCAAGACGCGTTTGAGGTTGTTTTTTGGCCGTTTGCGGGTCACCCCAACGAGAAATTCTGCCACCACCACCATATTCAGCATCCTCGCCAACGGGCGATGACCAAGTAGGAGTCCCTCAAACCATTGTAACATGCGTTTGGCCCATTTGGTGGTAGTTTTTGGGCGTTTGCGGGGGTGGGTAATGACTGCTGTTGTTCACTTATTGAGTAGTCGGATTCATTAGCAAATTATTTATATTTTTTCTTTAATGCTGTGAAATTACTCAAGCACTATAAATGATAAACTTCATTGTCATTCAGTGATGATTGCAATTGTAAATTTTTCCAGTACAAATTGTATTTTTTCCTAATTTTTAAAATACCGGCACATTTATTTAAACGTACCTCTGTAAACAGAAGAATTTTATCTTTTTTGAATAACAAAAAACACAAATATGTTTTAGTGTATACATCGCATAAACTCGTTTCTGCCTACCAATAACACAGCAACAGACAAAATGAACATCGAGGTCAATATAGAATCGCGGCATAAAATTTTGTGGTATGTTACTATGCAGACATGACTCATATTCAAGAGAGAATTCCGAGTTTTTTTATGGAAAAATCTTTAACTTTAAATATTTCTGTCAATTGACTTTTTTTACATATTTATGTTAATGGCAGGAGCATAATGCACCACAATGAAAGTGGCAGGAAATCGTTTTCCACATGTCAATAAAGAATAGACAATAAATTGAAAAAATTAAAAAATAAATAAATTCTGTCAAGAATAAACTAGCCTCATATAATTACGCGTTATTTCAACATAGAAAATCTGTTCATAAACAAATTTAAAAAAATTATTGTATTTCATTCGTTCATTCTACAATTAGTTACGGCATTCTCTGCTCGGGATACACCGTAAAGAAAAACCACTAGATGTATGTGTTTCGTTAGTTGCAGTCACTCATGCAGGAATTTATTTAAGGAATTTAGGATTCTAACAGTATAGTTATGTTTGTCTATAAAAATTATTTGAAATTTCCTAAATGTAAAAATATTAACCTATATAACACAAGACATGCTGTTGATCTGTTTATACAAGTTGCAGATTACAATTAACTGCCAGAACCTCATACATAGTGCCTCTAAAGTTATTTAATAGCCTTCCATCTTGTACACAGAATGTGAAAAACATTAATCGCTTTAAAAATAGTTACAGAGATTTTGTACCTTGCAAAACTTACAGTGTAGTTTGTAATTTAGTTAATTAATCTTTTTCTTTGTGTTGCTCTATACTGTATTTATACATTTAAATGTAAAATTTGACTATTTCTACACAAATGTAAATATGTCTAAAGAAGTAAATAAATAATAATAAAAATAAAAATTTTAAACATGTACAGCATTACGCTTTTTTTTCAACATAATTGAAATGCTGATGTCAAGCGTTTGTTTGGCGGATAAGCTACATTAACATATTAGAAAAAAGGATAAATCAAGTTTAAACAAATATGGCATCTAAAAGTGTCGCTGGCTCCCGTACTAAATATTGTTATACCTAATTTTAATAATTACGTGATCTACTAAAGTTAATATTCCTCGACCCTCAGTGAATCGTTCCTAGAAATGTAGTACTCCTAAAGGCATCTAAACTATGGCGAAGGGGTGAAAACTCAATTTGACTTATTTTATGGTTCCTGTACTTTTCCGCTTCGATGGTGATTGTGGGTTAGGAAGTTTCACAGACTATATGACGAATTTAGCGAGATGAAATGCCTCAGGCGCTGAAACGTCTCAAAATCTCGACTTTTCCAGACACAACAGCTTGCAGAATGTTAATAATACTGGCACGTCATAATGCGTGTTCCTGTCGAGATTGTTTTCTGCTTCTTACCTGGTTTGCAGCTTAAAGGTTTTTCTTGGAAATTATTTAGTTAGTAAATAGGCTTTTATGTCTCAGAAGTTACGTTAACTTAATTGGAAAGTAGTTTATGTTTTCTTAATAAGTTTTTCTAAGAAAGGTTGTACGTGAGTTGTATAAACAGAAATATTATTTTGTAGGATTAGGCCATTACTAAGCACAGGGTCTACCAGCGAAATGGAAGAATTGGAAATTCAATAATAATAATCAGTGGACAATTTTATTCTGAGAATTTGGTTTACATATTCATATTTTATATAATCTAGCGAAATGACTGAGCTCCGCTACAGGATTCATTAGAAGTTATAAGTTGACAAATTTAGGCCTCCATATTGAAGCTGCCATTTTAAGGTTTGCAATTTTTTTGTGAGTTTGAGATTAGTTTCTATTTATGTGTAATATTTCAATTTCCTAGCATGTTCAGAAGTACCCAAACATTTCATATGGACAAACGTATATAGCTCGCTATATTGCCGTTTTAGTACATGGAAATTAGTAAAAATAGAAGAAAAAATTATAATAAGCTGATATTTTCTGAATCGACAGTTGATGGGGGTAGGAATGCAGGATCAAAAAGTTCCCATCCCTAACTGGTGAGCTTCATCTCTTTTTCACCCTTATAATGACACCGTGCTGTTTTTTCAATAATATATTGGAAATGTGATGTTCTACGACAAAACTAGAGGTATTGAAAAATATTGAGAATTAAATTTTCTATAAAACATGTCTTTTGGATGGAAACACAATATTTATCCAGCCTTGTAATATTCTGTTTTGTAGCATTCGGCTTCAACAACTTTTTATAAATTATATAGAATTGAATTAAACTCAATCCAGTAAAGGCTTTATTTTTGCTCAAATTCAGTTTCGTCGGTCCGTTCCGCATTAAAGCGTACTTGTCCGTGACAGTTCATACACATAGCCGAACATTTTAAACCAACCTTTAAACATCCGCATTGCTTTCCGCAGCCCTTTTTGCAGGTATACGAAATTAACTCTAAAATTGATGAGGGAGCTGCTGCTTCAGTAGTCAAAACAGGTATTAAAATATCACCTGATTTCTTCCATCCCCATTCTTCTGGCTCTAAAACATTTCCATGCCAAACCTGAATTTGGTGGTAAACCCGCAACGAATGTTATTGCAAAGCTGCGAATATCGGGTGTAGCTTTGCCAAAGCAACCGTTTGACTAGAATTGCCAACCAAGGTGTTAAACAGAACATACCTCTGATGATTTATTGACGTTTAATTTTTTTGTGCTTTATATAGTGCAAGAGCAAATATTTCCCCAGCCTCAGTAATATCCTGTTTTGTAGCATTTGGTTTGTTAAAGGTTTTAACAACTTCTTGTAAATTTGTTTTCGAGTTTAATAAATTTATAGTTTGGAGTTTGCCTTTTCCAACAAAAGCAGACGTGGTGTCACTACCACTAAATGCATGAGCAAAAAGAACTGTTTTTGTTGGGTTCTTAAAGACATTTGACAACTGTAAATCTATAAACTAACTATAAACTCTTGCTTTTATATTACCTTGGGCCTCCCTTAGTAGTCTAATATCCTTTTCAGTTGGCGTTAGGGCAATAATGAAGGTAAGAAGATCGACATCCTACAATTACGACCGGTTCGGATTTAAAACTTTTTTGAATAGCAGTTTGAACTATGTTACAATTTGTATCTCTTCATTTTGAAAGGTCTGAACTAGTTGAGAAATTAGTCGTTCTTTGTTGGCGGTTAGGATTGTGTTGGATCATTTGAAATATTATCAGGCTGCGTTATGTTCGATTAAGAACCGTTCGTATTCAATATAATCAGACTTTCATTTTTGTTTAACCCTACAGTTTACGATTTAATAAGATAAAAAGTAATAGAAATATCGATACATAACAAAACCTTTTTTGTAGAGAATTTTGTGACAAACCTTTTCCTATACTTGTTTTTTCCCTAAGATAAAGCGTTTAAAAGATATTGTAAAAAAATCAGTGCGGTGTCCCTAAAGGGGGTGAGATAGGGATGAAGCTTACCCCTTAGGGGTGGAAACTTTTTTGATATGTATTCTTACACACACATAAGCTAACTATTATAGACATTTCAGCTTATTATAATTTTTTCTTCTATTTCACATAAATTTGGCTAATTTCCGTGTACTATTTATGGTATAGAAAAATCTATAGTAAACAATATCTTGGAGCCATAGTGGACAATGCTGGCGACTGCGGTTCGGTGAAGAAGATAGATGGTAAGATCGGCAACTGTGACAGATAAGCAAAATCTGGCGTGATGGAAATATCACGAAATGCACAAAGATCACACTTGCTAACGCCATAGTTTTCTCCATCTTTCTTTACGCCTCTGAGACATGGACTGTTAGGGAAGCAGACATACGGTGTACTGATGCTTCCGAGACGCGGGTCTGGAGACATTTGCTACGAATTATCTGGATAATCCATTGTACTATTTGGATTCACCAAGAATTACGTCCCCGAAAGCGACTCTCCAGCATCGTAATTTCCCGAATCCTGTCAGACAAAATGATTGGCAAGATGTGAATAAGAAGAGGGAGCTCCAACACACGGCACATTTTATTTGGTCGGCAGTGTATCAAAAGTTTGATATGACGAAACGGATTTTAGAATAACCAATCAATTACATGATCAGTGAACAACATGAAGTGGAACGCACTGATCAGTCGGAAAATGATAATTAATTACAGTTTATTAGGCAAGTAGAATATTTACATCATTATTCGAATTGAGTAAAATGAGATCATTAGAGATGTAAATTTGAGTTTTAGAAACAGCATAATACGTTTTCGATGTGTATACATCATTTAAAAAAGCGACACTGCTCTACGCTGAATGCTAGGCTCAAAGCTAACAATTTATAAGTTTTTCCGATTAAAAGGCCCGGTACATTCATCTCCAATTAAGTCTATTCTATAGATAGATTCCATGAAAACAATTATTGACACAATTGTATCTAAGGAAATTATCTGGTGAACAGACTTAACTGGAGATGAAAGTACAGGGTCTAAAAATGCAAAACAATATTCATTATTGCAATCTAAATGAGAATTTGATAAAAATAATAACAACTAGTTCTCGGTTAGTTGGTAATTATATTTTTAGACGGTTTTTTGAGAATATTTTCCTCGTCTACCTTGTGTGAAATTAATTCGTGGTGATTACTGTGCTATTTTGCTTGTAAGGCCGGATGTTGCTTAAATTCTAGTCTCTAATTCTTCAAAAAAAAAAAATTGACCGGAAAAAGTGAAAATTAACTTACAATTTACAAAGTTAGTCAGTAACTCCGAAATTTCAGCTTATCAGTGTTCTTGTAAATACAGATACTTTATTTAACTTGGGTTTAAACCTGGGTCCTACTCGTAGAAAGATAAAATACTGTCGCCTACGCTACCTAATTCACCGTACATTCTAATAAATATTTACTTTGCTTTTAGATAATTAATATTAGGTAGGCTGTGACACGCTATTTAACTATTCTAGATGTGAAATTGTTTTTCGTCGCATAATCGCGAAGTTGAGTAAAGTTTTGACATACATTTTTGCAAACTTGGATACTACATTTTGTTATATATTCATTAAATATATAATTTGTGAATGTATATTTTACTAAGAACATATGAATACTACGACGTTAAATAAACAAAAAACTATATAATAATAATAATAATAATAATAATAATAAATAAGCAGGAGGGGCTAACCGTCGTCTATCTAGCCTTTGGTGAGTAGCGCCACCACTTACTCCAGCTGGGGATGCAAAATCGAACCGGCAGCCCTAGCGCATCCGGGAGGGGAAAGCGTCTTCCCCTCTGGTGTCGGTCGTGGGCTTGCTGGGCTAACCACCCACAAGCCCAAACCTCCGGTTCCTATTGGCCGAGGACAGGGCCCCCACGATCGACCCCGTTCGGATAGGGGTCAAGGGCAAGGTGGTGGGGCCCAACAAGATCGACAGCCCATTGTTGACAACCGCGATGAACAAGGACGCTTTGAGTGGACAGATGAACTGAGGGACGACCTTATGCAGTGCTACGAAAGCAGTGAGCCCGCGCGAAGGGGATACATGGGGCGAATGCACGTTCTGTGGTGTGCAAGGCACCCAGAACACAACGCCTTCACGCCACAAAACCTGCGTGATTATGTGTCCCACCTTCGTCGCAGGGGCTACGTGAGAACTGCTCCTCAGCCGATGAATGAGGTGGCCGAAGGTCCACCGAATGAACCGGTTGAGGTTGCAGTCCCAGTCGTTCCACCAGTACCAGAGGGCCTCAGTACCAGAAGGGGGTTGCACAACATAAAACCCCCCGGGCCACAAGATCTGGCCAGAGTGGATGCGGAACTTCGTGCAGCGCTACCAGAAGAGGCTGACATCTGGCACATAAATTGTGCCGTGTATGCTGCCGCTCAACGCTTGTCTCAGGTGGAGAGGCGGAACAGTGCTTCTCCACAAGAGAGAGCGAGACGGCGCATACACAAGATGGAAGCCAAGATCCGGTCGGCGAGGCAACACGCATCCCGTATCCAATGTGTGATGGACTACATGGCGGCCAATAGGCCTTTCACGCCTAAAGTGCGGCGAGTAGCTGCTAACTTAAGACGCGTCCATCACACACTCAATGGGGCAGTGCTACAAACCACCAAACAGCACTGCCTCGACAGGATACGGATGCTAGTGTCTTGTAAGAAGTCACTAGTGAGGCGGGCGAGGGGGCTAGCGGAAAATCAACTTTTCCGCAAAAAGCCCTCGCGCCTTTTCGAACCGCCTCAGCGTGTTGCTGAAAATCCGCCGACTGCAGATCAGGTGGAAAACTTCTGGAAAACGTTGTACGAACAGAAGCTTCCACTCAACAGAGACTCTCCAGCCCTGGCACACTTTGAAACCTTTTGTCAAAGGTTTCAGCAACCACAACAGGTGTGCCAACCGATAACCCCAGAAGAGGTTCGAAGAGCTCTTGAGGGCTCTAAGAACTTTGCTGCTCCAGATCCCGACGGGATCAATAACTTTTGGTGGAAAAAATTATCCAGTACCCACCACCATTTAGCCAGAATTTTCAATTCATGGCTAAATGGGGAGCAGCAAATTCCTTCTTGGGTTGTCGAGGGGCGGACAGTGCTGATCCCGAAGAACGGAGATTTGTCTAACCCAAAGAACTACCGGCCGATAACCTGTTTAAACGCATGTTACAAGGTGTTTACGCGCATCTTGTACATGCGAGTGCTCCACGCAGTTGAACCGGTTTACGAGCGGATATATGAGCAGCGAGGGTCAAAGAGAGGTGTCGCTGGCTGTAAGGAGAACCTGCTGATTGACAGGTGTGTCACGCAGGACTCCATGCAGTATAAGCGTAACCTCTCCATGGCCTGGATCGACTACCGCAAGGCATTTGACATGACATCGCACGAGCTTATTGTACACTTGCTCCGATGTCTTGCGGTACCTGGTCCCGTAGTGAGATGCATCGAAGAACTGATGCCGCTCTGGAGGACTCGCTTTACCATTACATCGGGTAATGATAGAGTCCAGACGGAGTCGGTAACATTCAGAAGGGGAGTATTTCAGGGAGACTCCCTCAGCCCCCTTCTATTTTGCATCTCATTACTGCCATTATCCGTTTCGCTCCGGAAAACCCGTGGATACAACTGCGGTACCCCTGGCGATAGGAGGCATAAGGTCACCCATCTGTTTTATATGGATGACCTTAAACTTTATGCCTCCGGAGAGAGGGACCTACACCAGTCCCTCAGGGTGGTACAGGAGTACACGCAGGCTGTCGGCATGGAGTTCGGATTAGACAAATGTGCACTGGTCCATCTCAAGAGAGGACGATGCGGGAACTACGGAGAGGACGCGCAGCTCGTGGACGGAAGCATCTTACATCATCTAGATGCCGGAGAGTCGTACACTTACTTGGGTGTCGAGCAACGCTCCACCCAAGAAGTGAGTGTAGTGAAAAACGCTCTCCGCGGCAAGTATCAGCACCGACTCCGACAGATCTGGTCTTCAGAGCTGTCGGGGAAGAACAAGGTGTCTGCTACCAACATGCTTGCCGTTCCGATCCTTCTCTACTCCTTTGGAGTAGTGAAATGGACTCAAGAAGAGTTGCGTCAACTCGACGTAGGAACCCGCAAGAAGATGCATCTCAATAGGAGTTTGCATCCTAAATCGTCTGTCCCACGGCTATACCTCCCACGACATCGGGGAGGCCGTGGACTCTTGAGTTTGGAGAGTCTCCATAATAGGATGGTTCTGGATGGAGCCTGTAAGGTCATCAGGAGTTCGGATCCCCTCCTCTGCATGGTCCGAGACCATGAAAATGCAGGGGTAGGAGCCTTTCTGTTTAAAGCAGCACAGAGAGCAGCCGATGAACTTGGTCTCTCCTTCGACGTCGAGCGGGTAAATCGCGACTCTGTCACCGAGTTGGAACCTGCTCGGCGAAAAGCCCAAATTAAAGCTGCAGAACACAACAACTTTCTGCAGCTTCACACGGATAAGCCAATGCATGGAGTTTTCTATAAAAATATAGAAAACCTTGGCTTATCCGAAAGGCTGACCTTTGCCTTCTTAAGGTCAGCCGGGCTGAAGTCTGAGACCGAGGGATTCATAATGGCTTGCCAGGATGGTGTATTTAACACCCTCGTCTATCGTAGTCGTGTCATGGGTATAGAGGTCCCTGATGTCAGCTGCAGGGCCTGCCGCAGGGCGCCAGAGACTCTTATGCACTTGCTGTCGGCTTGCCCGACATACGCAGTCTCGGCCTATATCCAAAGGCACGACGGAGCATTACGAGTGCTTTACTACCATTTAAGGCACTCGTATGGGATAGACGAAACACCAGTGCTGCCTTACGCTACGGGGGATATTGAGTCCGTTGTGGGAAATGAGAAGTGTCTAATTTATTGGAACTACTCTTTTCCCACCGTCAGGCAAATACAAGCCAACAAGCCTGACGTAGTACTCCTCGACCATCAACTCAAGACAATGTTCGTCGTGGAGTTCTCGGCTCCCGCGGAGAACAACATTGTCTTGAAGGAGGAGGAAAAACGGACAAAATATCGAGATCTGCTCTTCGAACTCCGCAGACTGTATCCAGACCATACTGTTAAGATAGTGGTACTGATTATAGGAGCCCTCGGTGGAACGAGACACACACTGCTTTCGGAACTTAAGATCATACCGGCATGCCGAAACTCGGCAGAGGTCTTAGCCGGCAGAATGCAGAAGGCCGTCATTCTTGGTTCATTACGTCTGCTCAGGGCACACGATTCACGGACCCAGTAATCACTCACCCCACGGGCGTGGGGAGTGGCTACCGGTACTACCAGCTCCCCTCTGTGAGGGTCGGAGCCACAGAGAAGGGTGACTGGTTTTTAGCTAGCTAAAAAAAAAAAAAAAATAATAATAATAATAATAATAATAATAATGTCTTTATTCCTCAACAATATACATATACAAACAGGTTAATAATACATATATTTGAGTAAATTGTGGAAAAGGCGGAGTTCATCCATTTTGTCATCTAAAATGCTTGCTCTTCCACTCAACCTCGAGAATGCAACATAACTATAAAGAGAAGTAACTATCTGTATCACATAATACAGTTTTGCTTAACAACAACAAAAAAAGAAAATTAATTACACAGATATCAATTGTTTATGCCAAGAAGGTAGTATCTTGAAACATTAGCTTTTTGAGTTTTTTTGAAAATATATTAGAACCGAATTGTCTGAGATTAGCTGGAATCCTATTATAGAGTTTTGCGGAGTTGTATGTAAAAGAGGACCGAAAAAGTGTAATTCTATGCTGAGAAGGGGTTAGGTTGTTTTTAAACCGGATATTAATATTCTGAACGTCCGTTATAAATCTTAGTTTATTTAGTAGATACTGAGGTGTCTTATTGTGATTATTTTGTAATAGAACTTGCAGCAGTGTAGCATTCTCCTTCTGTCAGTATTCAACCATCCAGTTTCAGTTATCTTATCCGATACATGATCTCGTTTGCGTAGCCGCAAATCAAACGAATGCAAGAATTTTGGATTAACTGTAGCCGTTTTGCATCAGTTTTAAGTAGACAGGGCCCGTACACTACATCAGCATAATTGATGTGAGACAACACTAACGATTCGCAAAGAATTGTTTTCGTCTTCTTATTTAGAATGTGTCTATTGGCGTATATTAATTTTAAAGAGCAGTACGACTTTCTAAATAATAAATAATAATAAATAAATAAAATAATCAATGATAATAGATAAATGATATATGTGCAGAAAATCTTAAATTTACATTTAGAATTAAACCTAAATTTTTGGCATTATCTGTAAGACTGATAATTTCATTGTCGACTGAAATTTTCACATCAATTCTGACTCGTTTTCGTGAGGTAATTCGACCAAATAAGCCTTCGATTTGCTGGCATTAAGGTTTAAACAAAATTTATTGGAGATTTGAAGTAAGTTTGGCAGGTCATGGTTAATGTTTTGGCAAGCAAGTTATGTGTCTTTTTCCTCAAATGCGTAATAGATTTGCGTGTCATCAGAATAGAGATATGTGGTGCAGAGAGATTTGATTTTAGAAATTCAAATATAATGTAAACAACAAGGGTCCCAGAATAGACCCTTGTGGTACACCACACATAACTGGGGAAAAGCAAGATCTCTTGTTATTTAACACAACACATTGTACGCGATCATCGAGGTAACTTTGAGCAAAGAAACAGCGCTTTCAGAGAATCCAACGTAGTGCGTGATAGCCAATAATAGCAGTTCATGATTTATCCTATTAAAGGCTTTCGAATAATCTAGAAGTGCTAAGACAGATAACTTGTTTTGATCTCTTTCGGAAAGCAAATCATCAGTGAAATCGGACTGGTGTTCTGGTAAATTATTGTAGCTGAGAAAGTGCTGACGTATTTGTTTATATGTAATTTTTTCGAGAGCCTTTGAGAGTGAACATAAAATGCTGATGGGTCTGAGGTCCTTAAATTCAACAGGATTGGCAACCTTGGGCAGAGGTATAATTTGCGAACGCTTCCATATTGATGGAAAGGTCTGTGACTCGATACAAAAATTAAAAATGTGCGTAACGTTTGGCAATATTACAATAGCATGTCAATATTAATCAGATCCTCACCGACGGCGTTAGATTTAATAGCTAAGATAGTTTCATAAATTTCTTTTTCGTTTGTAAAAGAGAATTCAAAATTCTCTACATTCACTAATCTGTTATTATTATAAAAAAGAATCGTATCAGGATCGGGCTGCATAGTTTGTATAAAAAAGTCGTTAATAGCCGTAGGATTTTGCAAGTGTGTAGGTACTTCAATCTTTTTCTTTGTATGAATTTCCAAAGTTTTCAAGACTTTCCAAACGTCTTTTTTATTGCATGATTTAATTTTGTGTAAAACACTTGAAACAAGGAAATTGTCGTTATCGAATTTTACTTAGTTTTTTCCGCCTCTCTATTTTCCCAAACGAAGTGGAAAAAATAGAAAATTAGTTTTTACAAAAATGGATATTACTCATCATTTTGCTATACGGGGTGTCTGCTGTATACGTACAAATATTTTGGAGGATGACATGCTGGCTCAAGAGAAGTAAAACATCGTTAGAATTTTTTTCTAATTTAAAACTATTTTTTTTATTTAAAACTAATTAGAAATAGGCAATATCTTCAGCTTTGACAGTTCAACTATAAACAGAAGGCGGAAGAAACAAGGATATCGCGCTCACTTGTCGTATCAATAACATGAGTTTTGCAGTGATGCAACACTGTCATTAAAAAAATAATGAAACAGTTTTACATTTACCTCGTTTAATCAGTTTTGAAATGAAAACACTAACTGATATTTAATATTTATTTACTCATTACCATAGCAATTTTTCACAAACCACAATTATTCCATAGGTTTTATTGGAAAAAGTAGGACGTCCAGGTCGGTTTATTTAAGCTCCTTGTATCTTTACTGAAAACATGTCACTGATCTCAGTCTACAACAAATTTATTTTAACGATGCGAATAAAATATTACCATTTTCTAACTAAATTTGGTATACAAAGTTTCTGTAGTAATTAAATTAATGGCGGTTAATTTAATTTCAGTAAACACTGAATTCATCATGTTCGTTCATTACACGGTTTTATTACTTTTATTATAAATTTACTTTAAAACTGGATAAATCGAACACATTGACAACACTGTATGATTGATAAGCGGCGCCTTACCTACGGCTAAACTACGAAGTACGAAAAACATATGAAAATTTTCTTTGAACTGCCGCTCGGCGCCGATAGCAGAGGTTTTCTTTTATGAAAGAGACATCGGCGTTTTTTAAAAAAAATTATATCTCGTTATCAATACAATAAACATAATAAAAAGGAAGGTATAGGTTGCAAGAAGACATTGAACTTGACTTTAGTCTGTCCGGCAATTCTGACCTACAAAATTTTTTGTACCTAGTACCTATTGTATGTTTAGAAAATAATTAATTTAAGCAAAACCACTGCAGTAAAGCTATAATTTTATAAGACTTTTTGCCTCTTGTGGGTCAATATATTATCATGCAAAATATTTTTACATATGCATCAGACACCTTGTATATCAATGTATTCAGTATATAGTTTGTCAATGTGGATTTTTCTAAAGAACATTTGAATAGTATGACAACGAAACAAACATTTGTTTACAAAAATAATGAAAGAAAAAGAAAGACAACAACATTTTAATTTACTTACCTTCACTGAGAAACTAGCTAGCAAAAAAATTTAAAAGTACAATACTGTTGTCCCTTATTAGTACAGGAAAAGATTGAAAAAAACGACCGTAACAAAAAAAAAATTGTGCAGACTTTAAACTTTGGTTATAAGTTTAAAATAGGTTCACGAAACACAAAGTTCACGAAACACAAAAGTTTAGGAGTTTTACGGATCCGCGGAAACCTATAGGGGGTAAAAAGGGTTATTTTTAATTTAAAAAATCTATTTTCTCTATTTTTCGGAAAATATGGCATTTACAAAAAAATTGTTCAAATAAAAGTTGTTTCTGGTAAAATTATCTTTAACTTGGTGTTCTTAAATTAATTTTATAGCAATAATTAACCGAAATACGGCCATTTTTCGATGAGGTGATGGCGGTTGAAATTTTTTTTTAAAACAAGTGTTTTAAAGGGACAAAATAAATTGAGCATCTAAGTGATATTAATGAAAAAGAAAAAGAAAAATTAATTACTGAGCAATTTCAATAAAAAAACATTTTGTTAACAAAAATGTGAAAACGCACATTGAATTGGCATAACTTCCTTATTTTTTGAGACGTAGAAACAAACAAAAATCATTTTAAGGATTGATTAATTACCTTTAATTTTGTTTCTTAGGATTTTTGATGGAAGTGTCACAGTTTCTAAGATATTCAACATTTTAAGTTAAATACTTCATCCTAAAAAGGATCGGATGCCATTTATAAAATTAAACATCTTCGAAACAATCAACCCTACTCAAATATATAAACAAAATAAATTTATTCTCAATTTGTAAGCTTAATTTTTGATGCCCACCATATTTTCTCTTAAACTAATATTTATTGAGATATTTGCAGAGAAACAAGAATGTTACATTTTTTCTAAAATCCTTTTACAGTTTAAAATGCAATTTTTTTTCTAAAGCAAGTGCTGTAAGCCGATGAAAAAATTTGAGCGTCTAGGTCACACTATATATTAACGAAAAATAGTATATGGGAATATATTTTTTTAATTACTGACTACTTACATTATCAAAATTGGGACGTTTTTATTAAAAAAAAAAAATGTAAAAAAGTACATTGTGTCTGTCACAACTTCTTTGCTTATTATGCTATAAAACTAGGAAAAAAATTTGAAAGCCTAATTAATAGTTTTTCATTTTGGTTATTAGCGTTTTTGGCCTAAGTGCCATAGTTTCTTTAAACTAAATACCTCGTCATATAAACGTTCAGATGCCACCTTTAGGCTTCTAGATCTCCGAAACTATGAGCTCTACATAAATTAGAAAAAATTAAATTCATAAAAAAATATATGAAAAGTTGCATAGAACATTTTCTTCTTAAAATTTAATTCTCTCTTAATGTTTTTGTTTTTTATTTTAGGAGCCACCCCCTATAAATTAGCAAGCCTTCACATAATATAGAAACTTCTTTTTATGCATTTACTATTAAGCTGCCAAAAATGAAAGAGATCTAATTCATATGACATTATTCCGAAGTTAAAACCTCTAGTATTTCGGTTAATTATTGCCATAAAATTAAATTTAAAAACACCAAATTGAAGATAATTTTGTCAAAAACAACTTTCATTTGAACTATCTTTTTGTAAATGCCATATTTCCCGAGAAAATAGAGAAAAATTGGTTTTTTAATTAAAAATACCCCTTTTCCACCCCCTATATGTTCTCACGGATTCGTAAAACTCCTAAACTTTTTTGTTTAATGAACTTTGACCTATTTTGACTTATAACCAAAATTTAAGGTCTGCTCAAATTTTTTTCGAGTTAAAATAAAGTTTTCCTGTACTATATGAATATTACTTAATTTGTTTTAAAAAACAGGATCTGTTACACATTTCTGATTGTGAAGCAGGTATATCTGACCTTTCAGGTTCCTGGCTTCTATTTCAGTTGGAGTTTTGATATTGGGCTTAATTACAAAAACCTTCCAAATGCTGTAAAAACAAGAATATAAAAACCTGCTACTCTTAATAACGTAATTAAATTGGTTGCATATCACCTGAAAGTTGCTGTCCAATTTTGGGAGTAGGAGGATTATCTGCGCCTGCTCTTATTTAAGTAAGGGAATAGGCGGGGGCTTAACTATTCATACCTTGCAGGTCTCTTGACTGGTTCAGTCACTTTAAAGTCCTAAGAAAAAAAAAAAAAAGTGAATCCAAATTAATTTTATTTAAAATATATCTTTGAGAACGGTAGACCCCCAAATTCCCGTAAATACGCCTCTGATCTCAAAATATAAGTACTACATTTCAGTTCAAGTTTCATTCACTCATTTTTATGTTTAGTGCATTACTATCTTCAAAATTATCATGAAGAAGCATTGCTACCTTCTGGTCCTTCATAATAAATTTAAGTTAAAGTTGTATTAAGATGTCTCTTGGGAGCAATCGCAAAACAATAACAAAGGATAAATTGGTAAAAAGTAATCTTAACTTCCACGGTTTAAACATGCTTCGCAAAATTCAGGAACTGATGTACAGCTGTGCAATATTTTACAAGAGAGAAACTTTTTACAAGGAGCGTATTGGGGGATACAAATTAGTGGTACACAATACATAGTGAGTGAAATAATGTGCTAAAATTATTAAAATATTATTAAAACTATACATTAATTCTCTTCTTTTTATGGGTGATTCTTGTAGTAAAAGGTATCATCTTCAATTTCTATTGATCCCGGCGCTTGCTCTTACTCCCGATTTGATTTAGGGGGATTAAAGCAAAAAAAATTAATATATGGAAAAGTATTGATTATTAATTTTTGAAATGCAGTATATATATGTTCTTGGGGTCACTGATTACGAATCTGAAGTCAAAATAAAAAAAATTGAAAATGGTGGCTATAATATGGCGGAGGGAAACGGGGCAAACGTAACAAATTGCTTAATTTCCCGTTTTAATTTATGCATATAGGTTTTTGGGGTCGCTAATTACACAGCCCCACAAAAAAAAATAAAAATTTAGAGCAGCGAACCAGACCCATGTATTTTCGGTCGCTGAATCCGAATCCGGGGTCAAAAAAAATCGTGCACCCCCAAAATCATTAGCTAGAGCCAAAAAACACCTCTAAAATGGAATAAAAAGAAGATTAAGCTACCAGAATAGTTGTTACTTCTTAATCAATCGACTTATACAAATTAAGATTAAACAGCAGCGTACATACAATAGATATGAAACACACCCCCAGGGAGGGGCGAAAACTAGCCCCCATATATAAAAAAATCGATCCAAAACAGCAATGACTGCTGAAAAAGTTCAAAATGTCTAAGTTTTGTTAAGGTGTTAAGAAACTACATCAGGTCCGACGTAATCTTCATAAACTGCCCCTATAAGGTTGAGAACAACCACCTTTAAGTTCAAAGGACACGAGAAAAATAAGAAAAAACGTAAAATCCAACAGGATTTCTATTTTCATGGCTGCTATGATTGGCTGAAATTGAGTAGTACTCTAAAATAGAACCAGAAACTTACGTACCATCAACATCCTACACTGTCAACCCTCAGAGGGTGTGAAAACTACCCCCATGTAAGATTTAACTATAAAAAGTTACAGTGACTTCTATAAAAATTCGAAACACTGCGTTGTGTGGAAGAGAGAAGAAACTAGACTATGTCCGACGATGTGCTTGAAAACCACCCCCATGGGGTTGTAGGATGCTGGAAAAACAGAGAGAAACTAACCGGATTTACATTTTTATGGATGCTATGATCGGCAAAAATCGCGTTGCACACTTAGTGTTTGAAACTCATGTCCTATAAATGTTATTAAGTAACACCCCGAAAGGATGTAAACTACCGTAATTCAAGATGTAACGAAAAAGCTATACTGTTGCTTATTGGTTTCATTTCCACAGTTTTTTTTATAGGGGTGGCGTCTCTCCACTCCGTGGGGATGGTTTTCAAGCACAGCGTCGAACATAGTCTAGTTTCTTCTCTCTTCCACACAACGCAGGTGTTTCGAATTTTTATAGAAGTCACTGTAACTTTTTATATTCAAACCTAACATGTGGGGTAGTTTTCACACCTTCTGAATGTAGAATGTTGTAGAATGTTGATGGTACGTAAGTTTCTAATTCTATTTTAGAGTACTACGCAATTTCAGCCAATCGTAGCATCAATCCTGTTGCATTTTACGTTTTTTCTTGTTTTTCTCGTGGTTGTTCTCAACTCTATAGGGGCAGTTTATGAAGATTACGTCGAACCTGATGCAGTTTCTTATCACTTTAACAAAACTTAGACATTTTGAGCTTTTTCAGCAGTCATTGCTGTTTTGGATCGATTTTTTTATATATGGGGGCTAGTTTTCGCCCCTCCGTGGGGGTGTTTCATATCTATTGTATTTTAACCTTGATTTGTATAATTCGATTGATTAAGATGTAACAACTATTCTCGTAGCTTAATATTCTTTTTCCCCATTTCAGGGGTGTTTTTTGGCTCTAGCTAACGATTTTCTTTGACCCCGGATTCGGATTCAGCGACTGAAAATACATAGGAATACATGGGTCTGGTTCGCTGCTTTGAACTTTTTTTTTTGTGGGGCTGTGTTATGAATATGAGGTCAAAATTAGAAAAGTGAAAATAGTGGATCCGATATGGCGGAGTGAAACGGGGCAAATGTAACAAATTACTTGAATTCGCGTTTTAATCCATGCATATAGATTTCTGGTGTCGCTGATTACAAAGTCATATTTTAAAAATTTAAATTATAGGATGTAAATGGGTTAATGTGTTAACAATAATTTCTCCAGATTAATTCTGGTAAATAAAAAGGAATAAAATAGATAATTCACTATAACATTTTGTCATTTATTTTTTAAAATATGTTCCGATCATCACAATACGAATTTGTTGTCTATATAATGTTATTTATTGCTTTATCAAATGGCATTAAACATCTGATTAATTATAAAAAATTTAAAAACCGACCAAAACAGTTTTTAATCGATAGCATTTTCTTCAACATAGTAAATTATGATAAATTAAGAAGTAAATGTAACTTAACAAAGACTTGTACAGTACAGTTTGATTTTTATTATCTTTTTTTTTTAAGTTTTATATTTTTGTTTTATCTTATTCTCTACTTATCATTTTACCAATAATTAGAGATGGGATTATAATCCGACATTTTGTTAAATTTTGTTTATTTTCCTATATATTGTGTATTATTGTGTATATTTTCATGTATTGAAGTCACTTTTAGCCTTTGTCTATTGATCCATGTTAATTTCATTACTTTTTCTATTATCTATGTTTATGAAGCTTTCTTTTTCTGTATTATCTAATTTACCATTTATAGATACACTTCTCTGAAATGGTTAATAAACAACTGTTGCTATTATTATTACTATTACTATCACTGTCATTATCACTATTACTACTACTACTTATTACTATTACTAATATTATTACTAACAGCATAACAATTTTATTTTAATTTTAATTTTTTTCATCTTCTTCTGCTAGATCTTCTAATATATCTGCATCTTTGTCTTGCAGTAGATTGGTACAGGAATTTTGCGAACAGAAGCCTCATCATAATAATCCCGATTTTCTACAACTGCAGGCTTTTCCACAATCGTTTTTGCAGTTACAGAAAATTGTTTTTTTAATTTTTCTGGCGTCGGCATTTTTTGTGTAGTAATTGGCTTAAATAATGTGCCCTTTATCCGGAGAAATATCGTTACCTTTCCATTGTTGTACCTGAGGGTAAACGCAGAAAAGATGTTCAGCAGCTGCACTTGATGTTGGAAGTATTGATACCAGATTTGCAGGCTTCTGTTTCGACACAGATTAACAAAGATTTTATATCTATATTCATCCAAGTTATTATCAGTTTTCGCTGCACCGGAAAGACGTAATATACAGGTTATTCCAGAATCTACAATTCTAATAATAATACACATCTGAAATATATTTATGAGACATTAGTAATATCAAACGTTATCCGCAGTTTATAAGCTTTATTTTCGATCTCTATCATTTTTTCAGTAAAACTAGATTGATTTTCAAGAAATAAAAATTTTAAGTTTCTTCGAAATTACCTTTACAGTTTAAAATGCATTTTTTTCTAAAGCAAGTGCTTTAAATGAGCAAAAAAAATGAGCATCTAGGTAATGCTACATTTTAACGGAAAGCTGTATTTGAGATCATTTTTTTAAATTACTGGCTAATTAGAGTAACAAAATGGCGACCTTTTTATATAAAAAATATAAATACGCATATTTTTCCGTCATAACTTCTTTATTTCTTATGCTACGAGAAACGAGTCAAAAATAATTTGAAAGCGCAATTAATTGTCTTTAATTTCATTTCTTAGCATGCCTGACGTAGGTGTCACAATTTCTGAGATATAAACATTTAAACTAAATTTTTCGTCTTATAAACGTTCGGATGCCATTTGTAAAGTTTCATATCTCCGAAACTATTAAATCTATGTAAATAATTAAAAACGCGAAATTCATTATCAGTTTATCAGCTTTATTTTTGTTCTCTATCCATTTTTCACTAAAATTAATATTTATTGAGATATTTGGAAAAGGAAAAAAATACGTTTTATCGAAAATACCTTTATAGTTTAAACTTTATTTTTTTCTAAAGCAAGTGCTCTATACAAACGAAAAAATTTAAGCATCTGCGTCATGCTATATACTATTGAGAAATAGTGTTTGAAATTCCTTTTTTTAATTACTGGCTAATTACAGTACCAAAATGGCGACGTTGTTATTAAAAAAATGTGAAGACGCGCATTGCTTCGGTCATAACTTCTTTCGTTTTTATGTTACAGAAACAAATAAAAAACCGTTGAAAGCTTAATTAATAACCTATTATTCTACCTATTAGCATTTTTAACGTGGGTGTCACAGTTTCTGAGATATTTAACTCTCACTCTAAATAATTATCTTATGAACACTTGGATCCCAAATATAAACTTAAATATCCCCGAAATTATTAATCCTACATGAATAAACATATAATTAATTCCCAGGTTGTACTTTCTGTAATTGGTCTGTAACATTTTTTCGATAAAGTAATGCTTTTCAAGATACTTGGCGAAAGACATTTGGAAATACCTTTTTTTAAGCTAAAATCGCAAATCATTCCTTTTCATCTCCAATAAATATATATATTTTTTTAAGTGCCACCCCCTAAGAAGGGAAAGTATTATTGTGATCGTGCAAAAATTCGATTTATTCGTTATACGTCAAAACACTTGTTTTTAAGCCACCCTGTAAGTTTAACAAATTTAACATTTTACACCTGCCTGGATTCTAACTGCGTAAAAATTGACTCCGCTTTAACTTGGTTACGCACAGTTTCTTAAAACTCAATATTGTATCTTTTACAGTGCGGCGTTTCTTCATTAGACGAAACGGATGAAAATCACGAATCGTGTACGTAGGTTATTGAAGTATCTCCCAATTCCTTTTAATTTACTTTACTTTTGTGACAACCAACGCGTGAAGGTTCCAGACGTATACTCCCCTACACAAGCATTTCACAATTTTACAGATGGACAACTTACCTTCATTAAAGACAGGCTCTTTGAATTGCGTTGTAGTATATATCAAGATTAACTGTAGGCCATCTTTAGCAATATTATCTCTCCTCATCGTGAGAGGTTGATGAACTGATGAATCGTTGTGAAATATTTTCATGTTAACGAAAAAATAACTGCTGTTAGTATATACAGAAGCTTTGAATGAAGAAAAATTACTGGAGAGTACTTTTAGAATAAATTTAAAACTACATGGTTTTATTTCCTCATATTTAGATAGGGTATTTTCATTTATCATTGACATATTTCCTAAAACATAACTAATTATAACATGGAAAATATTTTAATACTTTAATTGAAAAACCATTATTATGAAGTAACAGCTCTATTTTCTGAACCTTTGAACAAACGAAATAACATTTTCGATGTTAACTTGCTCAATAAAAAAAATGGACACAAATTAATGGCACATAGGAATACATTGTTTTAACTCTTAACTCAGAATTATGTATTTTTGGTCATCAGATAAGTAAAATATATTTCTTGGGCATAATCAAAAAGTTAGAATTGATTTCACAGAATCCTGATTACACAGGTCAACATTTAGTTTGAAAAAATACACCGGACTCTACCTAGGTACCCAGGGGTTTTTGAGATCGCTACTTCCGATGCCGAGGTCGGTTAAGCTCTATCAAGGTCATTTGAAGGTCAAACTAAGAAGAGGTGGTTTAAAAAATCTGAAAAACACACATAGGTTTTTGGGGTCGCTGAGTCCGAATCCGTTGTTCGCTTACCCTGAAAAGGCATCCGGAGGTCATGTCAAGGTTAATTTGAGAAAAACAGTCAAAAAATCTGAAAAAATTTATATATATGTTTTTTGGGTTGCTGAGTCTGTATCCGATGCCGGTTGACCTCTACCAGTTTCAAGGTCATTTGAAACAAAGAAAATGTGGTTGAAAAAGTCTGAATAAATTCACATAAAAGTTTTTGGGGTCGCTGAGTACGAATCCGGTGTACGCTTATCCTTAAAAGGCATCCGGAGGTCATTTCAAGGTTAATTTGAGAAGAACAGAAGGGAAGCTGTCAAAAAATCTGAAAAAAATTATATATAGGTTTATTGGGTCGCTGAGTCTGTATTCGATGCCGGTTGACCATGTCAGTTTAACGGTCATTTGAAGGTCAAACAAAGAAAAGGTGGTTGAAAAAATCTGAACAAATTCACAGATAGGTTTTTGGGGTTGCTGAGTCCGAATCAGGTGTTCGCTTACCCTTAAAAGGCATCCAGAGGTCATTTCAAGGTTAATTTGAGAAAAGCAGAGCTGTCAAAAAATCTGAAAAAATTTAAATACAGGTTTTTTGGGTCCCTGAGTCTGCATCCGATGCCAGTTGACCTTTACCACGTCAGTTTCAAGGTCACTCGAAGGTCAAACTAAGAAATGGTGGTTGAAAAAATCTGAAAAAATTCAATCATAGGTTTTTGAGGTCACTGAGTCCGAATCCGGTGTTCGCTTACTGTTAATGGGCATCCAGAGGTCATCTCAAGCCGACATTCGTCCGCCAGCTTTAGCTGCACGTGAAAATTCTTCGGCGATCTCAGTGCAAATATATTTAACTCAATGAATCACCTACTTATTTTTTTCTGTAAAAATTGGCGAGCTTATATTCACCACATAAAACCTGTGGAACGCAAAGACTGGCCTTTAGGTATAGTTGCAGAAGCAGAGCGAACATGCAAGTAGAGAATACCTTGAGTATTCGTTAGATGGCGCATGCCCACCGCAAGTAAGTTGGGGCAGAAGAGGGATATAAGTTCGGCGCGAATCACGGGCGTTGGCTTCACTCACTTGGAGCTCAATCATGTCAGGATCAAAGTAATTTAATGGTTTCTTGAGTCAGACAAACTGATAAGGAGGCAGATAGATTGTCAGATAGAAACATTTAGTAATTTAGTCAGACAGGAAGATAGACAGAATTACCCACAGGAAGGCAGGTAGAAAGGCAGGATGTTAGATAGATGGACAGAGAGAAAATGCAGGTGGACGATAAATACAGACTAACAAGCAAACAAACGGGTGTGCAGGTATAAAAGCAGACAGATAAACAGACAATAAGTAGGCAGGTGAGCATTCATATAAATTTTTTCCAATTTTTTTCACCTCCTATTCTTACTTTAACCTTCAAACGACCTTGAACATGAGGTGACAGATGTCAACCGACATCGGATTTTTCCAACCACCTTTTCTTAGTTTGACCTTCAAATTACCTTGAACCTGTCGTGATAGAGCTTAACCGACCTCGGCATCGGAATCAGTGACCCCAAAAACTCCTAGGTACCTAGGTAGAGTCCGGTGTATTTTTTCAAACTAAATGTTGACCTGTGTTATTTGTGAAATGTGACAGGAATCAAATTTTAAACTCCATTAAAATTGCCCTGCATCCATCCAAACTGTAAATTTTCTGCAGTTCTTATCGCTACTTGTAAATGTGGCAGCATTTTTATCCAAGAGCCAATTAAGGCCACTATAGTTAATTTATTCGGCTGAGCGATTATTTTAACATATATCAAATATACTTAGTCTAGTAAAATTAGGCTTGCTGTAATTTCACTAATTGCTACCGGCGCCTCCACCAAAACAAATGTTACTTAAAATAAGTATTGCCCCTGTTTTTTGTGCAATATACTTAATTTGGTAAAACTACGTTTGCTGTAATTTCACTACTTGCTACCGGCGCCTCCACCAAAACAAGTGTTACTTAAAATAAATAATTGTTCCTGTTTTTTGAGCATTGTCTTAAATATAACAATTTGTTTAATATATGGTCGTTGTTAATTTGATAATTTGATAAATCCACAGCCATGTTTATTAAATCTAATAAAATATAAATGACTAATAATGTTACAGATAATAATATTTCATTTTGTTAGTAATTAATTTTATAATAATGATTTCTTGGTTATTTTTTTTCTTTATTTTCTAAAAAATTAAAAATTCTCTGTAATATTTTTTGTGTTTGGTAACTTTGACAACACCGTTCTCAACTTTCCCTAAAATGTTTAAAATAAACCATTATATTAATTTTTTTATATGCACCTTCAACCATTTCATTTTAAAAAAAATCATCTTTCCCAGAAACCTTTGTTTTGAAGGGGGAGATTAATGAGCAGCTAGTTGATACATGATTTTAAGTGGACATCGTATATGAGATCAATTTCAATTAATTAGCGATTAATTACTGCGACAAAATGGCGTAATTTTACCGGAAAACGAAAAGTTCTCAATTCCGCCCAAATGCTGATGGCAGCAAAAGATTTGTAGTGGAAAATACTCGTTTAACCTTATTTTTAATTTAGAGCTAGCTCTCATGATTTCGAAGGCAGTTGAAGCGACGATTTTGATAACTCATTGTCAATTCTCTCTCATTCCATCGCGACGTTGCCTAGTCTAAATACTGCGCAAGTCAAACGAGACAGTGTATACTTTTGACTCCTACAGTATCGACAGTACTACCTTAACTGGAGAATACAGAGAGAACAGCGATAAATATCAAGATTCGTAGAGTATAAGGTTCCCTCATATTCTGCTTTTAGGCGAAAGGTGAGTGCGACGAGGAAAAGTCAGACTATCCTTGTTTTTCTAACGCGCAGAAGCGGCGCTGTTATCTCACTGTAGAAGGACGGTCCGTACTGGCCCAAAATATGGTCTGGAGTATACTATGATCTGTAGTGTTACATGCTACAACTTATCTTGATTACCATCGTGCAAAACGATGACTCAAATTGCGAGGATAATTACCCCCTACCTCAAGCGCGTCATTGTGAGTTCGTTCCAGTTACGAGTTCTTTGCATAATTATTAATATTACACAAATTCTTACAATATTTCGAATCAGGTCCTGCATCTGGTATGATTTCACACTGCTGTTCATTGGCTAATGACATTTTTTGGTGGGGATCTTGAGTTACGAGGCTTACAAATCTTGGATAAATATTGGCGCAACCGTCGCAATGTAAGAAAGAAGCAAAGCAAGGTCAACATTTCAATTAATGGAGCGAGAGTGGTAGTAGCTAGGCATAGTACAATTAGGGTACGGACATGCCGAAGATGTTACGCCGCTAGAAGTTCAGCTCACAGTTCAGCCAATTAATTGCCGCGATGCCGCGTGCACATGCCGAAGACGTTTATCAATCAGTTCAGTGTTTCGTTCAGTCTCTCGGGGGATTGACCTGCTTTTATTGAATCTCATGTAAATAATTTCTATTTCTGCAGTGTGTTGCCGTTTGTTTGGAATCACCACCATAAAACATGTATTTTAGGTCTGATTTAGGACTTTAACGTAGATCTCTGAAAAGTGCATTCTTGTGATACATTAAATTTTATAAAATGCAAAAGGTCGACCAACTACGTTTGTTATTGTGGGTGGAAAATTATGAAATGTAATGAAAGTTGCATGGCAATAATTATTATTATTGCAATCGGAAATTAAAATAATTAAAACTTAACACAAATTGACAATTAAAGAGGATTTTCATTGGCAATTTCAGCATTTTTATTTCCTTCAGGAAAAATCCAAAAATAGGTATTTTTTTCGCGAAATTTGTTACAAATCCATTTGAGAGGTTGCCGAATCCAGCGGAATACTCAGATTTGAAATAAAAAATCGCTAATAAGATTTCATAATTTTCCAACCACAAAAACAAAAGCAGTGGGTCGACCGTCTTTCTATGCTTTATAAAATGTGATATATCACAAGAATGCACTTTTCAGAGATCTATGTTAAAAAAAAAACGATCTAAATCGAACCTAAAATAAACTTTTTATGTGGATGGTACAAAGCAAAATGGAACACACTGTATAATCGCTTATCTATTATATCATTTACCCTGTTAAAAGGGTCTACAAACGATCCAACTTGCTGGAGCTAACATTGTCGGCTTGCTTTGAACTCATTCGTAAAAGTGAGATGGTCTGCTGGAATTCCAGCAATATTTAAAGCATACCGACAAGGTTGGCTTCAGCAAGTTGGATCGTTTGTAGGCCCCTTATTAAGGACTGGCGAAAAAAACAGCCATAAAATCGAGTTGGGATAATAGCACAAAAAATTGTTGTTTGTTTAAGGAAAGAAAAACATCATAAGTTTTTGTACCGCCGCACAGTGACACGAATCGTGATTTTTTCGTTCAAAATTATCTAGAGCACTTGTTTCGCAACCGATTAATATCTGAAGTTTTTATTTCCGTAATCATTCCGGTAACGTTTTCGTAAAGGATACTTTGTCGCAGTGCAGACCACGCCCACAACCGTGTTAAAGTAAATTATACGCGGCCACAGTGCTGTCCCTCCAACGGCCAAAAACCACCTCCAAATGGTCAAACGCAATTATAATTGTTTGAGGGACTCAACTTGGTGATCCCCCGTTTTCGAGAATGGTGAACACCGTGTGGTGATGGTGGAATTGCTCCACGATGTGACCCACCCCCCTTGATGTCCCTCCAAGGGGGAGAGAGTGCATTCTCCGACTCCCCCTTTTGAGGATGCTACGGATGCTACACAGGAAAAAACATTATGAAAATGCGAAGATGAGGTATTTCTTTGCCATTGAGGGGGTGAACGGGTGTCAAGCACTCGATTCGTGGTCCTCTCCATGTTCTTCATGCTCGAAAATGGGAGGGTAAACTTTTTGTCCAGTGGTATGACGAGAACGCTCTTGGAGGATGGTTATTGGCCGTTGATCAGGTGGATGCGCTCCAGGGTCCTCTCCATGATTGGCAAGCTCGAAAACGGGTGATCATAAGTTAGATTCCGTGAAACATTATCATACGCGTTTACCCCGTTTGGGGGTGGTTTTTGGCCGTTTGCGGGGTGAGTTACCCCATGGAGAATTTCTGCCACCACCACGGTGTTCAGCATCCTCAAAAACGGGAGATGTCCAAGTAAGAGTACCCCAAACAATTATAATAAGCGTTAGACCTCGTTTGGGGGTGGTATTTGCCCGTTTGCGGGCAAGAGAAATTCTGCCATCACCACGGTGTTCAGCATCCTCGAAAATGAGGGATCACCAAGTAGCAGTCCCTCAAACCATTGTAACACGCCTTTGACACCGTTTGGTGGTGGTTTTTGGCCGTTTGCGGGGTTGGGTCACCTCAACGAGAAATTCTGCCATCACCACGTTGTTTAGCATCCTCTAAAATGGGAGAGAGAACTAATCTCATTAAATCAGACAATAGTCGGATTTTTCGTGTTATTTTCCGACTCACACAATCCACTATAGGCAATAGATTCTCGTGTACCTACGTTTTATTAAAAACTCTGTACGCAGATATATTTTTAGTTAACCAATAGGGGCTAGCCATAGGCGTGGTGTACACTGTGACAAGGAATATTTTACAAAAATGCTTCCGCCGTCGTTATATCTACGTCGGTACTATACTTTACCTGTTGATTCAAATTTTCTTCCAAAAACATTTTGAAAATTTTTATTGTTCAAATAGGCTTAGTATGTTATGAAACGTCAAAATTTTAAGTTTGAGCGAAAAAAAAATTCTGTCTGTCGGTCTGTCTGTCTGTAACTTTTTTCATCTTATTCCGTTCAGGGGTTGGGGAGTATAGAGCATGGACTGAATGGGTCAAAGGGGGGTAAATAGATAAAGCAAGCAGATATGAGTTCATAAAATTGGTATTGGTATTTAGTAGTGATATTTAGTATTAGTATTTATACAAGAGAATCTGCAAAATTTCTCAAAAATTTTTTTGGCATTAGCCACCCCCATTACCACCCCCACACCGTTATTAAAGGGGGTGAAAAAAATTGTGATTTAGTGTGTGTGTACAAGAACCAAAAACCTCGAAATATTTTTTTACTTCATCCACCCCCACTACCACCCCCTATCACCCACTGCCGATGTGGGATATCGTTTTATGAGTTTTTGGGGTAGACGATTTAAAATATTACATTATTAAAGTTCCATAAGTAATTATTTCCACATACAAAATGTTTTCGTTGTGAGAGACTTGGATGGAAAATCTGGATGTGGAAGTAATGATTCCTTGGGCAGCGGTTTTTCCACTCCCTACTCAAAACATGCCGGTTGTGGTGCTGTTTATGGCGTTTGTCCTACAACTCTGGAGCATTGAATACTAAATCTATTAATTCGTCCTTCTTATTCATTTTCACTTTTCCACAAAATAAAAATAAAAAGATACCCAATATATCGTACACACATTCCTACATGATGGTTATATACTGCATGGCGAATCTAGACAAACGTAGTATGTACTGGCTAAACATCAACCCCTCACAATTCTTCAAAATTAATCCGCATGTGTACCGTCACTGATGGAAACTGTCGTTGAAATTAAAATACGGCACACGGCACGCACGTATTCAATGTCGGAAAAGCCATTGTTACTTTTTCAGTTTAATAGCTATTTTAATTATAAACTAATAGTTATAGTTCTTAAATACCCCACTGTCCCTACTTCTGGTGTAGGTATATAATAGTCATAAGTAAAAAAATTATTCATAGAAATATTTACTAAAGTCATGTAATATATAATAAAATAAACATATAAAAATGATTTTAAGATAATAATAATAATTATTTTAATTATAAAGCAATAATTAAGGTTGTTAGCTATAACTTAAAAAATAATCCATAGAAATATTTATTCAAAATCTAGTAAATATTCGCGACCCGTGAAGCCTACCTCTCTACTACCATGTAAAAACAAACTATTTTGTTTCGAGGTGAACATGCTGGTAGACTTCGGAAGTAAACTACTCTAGTAGCATCCTCGGTATGTGTTGCCATATTTAAATGTACAGGTTTGTTTTACAAATTGATGACTTCGATGCATGGACTGAATTTGTGGGCTGAACTTCTAGCTGCGAGCCAACTTCGGGATCTCCGTACCTCACACCAAATATATAAAATTATGAATGGCCAGCTACCGCGGTGACTTCCATGTAAACTGCTAGAATGAACTGCTGCAAGCAACCTCGGCCTGTGCGGTCCCATTTAAATCTACAGGTTTATTCTACAAATTGATGGCGGCTATCGTAGTGAACTACACACTGAACTACTAAGCATCTTCGGCATGTCCGTACCCTTACAGGACAAAGTACAAACAAATATGCATGACCGCGGTGCTTTGACATGGAACTAAAAAGCCTAAATTATTTTTAAGGGTTCCTGTTCTGGTTTCGCTACTAACATAAAATTAAATGACGATTCAGAAGAAAATAGAGGTTCCGGTCCGATTCTCGAATAACAGCGGTCCGGTTCTATCAACTGCACGATTGAATATAAAAAATATTCATCTCTGCACAAATGTGCAACAATTATAACAATCTAAGTTGCTCAATTGATATTTTGTCCTGCAATATACCGTCACTTAAAAAGTTTAATTTATAATTGATGTATTTATCCCCTTATCTTTGTTGGTTACTTTTTATTTTTCTTCTGAGTTGTACAATTATGTTTAATAGTAATCCTGTATTATACTTTATTGGTTGTACATCTCTTTATTGTTGTATTTTTCCTATTCTGTAATTGGTTCTAGCGGCCTGCAAAATAGTGTAAATAAATAAAAAGTAGAACAAAAATAAAGTAATAATTTTTTCGAAAACACTTATTTCTTGAAAATACCTCTGTACTGTCTCTGTATTGTCGACAAAATCTCTATTTTTCTAGATAATACCTACCGGAGATTTTGCAATAGGAGTTGTGTTACTAATAGTATATTATTTTTGTCTTTGAGCTCAACTGAGTTATAAAATTCTCTACCTCATCATCCTGGAGTTCTATATTATTGCAAGCTTTTAAAGTCACAATAAATAAAATTTCCTTATACGCGGTTGTATAAGGTTCTCTAATAGTACAGTACAGTACTTATAGGAGAGAAATTCAGAAATCAGAAAGAACGGGATATGTAATGATGATTTTTTCAAGGAAAAGCTATCGTTTCAGTTTCTGTATATTCCTAACACTTTTTCTCACACTCCAAGGGCGAAAACCACGTCTAAATCGAGAAATTTAATATTGGAAAAAGTATTGCCGATTTATTTTTGAAACATAGTGAATTCATGTTTTTGGGGTCGCTGATTACGAAGTGGAGTCAAAATTAAAACATCCAAAATGGCTGCTCCAACATGGCGGATGGAAATTCTTTTTAAAGCAAGTTTTTCAAACGGTTAAAAAATTGGAATTTAGGTAACGCGCTATGTCAACGTAAAAAAGTATTTGATTTTTTTTTCTAATTACTGACTAATTACAGTAAGAGTATGGTGACATTTTTCTTTAAAATTATTTGTACTCGTACAGCAAAGTAGGAAGATAGATTTGTGGTACCAGGTATATTATAAATTTATCCAAACAGTTAACGCCTGATAAAATTTATCGTGTTTACAAACACTTCGCGCCACGTTGGATAAGCATCTGCTTTAATAACCACAAGTTTATAGTATCCTAAATACCCTTCCGCATCATATGAAACAAAATATGCCTTTGATATTATGAAATACAAGCGTCAAAATAGTCTAAGAGACAAGAGAAAATTCACGTATTTCATTCACGTATTTATTACAATATTATTTTTATTTCATTATTTTATATAATTTTTAATTATATACGGAATAAATTAAAAAGCGGTCTTAACTATAGTAGTGCAGTTGATTTGATTATTTTCGGCGACAACATTCCACTAGAAATTGTGTTGTTGACAGGGACCGTAATCGAACCGAAACCGTAACCGAAAACCGAAAATGGTGTACGTTAGATAACCGTAACCGAAACCAAGCCGAAAAAATTTCTTTCTCGATCCCTGCAAGCATTAATTTAATTTTAACCGAAACTCGAACCGAAAACCGCACCGTAATTACGAATTTGTCCTAACCGTAACCGAAAACCGGAATATGAGATTTTGGAAAACCGAAACCATAACCGAAAACCGAAACAGAAAAAAAATGCTGCTCTGAAAACCGAAACCGTAACCGAAAACCGAAAACGGTGTACGTCAGTTAACCGCAACCGAAACCGAACCGAAATAAATATCGGTTTCGGTCCCTGGTTTTTGATCCGTATATATGGTGACCTCCTGATTACGAAAAAGCTATTTGCGTCCAAAAATTCCTGCTGCGTTAAAAGTTATATGCACTTTTTGATGGGCTTTCAGGGATTTTCTACTTATCAGCTTAATATATCTTGTACTAGTAATTGAACGGGAATTTTAAAAATACTGGCTTATTTGAATAGTATATTATATTACTAGGAGTAGAACGCACTCTTTTTTTGTGTTGAGCCCAGGATTTGCGGCTGAGGCGAAGCCGAAGCCGCAAACTGGGCGAAACACAAAAAAAGGCGTTCTACTCCGTGTAATATATACTATTTTTTCTTCAAGCGTATTAAAATGCAAAAATTCATTTATTTATCATAAATGTACAAATATTCAAACTACAGTCTTACATGTTGACACAATATGACAAGTGGGTAGTGGATAGCGCGCCACCGGTGGCTTTCGGTATTAACATTATGTTACTAGTAAAACAATACCCACTGCGGTGGCGCTTTCGGAACTAACATTATGTTACTAGTAAAAAAATGTCCACTACGCTGGCATTCGGTACTAACATTTTGTTACTAGTAAAACAATGTCCTACTTCTACTTCTATTTTTGGTGACATAATTTAAACATTTTAATACGCTTGAAGAAAAACAAAGTTCTTAAAAAATACAGACCTGTCCGATATGTGTAGGTCAATCCGCCGCCTTGGAGAAAAAAATAGAAAACATCAAGTGCTTTATGTTTAAATGATAGTGAGTGTGTCCTTGCACATACAAAATAAAATTTTAAATTAAGAATTGTTTAATATATAGGCAAATAAATAATTTTTTCCACATATAGGGGAAATGATTTTATATCAAGAAAATAGTTCGTAATAAATAATGTATTTACTAGTTTTATGACAAACTTTATATTTATTACCACAAACGTATAGTTGAGGAAATATATATAGTAGAATGAAGTGGTGAGACTAGCGGTAGCCTTTATCGGTCGCTTTTATCGGATTTGGTCACTTTGCCGGCAGGATTTTCGATGACCCACCTTACCACTGACCCTCCAGAATATCTCTTGCCTCAACTACATTTGTTTTATATAAAAAAATTATTTATTTGCTTTTATGAATCATAAGATTTTCGATTCAAAACGTTATATTTATCTGTGTATGAAAGCCGTCTCTGGTATAACTACCTGAGAGCCGGGGTATGGCTATTAGACATTGTCATAACATAATAGTGAAATTATAAGATAAGTAGAGGGCAGAATTCAAAATTCCGTATTTTGAGAGCGGCATTCGCATCCCAGACATCCTGATCATTGTGCTTTCATAAAATCATAAAAGTTACCAATAATTTCCAAAAGTTCAACATAGTCACTCGAGCTTATTATACTGGTCCGAATAAACATGTTGTTGACGCTGAAGATTATGTCATAAATGCAGTTATTGCGAGTCCGAAATCCTCTATCGAAACTCATTGAATTGATAACCAATTAGATATGTTGCAAAATTTAGTATGGTGAGGAATACATGAAGTTTTATTGTTTTATTGACTCAGGAGAAAGACGAAAGGCGAAAGGTTATATTATAATTTGCCTACATTGCATCCACATGTAATAATCCACCCAATAAATAACTTTGTTTTCTTAAATATCTACAGGGGCGCTAAAAATCTATTTATGAAATGCTTTGAAAAATATGTTTTGCTGTAACAACATTATTAACAACATCATAAGGCAGCTTCTAAACTAAAAGGGCCCATCCTTATGAAGGTTGTTAAGCCGTTTTTTAAATTCAAACATAAAACTCCTTAGAGCGGCATAGTGTTGCTCTTGAAAACCTTGTCCGCTCCTCGGATATAGTAATGATTAACTGAATTCATACAAAATTAAAAAAAATTTGCATGAACGTGATAATCAGCAAATAAAAAAATAGACTGCTTGTCGATTCCCAGGGCCATTTTCAGTCGTTTCTTATTATTGTACTTTAAGACGCTAAAGCAAAATTGAAAATTATAGATAATTATGATTGTAAAATTAACCTTGAACACTTTTAAAACAAGAAAAAATGCTTTGAAAAATCCATTTTGCTGTAACAACATCCTTATCACCATCATAAAGCAGTTTCTAGACCATTATAACGGGCACATTTCTGTGCCCTACTGCCCCAAATTAACAACAGTTCACCCAATTGGTGGTTGGCGGGCTCCTGGTCTATGAAGGTTGTTAAGATTTTTTTAAATTCTCTCATAAAACTCCTCAGGGTGACAGTGCCAATCTTGAAAACCCTGTCTGGGCCTTTGCAAATACACTTAGCGAATATCACATGGGCTTGGTAAGGCTATAATAAAATCGTAATAAAACCTTCGGGATTCAAGAGAGCCGCCGCCAAGATGAATCCGCCTGAGAACTTTAAACTTAACTTATAAATTTTCGTCTCCTACTAATAATTTTCACAGCTCCAGTGCTGCAGCGACGAACTTTTAGTTAAAAGGTCTGCAGAGCCCAAAATACTCTACAAACTCAAAAGGTATAAAATTTAAAACTAAATTAGGCGAGTTTTATGGTGGGTAATTTGAATTTCCGAAAAATTGTGTAGGTCAAGAGAAATTAAATATTGAAATAAAATAGAGATAATTAAAATAACATTTAAATTTTGTTAAATAATAGCAAAACAATAAAACGATAAAAAGTAACACATTTTTATAACATATCATTTTCTTTGGATGTCTTTAACTGGTGTTTACTTACCTTATAAGAGCAAATATGCTTGAAGCTTAAAGATCTTAATCACAACATCAATAAAACAATAGTCTATTTTATAACCCTGACAAAACCTTCTTAAAACCTCCTGAAGACCAAATGACTTTTAAATTTATTATTGGGCGGCCAATTAAATAAAATCTAATTGTGTTTTGCAGTCCTCTCATTAAACTGTATATTCTAATAATGGTAATGCCTAGCTAAATGTTTTACTTTAACCGAAGTCCATTTAGTCTGTTTGTAAATTATCACAAGTAATTCCTTCATTACGAAAGTGCAAATACACTTAGCGCAGATCACATGGGCGTTATAGGCTATACTAAAATCATAATAAAACCTTTGGAATTTAAGAAATCCGCTACCAAGCCGAATTCGTTGGAGAACTTTAAACTTAACCTATAAATAGTGACCCTAAAAATAGCCCGTTTGAGGGTCCGTAAATTTTCGGTTGATTTGTGGTCCAAATGATACCTTATGATAAGATATTAATCACACAAAAATATGAGGTTGGGCATAAGAAAGGTTTCAGAGATATAGAAGGTCAATAGATTAGATTTGGTCGTATTATTATTATTGTAAAACATAATAAGGATGATAATAACAATGATAATAAAATATAATAATAATAATAAGCCCCTTTACCACGTCACGGTACTAATCTACAAAGAGGTTTTTAATTTTTTTATATTTTGAATTATTGTTTCAATATGGTCAGTGATATATTACATATATCGGAATTTGGCATATTATGTATTTCATGATACTGTGCATAGCCTATGTACACATTCTTTACCTGAGTTTGCTTACCTGCATTTGAAAATATGAACGTAATAAATTGCTTATAACCGTCCCCAAGAGCTCTCTTAAATAATGGTTATAATTTATAACCGCATCGAAATCGTTTGAGTAGTAGTAGTTTTTGAGTTTATCGCTTACAAATATAAAAATCGACAAGAGGTAGTTAAAGAAAAACAAAAGAAAAGAGAAAAATAAAGACAAGAACAGGGGATTTTATGAAGAAATTGATATTTTTTCATCTTCCCTCAGTGTGCTATGTGAGTAGGTTTTGATCACTTTATGCCTCTATATCTTTAAGACCTTTCTTATGCTCAACTCCAAATTTTTTTACGATTACTGTCTCATCAGGTATCGGACCCCCAAACGAGCTAAAAAACCTGGGGTCACTCTTTTGGTCTCCTACTAATAATGCAATGCAGTTCCAGTGCTACAGCAACGTACATTCATTTCAAACTTGTTAAATGTTCTGAAGAGACCAAATGCTCTACACAAAAACGGTGCAGCCGATAGTTAAGTTCGTACCAGCCGCCAAAGTCTCAAAAAATAGGTTTCCGAAGTGCTTGGCTTTCGTTATTTTTGGATAGCATCCTTACGACTTTTCTCGAGATTTTTCTCTTAAAAAAAACAAAAAGCATAATATATTTTGTTGCTATCATTGTTAATAACTTCTTAACCCAGAAAGAAAGAGGAACCTTATAATGAGTATGGTACTCTACGCCAATTCCTTTTTTTATGACAGGAACGTATGAAGAATAATATAAGACACAAATATTTTATATGCTTGCCTTTTAGAGACTCGAACCAAGTTTTAACATTCATGAAATACCACGTATTTGAAGTAACACTTTTTCAAGCTAAAATCCCAAATTTTAGTTATTATTAAATTAACTTATATCTATCAATTTATATGAAAAGTTGCATAGAACGTTTTCTTCTTAAAATTTAATTCTCTCTCAGCTCCAATGTTTTCTTTTTCTTCTTTTTTTTTTTTTAGGTGCCACCCCCTGAAGAGGGGGTGGCACCTTAGTATCCACCCCCTTAGTATCCACCCCCTATATATTAGCTAGTTCGCATAATATAGAAACTTCTGCAGTTACTTTACTTTTATGCATTTACTATTAAGCTGCCAAAAATGAAAGAGATCTAATTCATATGACATTATTCCGAAGTTAAAACCTCTAGTATTTCGGTTAATTATTGCAATTATTTCACTCATTAACGCTATAGCCAATGAGAGCCCGTTTTTTCAAAACATTGCACCAATCAAACGTCATTATTAGTGGTAATTCAAGCTAGATCGGCTTTTGACAGGACCAACATGCAAAATTTATCGCTCTAATTTTTTAGGTCGCTGCAGCGGCAAATATGCGAAAATTCTTTAACGTTTTTGTCGTGAAATGTTTTTGGCAAATAGGGCAACTCGAGCTTTTAAGTTTTATCTATAAATATCTTCTCTAGCTTATTATTAATTGTTAACGTACTTACCTTGTAAATTGTAATATTGTATTATGTAGTAGCAAACAAAAACACACCTCAATTCCAAAGCGAATCTTGTCTGAAATATATAGGCTGTAACTTTTGCCTATCTGTAACTATTTCAGTTTTCCTAGTGTTCAATCAGGTAACAATTACACACAAAGATTGTACTTAATATAGCTCATAATACAGGAACAAGTCAAGCACAGCTTTCAATAGCTCAATAATGTAGTTACAAAGGTAAGCAAATCATTTATTATAAATGTCAAGTACACATTCGTTCTGGAACAAACTAAAAATGTATAGTACTTACATATGGTAATCTACCAAAAAGTAACTCGTT
Source organism: Rutpela maculata (assembly GCA_936432065.2). Taxonomy (NCBI): domain Eukaryota; kingdom Metazoa; phylum Arthropoda; class Insecta; order Coleoptera; family Cerambycidae; genus Rutpela; species Rutpela maculata. The sequence goes on along the minus strand of OW386285.2, from coordinate 65,894,909 downwards.
GAATCAAAGCTGTGCATCAAACATTATAATTTGTTGTATTTAAAATTCTCTTTGCTTAACAAAGCAAACCTCAACATAATTCATAAACTTCGTAAGTTAAAAGTAAGGATTAAATACGTAAATATGAGTAGATGAACATTTATTTATTATGGAATATAACTTGTAGCGCTAGATGGCGCTCTCTATGTCAATCTCGGAACCATGGGTGTATATTTTATTTGGGCGAGACATCGGTACTAAAGTAGTGCTCTCTCTATCGTTCCTTGTCGTATTGCACCTCAGAAACGCCTAAAAGGTGTTAAGCCAGTCTATATATTATAATATTTAAGGTTTCAACTCGTTTTATTTACTAGTTGCCATGGAAACGTCACTAGATTATTTTAAAATATAGCGAATCTCCGTTGTTTCTACTGCGTTTGTTTCAGATTTGCTGTTTTGACAATATGAGTCGGTTTGGAAATATTTCTGTATATCAAATTAATGATGAAATTGAAAATAAAGGTCAGTAAACTCCAAAAAGTGACAAGAAAACGTCTGAAGGCAGTTAATGAGAAAACATAATATTGAAGATGTACTTAATGAATTATTTATTCGTGAAATATTCTCCTCAAATACCACTCGTGCTTTAAATTTTATCTAAAAATTTTGTCTCAAGCTAAGTCGCCCCTAGTTAATATAACTCGTGCAAATTGTCAGTTTATTATCAAAGATTAAATCCCTCCCGCTAAAGCGGTCGGGATTTAATCAGATAATAAACTGCCAATTTGCACTCTTTATATTACCAGGCAACACGCTTTCGAAAAAATTTTCGATAAAATTTTAAGCACTAGTGATATTACATACGATAAAATTAAATTTAAAAACACCAAATTAAAGATAATTTTGTCAGAAACAACTTTTATTAGAACCATGTTTTTCCAGAAAATAGTGAAAAATCGATTTTTTAATTAAAAATACCCCCTATAGGTTCCCGCGGATCCGTAAAAGTCCTAAACTTTTTTGACTCGTGAACTTTGGCCTATTTTAAACCTATAATCAAAGTTTAAGGTCTGCACAATTTTTTTTCGAGTTAAAGTAAAGTTTTCCTGTACTATAACGATATTAGATAATCATGGTGACGTTTTATTTCATAAATTTTAGCAGCCTTTTTGTTTTCTTAATTTTTTTCACCCTTTTTAATGACCTTTTTATTTAGTTATTATACAGTAAAAGATTTTGAATTTTTAAGCCAGCATCGTTCAGCATCGTTATCAGAAAGTCCTGAAGTTACTATTTATCAAATTTCATGTATATCTGCAAAAATATTGCAATTATCGCAGCCGTATTGGATATGGATATATCTTCTTGAATTTTTAATTTTACTTCCACATCCAGTGGAAGTATAGCGACGACAAAAAAATTTTCGAAAATGTTTATTCTTTAAATAGGCTTAGAATGCTATGAAACGTCGAGATCTTAAATTTGAGCAAAAAAAAATTTCTGTCTGTCTGTCAGTCTGTAACTTTTTTTATGCGCACGTTTACTCTGGAACCGTTTAAGATATTGACTTGAAATTTGGTACACATATGTACTTTAACGAGATCTAGAACTAGATTATATTTTCATCTTGTTCCGTCGAAGGTTTGGGGGGTAAATAGGTAATTCAAGCAGGTAAGAGTCCATAAAATTGGTATTTAGTGTATATAAGAGAAGCTAAGGTTTCAAAAAAATTTTTGGCATTAGCCGCCCCTACCCCATCATTAAAGGGGATGAAAAAAAATTGTAATTTAGTGTGTGTACAAGAACCAAAAGCCTCAAAATATTTTTTTACTACATCCATCCCCATTATCACCTCCCTATTACCACCCCCATCCCACACTACCGTGTGGGATATCGTTTTGTGTGTTTTGGGGGTAGACGATTTCAAATATTATATTATTAAAGTTCTATAAACAATTATTTCCTCATACAATTTTTTTTTTGTTATGAGAGACTTGGACAGAAAATCTGGATGTGGAAGTAGTGATTCCTTGGGCAGTGATGTTTGATATATAGATTTGTTATCAGCTGCTCCTATAATACCCAACTGTTAATTTTAATGCAATTCCGATGAAATTTTAATTTTTTACCACAAAACTAAATTTTGTATCCGCCAAATTCTGGACTAAAATAATCTTGTTTCCAATTTTTGCTCATCTTACACTAGAGGTCGCGCATCGCCTAATAAACTTATTGTGGGACCACCGTCAAGCCATATTTTGCAGTTTGAGAAAGATTTCATGCAAATCGTTTAAGTCAATACAGAAAAATCTTTGAACATAAAAAAGCATACATACGGGTCGAATTGAGAACTTCTCTTTTTCTAAATTTTGTGAAGTTGATTAAAAATAGATAAGCATTTTGGTGGTTTAATTGTTTCTGTCGTATCCTACTATATGCTCGGTCTCCCGATAAATAACCGGGCCCTGCCTGGGGCAGTTGTAAACCAGTTGATCCCCTTCTCATTGGTTCTGATATTTAACTCTGACAGATGTTCATTAATAATATTTACTATTCAATTTGTTGAACCACCTTATAAGCAACTAGTCGAATCGATACCCACGTCGTTTAAAAGCAACAGGCATGCGCCTATTTCGACACTCACAGATTTATCATTTCTTTACTATTACGTATATTAATAATCAAAGATATTAAAGGAGACAACATTCAATAGATAATTTATTGGACTTAAGTATTCTGTTTAAAAACACTGCAATAAAGAATTAAAAAGAAATTTTGTTGTAAATTAAGAAACATATCTAACGCGTAGAAGATCTCAATCTCTATTTGACAAAATAAAACTAATTAACTTTTTCCTCATATTATTATACAATGCTGTATTATTTTTGGTCGGATTTCGCTGATTTAATGATAATAATAATATTTGACTCTCCATTAAACCAATACAAAAAATAGTATCGGACTCATCAATTTTAAAGCATACAGAATACAAAGATGCATAAACATGGAAGAAATATGTACTAGAGAAACCAAAGATACATAAGTAAAACCTTTGATGTACATTAAAAGTTAATATAATATATATAGTTCAGTAAAATAACAGTTAATATTTTAACATATCGGACAAAATTCATAAAGTTTTGAAATTTGGTAAAAATGTTAAGAAGAGCATAAGAATTAGTAAACCGAAAAGTTCCCACCCCTAAATAGTGTGCTTCATTCCCTAGGGACCATTTTCAGGTATTCTAGATTATCTAGGGAATGGTGCACTTTTTGATAAAAATGCCTATACACAAAATTATTCTTTATAAAATTTTCTACCAAAAATGTCTGTATAATTTTGTCCTAAAATTAATAGTACCATAAGAAATAAGGCGCACACATAAGTTAACACAATAAATTGTAATCTTTACTATAATCTACTTTAAAGTTCAATGCTTAACGCTAAAGCAGTAGCTACTAAACTCCACTTAAAAATATGATAAATGTAGAAAACAATAATAATAATAATAACTAACAAGGCAACTTTATACCAGATTATTAATACTGTTCCAGAACGAGACCATATTTTCGAAAATAGTGTAATAGTGAGTATTGTGATTGATGGAAGATACTTGCTTCGCTGAGTAATATGGCCAAAAAAGGGAGAATTTAATAACGTTTACAACGCTTATGTTAGTTATATAAACAAACGGTAATAGAGTAACTGTCGTCATTGATGGTTATTTGGGGAATGCAAACAGCACGAAGTGCCTAGAATGAAGACGGTTACTTCAAAAAACCTATCCTGAAATTATATTTGATGAAAACACTGTTGTTTCTGAAACTCAGCAGAAATTCCTTATTCATTTGTTTAATAAAGAACATTTGATTGCAGAACTAGTGAAAAAATTTAGGAAAGAAGAAATCTAGGTGTTCGTTGCTGCAGATGACGCCGATTTATTAAAAGTACAAACTGCTATCGAAAAATGTTATAAATGCGACACAGATGTTATCGTATGGCAAGATATTGACCTGCTAGTCCTTCTTATTGCTCTTTCTCCCTCCAACAAAGACATTAAATTTTTAAAACAAAAACAAGGTAATACCAGCAAAAGGATTTACAGTTCCCGAGATTTACAATTCTTAACTTTTTTTAAAAAAATGTAAAGAAACAATATTTTTTGCACACCCTATTAGCGGTTGTGACAAAACCTCAGCGTTTTATTTTTTACAAGGAAAGGTTAATGCAATCAATTTGCTTAATAAAAGAGATGACTTACAAGCCATCGTGCAAACTTTTAATAATGAAAAAGCTTGTCATGAAGAAATTGCAGACGTAGGAGAGCGATTTGTTCTAGCTTTATACAACACTTCCTCCGCTGGAAAAAGTCTAGATATATACAAATTCATGTCTTTTAATAAACTTGTTAGTAAAGCGAACAATACTGTAATGTTATCAAAACTACCACCAACTTCTGCTGCTGCTCGGCAACACTCGTATAGCGTTTTTTACCAAATTCAAACATGGAAAAACGTTACGCTAGAAGCTGCTGATTGGGGATGGAAGAAAGTCGGCGGTATATTAACCCCAACTATGGCGGCAAAAGAACGAGCTCCCAAATCTGTTTTAACACTAATTTCTTGTTCATGCAAGTTAGGATGCGAAAATAGGTGCAGTTGCAGAAGAGCAGGCTTACGTTGCTCCTCAATGTGTTATCATTGCTACGGACAGGGGCGGACTGACAACAGTTTAGCGGCGCTGGATCTTATCACCGTTCCAGTGTAGCCATCAGCAGGCGCCGATCATCTTGCTAAGCAGCCGGCGCCAGCGGCGCACTATTGGAACGGGCCACCGGGATTCGTCCCGGTGGGCCAGTCCGCCCCTGGCCACGGACAAGCATGCATTAATGTTGAATCTATGAATGACGACGAAGATTATTTAACGCAGGTAACCTTCTAATAATTAGTGGATTAGGTATACAGACACCACGTAAAAAAACGCGCCAATTACTTTACTTCTTTAAAAGTTGCGATATTTTTTATGGGTGAGAGGGTGAAAGCACTACATTTATTATATTTTTAAGTGGAGTGTAATAGCTACTGCTTTAGCGATAAGCATTGATCTTTAAAGTAGATTATAGTAAAGATTACAATTTATTGTGCTAACTGGAACCAACCCTAAATGCGTGTGCCTTTTTTCCGGCGGTACTATTAATTTTAGGAAAAAAATTGTAGAAACGTTTTTGATAGAGAATTTTATTAGGAACAATTTTGTGTATATATATTTATATATTTTGTATATAGGTTCCGTTTCCGAGAAAATCTGCAAAACCTCAAAATGGGAAGCAATCTCCTATGGGAAGAAGCACACTATTTGGGGGGTGGGAACTTTTAGGTTTAGTAATTCTTATGCTATCCATAACATTTCTACCAATTTTCAAAACTTTATGACATAAATCGTTATATTACTGAACTAATAGTAAAAGAAACCATGCATATTTTTAACCGCCTTCAAAAAAATTTAGAAAAGGAGGAGGTTCTCAATTCGACCCGTATGTATATTTTTTTCTAATATTTGTTGAGTGATTGCACTGGAGTAACTTAAGTGATTTCTATCAAACCTATTGCAAGCTGTAGGCCATGGTCTGGCCATGGACACACGCTAAATTTATCAAGCTACATAAGGCGAACAAAAATTGCAAACAATTTTTTATATTACGAGCTTATATTCAGATTTGGCGGAGTCGCCAGTGATTTCAATTAAAAACTTTCTTTTTCTCGATTTATAATAATGATAATTTTTCACAAACGAGGTATTATTATAACTTCCTAGCATGTCATATATCATTTTGCAACGAAAGAAAGCCTTGCTTGTAGGCGAATCAGCTGAAGAATACTTTCTACGACAATAATATGAACTGAGACTTTTATTGAGAAACGTGCCTGTTAAACAATTTACTTTTACAAACGAATTCTACAGCACGCTCTCGCCCAGATTGCTGTTTTCATTGCTGCTAATGATGAAGAAGGAAAGTAGTGATGCAACGATTCTTACTTTTACGATTACGATTCCGATTACGATTATCATTAGGGATAACCGCCGATTACGAATACGATTACGATTATCTTACAACTTAGTTAAATTTTATAGTATAACAATAAAAAGCAGTTGTTTTTATTAAAACCATTTTATTATTAATTAATAAAGGCCACCACTTGTTATGTAAATTCAGTTTACAATGAATGTCTTCAAATTAAGGGCTTAAGGTAAATGATGTAAATAAATACGTCGCAATTAAAGATATTAATGAATAAATAAAAATTTAATCAAATATTTATTAGAAAAAAAAAGAAACTCAAAGTAGAAACTTTTTATTAAACACTTACAAAACTGAATTGGAAATTATCACCACTGCAAGCATGTAACCATATAAAACAAAATCAATGTTCTTGAAATTAAAAAAAAAGTAATCCGCCTAGTAGTCAACATTTATTAGCGGCAAATTTTTATTTAAATACATAATTATTCTAGGTTTGTTGGGCCCAACCTATTTCTTCTAGTTGTTTGTATCAGATCAGCAGTGGAAAACAATCTATCTGGTGGAACACTAAAAGCCTTCAATGAAATAAAATTAAATGGCTTTTAGGACAATTAATTTTTTTTTTATTTTTATTTTTTTCGTTTTAGTACACCTAAATTTTTAAATTTTTAGCCACGCCTTAATTAATTAGTTTTATATATTCATTGCGTCGTTCCTATCCTATATAAAACTTTAACGTTTAAATCGGATCCTTCACCATTTCTTAGAATGCAACGTATGAGCGAATACACTATACGATCAAATTAAAACTAAAATTTTGTCCGCCATCTTGTGGTGTCCGCCATATTGAATTTAGTGTGACGTCATTTTATTTTCGTATTCTTCTCAGCAAACCCTTTTATTTGATACCCATATCATGGGGGTGCGTAAAAAATAACTGGTCCGCCATCTTTGGGAGTCCGCCATATTGAATTTAGAATGACGTCACTTAGCTAACCGTGATTGTCATCCAAACTAAATGTGTCTGCAAAATTTCAGCTCAATCGGTTGGGGATAACTGTTTTAAAATTGACTTTAAGCGGTTATATTTTTTTCTCCAGTATAGAATGGCATCTTCCATATGGTGAGCGTAGAAATTAATAACCACAAATCGTAAATAATCGTTTGCAATAATCGACGATTACGATTAATCTTAATCGTAATCGTTGCATCACTAAAGGAAAGTGCATTACAGACCTGACCAATATTTACGTCGGCGAATAAATATTTCATTTCATGATGGTTTTTGAGGTATGATTATGCCAGCAATTTCTTTGCAGATTTACATTAAACCTGGTACATGGGGATTTCAGTATTCGGCGACAGCTAATATGAATGACGGATTCAATATGGCGGTCACAATTTAAAATTTTTTGTAGATTTGTGTGGAATTTGATACGTGAGAGTTTTTTGTCACTTTGATTTGAAGTCAAACTTCAAAAATCAAATATATCGGCCATGAAAAGAAACATTGTGTATGTGTATACGTCCGTGCGTGTATATTAGACCAACCCAAAAAAAAAAAAAATCTTGTCATATTTTATGTCTCACCCTGTAAAAATGTTCCTTTTTATGTAAAAGAAGAAATGCTCTTTTGATTAAAAAAAAAACGAATTTTAAAATGTGCTACCACGCTCTAAAGTACGCTATTTCAATCATTTTGCGTTATCTACAAAAAGTAGGCTGCGGGCTTCATCTAATATATGTTTTTTAGTGCCAAAGTGGTTTTTCACTTTAAATATTATATAAATAATTGAAAATTATCGAGTAAAATTTTTTTGTAAGAAACCCGACAAAAAAAAAACTACATAAATCTGCTTTAGGCCTGCCGAAAATACTTTTTCAATATATTCCAAAACATATCTAAACCAAAATTTACTATAATTACTTGCAAGTGAGCAGAAACTATAGTGCGAAAATTAAGGTTTTCAGGGTGTATTTCACAATTTTACTAATAAAAGCACCAAAAATATATCATTAAAATTGTAAATAACTAATGAAGTTACTTAAATAATTTTTTTTTCCTGGAAAATTATATTAAATATAGAAAATATTGTTTTTTGAGGCCCCGGATTTTTAAGGATAGGCTTGAATTTGTTTAACTTATTCACCATTGTAAATAATTATTATTAATAATAATTTTTCAATTTGTTATATATATTTTTTGTTTTTGTACATTTCTTTGTTTCTGCACTTTGTGTTATCAGTAAAGCTTGTTTTTGTTCTTCATCTATTGTAATAACATTATTAAATCGAGAAGTCAACGCTATTTGACATTCAGCAGAGTCACTGACAACTTTAAGATTTATGCATACATTTTTTCCACACACATAATGATGGCCTGAATTCCATAGATCTGGATTTTTCTTTAAAGAGTCAACGTTTATATTTGTAACTTTTCTTTGATATAAAATCGGATAAACAAATACCCGAATCATTTTTTTTTGGATCTGCAAAACCTCTAACATTACTTTGCGGCTCCCGTAAATTTTCTTTTTTTTTAACTTTTGTATCATTTTTATTTTTATTTCATGAGTCACTTCATCATCAAAAAATGCAAGGCTTACGAGTTCCTCCGATACCAGAGGTGAATTTATTTAATAATAATGGAGACAATTTTTTATTTATTTTTTCATATTCATATAGATCTTCTAATAAGTTCATGACGAGGACAAGAAATATTACTATTATTAAATAAATTCACCAATCACTTCTGGTATCTTTCGGAGGAACTCGTGTGACTTGCATTTTTTGATGATAAAGTGACTCATGAAGTAAAAATAAAAACGATACAAAATTCAAAAAACGAAAATTTGCGGGAGCCACAACGTAATGTAGATCCAAAAAAAAATGATTCGGGTATTTGTTTATCTATGGAATTCAGGCCATCATTATGTGTGTGGAAAAAATGTATGCATAAATTTTAAAGTTGTCAGTGAATCTGCTGAATGTCAAATTGCGTTGACTTCTCGATTTAATAATGTTATTACAATAGATGAAGAACAAAAACAAGCTTTACTGTTAACACAAAGTGCAGAAACAAAGAAATGTACAAAAACAAAAATAATATAAAATATATTAAAAAATTATTATTAATAATAATTATTTACAATGGTGAATAATTTAAACAAATTCGAGCCTATCCTTAAAAACCCGGGCCTCAAAAAACAATATTTTCTATATTTAATATAATTTTCCAAGAAAAAAATATTATTTAAGTAACTTCATTAGTTATTTACAATTTTAATGATATATTTTTGGTGCCTTTATTAGTAAAATTGTGAAATACACCCTGAAAACTTTAATTTTCGCACTCTAGTTTCTGCTCGCTTGCAAGTAATTATAGTAAATTTTGGTTTAGATATGTTTTGGAACATATTGAAAAAGTATTTTCGTCAGGCCTAAAACAGATTTATTTGAGATTTTCCTTTTGTCCATTTTTTAACATTTTAAAGTAGATTTTTTTTATCGGGTTTCTTACAAAAAAAATTTACTCGATAATTTTCAATTATTTATATAAAATTTAAAGTGAAAAACCACTTTGGCACTAAAAAACATATATTAGATGAAGCCCGCAGCCTAATTTTTGTAGATAACTCAAAATTATTGAAATAGCGTACTTTAAAGCGTGGTAGCACATTTTAAAATTCTTTTTTTTTTTAATCAAAAGAGCATTTTTTCTTTTACATAAAAAGGAACATTTTTACAGGGTGAGACATAAAATATGACAAGATTTTTTTTTTTTTTTTTGGGTTGGTCTAGTGTATATCAGTGATCACGAAAGTCTTGGTAATCTTTGCATTACTGTAAGGGCTCTTTCGTCATGTGGTTTATTTATTACCTTGCTAGATTCTAAATCAGATAAAGCCAAGCCACATAATTTTCTTTACTCGGCTCAGAACGATATAGACTTGCCCTTTTGAGAAAATCTATGTTCCCAAATCAATTATGGCTTTATCTAACGTGGTGTCTTGCCCATCTTAGAATAGGTAGCATTCTGCGCCCAACAGCGATGTATTATGGCGAGATCTGGAGCTAAATTATATTTTGATCTTATTCCGTTGAAGGGTTGGGCGGTAAATGGGGGTAAATAGGTAAAGCAAGCAAGTAAGTGTCCATAAAATTGGGATTTAGTCATATACGGGAAGCCAAGGTCTCAATTTTTTGGGCATCAGCCACTCCCCTCCCCATTATTAAAGGGGATGAAAAAAATAAAGTTGTGATTTAGTGTGTGTACAAGAATCAAAGGCCTCAACTTTTATTTTGGCATCAGCCACCCCCACTGCCTGGAAATTTGGATGCGGAAGTATTGATTTCCATTTCACACCAAGACGAGTGTACAGATTTTCTCAAAGTAGTTTCCTTCGCTATGTAGAAGTTAAATAATTAGAAGGAGCTACTGAAAAGGTTATTTTTTTTAAATCGAAACCACCTTCAAAAAGGTAAGATATAAAATTTCACTCGGTTTTACAAATACCTGTCTACCTATTAGCAGAAAGTAGCAAGGAACTGTACCTTATTACCTAATAACAATTTGAAGTCGGTGCAAAAATATCTAATTACAAAAATATGTTTTGAATCGATTTCAAATTGATATTAGGTAATAAGGTACAGTTCCTTGCTACATTCCGTTTACATGTAGACAGGTTATAACGTTGCGGTTAAAGTTCTACAATAGTTTGGAACTATTGTGCTCGAATAGTAAACAGTGGAGTAATTCCAGGGTTCAATAGAAGTCAAGGAGGATAATTTCAATTTAACAAGATTTATTCAGAATTAGAACATTATTAAGAAACGGCACAATTAGAGATGCGCAAAATTATTTATAAATATGAATAACTTACAACACAGTAACTTTATACATCCTACCCGATGTCAAATCAGGTATCTATGCATTTTTAATATGTTGTATAGGATTAAAAAATAATGTTGAATCCAAGTTTACAACCTTCAGTTTTTGTCGATTTTGGCACCTAAGGCCCACTCTTTTGGTAAAAATAATTTAGTATTTTTTAAAAGTAGACTAAAGGCTATAGCGGGATAAGAAGATGAAAATTGCCCCTGCCTGGATTTTTATTTCGAATTGGTCATTCGGAAGGACATATCTGAAAATCTCTTCAGTCAAATTTTCAGCCCCCTAGGTGTTAACAGGGTGCTCCTATCGTAAAAAACGTGTTTTTTCGAAAAAATTTTTCCTGTTCGACTGTTTGTTCCAAAGAAATCTTAAAAAATTCATGGACTTGTGTTTTTGATAAAGAAAACACCTTGATTTTTTTCACATTTTTCGGATCCAAACTGGGGCCAGGAAAAATATTTGAATTTTTCAATGATTTTTTACGCAATGAAGGTAATATTTGGCTAACTTCTAAATAACAATTTTTTGTGTACTTTTTCCCGTAATTTCGAAAGCCAGTGTCAGAATTACCATTTTCAGACCGGAACACGCTCAAAATTTGAAAAAACCGTTTTTTCCGCATTTTAACCTCCCCACAATAAAATTGTGGGAGATTACTAAAATTGGTTCAAAATCGAAAATTGAGATAACATCAAATCTTTACGTTTTGAGGTCCTAGGAATCCTAAAAAGTGGTTTTTGAAAAATGTTTGTATGTATGTGTGTGTGTGTGTATGTTAGCACGATAACGGCGAAACTACTAAACGCATTTGGATGAAACTATGCATGAGGGTTTCTTTAGTGCTCCAGAAGATCTGAAAAGGTTTTAGTTGAGATCGGATTACGTTTAGTGCCGTTTTGGCACAACAAGTTGTTTATTTTATGATTACTAACGATTTGTAATCGAACCATTGAAAAGCAGTAAAAAGTCCGATTTCAACGATATATCACACTTGGTTTCCGCGAGAAAAATTAAAAAACAAAATACCACGCTTCTTGGGTAAGATATATTTTATAGTCTAACCTAACGTTCGGTAGACTAGTGTGTTAAAGCATGCAGATTGCCATTCATGTTTTTTTTAAGAACGTCAAGCCTATATATTTTGAAAATCTTTTTTTGACAGGTGTCAGTTACTTTCGCGAGCGAATGATTTTTTGACAGCTGTCAGATAAAATGCGTCTAAATGTTGTTAGTTGGAGAACTGCCACTTTGACATCTGTCAAAAAATTTTGTCACTAACTTCGTTGGGGGGGGAGGTGTCACTTTGACAGCTGTCAAAACTCTAGTTCAAAAACTTTCCTGGGGGAATTTATGTTTTGACAGTTGTCCAAAAATTTTAAAGTTGGTATTGCACTTTGTTTTTAGATTGTTTATATAGTTTTAAGGTTATGATTAACGGAAATGTTTCCGGCGATGCGTCGGAAATAGGTTCAAAGTTTTTGGACTTTTAATGTCAATGTCACTTTTATTATGATTTGATGAAAAACTCACTCTGGACCCAGTTAAGGGCTGTCCGTAACCACACGGGCTTCTGATGGGTTGTGTGGGCTCCACAGATCTACCACCGGCCTCAAATTTTCTCTACTCTGGCGAAATCGGAATTTTTACTTACTTTCAAATTTTGAGCATGTTCTGGTCTGAAAATGGTAATTCTGACACCGGCATTTGAAAGTACGGGAAAAAGTACATAAAAAAATTGCTATTTAGAAGTTAGCCAAATATGATCTTCATTGCCTAAAAATCATTGAAAAATTCAAATATTTCTCCTAGCCCCAGTTTTGATCCGAAAAATCTTTAAAGAATCAGGGTGTTTTCTTTCTCAAAAGCACAAGTCCATGAATTTTTTCAGATTTTTTGGAGCAAATAGTCGAGCAGGAGAATTTTTTTTAGAAAAAACACGTTTTTTACGATAGGAGCACCTTATTATCACTCAGCGGACTAAAAATTTGGCCGAAGGTGTTTTCAAATATGTCTTGCCAATTCAAAATAAAAATCCAGGAGGGGGCAATTTTCATCTTCTTATCCCGCTATAGCCTTTGTTACAAATTGATACCAGAGCGGACTCTGTAGATCAAATAGTATCTGAGATACAGCTATTCAGTTTTACAAAATTTTCATTTTTCGACATTCTTAACAATTTTTAACTTAAAACTCTATGAAATAAGTACTACTACAATAACTAGGTTGAGAAAATTCATTTTGCCCCGAACCCAAGCCCCAAATGGTGTCAGAGGGCCTCCTCTGCATTGTCGCATGACTGTCCACTGCAATGTGTGCAAACTGTCGAACATTTTAATTCAGATTTTTTGCAACTACACGCATTGCTACTGCCCCTCTTGCAGCTGCAAGATATCAACTGGAAAAGTTGTTGAGGCGCTGCATCCTGGACATTATTTTGAGAGTGAGACCTTGGGATGTGCGCACCCAGCAAAAATCAACAAGATTCTTTTAAATTAAGTCCCCAGTACATCTAGCATAGAAGTTAATCGCGAAATAGTCGTTGACGGCGTTTCCGCTGCTAGCGCATTTTTTATGTTAAAATGAACTAAGATGAAATAAAATAAGATCTATTAACCTGGCCTATTTCGAACCCATTTTAATCGAAAGGTGGACTCTTTAGCTTTAATTTAAAAAAGAAATTAAGTCCCTAATACATCTAATATAGAAGTATATAACATACAGAGTGCAGTTCTTAATTTTTAGAAATACATTGAAAGAAGAAAGATTCCATTAGACATTTTCTGTTGTAAACAAATATTTCAAACCTGTATTCATTTATTCAAAATATTTCGTATAACTTACATTTAAGAGAAACATACAACATCAAGTTTATTTTTCAATTAAAACTGAAGAACCCACCTTTCGATTAAAATCGGTCCGAAAAGGGCTAGGTTAATAGTTCTCATTTTATTTTAGTGTATCTTAAAAAATGTGCTAGCAGCGTAAACGGTGTGAACGTCTGTTTCGCGATTAACTTCTATGTTAGATGTACTTGGGGACTTATTATTATTATTTTTTTAATTAAAGCTAAAGAACCCACCCTTGGATTAAAAATGGTCTGAAATGGGCCAGGCTATTCAATTTTTTTTTATTAACATATTACTTGAGAAATTACACTGTAGCAGCGGAAACGCTCTGTTTCGCGGCTAACTTCTATGTTAGATCTACTAGGAACTTATTTTTTTTTTAATTAAAGCTTCGATTAAAATGGGTCCGAAATGGGCCAGGTAAATAGATCTTATTTTAGTTTAACATAAAAAATGCGCTAGCAGCGGAAACGCTGTCAACGACTATTTCGCGATTAACTTCTGTTAGATGTACCATTTTTTTTTAATTAAAGCTAAACCCACTTTTCGATTAAAATAGTTCCGAAAAGGGCCAGGTTACTATTTCTTTTTAATACGAGTTTTACCTGAAAAATACGGGTTTGTCGTCAAAATTATTTTGAGAATTTGAGGCTAATAGCCTTCTTATTAGCTCTTGGGTCATAATTTGTAGGTAAAGATGCTAATATTATCATTACCTACGAATATATGTATTCAAAAATGCAAAGAAAAAAATATTTTTTTTTATATATTTTTTAAATATTCCTTCCCCTTTTCCAATCCATTCACTATAATAGTACTATATATTAGAGGGGGGGGTATTTTTTTGGCCCCCTTTGAACCTATTTGGGACTTGGGTTTGGGGTAAAATGAATTTCCGAACCTAGTTTTAGTAGTAGTACGTATTTCACAGATTTTTAAGTTCAAAACTGTTAAAAATGTCGAAAAATGAAAATTTTGCGAACCATTGAACAGTTGTATATCGGATACTATTTGATCTACAGAGTCTGCTCTGATACCAATTTGTAGATAATTTAGTCTACTTTTAAAAAATACTAAATTATTTTTACAAAAAGTAGGCCTTAGGTGTCAAAATCGACAAAACTGAAAAAATACCAAAAATCTCGCAGTTTTTTGGATTCTTGACCAAGACCCGGAGGTCTTCCGAGGTCGTAAACTTGGATTTAACATTAATTTTGAATCCTATACAACATATTATAAAAGCAATTTAATGTTTTTTTTTATGACAAACTTACTGGATTATTAATGTTATAGAATTATATTCATAGTAATATATAATGAAAGCAATATGAAACCTGACCTCAACTAATATTGCCAACCTTTACTATATCAAGTAAATATTTTTAGGCAGTTTTTGAATCGAAATCGTTCGAGGTAAAGATGAAATAAATAATGTGACAGTCAATACGTCAACTGAAACTTTGGTATTCGAAATATTTTGTCAATTAGTTGACATTTAATATAACTGACATTTATTATTTTGACTTTTGACTGACAGTTGTCACTTCAACAATTAGTTAATCTGACGTTTGTCACTTTGACAATTAACCGACCACTGTCACTTCAACAATCAATTTATTTATCTGACATATGTCACTTTGAGACTCAGTTGACGCGACTCTTGTCACTTTGATATTAAATTAACGCAACGCTAAGTAATTAATCAAAACCGTAACGTCTTAACAAAACATTGGCAGCTTAATCACACAAAGCATATGATAGAGGTAATTCTTTACGCAATCGCAGATTCGGACTTATATTGGGCAGATCTCAATAATAAGCCAGCATTGCGTACTCAGATTAGGACAGATCTCTACTCTGAGCACAGGGTGCAGTAACTATACAGAGGCGAAAGCATTGGAGGCACCTTTGAGTTTTGATGGCTCGATTTCTGTGACCTTGTGTGTACCAATTGCATCTACACTGAGAGAAATGTGTTGTTAATTTATTTCTAGTATTTCTTTATTTCTATGGATACAAAGAAAAGGGTGTATTTCGAGTTGGATTGAAAAATATTATCATCTGAATTGTTTATAATCGGCGCCTATTTTCAGTTGAGTTGGGCACTAAATTTTATTTACGAGAATTGTAATTCTCGGCTAATGTTTTCAACCTCCCAAAATGAGTGGAAATAAAACTCATAAATCCAAACTTAAAACGATAAACGTCAACAGTGTCAGCGCAAAAGTGAGGTTGATTGATATACTATTTAAAAAATGGCGATGCGTATACAAATTTGGTTTTGGCGGGAAGGCTTGTTTTCGCCTATGTGTAGTTACTGTACTCTGTGCTCTGGGTTTCAGAGTCTCTATCCGGCATCATTTGTGGAATGTCGCACCAATATTTAAGGATAAGGACCTTCACTGTTTGATCCCGGGATAGGAATGAATAAATGAGATCCTGCAATCCCTTCTATAGTAAATGGTTGTTAGGTCTATTAAATTTTCTTAGTTACTAAATTACTATAGATACAGAGAAATAGTTCATTCGTAATGATAAATTTGATTTATAGACCAGTAGAATTAGTAAAAAACAGTCTGAAATTTATTGTAATTCGTTTCAGGATGCCACGCGGATTAAACGATAGTTTTATTGATTACCAACATGACGCTGAATTTGGTCCACTTTTTGACCGCCGGAACATTGTTTATTTAACGAATTATTGTTAACAAATTCCAAAAAATCGACTTTTTTAAAGATAACTTAAAGACCTTTAACGATAGGTTTTTCAATTTGTAGATACTGTTAGAACTTTGAAAAACGATTAATTTGAGATTCGTTTAAAACGCTTGAAAATTTGTTTAAATAATTGCAAAAAACCGCGAAAATTTTCGTAATTTACAAATACTTTTCATTCTTTAACAAAAGCACTTTAGTACTTGAAATTTTGAAAAAATATGTCTTTTGTTACCCCAAAGTTACCTCTAAAATTTCATAAAAAAATTTTAATTAGTTTAAGAAATATTCAATTTGTTTATTAAAAACATAAATAATGTAAAGTGCAAATTCACCCAGTTCCCGTTATCGTTGAGGGTTGATCTGGGCATCATTTTTTTCGTTGGGACTTAAACTTTATGTTTTCATTAATGGTAAATCAAATTTGCGTTATTTTCAACTTCAAAATGGCGTTTGAAGAAGTGTCACATTTTGATTAGGTTTTTTGCTAATAACTATTAAACAATATCGTCCTCATATCTTTGTTGCTGGGTTCTTTTCACAAATTTTCAAAAAAAAATGACTCTGCAGCCTTAGTAGAAGCCGAGATGTTTTTTTTTTTAATAAATTCGTCGAAATTTTTTTACCAAAAAATAATTGTTTATAACAAATTATTGTTTAATTATGAGAAAATCGACATGACAGATATTATTATTTCATCAAAAGTGAGAATCGGAGAAACGGTAAATTTTTGGTTGACGGATTTGAACTCGTCTCGATCATTTTATGAACATGTTACAGATATGACTCATGCTTGTCACTCCTATTCTGACGCTGATTTAAAATTAATTATTGTTATCGTTGCAAATTGAATTTTTCCCCCCAAATTCTGAGGAATTTACAAAGATAGACTATTAAACTTGTTGTTCGCCAAGTTTCAGCTGTTAATAAACAAATTACGAATTTATTGAAAAAAAAAAGTCATCTCGGCTTCTAGTAAGGCTACAGTCATTTTTTTTTTTGAAAATATGTGAAAAAACGCCAGCAACAAAGACATGAGAAGGATATTGCAAAATCTTCAATTGTTTAAAAGTTATTAGCATAAAACCTAACCTCAAAATATGATACTTTTTCAAACGCCATTTTGAAGTTGAAAATAACTTGATTTACCATTAATGAAAACATAAAGTTTAAGTCTCAACGAAAAAAATGATGTTCGGATCAACCCTCTACGATAACGGGAACTGGGTGAATTTGCACTTTACATTATTTATGTTTTTAATAAACAAATTGAATATCTCTTAAACTAATCAAAATTTTTTGATGAAATTTTAGGGGTAACTTTGGGGTAATAAAAGACTAAAGTGTTTTTGTTAAAGAATGAAAATATTTGCAAATTGCGATAATTTTCGCGTTTTTTTGCAATTACTTAGACAAATTTTCCAGCGTTTTAAACGAAACACCTCTCAAATTAACCGTTTTCCAAAGTTCTAACAGTATCTACAAATTGAAAAACCTATTTAAAGATCTTTGAGTTATCTTTAAAAAAGTCGATTTTTTTGAATTTCTCAACAATAAATCGTTAAATAAACAATGTTCCGGCCGTCAAAAAGTGGACCAAATTCAGGGTCATGTTCGTAATCAATAAAACCATCGTTTAATCCACGTGGCATCCTGAAACGAATTACAATATGCATATTTTCTAATTCCACTGGACAATTATCCTTGTTAGTAGTATGTATAAATCCATTATTAATCTTTGAAAATTATTGGTTAATAACTTAAAAAAAAAATTCATCGTTACAAGGCATTTGTAAAACTGAGTGAAATTATGTTTCTTACTTTTCAGAGATCGATTTAAAAAAAAATCCAATCCTATTTTAAATTTATCAGTACTGTTAATTTGTTTTAAATGATTGTATAGTTTTATACCCATGAACTCAGGGCTTTTCTCATAAAAGGACAAATAATGAATAGAAATTAATAAGTTAGATTGACCTCGTGTGTCATAACTGTGATTATAATTGTTTCTTAATAATCGTTTAATAAATACATAAATAAATAAATAATTTATTCATGTTCAGAACCAATGGTTTTACATACGTCAAAATTACAAATATTGTATATAACATCACACAGAAATACAAATATTATATATTACAACATACAATGGTAAACAAACATTGAAAATAATTTAACACAGAGTAACATCACATAAATACTCATCAAATGAATAGTATGCTTCCTTCAGCAGAATTTGTTTAATATTATAATGGAATTTTCCGGCAACATTCTGATATTCAGTGGCAACTTGTTAAATAATTTTGGGCCATAATAATTTGTTGCATTTCGACTTTTTTCCAACCTAGTAAAATCTAAACGAACCTCATTTCTTTGCCTAGTATCGTGTTTATGAATTTCACCATGTGAAACATAGTCATTTAAATTTTTTTTAACATGCATAAGAGCTGCGAGAATGAAACAACTAGGGGCAGTCAAGATATTCAACTCGCTAAATTTTTGTTTGAGGTCCTCTCTAAATGGTAAACCCAACATTACTCTCACAACACGTCTTTGAAGTGAAAATATTCTGTTCAGATGAGCTGAGTGTCCCCAAGTTATTATTGCATAGGAAAAAACACTTTTAAATAGCGAGAAATAAACCGTTTTTATCACACTCAGAGGCAACTCAGTTCTTAGACTCATAACCAGATAAATTACCTTCGACAATTTGCTAGCCAGATAGTCTACATGTTGATCCCAGCACAGCTTAGCATCCACAATTACTCCTAAAAACTTGATATTATCGGGATTATCAAAATGATCTAATCTCCGAGTTGAGAAAATCATACTTTGTGTTTTCAATTCATTTAAATTTAATTTGTTTGCTCTGAACCAATCAGAAGCCTGCTAATGTGAGCGCTGCATATCATGTTGTAGATCATTAAAATTTTGATTGATGTTTATCATAGTCGTATCATCAGCAAATAGTACAACGAAAGTGTCCTTAACGTAGTTAGGCAAATCATTTACGTAAATTAAGGATAATAGTGGTCCTAATACGGAACCCTGTGGAACTCCAAATCTTACTTTTACTGATGATGACGCCATTCCGTTGTGCAAAGTTATTTGATCCCTGTCACTCATGTACGATTTTAAAAGATTAATTGCTGTAGGTTGAAGACCATATCTACAAAGTTTAGAAGCAAGAATATCATGTTGCACACAGTCGAAGGCTTTTGACAGGTCACAAAAAATACTTCCGGCAAAGCGTTTGTTCTCAAAAACGTCTATTATACTTTCAACCATTTTGTTAATTGCCATCGCTGTAGATTTACCAGAACGGAAACCATATTGACAGTCTGATGAAATATTATTTTGTTCAAGAAAGGTGACAAGTTGTTGAAATAGAGCTTTTTCTATGATTTTCCCCAAAGTGGGTATGATAGATATAGGACGATAGTTGTTCATATCATTGAAGTCACCTTTCTTGAATAGCGGAATCACTTTGGATGTTTTAAGACATTTCGGGAAAGTTCCGCTTTTTATGCATAGATTAATCAATTTGGTGAAAGGTATAACGATAATGTCCTGTACGCATTTTATGATGTTAATATTCATGTCATATACGTCTTTGCTTGGATTATTTTTGAAATTATTAAAGATATCTCTCATTTGAATGTAAGAGATCTCTGAAAAACTAAATGAATTGTTTATCATAGGATTTGTGGTAACCAAGCTGATGGGATCAATAGGACTTGCTACGTTTTTTGTGATTTCAAATGCTATATTTGCAAAAAAGTTATTGAAGTCATTTGAATTTAAATTAGAGTCAGAGTTACTTGAACTTTTCTTGCCTTTATTACGCTTTCAGTTAATTAAATCCCATGATGCTTTTGACAGATTTGAGCTGAGCTGCGAGAAATGTAAGACTCGTTAGCACTTTTTTGTAGAAATCAATTTTCATTCTATAGATCTTTCTATATTCTTTAACTCTGTCATCTATACCTGATAAGTTTGGGTATTGTTTTTTTTAAATAATGTAGAAAATTTAGTTTCTCGCGCATTTCTCGCAGTTCGTCATTATACCATTCTACCTTGGGCTGTTCAAATGCTACACTTTTTATTTTTATAGGTAAAGCAAGGTTTATTTGTTCGATAATAGTAGTTATGCAGTACCAATACTGGCGCAATTCAAGGTCAATTTCCCATAAGAGATAACATGGGGCGTGTCGCGGAAAAATCGAAATTTTCAAATGGTTCCAGCCCCCATGTATTTTCTTATGGGGCTAAAAATGAAATCCATCTTGTAACGCATTTCGATTTATCTAGGAGGCGTGTCCTGGAGATGATTGGGAGATGGTACTCGGTAATTACCCCCACTCCTGCAGAGGCGCCGCCTCTCATCGGTTCTAGAACCTATGACCTAGAGCCTAGTGTGAGGTGGTAGGGTGAGGTGAGATCTTCTTAGATGATAGGTGCTAAGACTTAATGTGCGGTGGGAGGGGGGGAGATGAGAGATCCAATCCCTGAGCTTAGATATTAGATTATAGCTAAAGATAAGATATTGTATCTGAAAGGACGTGGCTAAGAGTATACAGGGTGTGTCTAAAATAAGATGGCTACCGTTTATTGTTTATCAAACGCAGGTGATAGATGATAAGACCTATGATCATGGTTTTAGTATGAGGTGGAATCTTCTTAGATGATAGGTGATAGGACCTAATGGGAGGGGGGAGATGGGAGATCCAATCCCCGAGCTTAGATATTAGATTATAGCTAAAGATAAGAGATTATATCTGAAAGGACATGGCTAAGAGTGTACAGGGTGTATCCGGTAATAAAAATAAGATGGCTACCGTTTATTGTTTATCAAACGCAGGTGATAGATGATAGGACCTATGATCATGGTTTTAGCATGAGGTGGAATCTTCTTAGATGATAGGTGATAGGACCTAATGGGAGGGGGGAGATGGGAGATCCAATCCCTGAGCTGATGATATTAGATGATATTATTATTATTATTATTATTACCCTGATATTAGATTATAGCTAAAGATAAGAGATTATATCTGAAAGGACGTGGCTAAGAGTATACCAGATGTATCTAAAATAAGATGGCTACCTTTTATTGTTTATAGTTATTGGCGAATAGTATTGCATGTTTACGTTAGAGCGAGTTAAGAATGGTTACTGACGTCCATCATTAAATAGACAATACTTATATGAGATAAATATTCTTCTGTTTCAATACGTTAAGATTTGAATGTTAAAATTGTAACCAAATGCAGAGACGTTATCGGATTCTAGGAAATTGTTAATGTAAATAAATGCGGCTGTCTACAGCTATATGTATATTTAAAACGTGATTAATTACCTTTAGATAACTACAGCGGCTAGATCAAAGGAAATATCGAGAGCCAATATAAACGCTTTTCAGACAAGTCTAGACTTGTTAGCCTGAGTTTTATATAAGATAAATATTCGTTCGCTTCTCTACGTATAGATTTCAATGTAATAAGAATATAATGCAGAGCGGTTATCGGATTCCTGGAAATTGTTAATGTAAACAAATGAAATCATTTCTGATAGCCTACTAACATAAGATAGGTATACGGTAAAGATGCATGCGAAGAATTTTGTGTCTTACAATACATGGTTTCTTATGGGAATATGTAGCCACCCCGCAGCGATATAGCAATTTAACATTGTTTTATATGTAAAAGACGAACAGATTATGAAAATTCGGGAGCCTTTTAGAAATCGTTCACTGCAAAGTCACGTGACCCTCGACCGCCGAGTATAAAAGCAGCGTCATCTCCCCACCTCGATCATTAGCTGTTTATCTCTCGCGGTGAACGGTTGTCTAATTGAAACAGTATGTCGTCTACCGAGACCGTATCTAAACTCAGTACTGATATAATTAATTTAACTAAAAAATCATTGCCTGTACTAAAAACTAATGATGAAATCGATCAACATATTTCATTAATTAACAAAAATATTAGACTAGTAACCAAAGCGATTAAAACCAAAATTCATATCAATAATAAGAGCGAAAATATATTTAAATTGGAAAATAATTTAGCGCTTTTAAAATACTACCGAGGACAATTAAAAAAATTTAAATTGAAAAATAAAATATTAGGCGGTTCATTAAAGCCGGCAGCACGAAAATATTTAGAATATCAAGAAGTAGCATCTTGTTTTAAAAATCGCGTTAAGTCTGGTATAATAACTAACGTACAAATTAAGGAACCGGTATTATTTTTTAGAAAAGCATTTAGGAGTTTCTCTATTCAAATTAAAAAATGTTTGAAAGATGGACTAATTAAAGTAAATGTTATTTTTGAATGTAACTTCGTACAGCCTACCAGCAGCATAGCAGAAGTAAAAACTTTTGCTACAAAGAACACCGTGATAGACTTAAATACGGATTTAAAGGAATGGTATAGAGACAATGTATCCGAACAATTATTGAAAAATCTTGAAGACTTTCAAGAAAAAGATTCAGGCTGGGTCTTATCAGAAATTATCGGGTTAAGAGTAAATACCAATAAATATGAACCTACGGTGAAATACCATACTTTATAAAGAATTTAAAAAATTATTATTACCGTTAAAAAATAATGAAGAATATTGCTTCTTGTGACCATTGGAGGGTACTCCACTAAAATAATGGGGAGAGCTGGTTCACTGCGGTTGAGAGTATGTAGAGCGTTTATAGTAATAAAAATAAGATTACTGTCGTTATACTGTTTATAGTTATTGATGAATAGTATTGCATGTTTACGTTAGAGGGCGTTAGAGGTTAAGAAATAGCTACTGATGTTAAATAGACAAGTCTTATATGAGATAAATATTCATTTACTTCTATATGTTAAAATTTGAATGTTAAAACTGTAACCAAATGCAGAGACGTTATCAGTTTCCAGGAAAATTGTTAATGTAAATAAATGCGACTGTCTGCGGCTATATGTATATTTAAAACGTGATTAATTGTCTTTAGATAACAGCATCCGGCGGTTATAATACAATGAGTAATAAGTCACGTGATCCATTATAAGGAGCGTCTCAGGGTTTGGAGAGAAATCATGTATACAATGACTAATAAGTCACGTGATCCATTATAAGAAGCCTCTCAGAGTTTGGAGAGAAATCATGTATACAATGAAATCATCATATTTCTTTCCATATTTTTCTGCTTACTCGATACGAAAAGTGGAGGTGGAATATAGCATAAAAATAAAGACCAGAGACCCCCACATTCATTCACAATCTTAAAGTTGATATATAAGCAGCAGCAATGTCTTTCATTGGTGATGCTACGACAAACAATTATACTAAAAGAAGTGTATTTAGTAAATAGAGACCAGCAGGCACGAGCACTAACATTGAATTCATCGAGTCCTAAAGATGGATGCTGAAACGTACAAGAAGAGGTTACAGCAATTTATAAACAATTTAAAATTACTAAGACAAGACATTAAGCACATTGAAGTTTTACATATATTTCAACATGTCTGTATCCAACCGAAGATGTCTAAAAACAGTTCAATTCAGCGAGGATGTTAAAATTCATTGCATTTACCATTGGAGTTATGCTCATAGAACTGCTAGATGTGGTAGCTGGATGCAAGACGCCTACGATCGAGAACGTTTTCAAATTAAAATATTACGATACGCTCAGATAATTAATACTGTACTTGAACATAAATATTCTATTATTATATCACAAAACATGTAACCTTGTTCTTATATGTATTAACAAATTAATTTTAAAAAATGGTTGACTATTATTACCCATTTCCTAATTAAATGAAGAATTCCGATTTTTTTCAAGTTCATTGTAACGAAAATGTTCATACTACATTTTATGTGTTTTTTTAATGCTGAATTCAAATATGCAGTCAAAAAATTAAATCTTAAAAAATAAAGCCACCTCAGACGAAAAATGAAAAAATTAATTTTTATAATATATTTTATTTTATCTGAATACATAATACAGTATTAAAGCTTATATATGTACATGGAATACATAACCTATAAAACTAGCAGTAATAATAATAATAATAATAATAATAATAATAATTAATTTTCATAATATATTTTATTTTATCTGAATACATAATACAGTAATAAAGCTTATATATGTAAATGAATACATAATCTATAAAAATACCAGAAATAATAATAATAAGCAGTATGTTGGAGACATGGGAGAACTGCCCAGAATCGTGTGCGCGAAAATAATAGTAATAATAATAATAATAATAATAATAATAATAATAATAATAATGATAATAATAATAATAATAATAATAATAATGATAAAACCATCATACATCATCGATATATATTTCAAGATATACCTAAACATGTCAAGCTTTCATGTAAAAAAAGGAATGATATAATCAGCGTCTTATATGAGAAAAATTGTAGTTGTCTACTTCAAAAGATAGGTATAGATTTGAATGTATAAACTGCAGTCAAATGCAGAGGCGTTATCACTTTCGAGGAATTTATTAATATAAACAGCAACCAATCGATTATTAAAATAACTCCCAGCAGTATACTTAGCACAGCGTAATTACTTTAGATGAATGCAATGAATTGAAAGGAACTGTACGTAATTAAAAATTTAAAAATAGTGTAACCAATATGATTGACATTTTTAATGCAACTGCAGATATTCTCAGTTAAGAACCAGACATTATAATATATCAAGAAATAGTACATGACAGTACTTTATATAACTTAAGTGACTAAATTAAATACTGATAATGAAGTGAATAGTCATATTTTAATAATTAATATAGAAATATTAAAATATTAGGCTAGGACAAACAATTGTAAGCAGTGCGATTGAGATATCAGTTTTGAGGAATTTCTTAATTCATAATATCAAATTTAAAAGTCTCTAAAGAAGTCGGTGGCTTAAGAGGTTGAATTTAAGTTTTAATTTTCGTATGGAAGCATAGGTTCAGATCCTGACATTTATTCTAGGGAAGCTAATATGTCATAAAAAAAAAATCAATTTTGTAAAATAAAACCGTCTGACAAAAATGAAAAAAATTCATAATATATTTCATTTATTTAAATACATAATACAGTAATAGAGATGCTTATACAGAAATAAAAATATATAACCTATACAAGAATAATAATGCAACCTGCTTGAATATTCAAAATTAGTATTTTTTTCTATCAGATGTGCATATAGACATGACTGTGATGGAAGCGGTATATCTATGGTTTCCACGTTAAGGTCTCTTGTATCAATCTTCGCTTGTCACTAGCTACATCATCAAAAAGTTAAAATAGAATTAATTTTATCTTTCGTAAAAGACATTTACATTACTATTTTTTATTTTTATTTGTCTTATTTATATTAACGTTCTGGCGAAGTCTAGCTAATGCTATCTCACCACTTCAGGACGACGAGAGGAGCCGAGCTCAAACGGTGTGTCTTAACTTCACTGATTGATTTCTCACCACTGAAACCTGTACCGTACCTCACCTCACATCAACATCCTCGAACTAATGATATTTTGTTTCGAGTAATTGGTAGGA
Organism: Rutpela maculata; assembly: GCA_936432065.2. Taxonomy (NCBI): domain Eukaryota; kingdom Metazoa; phylum Arthropoda; class Insecta; order Coleoptera; family Cerambycidae; genus Rutpela; species Rutpela maculata. Next base: position 65,868,900 of record OW386285.2, on the reverse strand, counting down.
ATAATATACATTTCAAATTAGATATTAATTTCAATGAAGAGCATAAGCAGCTAATAAAATGGCTGGAGGATAATATATCCAAAGGTCGCTCTGGGCAGCCGATTGGTTGGAGCTCTGGTCCAGACAGCGGGCACTGGCCATCGACTACCTTAGAAGATTATGTTAAGACGCTTGACATAGTTCGCCTACATTTTTTGTAATTAGTATTAAAGTATTGTAATATAAATATTTTACATTTAATAAATTAAATTATTTATAAAATGTGTGTTTTTATTTCCTAATACCTATCCTGACATGATGATCATGAGAGAGGCAGGCGAGACAGCTTGAACAGCTCCAACAGCTCGAACAGCTCCAACAGGTGTAACAGGTACCGTACCTGTTACACCTGTTGGAGCTGTTCGAGCTGTTGGAGCTGTTGGAGCTGTTCAAGCAGCCCATATACATATACATATACATGTAATATATAGGGTCAGTTTCAACAGCTCGAACAGCTCCAACAGCTCCAACAGCTCGAACAGGTGTAACAGGTACGGTACCTGTTACACCTGTTGGAGCTGTTGGAGCTGTTGGAGCTGTTCGAGCTGTTCAAACAGCCCATATACATATACATATACATGTAATATATAGGGTCAGTTTCAACAGCTCGAACAGCTCCAACAGCTCCAACAGCTCCAACAGGTGTAACAGGTACGGTACCTGTTACACCTGTTGGAGCTGTTGGAGCTGTTGGAGCTGTTCGAGCTGTTCAAACAGCCCATATACATATACATATACATGTAATATATAGGGTCAGTTTCAACAGCTCGAACAGCTCCAACAGCTCCAACAGCTCCAACAGGTGTAACAGGTACCGTACCTGTTACACCTGTTGGAGCTGTTGGAGCTGTTGGAGCTGTTCGAGCTGTTCAAACAGCCCATATACATATACATATACATGTATTATATAGGGTCAGTTTCAACAGCTCGAACAGCTCCAACAGCTCCAACAGGTGTAACAGGTACGGTACCTGTTACACCTGTTCGAGCTGTTGGAGCTGTTGGAGCTGTTGGAGCTGTTCAAGCAGCCCATATACATATACATATACATGTATTATATAGGGTCAGTTTCAACAGCTCCAACAGCTCCAACAGCTCCAACAGCTCGAACAGGTGTAACAGGTACGGTACCTGTTACACCTGTTGGAGCTGTTGGAGCTGTTGGAGCTGTTGGAGCTGTTCAAGCAGCCCATATACATATACATATACGTGTATTATATAGGGTCAGTTTCAACAGCTCGAACAGCTCCAACAGCTCCAACAGCTCGAACAGGTGTAACAGGTACCGTACCTGTTACACCTGTTGGAGCTGTTGGAGCTGTTGGAGCTGTTGGAGCTGTTCAAGCAGCCCATATACATATACATATACGTGTATTATATATGGTCAGTTCCAACAGCTCGAACGGCTCCAACAGCTCCAACAGGTGTAACAGGTACCGTACCTGTTACACCTGTTGGAGCTGTTGGAGCCGTTCGAGCTGTTGGAACTGACCATATATAATACACGTATATGTATATGTATATGGGCTGCTTGAACAGCTCCAACAGCTCCAACAGCTCCAACAGCTCCAACAGGTGTAACAGGTACGGTACCTGTTACACCTGTTCGAGCTGTTGGAGCTGTTGGAGCTGTTCGAGCTGTTGAAACTGACCCTATATAATACACGTATATGTATATGTATATGGGCTGCTTGAACAGCTCCAACAGCTCCAACAGGTGTAACAGGTACCGTACCTGTTACACCTGTTCGAGCTGTTGGAGCTGTTGGAGCTGTTGAAACTGACCCTATATAATACATGTATATGTATATGTATATGGGCTGCTTGAACAGCTCCAACAGCTCCAACAGCTCCAACAGCTCGAACAGGTGTAACAGGTACCGTACCTGTTACACCTGTTGGAGCTGTTGGAGCTGTTCGAGCTGTTGAAACTGACCCTATATAATACATGTATATGTATATGTATATGGGCTGTTTGAACAGCTCGAACAGCTCCAACAGCTCCAACAGCTCCAACAGGTGTAACAGGTACGGTACCTGTTACACCTGTTGGAGCTGTTGGAGCTGTTGGAGCTGTTCGAGCTGTTGAAACTGACCCTATATATTACATGTATATGTATATGTATATGGGCTGTTTGAACAGCTCGAACAGCTCCAACAGCTCCAACAGCTCCAACAGGTGTAACAGGTACCGTACCTGTTACACCTGTTGGAGCTGTTGGAGCTGTTGGAGCTGTTCGAGCTGTTGAAACTGACCCTATATATTACATGTATATGTATATGTATATGGGCTGTTTGAACAGCTCGAACAGCTCCAACAGCTCCAACAGCTCCAACAGGTGTAACAGGTACCGTACCTGTTACACCTGTTCGAGCTGTTGGAGCTGTTGGAGCTGTTCGAGCTGTTGAAACTGACCCTATATATTACATGTATATGTATATGTATATGGGCTGCTTGAACAGCTCCAACAGCTCCAACAGCTCGAACAGCTCCAACAGGTGTAACAGGTACGGTACCTGTTACACCTGTTGGAGCTGTTCGAGCTGTTGGAGCTGTTCAAGCTGTCTCGCCTGCCTCTCTCATGATCATCATGTCAGGATAGGTATTAGGAAATAAAAACACACATTTTATAAATAATTTAATTTATTAAATGTAAAATATTTATATTACAATACTTTAATACTAATTACAAAAAATGTAGGCGAACTATGTCAAGCGTCTTAACATAATCTTCTAAGGTAGTCGATGGCCAGTGCCCGCTGTCTGGACCAGAGCTCCAACCAATCGGCTGCCCAGAGCGACCTTTGGATATATTATCCTCCAGCCATTTTATTAGCTGCTTATGCTCTTCATTGAAATTAATATCTAATTTGAAATGTATATTATTCCTACCAATTACTCGAAACAAAATATCATTAGTTCGAGGATGTTGATGTGAGGTGAGGTACGGTACAGGTTTCAGTGGTGAGAAATCAATCAGTGAAGTTAAGACACACCGTTTGAGCTCGGCTCCTCTCGTCGTCCTGAAGTGGTGAGATAGCATTAGCTAGACTTCGCCAGAACGTTAATATAAATAAGACAAATAAAAATAAAAAATAGTAATGTAAATGTCTTTTACGAAAGATAAAATTAATTCTATTTTAACTTTTTGATGATGTAGCTAGTGACAAGCGAAGATTGATACAAGAGACCTTAACGTGGAAACCATAGATATACCGCTTCCATCACAGTCATGTCTATATGCACATCTGATAGAAAAAAATACTAATTTTGAATATTCAAGCAGGTTGCATTATTATTCTTGTATAGGTTATATATTTTTATTTCTGTATAAGCATCTCTATTACTGTATTATGTATTTAAATAAATGAAATATATTATGAATTTTTTTCATTTTTGTCAGACGGTTTTATTTTACAAAATTGATTTTTTTTTTATGACATATTAGCTTCCCTAGAATAAATGTCAGGATCTGAACCTATGCTTCCATACGAAAATTAAAACTTAAATTCAACCTCTTAAGCCACCGACTTCTTTAGAGACTTTTAAATTTGATATTATGAATTAAGAAATTCCTCAAAACTGATATCTCAATCGCACTGCTTACAATTGTTTGTCCTAGCCTAATATTTTAATATTTCTATATTAATTATTAAAATATGACTATTCACTTCATTATCAGTATTTAATTTAGTCACTTAAGTTATATAAAGTACTGTCATGTACTATTTCTTGATATATTATAATGTCTGGTTCTTAACTGAGAATATCTGCAGTTGCATTAAAAATGTCAATCATATTGGTTACACTATTTTTAAATTTTTAATTACGTACAGTTCCTTTCAATTCATTGCATTCATCTAAAGTAATTACGCTGTGCTAAGTATACTGCTGGGAGTTATTTTAATAATCGATTGGTTGCTGTTTATATTAATAAATTCCTCGAAAGTGATAACGCCTCTGCATTTGACTGCAGTTTATACATTCAAATCTATACCTATCTTTTGAAGTAGACAACTACAATTTTTCTCATATAAGACGCTGATTATATCATTCCTTTTTTTACATGAAAGCTTGACATGTTTAGGTATATCTTGAAATATATATCGATGATGTATGATGGTTTTATCATTATTATTATTATTATTATTATTATTATCATTATTATTATTATTATTATTATTATTATTATTATTACTATTATTTTCGCGCACACGATTCTGGGCAGTTCTCCCATGTCTCCAACATACTGCTTATTATTATTATTTCTGGTATTTTTATAGATTATGTATTCATTTACATATATAAGCTTTATTACTGTATTATGTATTCAGATAAAATAAAATATATTATGAAAATTAATTATTATTATTATTATTATTATTATTATTATTACTGCTAGTTTTATAGGTTATGTATTCCATGTACATATATAAGCTTTAATACTGTATTATGTATTCAGATAAAATAAAATATATTATAAAAATTAATTTTTTCATTTTTCGTCTGAGGTGGCTTTATTTTTTAAGATTTAATTTTTTGACTGCATATTTGAATTCAGCATTAAAAAAACACATAAAATGTAGTATGAACATTTTCGTTACAATGAACTTGAAAAAAATCGGAATTCTTCATTTAATTAGGAAATGGGTAATAATACCATTTTTTAAAATTAATTTGTTAATACATATAAGAACAAGGTTACATGTTTTGTGATATAATAATAGAATATTTATGTTCAAGTACAGTATTAATTATCTGAGCGTATCGTAATATTTTAATTTGAAAACGTTCTCGATCGTAGGCGTCTTGCATCCAGCTACCACATCTAGCAGTTCTATGAGCATAACTCCAATGGTAAATGCAATGAATTTTAACATCCTCGCTGAATTGAACTGTTTTTAGACATCTTCGGTTGGATGCAGACATGTTGAAATATATGTAAAACTTCAATGTGCTTAATGTCTTGTCTTAGTAATTTTAAATTGTTTATAAATTGCTGTAACCTCTTCTTGTACGTTTCAGCATCCATCTTTAGGACTCGATGAATTCAATGTTAGTGCTCGTGCCTGCTGGTCTCTATTTACTAAATACACTTCTTTTAGTATAATTGTTTGTCGTAGCATCACCAATGAAAGACATTGCTGCTGCTTATATATCAACTTTAAGATTGTGAATGAATGTGGGGGTCTCTGGTCTTTATTTTTATGCTATATTCCACCTCCACTTTTCGTATCGAGTAAGCAGAAAAATATGGAAAGAAATATGATGATTTCATTGTATACATGATTTCTCTCCAAACTCTGAGAGGCTTCTTATAATGGATCACGTGACTTATTAGTCATTGTATACATGATTTCTCTCCAAACCCTGAGACGCTCCTTATAATGGATCACGTGACTTATTACTCATTGTATTATAACCGCCGGATGCTGTTATCTAAAGACAATTAATCACGTTTTAAATATACATATAGCCGCAGACAGTCGCATTTATTTACATTAACAATTTTCCTGGAAACTGATAACGTCTCTGCATTTGGTTACAGTTTTAACATTCAAATTTTAACATATAGAAGTAAATGAATATTTATCTCATATAAGACTTGTCTATTTAACATCAGTAGCTATTTCTTAACCTCTAACGCCCTCTAACGTAAACATGCAATACTATTCATCAATAACTATAAACAGTATAACGACAGTAATCTTATTTTTATTACTATAAACGCTCTACATACTCTCAACCGCAGTGAACCAGCTCTCCCCATTATTTTAGTGGAGTACCCTCCAATGGTCACAAGAAGCAATATTCTTCATTATTTTTTAACGGTAATAATAATTTTTTAAATTCTTTATAAAGTATGGTATTTCACCGTAGGTTCATATTTATTGGTATTTACTCTTAACCCGATAATTTCTGATAAGACCCAGCCTGAATCTTTTTCTTGAAAGTCTTCAAGATTTTTCAATAATTGTTCGGATACATTGTCTCTATACCATTCCTTTAAATCCGTATTTAAGTCTATCACGGTGTTCTTTGTAGCAAAAGTTTTTACTTCTGCTATGCTGCTGGTAGGCTGTACGAAGTTACATTCAAAAATAACATTTACTTTAATTAGTCCATCTTTCAAACATTTTTTAATTTGAATAGAGAAACTCCTAAATGCTTTTCTAAAAAATAATACCGGTTCCTTAATTTGTACGTTAGTTATTATACCAGACTTAACGCGATTTTTAAAACAAGATGCTACTTCTTGATATTCTAAATATTTTCGTGCTGCCGGCTTTAATGAACCGCCTAATATTTTATTTTTCAATTTAAATTTTTTTAATTGTCCTCGGTAGTATTTTAAAAGCGCTAAATTATTTTCCAATTTAAATATATTTTCGCTCTTATTATTGATATGAATTTTGGTTTTAATCGCTTTGGTTACTAGTCTAATATTTTTGTTAATTAATGAAATATGTTGATCGATTTCATCATTAGTTTTTAGTACAGGCAATGATTTTTTAGTTAAATTAATTATATCAGTACTGAGTTTAGATACGGTCTCGGTAGACGACATACTGTTTCAATTAGACAACCGTTCACCGCGAGAGATAAACAGCTAATGATCGAGGTGGGGAGATGACGCTGCTTTTATACTCGGCGGTCGAGGGTCACGTGACTTTGCAGTGAACGATTTCTAAAAGGCTCCCGAATTTTCATAATCTGTTCGTCTTTTACATATAAAACAATGTTAAATTGCTATATCGCTGCGGGGTGGCTACATATTCCCATAAGAAACCATGTATTGTAAGACACAAAATTCTTCGCATGCATCTTTACCGTATACCTATCTTATGTTAGTAGGCTATCAGAAATGATTTCATTTGTTTACATTAACAATTTCCAGGAATCCGATAACCGCTCTGCATTATATTCTTATTACATTGAAATCTATACGTAGAGAAGCGAACGAATATTTATCTTATATAAAACTCAGGCTAACAAGTCTAGACTTGTCTGAAAAGCGTTTATATTGGCTCTCGATATTTCCTTTGATCTAGCCGCTGTAGTTATCTAAAGGTAATTAATCACGTTTTAAATATACATATAGCTGTAGACAGCCGCATTTATTTACATTAACAATTTCCTAGAATCCGATAACGTCTCTGCATTTGGTTACAATTTTAACATTCAAATCTTAACGTATTGAAACAGAAGAATATTTATCTCATATAAGTATTGTCTATTTAATGATGGACGTCAGTAACCATTCTTAACTCGCTCTAACGTAAACATGCAATACTATTCGCCAATAACTATAAACAATAAAAGGTAGCCATCTTATTTTAGATACATCTGGTATACTCTTAGCCACGTCCTTTCAGATATAATCTCTTATCTTTAGCTATAATCTAATATCAGGGTAATAATAATAATAATAATAATATCATCTAATATCATCAGCTCAGGGATTGGATCTCCCATCTCCCCCCTCCCATTAGGTCCTATCACCTATCATCTAAGAAGATTCCACCTCATGCTAAAACCATGATCATAGGTCCTATCATCTATCACCTGCGTTTGATAAACAATAAACGGTAGCCATCTTATTTTTATTACCGGATACACCCTGTACACTCTTAGCCATGTCCTTTCAGATATAATCTCTTATCTTTAGCTATAATCTAATATCTAAGCTCGGGGATTGGATCTCCCATCTCCCCCCTCCCATTAGGTCCTATCACCTATCATCTAAGAAGATTCCACCTCATACTAAAACCATGATCATAGGTCTTATCATCTATCACCTGCGTTTGATAAACAATAAACGGTAGCCATCTTATTTTAGACACACCCTGTATACTCTTAGCCACGTCCTTTCAGATACAATATCTTATCTTTAGCTATAATCTAATATCTAAGCTCAGGGATTGGATCTCTCATCTCCCCCCCTCCCACCGCACATTAAGTCTTAGCACCTATCATCTAAGAAGATCTCACCTCACCCTACCACCTCACACTAGGCTCTAGGTCATAGGTTCTAGAACCGATGAGAGGCGGCGCCTCTGCAGGAGTGGGGGTAATTACCGAGTACCATCTCCCAATCATCTCCAGGACACGCCTCCTAGATAAATCGAAATGCGTTACAAGATGGATTTCATTTTTAGCCCCATAAGAAAATACATGGGGGCTGGAACCATTTGAAAATTTCGATTTTTCCGCGACACGCCCCATGTTATCTCTTATGGGAAATTGACCTTGAATTGCGCCAGTATTGGTACTGCATAACTACTGATAATAATGTTTAGGAAAATGTTAAATTTTTCGTCACAAGTCATTTTTGTGTTGTTAATAAAGTACCAATCTGTTTTGCTTAGATTATTATAAAAAGTATTAAGACCCGCCTCCGTCATAGGCCTGTATCTTATTTTCTTTGACCTTGGCATTTGTGTAGTAACATCTAGCTCTAAGACAATGGCTTTGTGATCTGATAAATTAGTATCGACTACATAAGATGCATCATGAGAATAATCAAAGTTTAAAAGGAAATTATCTAAACAATTTTTATACCTTGTTGCTTCATTAACTAAGCAGTCAAATCCAAAAGAATTTATAAAATCTATAAACTGATTTTTTTTTATTGTTTCTGAATTAAAATGCACGTTAAAATCGCCGGTTATTATCACTTTTTTATTTAGCACTATGATTACTTCAAAGACTTCATGTAATGTGTCTAAAAAAAGACGAAAATCCCCGTCGGGAGACCTGTACAGAGCAATGATTATAATGTTGTAATGAATAATCCTTATGGCACAAAGTTCACATACCATTTCCTGCGATAGTCGCACCACATCATCAAGAGGCTGAAACTCTATATTATTTTTAATAAGAATCATGACACTCCCATGTGACCTTTGAATTCTGCCGAAGGAGGATGCTAAAACATATCCTTGAATTTGAAAAAAATCAATCTCGTTAGGTGTGAGCCAATGCTCGCTAAAACAAAGGACATTTTAACTACTTTGTGAAGAATTATACATGTCAAGTAAATAAAATTCAATTTCATTTAATTTATTTTTAATAGACTGAATGTTCAGGTGAAATATTGAAAATTTGTCCCTGTCATCTAAAGATTTTTTTGTTAACGATTTACTTGATAATTCGGGCTTCGTTTCTGAAAATTTTTATTATTGAACGTGAAGGTGCGTACTGCGGCACCATCAGGCCAGATTTCAGGATTGTATACATAGTCCTCATATTCTTCTGGAAAGGAGATTTTAAAGCAAGATTGATACACGTTGCGCTTCAGTAGATTGCAGCGGAAAGGAATTTCTGGTGCGTTCTCCTTCAAGCAGGTATCCAAATCTTCTGCGGTGGTGTCGGGATGTAGGCGATAAACACTTAGGTAGCCTTGTTTCGGTACGGTTTTTATTTTTTGACTTGATTTATTCAATCCAGTAACAAAAACTGCTGACTTTTTTGCTTCGTTTATAGCTACCTTGACTTGTTCACTGGTTATTATATGTTTTTGTGGACAATGTTTGGGAATGGTTCCTATATTTGCTTTGTTGGGTTTATTATGATTTTGAAATGAACGACTTACTTGAGTGTTAGATGTTGCTGCAGAGTAGCTTATAGTTTTCTGCTGTGAATGAGAATTTATTTGAGAAGAATTCTTAATGGTGCTATTACTACTAGAATCCTTTCGTGTAGATATTTCTCGTTTGAGACTTTGATTGTTTACTGAATCACTATGACCATTTTTGTTATTTAAAAAATATATAAATAAGTTGCTCTTTTTTCCAGATGAAACAGAAGTCTATTTAAATGTTCGTTTTGACTTTTAGACAGATCCAGTTCATGTGTTAATTCGCTTTTTTTCTTTTGAGTCCACCTTGTTGATATCGTCATGTGCATCCGAAAATACATCACATTCTTTATCCTTACAGCGATTACACTGTTTGTCAGTTAAATATTTTTTAATTAGAGCAATGTTCACGGTTTTAGAAATATCACCTGATACACTTCCATTTAAAATTATATCAATTAATACTTCTTTTTTCAGTTTCAACAACTCTGTGTTTACAGACGATACAATATCGGGCGCCATGTTACTTTGATATAATATTTGATACTGTAAGAGTAACAGTCACCAAAGCGTATATACAGGGAAGCGGTAAGATTTTCAATTCTATGAAGTGCATTCTGTATGAAACTCTCTTATTTACGCCTATAATATTCCTTGTTACCTTTTTCAGTATTTTAAAACTCGTTCGAAGTGACTTGAGATGCCCCAAAATTCTAGAACATAAATTACTCTAGAATAAAACTGTGCACAGTAGTAGTATAGCAAAATTTCTATGATAGTAATGGGTTTTAATCAGTATAGCGCGGAGCATATGCAGTCGAATAACCTCCAACTTGGCGTGTGTATGTGTTGATAACACGACGTACGATTTGATATGAGATGCGAATAGAGCCATTGCAGTGACGTAGGGAGAAGCTAGTCGCGTATGTCTGATTCTCTTATTTTATACGATGAAGTGACCTTTGGACCCGCCAAGTTAAAGTTTAATCGACTAAGACATTTTTGCAAAGAACATCTATATGATATTCCCAATCAAGAGAATTGTCTAAATGAAGAGTTAAGAATTTTGTAATCTTCAATTGTTCCGAGTGGCTATACGGGCTACGTTCCCAAAGCCATTTCCTTGGGAAAAAAATTGTTCCAAAAACCTACCATTTATTTTGAATGTTTTTCCTTATAGTGCAACAATCTTGGTGTGAAATGCATGAAGACGGTTTTATTCTCGTTTATTAACAGCTTGTCACTACTAAACTTCGCAACAAATTCGTTAATTTTGATTTGGGTATTTTATATTAGATTATCTGTTTTATCACCCGCAGTTAAAAATGTCATTTATAAAATTTAAAAAACGAGAACGGCGCCAGTACGGAGCCTTGTGGGACTCCACAGGAATCAGTCGATACACTTGACCTCACACCCTCCATCTACATAAACTGTTTGCGATTGCACAGGTACGGCTCCAGACAGTTTCTCAGCTTAGCCCTAAAACTATATTCTTCCAAGTTCCTTATAAAACGTAACTATCCAAATCAAAAGCTTTACTTAAATCCATAAACGCACCTAGATATTTATTTATTATTGAAGTGTTCGTGAAGTTCATTGAGATAAGTAAGAATTGTTGACTAAGACAACCTGCCCTTATAAAACCCGTGATGCTCATAGCAAACAATGTTATATCTTGAACAAAATTTTAGCATTCTGGTAAATTGCAGTTTCTAGTAGTATAGAAACTGCGGAGAGAAGTCAAATGTACCTATATTTATCACCTTATATTTATCAATGGAAGTTGCATCACCTTTTTATATAATAATGACGAAAATATTAAGTAGCAGTTGGCTGGCACTTAGTAAATATGAAGCAAATAAACGCTTGGTAGCGATAATATTTCTCATTGTTCCTTTTCGATTTACTGCTTTATTTATTCATGTGAAATTTAATGTGTCTTATACATAAAAATTATTGTAAAGCGTAGGTATATACTTCTTTATAGTAAAACTCTATGTTGTTACGAATAAAAACTCCTAAATCAAAAGTATTTCTCATAAATATTCGACAGTTTTTAAACTACATTTCACTTATATTTTATATACATATATAGCTATTGGAGATGGATTTGTTAAATCGATTGATTTATTCCATGGAAATAGATTCTGTGAAATGTCTTTGTAAACGCTGAAATATGTTTTTTGAAATAAATGTAGTGAATAGCCTAAAGGTAAGATCTCGTATGTCGCATATTTCAGGATGAAATGTACTGCAATATTTTCACCATCAATAAGTATTGAAAGGAAATATTTCTGCAAAATTTCTATATGAATAGCAAATAAATTATTTCGTAATTAGGAAATATTATTAGATACTTTTTATATGCATACAGGTGTTTTTAAATACTGATTCTTTGTACCAAAATAAAAACAAGACTTTATACAATACCTGAAACCTAAATAACCTAACAAAGAAAAACAAATTTTAGCTGTAGTCTTTGTATGATTTTTCTCACAGTTAAGACTTTTCAACACATTAACCATTATTTCACTAAATGTACTACTCTAAAGATAAATATTCTTGTGGATGATTCTACCTACCATGTCTTGTGAAGAATGAAATAAGAATTTATATGCCGACGGTAACGTTCGACGCGTTTGACGGCGTCTTTCCACTATCAGGGGGATTCGTTACAATTATTGAGTCTTGTGATATGCAATAGAAAACTTCTGTACTTACCGTAGTATGTTACTCCGTTACTCTCCAATGACTCTGCTGACTCTGATTCGTTAATGTGATTCACTTCATTCTGATATATGTTTTAATACTAATTAATTTTATACCTCGCTAGTTCTCGTGCTGTAATTGGGGTCCTGTAAGACGTGAAGGACTACATGAAGTCCTTACAACGCGTTGCCCATCCAACACACAGAATCGTAAAATATGTTAAGCTTAAAGTCAATTTGTTCAATAATAAGGCAGTAATTCAAATAATACGAATATAAATTGATTAACAATTCAAGTTGTGGAATGATTAATAACTGATTATATAAAAAACAAATCAGTCCTACATGCTGACTCAGTGGCGCAGTGCTTACGGTGTTAGACTTGCCCTGATGTTGGCCGTTAAATAAAATTATAAATATCATGTGTAGCCTTGACCACGCCACCGGCAGGTCCAAATACATAAAAATATACTGGTCTGGTCCGCCGGACAGACCATTTTGGGGGGGGGGGGGGTAAAAAACGAGCCAATCTGTCAACTATGACTTTGGATTCGGTTTCAGCGGGTCCAAATACATACGGATAGACTGGTCTGGTCCGCCGGACAGACCACTTTTTTTTTGTGGGGCTGTGTTATTTATTTACAAAAATGGGAAATCGTCGTTAAAACTACGGTATTTTTCTAGTAGGTGGTTCGCGAATATGGAATCTTTTGTTTTAAAATTGTAGCTGTGGTGATTCAATCCCCTTTCAAGTGTCTTTCCTGTCTGTCCCTATTTCTATTTTAGGGCATGTAAAACAATATTTCAGTTTATAGACTTCAATTTTATTTTATTTCCTTGTTTAGTCTCTACTATTCTTATTTCATCAAGAAAATAGAACAAGGGAGATGTTAGGTGGCTAATTTCTTCGCCATTTATGTTAACACAGAAATTACTTCAGTTTGTGCGTTTGAACATATATACCAGTAGTGGAAAAGTTTTCGTGAGAGAATCATCTTGTCGGGCACTTCTCTCCATAGAAAATTCGTTGGAGTCTTCATGGAATACCCTGTAACATTTTCATACATATTTTTAATTAGGCTGTTGCGTTGTGTCAATGGCCTAGCTGGCTTATCAAGCCGACAAGCTTCTAATATTTTATATCGATTTGTGGAGTTAAACGAGCACAATATAGGACAATAGAGCAGATTATAAGCACCGAAGAAAATGCCATACAAGACGTCAGGCTGACGTCACCAGGAAGCTAATGGAGAAAAAATTTTGGTGAGATTGTTATAGCATTCCAGAATCGACCTAAGTCGAAGACTAAATAAAAATTTCGACATAGGTAAAAATTCATTTAAAGACATTTTTAAGCATAATATACAATATTGAAAGACATCAGTGCCGAAGACTAGCACAAAAGAACTCGTATACGTTCGCAGAGACGTAAGACACCACCAGGTGAAAATTCAAAGAAACAGCGAATTTCACATAGGAAAATATGTTTATGTCCATGCCGTAAGAGTAAAAGTATATTATGGTCATGGGAAAGTATACTGAAAATAAAAGTATAATTTTGGTCGAAGACAAAAATACATTATACTTTCTCAAAAGTGCGTCAAAGTTGGACTTTTAATGATGTGACGTACTAAAAAGGTGAAACCGACAAATGTGGTAAAGGCGCGTAGCGTCTATAAGCAATTATTTGCCAAAAATTAGTAAAAATGGACAAGGCCGGTTTTTCAAATAAAACAAATTCTGATTCATCCAGCGGTTCGTCAACTGGACGAGTGCGTTGGATAATCAGTAGAAAGCGATAGTAATAAAACCGAATACACCAAAGTCATATGTCAAAGTTAAAGAGAAAACTGCCTTGTGCATAAAAACAACAAAAAGCCATTTTGCCAAAAAGTCGCTCGAAGGCGAAGTCGTGTCACATCCCCTATATTGAACCTATATGAGGATCAATACGTCGTGAGACTAACAGAAAGTTGTAAACTCATATATAGTTGAACTCATTTGGAACTGCGTTCTTATGGATGATATAATCATGATAAAGATCTTTTAAAAGTAAAATATTTTAATATTATTTAAAGTCAGTCAAAAAACCCAAAAATGCTTTCATCAATTTCTGTGGAAATTGTGTGACTCTTTTCTACCGAATCGATTGCTAGTGCATGCTCTCCGTTGTATGGTAGCATTAAAAAACTCTCTTAAAGAGGTAATCGACCTTCCTCTACTTTGGGGAGGCGATTTTCTTCAAATTATATAATTTATTAGATAGGATATCGCATAATTTAATTGTACTTATTTTAAACCTAATTAATAAATGATATTCTTTGAACTTTTGCATTTTATTGATCGAATGACTTGTTGTAAGTCTCATCTCTGGAGGGTTTTCGTTTGATAATCCGAAATTGAGTAAATCGGGTGTCTCAGGACTCAGGACCCCACAAGTTTGAATCTCAATACCTTGGTCACATTACGAAAGCTCGAGACGGATTTTTTTATCAAAACGATTCAAAGATCTTTAAGCATAAAGTCCATCGCCATTAGGTAAACAAGAAAAATTGCATAGAGAGAAAAAACCAATTTTGAGAGAGAGCGTTGTTAATAATCTACGATAATGCAGCCTTGGCCAATTTCTTAACTATCAAATTTTCTTACATCTTCCGCTTGGGAGTGGAAGAGCACACACGAACAAGGGAGAATGCGACTGGCGCCCTTAATAAATAAATTGGTGCCGTGTCACTCAGTCGCTGTGTGGTAGGTTCTTCTACAAGATCATACACCCAACAAGCTATCGCAGTCTCTGGCGTGACGTTATCATACAACAAATCTCGACCACCACAATGAATTACAAGTATACATTAAGACGTTATGAATGTAAAGAAGATATAAATGATCTCTCTTGTACACTGATTGTCTTACTCTAGTATCGTAAAAGTCAAATCAAATATCTCTTGTAAAAAGATACTAAATAGTTTGAAAGCATAGCAGAAACAATATATCTACTAGAATCCCTATTATTAACTATTTGTTATCCTAATAATTACAAGAATATTGTATAAAATAAAAATCCTTACTTCAAGAGAAATAAGATATACCTTCAGGTTATAATTATATATTACAGGAATTAATGTACTGTCGTGCGCAAAAGAAAATGGGACAAGTCTTATAACGTATTTTTGCCAAAATCTAGTTGTGTATATCTAATTTTTGTGACACTGTCAGTTATTTGTCAAAATTCATTGCAAGTGTGCAAATAGAGACAGATTTATATTAGATAGAAATAGTTGCCCTATTTTTTGTTGCTCACGACACTACATTTGACATATATGCGCGTAAACTTGCAGTAATTAAACCACTAAAATCCGCCAAAGTACCATTAATTAAGTTCCCAACATTATTCACATGTCATATATCACCAATGTTTTAATCAAACAATGCAGCTCTCAGTAGCTCCAGTTGCAGCAAAGATTAATTTTGGTATCTTACAAGTGTCTAGGATGTTTCTGTCATCGTTCTGTGTAACTAACCCCGAGAAAAATACAAGGTGTATTCAAAATTAATTTGCAATTAGCTATATTTCTATGTTCTATATAAGAACTAAGTCGATACGGTATAAAAAATATACAGGGTGTTGGGAACATGAACGTCTTAATTTTAATATAACATGATGTAATGTGTTACAACCCTTAGAATGAATGTAGTGTATTTGCACCTACTCGAGAAACCTACCAGAAGTTAGTTCTGGTGACATCTGGAATGATCTAGAGAATGGTGGCGTCATCACAGAACAATCGAGATCTGTCATTTTTGGGTATAAAAGACCGACCGCATTCTCGGCGAGTAGTTCAGTAGTTCAAAAAGTATAGAAAGTGAGGTTAAGACTTCAAAGATAAACAAAGTGATAAACATTGTGATTTTAGTCAGTAAAGTGTATTTAAATTAATAATAGTATTGTGAAGTATCCAGTAAATATTTAATAAAGTGTGTTAGTGGACATCTCTTGTTATAATTTTTGGAACCCACGGAATTTGCGAGGGTGGTTTCCTAAGGGTGGAAACACGCGACAAATTGGTGTCAGAAAGCGGAATTTTATGACAAGAGGAGCTCTGAAGTTGTGCTGGAGTGTTCGAGAAGTATTCTCGAGGTTTAGTGCTAACACGGAGGACTCATTTACTGGACATTTTTTCGAGGGTTATTTTCGAACAGGAAAATAGTGTTAAGTGCATTTTTGAGACATTGTAGAACATTTTATTAGGACATTAGTGTGATAATTAAATCCTTTGAACTGAGAAGTGATAGAGACACTGAAAAAGACTCATTTAGTGCGTGAAAATTTCTAGACTTTTCTATTTGGACATTAGTGGAGATTATTAAATTCTCTGAACTGGATAGTGACAAAAGACTCTGGATAAGACTTTTTCGTGCTATTTCGAGATTTGTCTAGAAAGTTCCATTACCGATATTGACGTGACAGTTAAATTTATTTTATTTTAATTTCATCGTATGCCCGTAACAACAAGAAGTATGGCATCCGATAAACAAATACAGGACTTATTCGAACAATTCCAAAAAATGATGGCGCAGCAACGGCAGGAAGACAAAGAAGAACAGGAGAAAAAACGTCAGGAAGAAAAAGAAGAGCAAGAAAGAAAACGCCAGAAGGAAGAAAAACGGCGTCAAGAAGAAAGGGACGAATTAAAGAAAATTATGGAAGATCAGGAAACAAGACGTCAGAAAGAAAAAGAGGATGAAGAAAGAAGACGTCAGAAAGAAAAAGAGGATGAAGAAACAAGACGTCAGAAAGAAAAAGAGGATGAAGAAACAAGACGCTAAGAAGAAAAAGCCGAATTGAGAGAAATGATGGAGGACCTGAAGATACGACAGCAAGAGGAGAAAGAAGAGCAAGAAAGACAACGTCAAGAGGAAAAAGACACACTCAGAAAAATAATGGAAGACTTGGAAGAAAGACGCCAGGAGGAATTAAGGAAAATCCTGAGCGATCAAATAAAAATACAACAGGACGCAATCATTTCTGTCAAAAGTGAAGTCAAAGAAGAGATAAGCAAGGTAGAAGAAAAAGTAGATAAGGTCGAAGATAAAGTAGGTGAAGTCAAGACCGAAGTCGGTCAAGTAAAAGGAAAAGTAAATCAGTTTGAAGAAAAGATGAGTGAGTTCGAAGAAGAAGTCAAGGGAGAAATAGACTGGCTTAAACGACAGTTGAGAGATAGAGGAAGCCAGCAGGTGGTATCATCAGGTCAGCGACTAAAACCTCCTTCTTTTGACGGCCAAAGTTCCTGGACGACGTACAAGAGGCAGTTTGAGGCAGCAGCATGTGCGGGGATAACGAGGAAAAGGCCATGGCATTAGTTCTGGCGTTAAGGGGCCAGGCCTCAGAGTTGCTTCAGACTATCCCAGTGGATAAACAAAGGGACTTCAAAGTCTTGGAAGCTGCATTGGACTTGAGATATGGCGACCAACATCTCGCCCAAGTATACCAAGCCCAGCTAAAATCACGAACACAAAAGGCTGGAGAGAGTTTACAGGAATTCGAAGCTGCGATAGAGAGACTGGCACACCTGGCGTATCCGAGTGCACCTAGAGAATTTCAGGAACAATTAGCCGTAGGGGCCTTTTTAGATGGCATAAGGGACGAAGAGGTCAGGCGAGTTCTGAGGCTGACAAGACACCAAAGTAGTAGCGAAGCTTTGGTGCGTGCACTTGAAGTAGAAGCCGCTTACAGGGATACGCCAAGGTCGAGAGTGCGAGCCGTGACTCTCGAAGAATCGCAACCAGAAATGAACCAGAACCCCATGTTGACTGAGATGCAGAAAATGTTTACCAAACTATTGGATAAATTAGATGACCTTGGAAAGCAGGAAAAACAGACAAACAAAGGAAAGCCGAGTGGTGGTATTAAATGTTACAACTGCGGCAAGGTAGGACACATGAAGCGAGACTGTCGACAGCAGAATTCGGAGAGTCGAGTAAATGCTGTGAATCTTGAAGAGAAGCAGGAAAACAGTACCAAGGGGGTTGTTCTGGCTAGGGAATGCAGTGACCCCAGAGAAATAAAGATTTCCCAGCTTCGAAGAATCGCAAGCAGTCTGTTGTTGCATGGATATGTGAACGGAAGAAAATGTTTGTTTACCATCAACACAGGTACTACGTCATCAATAGTACGGCCAGGATTTATATCGGGCATAAAGATTACCAAGAGGCAAAATGAAGAAGTGATCGTCCGGACAGCTACGGGGGACAGGGCTACGGTTCATGGAGAAGTAGACCTGGGTTTGCAGATTGGACAATTAAGGTTCGACCACAGAGTCATCGTGGCTGACATTACGGATGACTTCATTTTGGGACTGGACAATATGGAACAGTATGGATTTATTGTTGACGTAGGAAAGCGAATGTTAAGGATTGGGAACGAACAATTTATTCTGTCAAAAGTGAACGACCAATGCGAGAAAACCAGGCTGTTGACAACGCAGGCAGTCAAAACTCCTGCATTATCCAGAAAACCAGACAAGGAAGATTGCAAGCGCTACCCTCAGGTGAGAAAATTGCCGAACATGGTTAAAGTCAACACTGTCAAGGTCGATCTTCCAGACAGTTGGTCAAAGAAAACTCTGAGGCAAGAGAGAGATTTTAGTTAGTAAAGTGTATTTAAGTTAATAATAGTATTGTGAAGTATCCAGTAAATATTTAATAAAGTGTGTTATAATTTTTGGAACCCACGGAATTTGCGAGGGTGGTTTCCTAAGGGTGGAAACACGTCACAATAATATAGATCAAATAAGCAGAGATCGAGAGGCAAAAATAAATCCCAAAGATAACTTTACCAACTATACAAATAATAATATAATGTAAACATGGTGTGGATGTTTACATTATATTATATAACACGTGAAAAACGCCACTATATATCCATACCCTAGCCAGGATTCGAACCCGGGACTCCGTGGTCGCAAGCCTAACATCCTAAGCACTGCGCCGCCGAGCCGGTGAACAATACATTATTGATTATTTCGGGTATAATCTAAATCAAATTTATTTGAATATTTTTATAATGATTAGAATAATTTACTTGGAATTTACTATGGAGCACACTTCAATAATTTTGTATTTTCGACGTGATTTCGATTTTTCTAGCATTACACTTAAACTGAAAAATAAAAATTGAATAATTATTATGTGGTATTATTGTATTCAGAAAATGATGTAGAATCCAAATGTGTAATAATATACAAGGTGTTCCACAAAAAAATCAAAAGTTGATACCACTTCTGCTGAAACCGGAAGTAGAAAATAATTAATTTATGTATCAAAAAGAGACATATATCAAGCACAGACGATGTGCCAAGTTTCAGTAACTTATCTGCAAAAAATAAAGGAAAAAATTGGGGTATACCATGTTCATGTTACACCTGGTGTATAGACAATTACGTATGTTGTGTGGTAATTTTTCGTTAATTGGTGAGATGCAGAATGTCGATTGTTTACCTATGTGTTTTTAATTATTATCGTCTTGTGTAAATCAATTAATAGGATATATGGTATTATTTAAGACTTATATACTGATAATTATTTTATTACCAATTGATGACAAAATGCAGCCATATTGTATGGGTATTTGATTGTCGAAGTTGAGACGGAAAGAATGCCAACTGAACTTTTTACAAATATTGTTATTTCACTTTGGCATCGATTTCACCAAAGAAAAGTTCGTAATCGCAATCAGAGCAGCGAAGAGAAAAGTGGATAAATGCCTTAAAAAAATCTGATCTTACTAAATAAGAGAAGAAATATGGTCGTATATAACTAAGTAGATACTGAAAGAAAACACGTTTGCTATATTTTAAAATATAAATGTTTTGGTAATAAAACTACAAGTTTGATGAACACTAGATGAATTTATCAATTTAATTACAAGGGTATAACGATCAATTACATAATGGTTCATCCTATTTTATTTATTATGAGAAGGTTTCTTTTAAAAGTGATAAAATGTTTTGCCTTTCATCCAACAAAAATGATTTCGTGCAGTCAGCTATATAGAGTTTTTATGTAGATAGATTTTATCTGGTTGTAAAGTATACAAAATTGATATAATACGGTACGAAAAAAGAGCTCGAATTGTACATAAAAACAGCTGCCAACTTCGAGATCAAAGCTTCCTTGCAGTGCGAAACCTCGGCGTATTGGTATTTTTCAATACATTCAATCATTTATTAATTTAAATATGTAAATAAATAATAGCATATTATATTCAAAGAGCGTGTAATGATGGTTATTACTCAAGACTAAGTAAGTGAGTAATAGCTATTACCGTGGGTAGAATAATTACCTTTTCTACGATTACTCAATAGGAAGTGGCACTTAAAGGTAAATTTGCCGAAAATGATAACTGTGACAAATGGCGAGATTTCTATGGAAAAATGCGAAGACATTGCATATCGGTCATAACTTTTTTATTTTTTAAGCAGGAGAAAAAAAAATTAAAAACGACTTTTAGCTTAATCGATAATCTTTCATTTGTTTTTTTAACATTTTTGGCGAAGTGCCATATTTTCTGAGATGTTTAACTTTTAAAGTAATATTTTGAGTTTAAAACGTTCCCCGAAAAAAATAAATAAGTTGATTTTAAAAACAAGCAAATTGTTCTTCGGTTTATGAACTTTTTCTTTAAGATTTACTAATTTTGAGCTAAGAATGATACTTTCCGAGTTATTCGACTAAAATCTTGTTAAAATGCCCGTTTTGGCAATCCGCAAAGAAGGCGAAGCACGAAATCGTTAAACGTCCAGATCTTTGTTAATACATGAGTTGAAGGGCCATATGATATTAAGGAAAGAGGGAGAATTGAATTTGATACACATCGTGAATCGTGCCAGCGAAATCGAAAATTCGCGCCCACATTCGCGTACGAAAAGTGACATTTTTTTTACTTTTTCCGAAATTGGCGACCTATTTATTATTTTCAATAAAACTAGTTTTATTTTTCATTCTGGTAATTTTGTCATGTCTCAAAAATATTTTTTCACGGCACTTTTGCAAATTAGTGAAAAAAATTGGTAGTAATTTTAAAATTCAAAGAAATCTCATGTAAAGGCCATGGCAGGTTAAGACAAGGGTACGTACCTTTGCAAACTTTTTGCGTGTGGCTCCTTCCAGCGATGTATCTTTACGTAAGATACTACCACAAAAAGTTTTGACCTCAAAAACTTCATAATATCTGGGATTTTTTTTTCGAAAATCCGAAAAAAAATTTTTTTCTTAATCAAGTGAACCAATTTGTTTCTATTTCACATATATTTTAAATCTATTCGTGACAATTTATTAATGATATTTTCAGGACATATTTTCATGAAAAAAGAAAAAAGAGATTTGAACTTTTTGAAAAATTTAAATAAGTACTTACGCGTTTGAGACACCACCCATTTTTTAATTAATTATACACCATGCAATAACTACAACATATATTTTTCACAAACACGTACAGTATTTCAAGTTATTCAATACAGTTGTATTAGCATAAGTTTACAAAAACTCCATACTATCTCAAATACTACGTTAGCTTAGTAGTCCAGTCAATGAAATAGTTGTAGAGAACATTTTGGAGGGGAGAATTTTTCTCTTCAGGAATGTGTTGGGGGTAGTCAGGAGGTAAACATACTAAAAGTCCCCGCCCCTAGCCCCGCCGCTTCAGGGGGGAGGGGGGTGGAAAGGTTCCTTTTTTCGATTCTTCGCTTATAACTCGGAAACGATGCGTCGTATGGGAAAAGGTAATCTAGGCAAAATTAAACGTAATTAAATTTTCCACAAGAATGTTTCATTTTCTTCCTATGTGTTATAGTTTAGGAGATGTTCGCCAGCGAAAATCGATAATTAATAAAAAAAAATCAATTTTGTACCTTGAATATTTCTATCAAAGCGGTTTACCGTGGTCTGCTAATAAATCACAGTCACAAAACAATCTTTATTTTACAACACTGGACGTATTTACTAACGTAATATTTTGTCGAAATCTAAACATTTCCTTAAATATACAGTGTGACTCACTTAAAATGAAGATACCCTTATAACTTTTTCATTTTGTTTCCGATTTGAATCAAATTTTACTCAAGTATAGAACAAATTAGGATCTACTTATGACCAGAAAATCATTCACCTGCTATAAAGGCAAAGCTACCTGCGGTACCAAAATATGAGGAAAAAGATTAAAAATCATATTGATTTTTAATCTTACGAACGATGAATTTTACGTAGCCACCACAAATTGCGGAAACTGAGGACCCCCTTTGCCAGATGAGCTTATGTATGAGATATCCCCCATCAATAATTAAATCAAATTTTGGTGTATGTACGTTTGTGGCGCCGATTGGATGCAGATGTAGATCCTAATTTGTTCTATACTTGAGTAAAATTTAATTCAAATCGGAAACAAAATGAAAAAGTTATAAGGGTATCTTCATTTTAAGTGAGTCACACTGTATATTTAAGGAATTGTCTAGATTTCGACAACATATTACGTTAGTAAATACGTCCAGTGTTGTAAAATAAAGATTGTTTTTTGACTGTGATGTATTAGCAGACCACGGTAAACCGCTTTGATACAAGATACATAATGGTTTTTTTTTTTTATTGATTATCGATTTTCGTTGGCGAACATCTCGTAAACTATAACACATAGGAAGAAAATGAATATAAACATTTTTGTGGAAAATTTAATTACGTTTAATTTTGCATAGATTGCCTTTTCCCATACGACGCATCGTTTCCGAGTTATAAGCGAAGAATCAAAAAAAGGAACCTTTCCACCCCCCTCCCCCCTGAAGCGGCGGGGCTAGGGGCGGGGACTTTTAGTATGTTTACCTCCTGACTACCCCCAACACATCCCTGAAGAGAAAAATTCTCCCCTCCAAAATGTTCTCTACAATCCCCTTTTGGGCATTCATTGATTGGACTATAGCAAATTTAAATAACTTATAAGCATAAAAAATAAAGTGATTACAAACGAGAGGACACTACCCGCTACACTTGCATAGATCACAATGGCAATATTACTACATATGCAGTAGCTGCTCTGCGATATACCCACGTAGTTCGAAAATGATTTGTTACCAATGAGGCATTTACAAGACCTAAGAGGACAGTGCCCAAAATTGTATAATGCTGGTGTGGGACAGTAAATAGGCAACGTCACTTATTCTTAAAAATGTACTGCTACAACAGTAGTGTGTTTTCTGGCCTCCCAAATATGCACTGCTATAGCAGTAGTGTCCTATAGCATCATCTGAAATTTACTGCTATATCAGTTACTGTCCGAGAATGCGTTAGAGGGGAGGGGAAAATATGACAAAATGAACGATAGGAGGGTATATGAAAATTTCTCACAAAAAAATGAAAAATAAGTATAGTATACAGGGCGTTGCAGCTAAAATTCCCCGGGTCATTATCTCGTAAAATAATAAAGATACTTAAAATTTGTAAATCGCGGATAATTGACACCAAAAAGGTCACAAATAACTGCAGTTAGAATTGTTCCTTCGCAGTGCACAGAGATGGCGCTGCGGTGAGAAATTATCTTTCGATGGCTGGAACCTTGAAACATGATTCATACGATTAATGAATAAATTATGAATAATTTTGACTATGTAAAAAATTTTGTCAATACCAGCCGTTTTGGAGCTACATGAATTTTTTCCACCATTTTTTTTGTCTCTGTAAATTGTGAAAACAACTTCTGTAACTTTTCTGTTTATCATTTTAGAACACCAATTATTTAAAACTTTTATCTTATTATATTCCATACTTCTTATATTATTACATATTTTGAAAATTTTTATAATTTTCATAATTTTTCAAATCCAACTAATTTTTAAAATTTGAAATTAGTAAAAATTTGTAATAATATAAGAAATATGGAATATAATAATATCAAAGTTCTAAATAATTGGTGTTCTAAAATGATAATCAGAAAAGTTACAGAAGTTTTCAAAATTTACACAGACCAAATAATGGAGAAAAAAATTCATGTAGCTCAAAACGGCTGTTGTTTACAAAATTTTTTACATAGTCAAAATTATTCACAATTTATTCATTAATCGTATGAATCTTATTTCAAGGTTCCAGCCGTCGAAAAATAATTTCTCACCGCAGCGCCATCTCTGTGCACTGCGAAGGAACAATTCTAACTGCAGTTATTTAAGACCTTTTTTGGTGTCAATTATCCGCGATTTACAAATTTTAAGTATCTTTATTATTTTACGAAATAATGTCCCGGGGACTTTTAGTTGAAACACCCTGTATAGTTGCCTTCAAATTTACTACGCACTCAAAAAATGTCGGCACCTTTGATCTTTACCGCACCGACAAAGACGCCTACATTTTTTGCACGAAAATAAGTGGGTACTCAAGTACGTATCTCAATTTTTCAAATAATTCAAAAGCATCAAATATTTTTTTCTTCATGAAAAGATTTCCTGAAAATATCATTAATAAATTGTCACGAATAAATTTACAATATACCTGAAATAAAAACAATTTGGTTCAAAAAAACTGAAAAATTAAAACTAATGAAAAACAGAGTAAAATCGGTTTTAATGACATGGCATTGGCTTCAACGCCACTGTCGTTAAATAATTACAATAGGTGAACAGAAATGAAAACTATGATAAATAGAAGGCACGTTAAATATAATTTTTCATTTTGAGCTTAAGAACAATGTTAAGATCGGCCAATTAAGAACGTCGTTACTTCTAATTTCACTTACGCTTGTAGCATTTCTGGTACACCACATTAAACGAACGTTCACCTGCAAAGCAAACCTTCTCCCTCCGACTAAACGTAAAAATAAATTCTGTTGAATAGATTGCTACGAGAGAACGAAATTGAAATACGAAATAAGTTATTTTTTTCATTTTTTTATGAGAACTTTTCATATACCCTCCTATCGTTCATGTTGTCACATTTTCGCTTCCCCTAAAAGCTTCATAAAGTTCTTCATATGCCCATGGTATTAAAATCCTTTTATGTTCCTGACATTAACTTTTCCAAATTTGGCTCGTTTTTAAACCCCAACCCCAAAAAACACCTCCAAACAAAAACAAAGTGGTCTGTCCGGTGGATTATACACAGTGTATCCTTATGTATTTTGACCTGCTGAATCCGGATTCGAAGTTAGAATTGACATATTTTCTCATTTTTCATCTCTAACCCCGAAAAACACACCCCCAAAAAAATGGTTTGTCCAACGGACCAGACTAGTGTATTCTTATGTATTTGGACCTGCTGAAATCGAATTCGATGTCAGAATTGTGAGACTGACTCGTTCTTCACCTCCAGCCTCAAAAAACACCCCCAAAACAAAAACAAAGTGGTCTGTCCGGCGGATTATACTAGTTTATCCTTATGTATTTTGACCTTCTGAATCCGGATTCGAAGTTAGAATTGACAGTTTGGCTCGTTTTTCACCCCCAACCCCGAAGAACACACCTCCCAAAAAAATGATATGTCCGGCAGACCATACCAGTGTATTCTTATTTATTTAAATCCGCTAAAACCGAATCCGAAATCAGAATTGTCAGATTGGCTCATTTTTCACTCCTAACCCCAAAAAACAACCTCAAAACAAAAAGAAAATAGTCTGTTCGGCGGACTATATCAGTGGATTCTTATGTAATTTGACTTGCTGAATCCGAATTTGAAGTCAGAATTGACAGATTTGCTCGTATTTTACACACACCCCCAAAACAAAAAGAAAATGGTCTGTCCGTCGTACTATATCAGTGGATCCTTATGTAATTTTACCTGCTGACTCCGAATTCGAAGTGAGAATTGTCAGATTGGCTCGTCTTCAGCCCCAAAAAACACCTCCCCCCACAAAATCGTCTGCCCCGCGGACCATACCAGTGTATCCTTATATATTTGGTAAGGATACACTGGTATGGTCCGCCGGACAGACCACTTTCTTTTTATTTTGGAGGTGTTTTTCCGTGTAAGGGGTTAAAAACGAGCCAATCTGTCAATCCTAACTTCGAATCTAGATTCAGCAGGTCAAATACATAAGGATACATTGGTATAGTCCGCCGGACAGATCGCTTTGTTTTTGTTTCCGGGGTGTTTTTTTTTGGGGGGGGGGGGGGTGAAAAACGAGCCAATCTGACAATTCTGACTTCGGATTCAGTTTCAGCGGATCCAAATATGTATTTGGACCCCACGAGTACACTGGTCTGGTCCGCCGGACAGACCACTTTTTTTGTGGGGCTATCCCAAGCAGCACAATTAGTTTATTTTACCAGTTTAAAGCCACAATAACCTAAGATAGTTGATATAACGTAATTGCAACCATTGCTTTTAACTTTGAAGGCATATGGACTTAATAGTAATTTAGTAAGCAATATTTAGGTAATATTTTCTTAAGAAATGCCTGATAAAGTCACATTGACTTTAGTGTAATTTACAGGAAATATTTACGTTATGTTCCTTAAAATTTAACTTTAAAGTTAAAGTGCATATTGAGGTGTATGTGTAAGAAAATATTACATAATTTTAGACTAATTTTTTAACTTTGGAGTCGCTGTCTTTTGTCTGAATAAAAACAGGGAAATTTTACCAATTTTTTACGTAAGTATAATCTGAGTTTTGTCTTGCTCTTGTAGTCAGATTTAGGTTAAAACTTTAACCTCATAGTCACAACTAGTTCCAATTTTAGGTAAAATTTGCCCTAATTTTACTTCCCCACTAACCTATGTGTTTAACCTAAAGGCAAATATTACTTCATAAAATGCCCTGAAAGTTATTTTTACTTAAAAATAGAATTAGGTCCCTTCCCTGGGAGGCAAAATTACGTTTTCATTGTCTAAATTACTTTAAAGTACTATAATTACTGATTTATGTTGATGCCCTTCCCAGTGTCAACTGTACTTTATTAGTGGGATAGTATCCTAATTTGCAACCTTATTATTAGCAGCAATTTATTTTGTTGTTGGTTGGGTTTTCTGTTTTCGTTAAAAATGGAGGTGTTTTGTTTTAGAGAAAATATTCTATAGCCAGTCAATCTTTAGTCGGTACAACTGAAAAGTACATAAGCAAATAGGACATAATTATAATTATATTGAATATTCCGTGCACTAAAGATACTTGTAATTAGATTTCAACTTTTCTATCACCGACTTGTTTGCATTCCAAGTAATGACTACATTATATCAGGTAAAACAATTGTTAATATTTCAGAGAGTTTAGTACAATATAACTATTTTTTTTTTCTCTAGATTTCAGTGCTTAGTTTGCAGAATAAAAAGCAAAGTGAAGTTCAGTAGTGTTAGTAGTGTAACTGAGTGACTTTATTTGGATTGTATTCAGTTTCCTGAATGTACTCACTGAAGAGAAGTTGTAAAAATGGTTTTAATCTATACCTATGAAAGAATTTAAGTTGATAGATATGGGGTAGTAGTAATATGGAATTAAAAAACATGTTTCGTATGATGTGTTTTCTGTTAATACATTTATTTGAATAAGAAAAAGTATTAAACTAACCAACTAACAAAAGATTTATTATTTTACCTGAAATATTTTTAAATTCCAAATTCACCGAATCCGTGATGTGATCATGTTTTTCTATCAAATGCAAACGCAAGTCGTTAATAAAGTTTTAATACAATTTGCACTCTAAGCACAGGTATCTTTTGGGCACCATATATTTGATATAATTAGGTACGCCGGATTTGTTTATTTATGCACAATTCTGTTGTGCCGATTTAACGCTGACTGGCTGGAGAATACTTTCTCACATTCAAAACAAAACACATCCACTTTTATTGATAAAATACAAGAGAAAATTGAATGAATAAACCACAGACTCACAAAACAACAAATTGCAGCCAAAGAAGTTTGAGGTTAGACCTTAGAAACAGAAATGACGTCATGGTACGAGATGCTCAATTTACCGCCTTCTCTAACCTAATATGGGAAATATGACCAATTTAGTTCTGCATGAACTTTAAAGACTTTACAATTTTGAAGACTACAAAATTATTTTAACCTATATTGGTCTCATTTAACTTTAAAGTAAATAATATAAGTTTTAACACTTCCTCTCAAGGAAAAACGCTAACGAGGTCTAAAATATCGGGAGAGAATACTTCGTCGCGTGGCACTATGTTCGCCATATTTTTCAACCAGCTGTAAGAGGCCATTTTACGATGAAATTTTGATGAGTAATTAATTGAAGAAAATCATTAATATAAGGTTACTTAACAGATATAAAGTGCAATATTATCATATTTTATGCTCCAGAAAAGTCCTGCAGGGCAATTGTATAGGCTTTTACAAATATGTTTAAAATACATTTAAGCTAAAAAAAATATGTTTTCTTTAAAAACGTAAAATACTTGAGGCCCCTTTAATATTCCGAGGTAGAATGGATATATTTACAATGAAAATTGTTTGGCAGTAAAAAAACACACACAGAGGAGGAAGTGGACATATTATTTCACAACTACGTATGACATTATATGATGTACTCCTACTCCATCATTGTAATAGAGATGTCTGATGGTTTCTAGTTATGTCTTTGCTGCTTATGCCTCGTGACTTATAAGTAAATCATTATTGTAAATAAAACCTTATTAGTTATTTCTGAGAAAGAAAGACTGCAGTTGAAAGAGGATAACTGGTTTGGTAGATATTACCTATTAACGACCACAATTAAACAAAATTTTTACGTTTAAATTACCTGTTCAGGGAAATATGTTCTATAACCAATAGGTCATTATAACTGAGCAGCCTTATTTTAGAGGTATTCATGACGTCGTCTCATCCCCATTTGCTTATATTTTACGTAAATTTTAAGTCAATTAGGTTAGGTTAAACGGGAAAACGGGACCAAAACGAGGGCTACATTACGTAATTCTGACTTAAGGTGCTACTTGGGATGTAATTAATGATACCATTCTATATGATCAATTAGATATGATTCGTAGTGGTCAGGCTCGTCGGCCACGTTCGACTGCAACTTCTATTCGTTTTCCTCCAAAACGGTACGTTAACTGGAAATATAGTCCAGTCAACGAATTTTCAATATGGGGGGTGTAGACTACATGGAGGGCGGCAGAATTTTTTACTTTAGGTATGGGTTGGATCCCAGACCCTAGGAGGTCAGCCTTGCGGTGGGGCTTCCGGAAGGCCCTAAATTTTGACTTTATTAGGTTTTTCGCTTATAACTCGAAAACTATTGGTCCTAGAGAAAAAAATATTCTTACCTTTTTGAAAGCTGAAATTTCCTATATTTTTTTAATACAACGAAAAGTTTCTATGTTCAACCGTTCTCGAGTTATCCGCTTCTGAAAATTGATTGGTTTTTTCTTTCTTTAAAAAAGCATTAGCTAATTAGCTATTAGCCAATTATATATAAATAAAAGTAGTTCAAACCATTATATTGTGTTGCATAGAAAAATTTTTCGCGTACGACGTATTGTTTCCGAGTTATAAGTGAAGAATCGAAAAAAGGGACCTTTCCATCCCCCTCCTCTTTCAAGCGACAGAGCTAGGGGCGGGAACTTTTAGTATGTTTACCTCCTAACTACCCCAAATACATTCCTGAAGAGGAAAATTCTATACTCATTCGGTGACTGGACTAATACAAAAGCAGCATTATTTTCGCGTTTTAAGATTAGGGTTACATATTAGGAATTTTAAAAAACGGAGAAAGCGTAAACATTAGAACTTATATTCTAAACATTCCCAAGCTCCTTTGTTACAAGAAGGAACAAATTACAAACCAACACAAAGTATACATTTGATGGTTTTAATATTCCGACGTTGTAGAGCATAACATGCCTGGAATATCAGATGCTTAAAGTTTACGTTCGGGCACAATACCGATGTTTTAAAATCCTACCTTTAAACTACCGCTATAAGGTGCTACCGGTTATAGCTTTATGTTACAGGCGATCGTCTACATAAGATATTTATCTCTAGGGGTCCCCGAAGTTAACCAAAGTATACGTCGTGGTCGGCTCCGTGACACTTAAACTTTGTTAATTTATCGCCAGGCTAGCCGCATAGTTTAATAATTCCGCCTAAATAGTTTTTGCAATTTGCTTAATCGGCTACGTGGTTATATGTAATAAACTTGAACAACGACGTCGTAATTGACCACAGATAGATTAGGGAAATCGGTCATGTATATGGGATGTCGTCCCTTGTAGCTTACCTGCCTTAAGATCTAATGAATATTCATAGAATATTTGGCCAGGGGACATAGTAGAAATAGAATAATATACAAAAACATAATTATATCAATGCTGGAAAAGACATGAAAACACATTTTTTTTATTTCTCACTTAGTGTCCCGTGCGTTGTTAGAGATATTCATTCATTCATTCAAAAAAGCATTTTAAAATATACCATGTGAGAAAATTTTTAATTTTTAAAGAAAAAAGTGGTATTGCAACAAAAACCTGTCAATGTTATAATAATTTTCATTATGAGCGACGTTTATAAGCATATGAATTACACGCTACAAATATATCATATTTATCAAATGGTTTAAGACACTTATGTGCAAAAGTTTGATTGTCTTAAAATAATTGTCGAAATTGGGCACACAATGGTTATGATGTTTCAGTTCATGATCCATCGGATCTATCTACAGGGTGTCTCATTAATAATTGGTCATACGCTAACTGAAGAATTCTTAGCCCAAAATATGAAGATTTAACCAAAAACACGTCGATAGAATGTACCTCCTTACTGAGTTATAGGGTGTTGAAGTTAAAATTTAAAAAATTACTTTCGCATATTGCATACATTTATTTATACATTTTGAAATTACTTAATATTTCTTTACCATATTTGGTTGATTGTGTAAGGGTAGAGGGGGGGGGGGGGGGTGTGAAGGAGTTTCCCCTCCATAATTTGTACGCCACAAAAGATCTCCTTACTAGAAAAAATATGGCTGTTTTTTAATAAAATTGGCAGCATTCTATACTTGTTGCCATAATTTCTGACGACTGTAGATCGCTTGCGCATAAACTAACGATTTCATATGTCCGCAAATGTAGAGATCAAACGGGTTTAAATCTGGGCTACGAGGTGGCCATTGAAATTCGCTTCCTTGGCCAATCCATAATGGGAAAATTGTTCATTTAAGTAACTGTGGACTGTATTAACATAGTGAGGCGGGGCCCCATCTTGTACGAACCAGATATTCCTCCTTAAATTTGATGACAAAGTTTCCAGCTCATGAAAAAAATCAGTTTTAAGAAATTCTAAATGTGAATTACCGTTCAAATTTATTGGCAGTTCATATGAACCCAACAGACAATCTCCTAAAAAGCCACGCCACACATTAATTTTAAATTCATGCTGCAAATATGATTCTCTGTGTAAATGTGGATTCTTAATATACCAGATATGAGCATTTCTCCAATTAAAACTTCTCTGCGGGTGAATGTGGCTTTGGCGGTAAAAGTAATATTTTTAATAAAATTAAGTGTTCATTTTGTTTACTTCGAATAAATTGTGAAAATTCCACTCGCTGAGAAAGATCCTGAACAGGGGTGAAACGATATGGTTGCAATTTTGACTTCGTGAGTATTCTGAAAACTGAAGCATTGCTTATTCCAACAGCTGCTGATAAACGTCTTGTACTTAGATGGGGACCTTCAGCAATTCTTACTAAAACGGCATCCTCTTGATCGACACCGACACCGCTCGTAAACATTTCTAAAAGGTTTGTGATTCGATTGAATTCTGTTGGGATATAATTCCAAATATCTTCGAGAAGCAGCACGTGCATTGTAATTTTCTTGTGCATAAATACATAATATGTCACGCATTTCCGTATTCGACAAATTATTATGACCGGATCATTATCAATAAATAAGTTTTCTGAACTGTTAAATAACTCCTATTACGTAAACTAACGTTTGACAGTTCTAGGAAAATTAATATCATTAGCCTGCTAAGTAAAAACATTATTGTTTCAGCTTACCTATGTACAAAAACAATAAGGCATTAGTTTGATATAGTCCTGTTAATGAATGGTTTCTAGAGGGGAATGCCATAATTGAAGAGCTAAGGGGATAAAGGTGTTATGTCACAAAAATACGTTATTGAGTAATTTAACTCGAAAGTTTTTAGGCGAGAACTTTTTTGTTATAACGACTATATAGCTTGCATTTTGCGATGATATTGACATTTGATGTACTTTTCAGAGACAAATAACTAAAGTTGTCAGTTGTCATTATTTTCGAAAATTTAAAAAAATTAATGTACATAACACCTTTATCCGTTCATAAGTTTCTCTGAAATGAATAAGGAATTAGTGAATAAAAGTGTTAAGAAATTAAACATATTTTATTATTATTAAAACATTGTACAATTTTTAGGTAGTCGGACAGTTCTACGGTTTTGAGCCACAGTTTGGTCATTTCCAAGTATGTTGTGATAATACGGCCTTACCATTCATTTATATATGGTAATTGTTCTTTAAGATTAGCCAGTTTTCCTACACTTAAGCTGCCCTTGTTTTCATTAAACACCGTTAGAGCAATACCGCCGGAATTTATCTTATGCATATTCCTTTTCTTTAAAATATCGACTTTGTAAAATGGAGTCATTTCATCTAGTGATGTAATAGTAGCACCGATAGGTGCCATTTTATACCGTCGCGAAAATAAACCTTTTCATTGTCCAAGTTTTTCTTCCTGTTGTACAAATTGAGTTTTGAGGCAATTCCATCAATATCCTTGAAATTATTCTTCATATCTATGACAACGTCGTCTTTGGGAGTTCTTAAAATTTCTCGATACTGGTCCGGAACGTAGATGTTTTGATGTTTCCTTAAAATTTTCTCGACTCTGTCAAAGTCTCTGTCTGAATCTAAATATGAATGTCCCACCTCCGAAAATTTATGGTCGATAACTTTAAATTCTCTCTTTAAAATCAACAACTGGTAAAGTGTAATGATATTGAAGTTTTTATTTTGTCCACCACAGGAGTCGGGCCATATTATAGTGTGATCGATCTTTTCTTGGAAATATTCATTGTAAATTTGTGAAAAGGTATGTAAGCAACTAACAATTTCTAGGCTTTCACGGCTGGCCATATCTTCAGTCCATGTGAAAAAGAACGTTTTTTTTTTCAGTATTCCTCAATGTATGTATGCCAAGATTGTAAAACCACGTTTGACGAAGGTAAAATGCTTTCAGTGTACTTAATTTTGGCAGCAGCATGGTCTGCTGAAGATCTAAAGTAAGAAAGCAAATCGTTCTATCTACTGCAACTTTTGCTCCGTCACGCTTTTTTTGTTCGAAAGCTAGTTTGTAATTTTCTCCGTATTCTTTAGTATTATTTCCAGTATCACATTTGGGAAAAAATGTGAGTCATTTCATGGTCTCAATTAAACAATTTTGAATACCATGGACGTAATTTGAGCATTTTTATTTGGTAGGCAGGGATTTTTCACAGATAACCCAATAGATGTAAGCATAGCGAACCCTGTAATTCTTAAACGATAACCTTACAAACCCAAATGACCTTTGACTTGATTGGCGTAATTATCATACTTATTATTTTTTCCGCAAGAATTTCGGAATTCGCCAGATTTGCCTTAAACAATTTAATGCTCTTTCAAAATATTGGGTGGGCAGAAGCCATACCAGATATCAGTTTTGCTCTTGTCATAAAAATTTCTACGGTCCAGCCCTCTTCTACTTGTCAGCATAAAAATGTTTGTACAAAAATCAACACCGCAAAGCGTCACTTTCCAGTATTTCTGATTTACAGACTAATTTGCTAGAATACTTTGGTAAATTCGTATTTTATTATTGCATTTTATGTTGATAATGGTTTGTTTTTAAAACATTATTAAAACTTGCCTGGGAAGAAATTGCCACTATGTGACTGATTTCTGCTGAATTGCCAAAAGGTATAAATGTGTTTACAGCAATTAGATACTCAAGTACCATATCGACTCTTGTACCATCTCATACCATTTCGAAATTGAACGAAATGAATATATGGATTAAAACTCTATAAGCACTATTTCCAAATATCAGCCAATTTATAAACATCTTACATGATTCATGAAATCGTTTATTCATTGCCATTTGTAATATCAGTTTACTACGACTGGCCATTTTCACTATAATAGTAAGAAACACTTAACACAACTTGTCACATTAATGTCAATATAACATAACTTTAAAAGCAAAGTGTTTTGGATTAAAACAATTTAATATCGCACAGTAATGGATAAAGGTGGTATGTGATCATGACACCTTTATCCATTAAATTATATAAAAACCATATGTACATAACACCTTTATCAAACATCAAAACGCATTTAGGAAAGGTTTATTATCCCAAAAACTTATTGAAATGGTAGATTATAAGTTAAAATAGTTGTCTGTGTAGAAATCTCAAAATTTTCAAATATGTCACATAACACCTTTATCCACTTAGCTCTTCAATTAAAAAGTGGCTATATGCTAATTTAAAGCTGAATAAATTTTCGAAAATAATATTTCTATGGTTCAGTAATGAATTGTAGATAGTGACGAACCAGGTCTTTCGCTGATACTATGCATCTTAGACCACTAATACTATCTACCAAATATGGTAAAGAAATATTAAGTAATTTTAAAACAATATGTGAAAATGATTTTTTAATTTTCAACTTCAACACACTGTATCTCAGTAGGAGGCAAATTATATCTAAGTGTTTTTGGTTAAATCTTCGTTTTTTGGCTAAGGATTCTTCAGTTGGCGTATGACCAATTATTAACGAAACACCCTGTATACAGGTATCACATCACCCAGTTCTTGAATTTTATCTAATACCGAATGATCTTGTATCTCTGGACCTTTTTTGAAGTTTGCATTTGCATATTATGTGGTCACAGGGATGTATTTTCTACTTCTCTTTGAATCCCTATGTTTGTTCCACAAAGAGCACACCTTTATATTTATTGTGTAAATGTACATTTTTGTTTTTATTCTCAAAGAAAGTAATTCAGTTTTATTTGGAGACGGCTCTCACTCTCTTTTTTTTATCAATCCTCCTACATTGTACATGAAACACAGGCTTCTTACTAAAAATATAAGTGTTTATTTTGTAATTATGTGCCAATGTAATTCAGTACAAATCCGTTCTTGTAAGAGACGCCTTATTTAAAGAAACAAAAACCATCCTCGTTAAATTTTGCAATATTTCGGCTTTTGGACGTGAGTCAGGAAGCAGCACTTAGTGCCCTAAGGTTGCATCAGGCATTTAAATTTAGACCAGGCGACCTGGTTGGTCATTTAATGATTTTGGAGCTAATCCAATTTTAATCCATGATCAAACCGTCTGACTCAATGCCAATCAAGCATGAGTTTGACTGCCTGTTTGATGTGCTGATTGGAAGCCGTCAAGAGAGCAGGGTGGAAGTACTGCGGTTGGAGAAAGTCACTCATCTGGTACTAAGATCACATCTAGATCTGAGATGAATGAAGGGGTTGGTGTGGGCGTAGCGGAACCTGCATACAGGCTATATAAAGCCTTTGGCAACACCCCAACCATCTTCCAGGCAGAAATCAATGCTATAGTTCTGTATACCCAGGAATTCCTTAACAAAGGCACTTGAAGATCAAAGATCCAAATACTTTCAGATAGCCAGGCAGCACTGAAGGCTCTCAGGTCCTATATCTTCGAGTCTAAAACTGACTGGGAATGCAAACAATCCCTGAAACAACTGACAAAAAACAACAAAGTTCCCTTGATGTGGGTGCCAGAGCATGAGGGAATAGAAGGCAATGAATTAGCTGACAGCCTTGCAAGAAAAGAGGCTCAAGCCCCATTTTTCAGACCCGAACCGTTCTGTGGCTTATCTAAGGGACACATACCAGAGGAGATACAAAAATGGGAAAAGGAACAAAAGAAGTCCTACTGGATGAATACTCCAAGATAAAAGACAAGCGAAAGGTTTATAACCTATTCGACAAAGAATGTCACAAGGCTTTTCGAAGTAGGAAAATCCAACCTAAGGCTGATCACAGGCCTTCTAACTGACCATTGTCCCTTGAGAATAGGAACATGGACATGACAGAAGATCACAAATGCAGATGTTGTGAAGCTCAACTGAGGCTGCGGAACATATATTTTGTTAATGCAAAGTATGAATCCGTATTAGGCTAAAGTACCTACAGGCGGGACTAATGCCTAAAGACATATGGAAATTAGCTCCCAGTTAAATCACAAGTTTTACAAAAAAGTCTTGGAATCCTGGGTGACAACCAGTTGTAGAGTAATTCACAAAAGATCTTTTAGGTCGAGGTGAAGAGAGGCCAACTCCGGGCCAAGCGAATCTACATAGTAGACTCCTCTTTTCAAAAAGCTATAGATGTCTTGCAGAATTATCCAAACGTTGTTTGCTAGCAAATTGAAGAAGATAAAATAATTGGGGGGGGGGTTACTGATCAGATATTTCTCTTATTTTTAACTAAGTAAAGTAACGGAAAAGGTTAGTTGGTTTTCCATTTCATTTTCCACGCACATTTTGGATATTAATTTCTCACTTCTTATTATATTATGTTCTAGTTATCTGTATGCTTTGCTGTGTTATCTGTTTGACTTGTTAATTACTATAAGAGATGGTTTCTAATTTGAGACAAATGTCAAGGACATCACATTTATTTTTAATAATTTCATAGAATTATTGTTACTCTACGAACTTACCGTATTACGAAATTAATTTGGAGAAATGATCTTCTCAATGTCTCCAAGCTTGTTTCCTTACTATAAGGACCCTTACTTTTCATTGAATCAGTGAGTTAGTGGAAACACAATTTGTTTCTTTGGCCCAGAATAGCTCAGATAATTTACAGGCAATTTCTGAAAGTGGTGACACACAATGTACAAGATAGGAGGAAACTGAAATATTACGAGTGCGTAGAAATATCTTAACAGGGACTTTTTTAGGTTCATAGAATGTCAAGAGATTTTTTATTAAAATTGTGGAGAATTATTTACTCAAACCGGGTGGTTCAAAAAGGCAGGATTAATTTGTGTAATTCTTCCCTATATAAATGATTATACTATTATAGTCCAATCAAATAGGTCGACAAATCAAAATTTAGAGGTAAATACTAAGTTACTTTGAAGTATTTGAACACGATTAATGAAAGAATTTTTTTTTCAACCCCCGAGAAGAGGTGAAAAAAATTAAGTGTTAGTTCAAAATTACTCAAAATGTGTAAAAGCTAGTAAAAAAGTTTCAAATAAAACTTATAAAGGATGAAATTATACATAAAATGATCTCTTGACTTTTTCTGGTATTATTCAAATTAATAGAGTTAGGGTGGTTAGAAATTAAGGGATGATATGTACAACTTTAAAAAATCATAGCGTGCTAAAAAGTTAATGAATTAAAAAAAATTTTTTTTCTACGAAACGAAAAATATAAACTTTCGTTTCAGAGAAATGGACTTTTTTTTTTAAATTGTTAATAAAAGTTAACAATTTTAATTTTTTTACTTTCAATTAAAACTACTTTAAACGGTGAAACGATTTTTTTTATACCATTCTGTTCATCATTTAATATATTGAACATTTGCTTTTGAATTTTTTTTTTACCCATCATTTTCAGGCAGGTATGAATTTATTTACCCGTTTAAATTTTTTCCAAACCTAAGTCACTGCTCTTGTGACGTCACGATAACTGAATAGAAATAAAGAATGCGTACGACAAAAATGAAATTGTTTCAACGCGCATGCGTCACATCTATATTTTTTGTCAAATTAGGACAATCGTAACAATTTGGTAGACATCTTAAATGCTTACAATATTGATTTTACTGTAAAAGAACCAACCAGATTTGCTACTAACTCTTCTAGTGCCATTGGCTATATTTGTACTAACTTAACAAATAACTTATCTTGTACTATTTTAGAGAATGGAGTGTCGGATCATACGAGTCAGATGTTAAAATTTGATTACAATCAACAACATAGTGCTGATAAGTTTATATATATTAGGGTGTATAATGACAATTCATACAATTCATTTTTATATTATTTAAGTACATAATCGTGGACTGAGGTTTACAATAGTCAAAGTGTTGATGAAGGGTTCGAATTATTTTCGAATATCCTAAAATATTATTTTGAAATTTCATTTCCTATAAAGAAAATTAATCTTAATCACTCAAGAAATAAGCCCTGGTTGACACAAGGCATTGTAAATTCTTCGCAAAAATTAAAGTTACTACACAAGATAATGATTCAAAATAATAATGAGGCAGACAAAGAATATTACAGGAAATACAAAAGAATATACAGACAAGTTATAAAAAAAGCAAAAGAATTACAAAACCAAAAAGTGTATTTAAATGCTTTAAATAAAAATAAAGCTGCTTGGAAGATAATCAATGGCTCATTAGGCAATAATAAAATGAACACAATATCTGAGATAAAATCTGAAAACAATACTTTGATTAATAACCCACAACAAATAGCAGAAAATTTTAATAACGTTTTTATTAACACACCAAAGAAAATTAGTGAAGAACATCAAAATGGCGCATATAATTTCGCATTTAGTTTACCAAAAAATTATTCCACAATGTTTCTCGGACCTGTTACTGAGAATGTTATCTATAAGACAATAACGGACTTAAAAAATTCAAACTCGTGCGGAATTGACAACATATCTTCCAAAATGTCTGTGAATTACTTAGTGTACCCATTAACATTTCTTATTAACTACTCTTTAGAATCAGGTATATTTCCTAAAATATTTAAAACGGCAAAAGTTATACCTTTATTTAAGAAGGGGGATCATTTATTACTAGAAAATTATAGGCCAGTGTCTTTACTTTGTTCAATTTTTAACACAGCATGACATCTTAAGCAATTCTCAACATGGTTTTAGACGAGGCAGAAACACGCAGACTGCAATATTACAATTTATTAATAAGCTGTATGATAATTTAGATATTAATAAAAAATGCGTTGGTCTTTTCATGGACCTTAGTAAAGCGTTTGACTTAGTAAGTCATTCTTTACTGAGCCAAAAATTATCCCAGTATGGTCTGCGAGGCAAGATACATGATTGGCTGCTTTCGTATCTTGCGGATAGAAAGCAGTTAGTTGAGATTGATGGCGTAAAATCTAATGAACAAAGTGTCAAAATTGGTGTGCCGCAAGGATCCGTTTTAGGACCTTTGTTATTTTTGATATTTGTTAATGATTTGCCATACTTAGATAATAATAATAAATTAACAATGTTTGCAGACGATAATACATATTTAATGTGCGGCTCCTCGATAGATAATACAATACACTGCAAAATGCAATAAATAACTTTGTAGAATGGTTTAAAAATTCTGGACTATATCTGAATACAACAAAAACAGTTTTTATAAATTTCACTCCGAGAATTAACATAATAAATTATAGTCATTTATTAAAAATTGAACATAAAACCATCGAGCAAGTAAATAATACAAAATTCTTAGGAATATATATGGACAATGCCCTTAATTGGAAAAAACATTCCGACTTTTTGTGTAATAAGTTATCATCATTATGTTTTGCCTTATATAGATTGAAACAAGTTGCAAATAAGTCAATAGCACTAACTTTTATTTTTCACATATATTGTCACGTTTACGATATGGTATCGTATTTTGGGGTAATTCTAGTAAAATGCATAGAATATTTAAGGTTCAAAAAAGGGCAGTGCGAAATATTGTTGGTTGTAAGAGAAGTGAATCATGCAGGCCACTTTTCGAATCATTAAAGATAATGACGTTGCCGTGTATTTATATTTTAGAAATATTAATATTTGTTAAAAGCAATCCTTCACTGTTCATTTCTAATAGTGATTATCATACTTACGAAACTAGACATAATGAACTGTTAACCATACCAGGACATAATTTAACATTATATGAAAACTCCCCTAAATATATGGGTATAAAATGTTTTAACAAACTACCTGATGCATTGAAATCCATTAACAACATTAAAGTATTTAAGAAAATGGTATCTAATTATTTATTAGAAAATGTATTTTATTCCTTTTTGGAATATCTTGATGCTTAACTAGTTATATACTTCTGTTTTTATTATGCTAAGAGTCTATATTATGTGTTTTTATTAATATGTGTCTTGTTTATCTTATTTTTGCATAATCACTGCTACTGTTTGTATATTATAATTAAGTTTTATGTGTCTTATACTGATTTTGTTTTATTGCTTTTATTCTATTGACATGTCCTATGCCATTGTAACATGGTCTTTTGGAAATAAAGAGATTATTATTATTATTAAAAATTTAAACAGGTAAATAAATTCATACCTGCCTGAAAATGATAGGTAAAAAAAAATTCCAAAGTAAACGTTCAATATAATAAATGATGATATATAAAAAAAATCGTTTCCCCATTTAAAGTGAGTTTAATTGAAAATAAAAAAATTGAAATTGTTATAACTTTTTTATTAACGATTTTAAAAAAATCCATTTCTCTGAAACGAAAGTTTATATTTTTCTGAGTAAATGGAAAAAAAAAATTAAATTCATTAACTTTTCAGCATGCTATGATTTTTTAAATTTGTACATATCATCCCTTAACTTCTAACCACCCTAATTCTCTTAATTTTAATAATACCAAAAAAAGTCAAGAGATAATTTTTATGCAAAATTTCATACTTGAAACTTTTTTTACTAGCTTTTACACATTTTGAGTAATTTTGAAGAAACATTTTATTATATTTTTTTTCATCCTTTTTCGGGGGTTGAAAAAAAATTTCTTTCATTAATCGGTTTCAAATAGTTCAAAGTAACTTATGTCAAAAATTCAAGTATTTACCTCAAAATTTTGATTTGTCGACTTATTTTCAGTCGGGCGTAGGCGACTGCGAATATCTTTTTGCTTCATATTTTGCATACATTTTGCATACATTTTGCAATACAGCTCAATTCATTTTTCATAGTGTCACTGAGATTAAGTACATACCGAATATTTTTCATATTTATTATTCAAATAGACAGTCGGCAACACTCTACTGAAACACTCATTGCTTTCGTAATGTCCTTATTAAAAATACTTTCATAATAATAAGTTTTTATTCATCACCAGTATATAGTATAACTTAAAATAATTTAAATGTGTATAAATATCCAGTGATGAAAGGGTGAAGTTCATTTGTGTCATTAGAATGACACATCTCACTCTTCCACTTTACCTTTTTATATACTGTTACATGTTCTACTCCCAGAGACATCTATGAGAGTTCCCTCTAAGTTCCATGTAGAAGTAACAGAAAACAATTAAGTTAGTTAGTTCGGCAATCATCTCAGAGATGGTGTGCTGTGCTAACATTTACTGGAACATAGTGGAAAGATATAGGAAGATCCAGGACTACTTAAGTATAAAAGGAGAGCGAATGGCCGCACGGGGACAGTACAGTTCAGTTAGCAGAGTAGTTCAGTTCAGTAATCAGTTCAGTCAGTGAGAACAGATCAAGGAGTAAACAAAGTGATAAAGTTACTGAAATATTGAAATATAGTACTCAGTGTAATATTAGTGAAGTAATTATGTTTTAATTAGTACGCAAGTTAATAAATTAGTGTTCAGTGTTACCCTGGTGTTCCGGATCCACGATACAAGGTGTTTACAAAAGGGGTGTAAACACGTAAAAATACAATGTGTTTCACTTGAGAGTGTAATATCAATATAACTTT
Source organism: Rutpela maculata (assembly GCA_936432065.2). NCBI lineage: Eukaryota > Metazoa > Arthropoda > Insecta > Coleoptera > Cerambycidae > Rutpela > Rutpela maculata. The sequence continues at coordinate 65,826,837 of OW386285.2, read as the reverse complement.
ATAATTTTTTTTCCCGATTTGAACCAAATTTTACTCAAATATATAACAAATTAGGGTCTATTTATGACCAAAGAAAAGTTCGCCTTTTTCAAATAGCTTAAAGCCACCTGCGATACCAAAACGAGTAGCAGTCGCAGTCGGACGTGGTCAACTGAGAATACCTATTTGATTCATATTTTGCACGTACACAGCACGATATATCTTTAAAGTGTGCCACTAAAATTAAATACACAATATATATACATTCTATTTTCGATGTCGGTAACGCCTGACTGCAACTATCGTAATAGTCGGCCATGCTATTCTACGTATAAAATTCTCTGTCAGATGTCATAGTGTTTATTAGGTATTAGACAACGCCTGACTGCAAATTCTATTTGTATCGGTAATCTTATTAAAAACACCGTAACAACATTTTAAGGTAAAATTGTTATATCACCTAACCTATATAAAGTTCGTTCGAACCTGAAAGACGCACTGTACACAAATTATTTTTAATTTTTTATAAAAAAAATTGCATATAAATCAACTTTAAAACAGCGTATTGTTTTTTATACAATGATTAATGTGTTCATCATATCCCAGGGAATAGTCTAGACAAACACTCATGTTACGAGCACAATGTACTAAGTTTCATTTTTCACCATCAGCAGAAATTTAGAAATTACTTGCTTGCTAGTGTTTATCGTCAAGCAGTGAATTTTTGAAGCCAATATTATAGTCCAAAGCTTTTTCTTTTTCTCGTCATGTTTTTCCTCTTCGCAGCACTGTCGACTACTACACACTAGCGTTCTTTGAAGATAATAAATGAATAAATTTTATTATACACCCCTAGAAGCACAAAGAATGACAAATAAACTAATAAATTATTAGCCAATCAAATTAACTACTTGTGCGCATTATACCAAATTAAAATAATATTCTATTCAATATTAAATTATTCTTTATAAAATAGGTTTTACAGATATTATGAGCCACAAACTTTCTTAGAAATTAGGTTAATAAAATTTCATTACATAGTTTTAACTTAAGTAATATTTAATATTGTTATGTGTTTTACACCTCTTTTGTAAACACCCTGTATCGTAGATCCGAAAATTATAACACCAGGGTAACATTAAGCACTAATTTATTAACATACATACTAATTACAACAATTAATTTCTTTACTGATGTTACACTGAGTACTATATTTCAATATTTCAATCATTGTTCTCAGTAACTGAACTGAACTGAACTGCTCTCGTAGTGTGTGCATATGCCTGAGCCTTTCCATCCTGGGATGCTTAACTCGGTTTATCTTCTGGTGTTGTAGAAATGGCTTTGCTCTGTGGCTATCTGTGTTTTAGGTTGTCTCTGTATTTGTGGGTTTAATAATTAACTTTGTTGACTGTTATTGGGATGTAATAACGTTTTGTTTGCTTTTGTCCATTGATTGTTGCGTACACATGTGGTTTGCCGCCTTTGTTATTGGGTTGGGGGAATAGTGGTGGATGTGGTTGGGGGATGAAGCTGTTTAACATTTGTTTGAGAAGTTGGGTTAGTAGAGTGTTCAAACGGCTCTTTTCGTGGCTTGCTGTATTTTTATAGCTTATCTTTATTTTTATTTTTATGGTTTATGCAATTTATATTGGTTTTTTTTATTGTTGTTAGCTGCTGTTTTTTTTTCCAGCTTGCTTTGTTAGTTGTTACATACATATGGTTAGCTTCAAGGTGGGTATGACGTTATTAAATTAGTGGAAAATTTGGGCAACGGTCTCAAAAATTATCATTAGTTTGTCAGGTATGTTATAGCGACTATAGCGACTCACTCACTTCCTTTTTGTTTCTTAGCGACTCCATGGAAACTTCTCGCTTTTGGAAGTGAGTGAGTCGCTATAGTCGCTATATATGTCTTTGGCATTACGAAATTTGTGTATGGCTTGAGCTAATTTGTCAAGAATGGATTTGATGTTAAAATTTCTGAAAAAGTTAATAATTTCTCTAATGGGATTATCGGTCTCAGTGTCTAGGTCTTGTATGGGTGGAGTCGGTTATTTTTGGTGTAGGTTGGGTGTAGAGGTATAAGGTTTAGGCCAGGATTTGATCTGTGGGTTAATATTAGTTGCTTGTGAAAGTGGTGGGTAGACTGAGTCATAGGATGGAGCTGTTGGGTTGGTATTTATGCAGGTTATTTTCCTAGGTGGGTTGTCACGGTGCATTCTGGCCGCAGACGCCAAGTAGGTCGGGCACCCTCTACAGTTCGCAGGGTGTACCGCGCCGCAGTTAGTGTAATTGCATTCGGCTGCGTCGCATTTCACTCCCTCGTGCGTTAGACCGCATTTCATGCATCGCGAGATGCGGTTGCACAACATAGATGAGTGACCAAAGCATCTGTGGCGCTGGGGGATCAACGGCCTGATGTACTCCTCCACCCTAACCCTGATTGAACAGAGCTCGATGAGGGAGGTCACCAGGCCGGCGACCTCCCTTTGTACGGTAATAATCACTATGTCTCTGGGTTGTCTTTTGCTGTTCTTTGTGGTCATAAGAACAGCAAAAGACAACCCTCTGAACTGAACTGCGCGGCCACTCCTCTCCTTTTATAGTCTTACGTAACTCATTCTACCACATTCCAGCACATTCTACAATGTTCCAGATAGATGTCAGCACTTTTCTCAACGTTTCTGGATTATGACCCCGCGTGCGCTATCTCTGGGACGATTGCCCAACTAACTAATTTAATTTTTTTCTGTTACTTATACATGAAACTTTGAGGGAATTCCCACAAATGTCTCTGGGGGTAAACATATGTAACAATATCTACTGTATTTCTAACATCATGTATCGTTGTTACAGTCTATTTTCCCATTTAGCAATTGCTAGAATTTTAGGTACAACCTGCGTTATTTTCACACATTTTATTTTATACTCTATTAATACCAAATAGGTATTAATAGAGTATAACTGGTTGCATAATAGCGCTACCTCATGTTTCACGTCGGCCATTAAATGCGCTTTGATACAGAAAGTATGGGTGAGTGCATTCAGTTATTCATTAAGAGAGTGCATTGCAAAAACGCCCTTTTAAAGCTTCTACAATGGCCAGTTGTTGATTAAACCTTCTTTTGGTGGGTAGATTTGTGAGAGGACGGCCTTCGGAGTATATTATGATAATGTTTGTGGATATAAACGAAGTTAGGAAAATCTGTTCTAGATGTGGGATATACCGTAAAGTGGAAATTCTGAGCGTACCGTCGAAAGTGAGAAGAACTTGATTTTTGATATTTTTTTATCTTGGTCATGGCTTGCTAGAAGATTGAATCGTCTGAATACGAGTTTTAGCAATATTGTAAGTTTTGCTCCTTTTATGGGATTTAGTTTTCATCACGACAAGATTAGTCGTATTTTCATTTGGTTTTGAGTATCGTTTTGGGAAATACAGCTACGGATATGTCCGGATAAAGTCAATTTTCTACAGCACGTGGCGTTGTCTGAATGCAAGACTTTGGAGTGCCATTTTGGCAGCAAAGAAACTCTTTCAGCCCACATCATATCTCAGGTACGTCTCTGAAAACCCACTTAAGGTTGAAATAAATTTGTAAATTAGGTTATTTATTTTATTACAGGGCTGTTTGTTTGTTTGTTGGTTACTTGTTTGTTGATTTGTCTACTGGTTTGGTTGTTGTCTGGTTATTAAAGCTTTTTGTTAAGTTACGAGCATTGAAATCAGTTTGGTAGTTTATGGTTATTTGGAGTTGCTACGTTACGATTTTACTTGGAACTTCTGCGATATGTTATACACTTTACAAGGGACTTCCAGTCTGACTCTGGATTCGACTCTGGCCCAGAGTATGGTGCCCAGCTGATGGATTATTACCGGTCATCTTGTGTTTGAATGGTACTGGGGATCTCGTCACGTACCTCAGGCTCCACATAGATTGTCTGCCACCTCACATCGTGTTACGCTACCCTGGTAGGACGGAAAAAGGTATCTAGACACTACCAAAGGTAAGCGGAATCACATTACCTATTCTAACGAGGGATCCGCTACATGAATATTACGTCCACTGTACCGTAAAAATAATTAAGGGTGGTTTGCCCGAGTCAAGAGAGCGGACAGGACCGTTCGTCATAACTAGCATATGATTTTCAGTGACATTTTAGTCTTATTTTGCACATAACTAATTCAATAATTCAGTAATTTTGGTAAAGTGTTGCTCATAACGATTTTAGTAAATTTCAGTAAATATTTAACATATTTTGTGTAACGTTAACTTGCTAATTAAATAGCTTGACCTTATTGTACCAATAAATCTCAATAGTTTTGAACCATTTAGGTGTTATCGTGCCTTGGGTCACATGTAGTTATTTTGTTGGCACGCTCCTCATATATGACCGTTTGTATATTTATTAGTTTGTAAGATATATTGTTTATATTAGGTTAAGCGTGTGAGCCCCACTTATTAGTACGTTTTTTGTGAAATAAATATAGTGATATATTGTACTACGTACCTTGCTATTGATTAAATGTTTAATTAGAACGACGTTGTCTTTTATATCTGACCATCTGCACCACCCCAAATTGTCGAAACCACCCCCAAGGACCTGACTAGTCGGCCGTGTGAGACCTCTTCCTTACCGGTGTATTGCAGAGGGGGTACTGCACGTAAAACACTAAAATTTTGTTCGAGGCTAAGCAGCTTTTGGAGCCCCTTATATAAGTGGGCCTAGGCCCTGTAACATCGTATCTTCAATTTATTTAATAATATGGCTGAAATATTATTTATAAAATAATATTATAGTCTAAGATCTCTTACTCCTTCACTCATCTGCTTACCAGATGAAACGTATTTTTTATCAAATGTTATATATAAATGAATATGACGCGAATGTATTGCCTATTAAAATATGCTCATGGCTATCCTTAATTAAAAAAACTGTAATTAACGTTTTTCCTATGTTTCACTCAAATGCTTACCAAACGAATTCAATACAAATCAAAAGTATAAAGCATAACGAATATGTAAAAGTTATATTGCCTACTTGTTTCTGTTCACTACTATCGGGCAAGCAGGTACAAACAGGTAAGTTGATATAGATGATTGCACTGATCTGCTTGCCTATTGAAATATACATTAAAAGAAAGATAGTTTTATTACAAACACGATGGTATAGTATTGTCTGCAAAAATCCGTTCATGAGTTACTATTGCCAGGCTTCAAAGTTTAAAAATCGAAGCAAGCAAAGATGCGCGAGAGAGAAACACTGAGCGTACTATTCAGTGCAATCCATGAGGACGTAGCATCGCAGCTGCGCGTGACGTGCCCGTTGAATGAAAAAAGAGTGCGCATGCTCTCTTTACATGCGATTATGCGATTGAGAAGGACAACACTTCTCTGTTGTCGAAACATATTTTAATAGGCAATACATTCGCGACATATTCATTTGAATATAAGATTTGATAAAAAAATACGTTTCATCTGGTAGCAGATGGGTGAAGGATTCGGATCCTGTACTATTACTATATATTGACGTACGATAAAAATGATAATTACATGCGAGATTTCTCCCGAAGAAATACAAAGGTTTACGTTGGAAAAATAAATTAAACTTAGATTTTAACATGAGTTTTGTAAACTTTTCGCAGCTTAAGCCTTTCCTTTATTACATGGCATAAAACTTAGTTATAACGAATGTTCTAATGTAATGCAAATTACGTTAAAACTTGAGCTTGGTAGATAAGTTTGGTTCTGTAATTATTACTATATTAAGACAATTGCAACAAAACAGAAGTTAGCAGTGTAACATCTATCTAGAGTTTTTATAAAGCAAAACAATTGTATTCTAATATGCGTCATTCTAATTTGATAAATATCCATATTATGTGTTCTGCTATGCACACCTAGAGGACATTGGAAAATATCTTCAACGGAAAATATTTATACCAGTTGAAAATAGTATAGAAGTTTATGATAGTACAGAAATTGGTTAAATTTTTTCAAAAATTTTTTTAAACATAATTAGTCTAGAAGCACAATTCCGTATAATAAGTTTAAACTTGAACTGGCTTAAACAATAAGATGAAAAATCTGTGTATTTCATTCGATACTAGGTACAATAATAACATTTGATGTAAGGGGCTAGAAACCTCGGCGAATTACCCAGTAAACATGTTTTGTTTCTGGGATGTTTCTGAAATGTACGTATTGAAACTTGAAACGCCCCTGGAAGCACAACAGAAATGTTTCAAATTCATTACAGAAACCCGAGATGTCTTAACCTAAGAAACGTTTCAAAGAAGCAATACAAAAGACAGGAATTCAAATTATAAAATTTCAAATTTATTTACCAACAATTATATAATTATATAACTATAATATTTGTAATAATAATTTTCAATTATATAACTATATTATTTGTTTACAAATTATATAATTTAATACAATGATACATTCTGACACATTGATGGGAAACCATCTATATGAGCCTTGTTGGCGGTGTCTCTAAATTTAACTTTATATACAGGGCGTCCCAGAGCATGTGAGCGATCTCTCTGGTGCATACATTTTCGGCATGAATAAACATCATTTATATATTATATTCATTCCTGAACACAGGAAAAGCGAGTCTTCAATAATAACCTTTTCTATTGCTTGATATAATTTCATCAAAGGTTTGACGTTATTCTAAACAGCGGCCTTTGGAATTATGAAATGTGTTATTTTAGTAGCAGATCAGTAATGCCGGGGCTCAACTAACCTCAGAATATTCTGGCCTCAATTTTAAGGCCTCTGCTTCTAAGACTCTCTCTTCTAGAGACTTTAGTCGATTGCTTAAGAAAGCAATGTTCATCAAAGTCGCTAAAGTGAACAGTTTCCGAGAAAAATGCAGTTGAACGTTAAGAAGTAATTTTTATTTTAATTATTGCATTGCATAACGACGAATTGAAGGCTGCTGCACCTTCCAGAGTACCTCGGTATTGTTTCGTATTTCATAGCACTGAAACATGATTCATTGTAGCAGTTCCTCTCTGATATATACTAGAGTTGAATAGACTAGGTTATTAAGATATCCGCACATTAAAATGTAAAGGATACAAATCAGTTTATCGAGGTGATCAACCAGTAAAAAAATGTATGAAAAACCGCTTTTCCTAACTTGCGTCAGGTATGAATATCTCAGTACCTGTGAGTCTTTTCGAAAAAAACTACATAAACATATGGTCTTATTTTTAAACAAAATTTGCGTTCCCGAGAGATTGTCTACATGTTCTGAGACACTCTATATACTAAAGTACAATATTGGTAACTATTAGGACATTGAATTAATAGGTAGACTAATTTCGAATAATAAATTGATTACATTGGTTTATAAAATTTTTGGCACGATTATGCGTATTTTATTGATTACCGCTATTGTTGATACACCTTGAAAGTTGAATTTCCCACATAGTAATTCGTTTCCAGTTAAACAAGGAATTGATACCATTGTTATAATTCATAACGACATATGTGCGGTGAGTCAAATAAGATATTTTATGGTATATTGTGTGACAAAGGCAGAAAATGAGCATTAGTAGCCATTCCCACTCCATTATGAAAGGGGAGAAAAAATAAAATTGTGATTTAGTATGTGTACAAAAACCAAGGGCTCCACTCCCATTAACAGCCTCACTCCAAAACCCTCACAACTACTGCCGATGTGGCATACCGTTTTATGGGCTTTTGGTGAACATGGTTTCAAATCTTATATTATTGAAGTTCTATGAACAATTATTTTACTTCCACGTCCAGTGGAAATATAGTAACGACAAAAAAATTAAAAAAAATTTTTATTGTCCAAATAGGCTTAAAATGTCATGAAACGTCGAGATTTTAAGTTTAAGCGAAAAAAAAAATTTCTGTCTGTCGGTCTGTCTGTCTGTAACTTTTTTTTGTGCGCACGTTTACTCTGGAACCGTTTAAGATATTGACTTGAAATTTGGTACACATATGTACTTTAACGAGATCTAGAACTAGATTATATTTTCATCTTGTTCCGTCGAAGGGTTGGGGTGTAAATTGGGGTAAATTTGGGGTAGATTGGCAAATCAAGCAGGTAAGAGTCCACGAAATTGGTATTTAGTATATACAAGAGAAGCTAAGGTCTCAAAAAAAAAAATGGCATTAGCCACCCCCATTACCACCCCCACCCCCTTTAAGGGGATGAAAAGAAATTGTGATTTAGTGTATGTACAGGAACCAGAAACCTCAAAATATTTTTTTACTTCGTACACCCCCCACTACCACCCCCCTATCACCACCTCCACCCCACTACCGATGTGGGGTATCGTTTTATGGGTTTTTGGGGTAGAAGATTTCATATATTATATTATTAAAGTTCCATAAACAATTATTTTCACATACAAAGATTTTTCGTTGTGAATGACTTGGATAGAGAATCTGGATGTGGAAGTAGTGATTCCTTGGGCAGCGGTTTTTTAAGAGGCTTGGACAGGAAATCTGGATGTGAAAGTAGTGATTCCCTTTGTTTGAATAAATGTGCTTTTAAAGTATTTATTGCATTATTTGAAAAGGAAGGTAGTAATCACATTTTATTGTTTTTATCATTTAGAGCGCAGCTTCAATCAAATAATTTATAAATAAATATAAAATAGCGTATACGCAAATTTTATAGACATATTTATTTCATAACAGACAAATGTGGAAAAATAAATAACGGTTAATGGTTAGCAGCACAACTTTGACCTCATGCGGTTGCACCAGCTGTTAGCGGTGTTAATTACAGTCCATACATTTCAAAATTTTAAAACAAATATGAATGTGCATAAAAATATAAATGTGTTAAAGTTCGATATAATATTGTATTAAGTTTTGTTCAGAGAATTTGCCGACACACGGAGAGATATACTAACAACCTAGAAACGCCATTTATTCTAAAATATTGTGAACTTGTTTGAATTCAGGTAAGAAATTTAGAGGCAATTCATGGACAGAACTTATAGGTGAAATATTAGAATTATACTACTGGGGAATGTTGAAGTGGTTGGAAGAGGGGTGAAGATTGTGTCGAGGCTTGCAGGATGACACTTCGGTTTCTCAGATACAGCCGTCATATAGTTTGGAGATTTAAATCAGTACATGCAATACATTAATATAATCTAAAAATGCAGGTTTACATATTTTATTTTTTCACAAAATGAAAAACTGAGAGAATATAGTTGGAAGTATCAAAGATAAGCTTTTGGAAATCAATTTAATTGTGCAATGAGAGTTCTCCTTCTAAAAATTATTCTTTTTAGTAAAGTTTGTGCCCAAATTAATAGGGAAATGCGGATTTAGGTATCTGGTTTGGAAAATGTTAATAGCAATTTTATTTTTAGAAATCGAAACAAAGCGAGAAGCTATAAGAAAAGATTATGTCCCGAGTCGAAATTTTCCACAAACTTTGCTCACAAAGAATAAGAAAATTCTTAATGCAAAATAAAACCATCGGTCACAATTTTTCATTAATCTTTTATGGTGACGACCCTGTATAATTTTTTTATATCTTTCCTTGACATTTGTGTTAGCTGCTTGCGAAATTTTATCGTCCTTCGTCACGTATTTCAATTACTTTTTTTGACGACCACCCTGTATATTTTTTAAATATTTTTCTTTTTCTTCTCTATCGTCATCCATCACATTCTTTATTAATTTTATTACGGTAACCACACTGTATATTTTTAATATTTTTCTTCGTTGACAATTGCTTGTGTTAACTGCATGAGAAATATCGTTTCCCGTTACTTTTTTTAATTTTTGAGTGACCATAGTGTATATTTTTTTAAATATTTTTCTTCTTTAACAGTTGTGCTAACTACATGCGAAATATTACTGTCCACCGTCGGAGATTTTCATTAATTGTTTTTGGATGACCACCCTATATATTTTTTGAAATTTCATATTTTTCTTTGACAGCTGTGTTAGTACATGCAAAAAATTATTGCCCCCCGTCATATTTTTTTAACCCATTAAGTACCACTACCACAATTACTTTAAAAAAATCTAGTTTTTTCTCTTAAATATGTTTATTACTACACAAATAGTACTAATATTACAAAAAGAAAAAAAATCTTAAAAGAAAATCATTAAAAAAAGGGCTTTGCGTTTTCGCAATATTGGCAAAAATTGTAAATATAAATTATTTTTTGTGATACAAGACAAAACATTTGTAGTGCAAAAATACGTTGCACTTTGTGCAATAATAATATGTAGTGCTTTTGCAAAATTTGCAGGTTCTTCTTAAATTTTCCGGATGTTTTTCTGTCAAATGCCCAACATTATCAAACCGAATTCCATCGATTGGTTTCCCGGATGCACGTCCTCTTTGAGAGTTATTAGACTTCTCACATTTGCCTTTTAGCAATAATTCATGTACCAATTGGGAACGAAAATTAATTTGAGATTTAGGTTTTTCTGAATGCACCAATCTGTCCAATTTCCAGGCATTGACTGTAGCACTGTCAATCAGGTTTGAGAAAAGTGGCCACCACCATTTTTTCCCACGGATTCTTATTCGGTAGTTCGCTATACCATTATCATGTAGATCTACGCCTCCCATATGTGTGTTGTACTTATGTATCATATTTGGCTGATCTATCTGATTGTCTTTTCTTTCTTTACGATTGAAACGTCTGACATGCACTAGCGATTGAACAGATTCACAATTCACAACTTCGATGGTTCTACGGGACATCCGGCTACACGATTCTCTCTTACAGTACCTGTAGCAAAGGAAGCCCAATTCTTTCAGACGCACCAAAAGAAAGTGACTAGTGAAAAAATTGTCAAAAAAAATGCTATAAGCATTAGGTTCTGAAACAATACTCAATAGTTCTAACACAACACTTCCACCAAGTCCAAGTTCAGGATTGCGTTGCTCTTGTGTCTTGCCACCATATGGTATAAACTTTAAAAGGTAGCCGTCACTTGTCGTCAAACACCACAGTTTGAATCCAAATCTTACAGGCTTGTTTTTGATGAACATTTTAGCAGAATGTTTACCAAAATAAGGTACCATTTGTTCATCTATTGATAAGTGGTGTTTGAAAACCCCAAATCGCGAGTAGTTTTCATTTACCAAATTAAATATAGGCCTGAGTTTTGCAAACTTGTCATCTTTGTCAAGCACATTATTATTTGCAAGATGCAGATTTTTTTTTATGTTTAGAAATCGATTTCTTGACATACTTTTTTTATAATTTGTACACCTTTATCCTCATCTGAGGACCAGTACATACTAGTCTGAGGAAGAGTGTGATATCAGAATGCCTAAAAATTTTTCCAAATCTTCTATATCGAGCTGAAAATCTGGTCTATTATTGTCTGCAGCGTAAATCTTCGAATACCGAATAATTTCTTGCATTACATTTTCATTAAAAAAAAGCCTAAACATTTCAAGAGGACTTTTACCATGCAACTCTTCAGTTATTTTTTTTATATAATCTTCCTCATGCGATTGCGGTACTGAATCGTAATCCCTGTAATCGATATGTAACTTCCTTTTGCTCTTCGCCTTGATCTATTTTTACTTTTCGTTCTTTCACTTTTGCAGTCACTTTTGCCTTTCCTTTTTTCAAACTTTTCATTTTCTGTACTATAATTTCCTTATCAGTGATTTCTTCTACTTCACTAATATCCTGTAGAATTTCTACATCGTTGATTTCTTCTTCTCGAATAATTTAGAATATTCCAGCTATCTCTCCTGTTACTTGTAAATCACCAGTTTCATCATCGTCAAAATCTTCTTCATCGGTAAGTTTATCCACATCTGGAGGAATATATGCTATATCTATTGCTTCCTCATTTTCTTCAAGTTCTAAATTTTCTACAATATCCTCCAATTCCCTCATAGTAAGAGCCCTTGTTGGATAATTTTCTAATTTATACTGAAAATATATTTTACGAAATAATAAAGGCTGTCTATTTACTATAAGTAATAATACTTACCACAATTAGCTATTAATTTGAACACAGAAAACAATGACAATATGTACCAGTATACTTTTATTTGCTTGCACATGCACTGCTACTTGTCAACTGATGTAAGAGAACAAAGTAGGGTATTGTTTCAATTTAGGCATAATATGTCTGATAGTGAGGCATTCACAGCACATTCTGCCAATATTGCGTTTTCGCAAGGTTGAGATTTGACAAATAAATGCTAACAGATAGTGAAGTTTGATGTATTTTTACATAGACATGTTTATTACTACATCCAAGAGACTTGTTTCGCAGTTTGTATTTTATTTCAATGATTTCAAATAGAAAAGTTACATAGAAAATATGTTAGTGATGCAAAAAGTGCTAAAATTCGCTAAACGCAAGTTTAGATAAAGAAGCAGATATTTTCTTTTTTTATATAAAAAAAAATATTTTTAATAACTACAATCTTTTGTTTATGACCAACTGGTGTTCTATTATTTTATTTTTAATAGTAAAGTGTTTTTAAAAAATCATGTTCATTACATTGCGTTAACGCAATATTGGCAGAAGATGGGTTAATATTTTATGTTTTTATCTTTATGTTTTTATGTTTACCCTCTGTATATTTTTCATATTTCTCTTCCGTGGCAACTATGTTAACTACGGGCCAAAAATTAATGTCTTCATATTAAATATAAGGTCTGAATTTCAATAAATGATTTAAGTATTCTCAATATTTTTGTTTTCTTTAAAATGCTAGGAATCCTATCATGTAATTCAATACTTCGTCAGGATTAGCCAGAAGAGCAATTATTTTGATATAGGTTCCCCAATAAAGAGTGTTTTAAAGTGTTTACCTAACAGGTATATTAGCATGACTATACTGTGGCACCAATGTACAGGGTTTTCCAGCTCTATTTAGACAAGCATTATCTCGGAAACGGTTAGACATAAAAAGAAATGTTTCATATTCTGTTCAAAAAGACACATTTATCCAGTATATTTTCAAAGTGCAGGGCGCCTCAAAAAGACGGCATGTTATGCAACTTTACTTTTTCAAACGGAACATCCTGTATATTTTTGCATTTTTGGATTCTCTTTTTATTTCCGAACAAATTTTATTAACCATGTTCTATACCTATCATTAACGGTTTACGATATATCGACGGTTTAATGGGCGATTAATTGGACCATACTTTTATGAAGATATCCTGAATGGTGACAGATATTTGAGGTTTTTGAGAAATATTATTCCTGGTCTTGTGGAAGAAATTCCAATAAATGGGCGCCTCACTACGTGGTGGCAGCAAGACGGAGCACCACCGCATAATTCCAACCTTGTAACACGCTTCCTTACTGAGAGATTTGGAGGGAACCGGATTGGTAATGGCCTGCACGGTCACCTGACATGAGCCCCCTTTTTATTATGGGGTCATTTAAAACAAGTTGGGTTTAGCTCCGTCACTCATCAATTTTTAGTAAATCGCGAAAATAATTTAAATTAAGAGTTTTTTTAGGTTATTTGGTTTTATTATTTTTGTTTTTTTGTTTTGGTTTTTATTACACTCAAAGAAAATGATAGGTAAATTCAACCAAAAAGAGCATATGAAATCGTGCCTATCTAGTTTCATAGTTAAATCAATCAGAAAAGAATAGTCATACAACTTTATTTGTTTTCGTAAACAAATAGTAGTTTAATAATCATATCTTCCTGTAACAAATTAAATAGTACAATGACATTTTTTTATGTTCACTAACCATTTTCAATTTGGTCTACAATTAAATAGTACAACGACTTTGTTTTTTGTTCACCAACTAATTTTTAGGTTGATCTACACTTTATTGTATGATGAAGTTTTTTTGGTTAGCCAAAATCTCAATATTGAGACATCAGACCACCCAAACCAAAAATTAGAGATCGTTTATAAGATCCATCCAAATATATCGATGATCCCTGAGAGAATTTGAACATTGCAATCATGTTATTAATTTTCTATAAATTCATAAGAGTATAAGATTGATAAGATGATTGATTATTGTCAGTGATTTGTATGTGGCGTCATCTGGGAGTAATTTCTGTAATAGACTACTTGGTAAGCAAGCAAATTTCATGGTAATTCTTTTAAAACTTCTAGAAGATGACAATAATATTGGTTTGTCTACCAAGTACAATAATACAGCGAACTAATACTGGGTTAGAATTACAATTCGATAATAGTTAAAAATAAAATATACTATTATCTAGTTTAATTTGACAGAATTCAACAAAATAATAGTCAGACGAACAAAATAATAGTCTTATTCATGTATTTTTTAAGTTAACGTTTGCTTTGTTGTACGACAACTTTTTATTAATTAAAATAACAATCACCTCTTGTTTAAAAATACCATCAATATAGTTTGGTTTAACAAAATTAACGATATTGTTAGTTAAACATTTTTTTTTGCTGAATTTACCCATACTATTTCTTTGAGTGTATATTTGGTTATTATTTTATTTTGGTTTTTAGGTGGCCAATGGAGCTAAACGGACACCTGATTCGCATTCAGCACGTCGAAATACACATGGGTTACCCAATGGAGTACCAGAAAAAGGCCGCTTTTTTTATTTTGTATGCTTTTGTAATAATTCAAGAATTTCGCTTTAAATTATATATTTTTAGGTGTGAAACGATTTGTAGTAATTAGAAGTATTAAAAACAACCTCTGTCTTTGCATTTGGCGAAAAGGTTTCTTTCATTAAATTCTTAAATATTTTGTTGCAAAATACCTAATAGAGTACACATAAATGGTCCTGTCCTGCTAATGCCAATAAATTGACGAAACGTGGACTATTTAAATATTTTCTTTTCACCAATTGGTCTATATACTAGTTAACTTTTACAATAAGGGTGATCTAGAACACTTTTGGAATCTGAAATTACTGCAAAATGTAGATTTCAAATTGGTCTGGTAATTTCTGAAATTACCTGCAAATAAACTTTATATATTAGCATAAATAGGTAAATATGACAATATGAGAACGACAGAACATTACTCCTTTGATTACTTACATTGCATTGTGTTGCAATAATGAGGTTTGAACAGTTTTGTATGCGAATGGGAATTTTTATTCAGTGCAAAGACGTCACCGAAAAATACCGCTTTCCTACTTTTTTCCAGGATTAAAAACTACTTTAGACAAAATTTACATTTTGTTGGAATATATTACATTATTTAAATTTTAAATTCTCGTTGGTTCGATATAGGGGGAAGATTTGTGATGCTGTAGGATTATCGTTCTATTTATTGTGTAGTGTAAAACTTTTCAAGGATGTAAAAGCGAATAAAAAATCATACATTTGACCTAATTATTTGTTCGGAACTGTACAAATATATTGAATTATACGTATGCATGCTTATATCTGTATATATCATAACTATGACATCTACTAGTTTCTCCAACCGACGCGACGTAGTAAATAAAGAGTACGCAACGCCGAACTTACTTTCTCGCGTAACTTAATAAATTTTTGTTCATCAGTAAATTACATAAATCTGAATTGTACGAGAAATACTACAAAATTGAGAGTTTGGAACTTTTTGCATCAGTAAACTATCCTTATACGATTTTTTGTGACAAACCACTAATGGTATATTATTAGGCTTATGAAGAATTATTACACAGCCCCACAAAAAAAAAGTGGTCTGTCCGGCGGACTAGACCAGTGTATCCATATGTATTTGGACCCGCTGAAACCGAATCCGAAGTTGGAGTTGTCAGATCAGCTCGTGTTTCACCCCCAACCCCGAAAAACACCCCCCCCCCCCAAAAATGGTCTGTCCGGCGGACCAAATCAGTATATTCTTATGTATTGGAACCTGCTGAAACCGAATCCGTAGTCAAAATTGTCAGATTAACTTTTCACCCCCAACCCCAAAAAACACCCCCTAAACAAAAACAAAGTGGTCTGTCCGGCGGACTATACCATGTATCCTTATGTATTTTGACCTGCTGAATCCGGATTCGAAGTCAGAATTGATGGATTGGCTCGTTTTTCACCCCCAACAACGAAAAGAACATCCCCCCAAAAAAATGATTTGTCCGACTGACCAGACCAGTGTATTTTTATGTATTTGGACCTGCTGAAACCGAATCCGATGTCAGAATTGTCAGACTGGCACGTTTTTCACCCCCAACCCCAAAAAACACCCCCAAAACAAAAACAAAGTGGTCTGTCCGGCGGACTATACCAGTGTATCCTTACCAAATACATAAGGATACACTGGTATGGTCCGCCGGGCAGACCATTTTATTGGGTGGGGGGGTGTTTTTTGGGGGTTGGGGGTGAACACGAGTCAATCTGACAATTATAACTTCGGATTCGGTTTCAGCGATCCAAATATATAAGGATGCACTGGTATAGTCCGCCGGACAGACCACTTTTTTGTTTTGGGGGTGTTTTTTAGGGTTAGGTGTGATATACGAGCAAATCTGACAATTCTGACTTCGAATTCGGATTGAGCAGATCAAATTACATAAGGATCCACTGGTATAGTCCGTCGGACAGACCACTTTGTTTACTAGTGAAATATTTTGTCGAACTCCTCTATATGTTTCCTTAAATATACAAGGAATAAGAAACCAGACTGCAACCAACAGCTATTCTCCGGACTAATGCCCCGCCGAGCGCTGAATTACGAGTTACAAGCCTGGCCGCGTTAAGTACAATAACTATGTATTGCCACAAAACGCTAAGTTTCGATTGTAATAGACACCAGCCGAAAGACTTATTCCCATTCAAAGGAGCTCTCGTGCCAGCCACCTCATACCACTTGCAGACTGCAGCTTCGAGCTATTGGCTCTCGTCAGTGCAAGGTAGGTCTGAGACGGCTGTAACGAGGCATTTGTTCACTCTTGGTACATGACGAGATTTATAAAACCACGACATGCAACAAAAATGACAGGCTCCATCTAGCGGCTGATATCCATTACGAAACCAGACCAAACGAAACCATCCAATAAGAAACCAGACTGCAACCAACAGCTATTCTCTGGACTAATGCCCTGCCGAGCGCTGAATTACGAGTTACAAGCCTGGCCGCGTTAAGCACAATAACTATGTATTGCCACAAAACGCTAAGTTTCGATTGTAATAGACGCCAGCCGAAAGACTTATTCCCATTCAAAGGAGCTCTCGTGCCAGCCACCTCATACCACTTGCAGACTGCAGTTTCGAGCTATTGGCTCTCGTCAGTGCAAGGTAGGTCTGAGACGGCTGTAACGAGGCATTTGTTCACTCTTGGTACATGACGAGATTTATAAAACCACGACATGCAACAAAAATGACAGGCTCCATTTGAATGGAAATAAGTCTTTCGGCTGGTGTCTATTACAATCGAAACTTAGCGTTTTGTGGCAATACATAGTTATTGTACTTAACGCGGCCAGGCTTGTAACTCGTAATTCAGCGCTCGGCGGGGCATTAGTCCGGAGAATAGCTGTTGGTTGCAGTCTGGTTTTTTATTCCTTATATATTTAAGGAAACATATAGAGGAGTTCGACAAAATATTTCACTAGTAAATATTCTGCCCTCTAGAAGCATATCTACTAACTGTGCCCATGTCAGGGCTACTGCTGTTTCGATTGTAATGGATATCAGCCGCTAGATGGAGCCTGTCATTTTTGTTGCATGTCGTGGTTTTATAAATCTCGTCATGTACCAAGAGTGAACAAATGCCTCGTTACAGCCGTCTCAGACCTACCTTGCACTGACGAGAGCCAATAGCTCGAAACTGCAGTCTGCAAGTGGTATGAGGTGGCTGGCATGAGAGCTCCTTTGAATGGGAATAAGTCTTTCGGCTGGTGTCTATTACAATCGAAACTTAGCGTTTTGTGGCAATACATAGTTATTGTACTTAACGCGGCCAGGCTTGTAACTCGTAATTCAGCGCTCGGCGGGGCATTAGTCCGGAGAATAGCTGTTGGTTGCAGTCTGGTTTCTTATTCCTTATATATTTAAGGAAACATATAGAGGAGTTCGACAAAATATTTCACTAGTAAATATTCTGCCCTCTAGAAGCATATCTACTAGACCACTTTGTTTTTGTTTTGGGGGTGTTTTTTGGGGTTGGGGGTAAAACACGAGCCAGTCTGACAATTCTGTCATCGGATTCGGTTTCAGCAGGTTGAAATACGTGAGAATACACTGGTCTAGTCCGTCGGACAAACCATTTTATTGGGGGGGTGTGTTTTTCGGGTTTAGGGGTGAAAAACGAGCCAATCCATCAATTCGGACTTCGAATCCGGATTCAGCAGGTCAAAATACATAAGGATACACTGGTATAGCCCGCCTGACAGACCACTTTGTTTTTGTTTTGGGGGTGTTTTTTGGGGTTGGGGGTGAAAAACGAGCCAATCTGACAATTCTGACTACGGATTCGGTTTCAGCAGGTCCAAATACATAAGAATATACTGATTCGGTCCGCCGGACAGAGCATTTTTTTTTGGGGGGGGGGGGGTGTTTTTTGGGGTTGGGAGTGAAAAACGAGCTGATCCGACAATAGTGATGGGTAAAAGCAGTTATTTTTTAATAACTGTTTCAACTGCTACTGCTATTTTGAAATAACAGTTTAAAATAACAGTTTAAAAATAACAGATCGATGAGAAGTGCTTACCGCAGCGCGCAGTTTGCAAATGTTATTTCAGAGACGTTATTTTATACATCATGCTGCTGTCGCTGCTGCTTATCTGTTATTTTCTCACCTGTTATTTTCGAACATAAATAACAGTCTGTTAATGCTATTTACAAATAACAGTTATAAAATAACAGGTTGTTAAATAGCAACTCATCTCTATCCGACAATTCCGACTTCGGATTCGGTTTCAGCGGGTCCAAATACATACGGATATATTGGTCTGGTCCGCCGGACAGACCACTTTTTTTTGTGGGGCTGTTCGTTCAAAATTTACGCATCGTTAGAGCTGTTTTTGAGAAAACTGATTTTCAATTTTTCAATTTCCATCAGTAATATAGGGAAAAATGAGAAAAATCACAGTACCTCGAAAAAAATTTATGCAGACTTTAAACTTTGGTTATAAGTATAAAATAGACCAAAGTTCACGAAACAAAAAAGTTTAGAAGTTTTACGGATCCGCGGGAACCTATAGGGGGTAAAAGGTATATTTTTAATTAAAAAAAAATCGATTTTTCTTTATTTTCTCGGGAAATATGACATTTACAAAAATATAATTCAAATAAAAGTTGTTTTTGGCAAAATTATCTTTAATTCGGTGTTTTTAAATTAATTTTATAGCAATAATTAACCGAAATATGGCGGATGGAATTTTTTAAAACGAGTGTTTTAAAGAGACAAAATAAATTGAACATCTAGGTGATGCTATATGTTAATGAAATACAGCATTTTTTAAAGAAAAATTAATTACTGAGCAATTACAATAACAAAAATGTGAAAACGCACATTGAATCGGCCATAACTTCTTTATTTTTTGTGATGTAGAAACAAACAAGAAATCATTTTAAAGATCGATTAACTACCTTTAATTTTGTTTCTTAGAACTTTTGATGGAAGTGTCACAGTTTCTAAAATATTTCATCCTAAAAACGGTCGGATGAAAAAATTTACTTTTCTCTTTATAACTCGAGAACCAAGCATTGCAGGAAAAAATTCCAAGAGGTCAAAGTTGAAGAGCAGAAAATTTCCTATTTTATATGTCTACTTTGCGAAATTTTGAGTTAGCAGTGGCGGAGTAATGAATTTTCAAATTTAGGGTATTTTTCTAAATATTTTGAAAAAGTGCTAAATTATGTTTTTTTTTGTCTAGGTAACTTCAATTTTAATCAAATATATAATAATACAGTGTAGCACTATAGGGCTATAAAGTTTTGAGGGTACTCTGTGGTGGGTATAATAATAAAGATTAAATAAACCAAGACGTTTTAATTTTAAAATAGGATTAAAAAAAAACAAACAACTTGTAAAGATCTTCTTCTTCATCTATGTCCAAATTTACAGCCCGGTTTAGAAAGTAATTCCATGCCATAGTGCATTTCAGGCCCTTTCGTTTGCATGCACATACTTTTTTACATCCTCCTGATGAATAAATACAAAAAAAAAATTGTAGAATCCATGTAGGCAATGTTTTGGTCGGAATGAATTGGCTGCAACTCTTGGTTTTTTAGACTCCAACCCCAATCTTGCGGTGGTAAATGGTTATTTAACAACGTTTGTACCTAAAAAGTTGAAAAGAATATGACCTAAAGTTAAAGTTGTATGATAAATCTGACTTTGACTTACCTGGTGGACAACTCTAAAAAATCTAATCTAATCACTTTGCGCTGCTTGAGGTAGGTGGTAATGTGGCCAAGTTAAAATCAGTATTAAGGTTTCGTTTACGTACGTAATGATGATAAAGAATGTATCTAGCACTATCCAAATCTGTCTTTAACATATGCTGCTATAAATAATTGCGTTGTGATTGCTTCTAATTTCTCCTTTGTAGCCTGAGGGTTATAAAATTCTTTTAGCAGGTTACCTAACTATTTTTCTTGGTGGTATTTACTAAATTAATTTTACCTTTATTGAATAATGCTGACGCGGTGTCACAACCGGACATAGCGTGCAAATTTAGAATATAAAACATCTTATAGGTCTCCCAATTTTTGTTGTAAGGTTGGTATGTCGGTTATTTTATTTGGCTTTGATGATTTTCCCGGACGAACCATAAACAATCTTTTCTGGCAATAATGGATTAATAACACCATGGGGTCTGTATGAACGCTAACTACTGCTACCGCATCTTCAGAAGAATTCTCACTATTGCTATTGCTGTCATTACAATGAGAGTATCGGCATCACCATCTGAGTATTTTACATTAATCCTGTTTTCAAACAACATTTTTCCGAGTTGTTTGTTGGTGCTATTTAACAAAAAATCTGCTCTTGGTATCCTCACAGCAGATAAATTCGAAAAAGATACAATCGATACTATTCTTTTGCCCGTAGACCTGCGATATTGCTCAACTATTTTGGTCCATAAAACCTCTTTTGTGCGCCACTGTATAATATTTTTGAATAATATTGATTTATCCGGTGATTATTACATACTTTAATAATAATTAATCCTAACTATAAAATATTAACATTTTGAATAAAAATATATTAAAAATTCATTGCTCCGCCAATGCTAGGTCAAAATTTCTAACAATAGACTTATTTTAGGAAATTTTCTGCTCTTCAACTTTGGCCTCTCGGATTTTTTTCCCACAATGCTTCGTTTTTGAGTTATAAAGAAAAAAGTAAAAAAAGGACAATTTTACCTCTTTTTGGGTGTTGTTTTGGGGGGACGGGCTCAACGAGTCACCACTGGGGTTTCAGGGTATATTTAGCACCTCAAAACAAAGCACCATGCCAAATTTCAGCTTGTCTCTAATTTGTTGAGCATCATGATTAATCAACCCTGGGCTAAGTAGATTAACTTAAATCTATCAATTTATATGAAAAGTTGCATAGAACCTTCTCTTCTCAAAATTTAATTCTTTCTCAGCTCCAATGTTTTTGTTTGTTTTTTTTTTTTTTTGGTGCCACCTCATAAAAAGGGGTGGTATCCACCCCCTATAAATTAGCAAACCCTCGCATAAAATAGAAACTTCTTTTTTTATGCATTTACTATTAAGCTGCCAAAAATGAACGAGATTTAATTCATATGACATTATTCAGAAGTTAAAACCTCTGGTATTTCGGTTAATTATTGCTATAAAATTCAATTCAAATACACCAAATTACAGATGATTTTGTCAGAAACAACTTTTATTTGAACTATTTTTCTGTGAATGCCATATTTCCCGAGAAAATAGAGGAAAACCGATTTTTTAATTAAAAATACCCCCACCCTATAGGTTCCAGCGGATCGGTAAAAGTCCTAAACTTTTTTGTTTCGTGAACTCTGGCCTATTTTGAACCTATAACGAAAGTTTAATGTCTGCACAAATTTTTTTCGAGTTAAAGTAAAGTTTTCCTGTACTACAGTATCATACAAAATTTGAGCAAAATCGTTACGTTTTGGAGACAATCGAGATCATCGATTTTCTCATATTAGTAAACTATCCTGATCTGAATTTTTCTGGAAAACCACTAATTATATATTATTAGGTTTGATATTTACTATCAGAGTACAAGATTTGAGCAAAATTGTTAGAGCCATTTTTGGGAAAATTGAGATTTAAATTTTTTTGCATCAATAAAAACTATCTAAGTTGACTCTAGATATCGAGTTTAAATGAAATCCTGTCATTAGTTTCGGCGCAAGGTTTAGCGACGATCATACACATACACACACACACACACACAAACATTTTTTTAAACCACTTTTTTAGTATCTGGAAGTGATGTAGAATCATAATTTCTCAAAAAGTCGAATTCTAATTTTAGGGCGATTACAATAATTTCTTCACTCCTAGTCAGTTATAACTCATAGCTCCAAATCATCTGGCTCCATTTAAATGTGAGTTTTAGTATTGTGATTGGTATCAGCTGAGAAAGCTGGTTGGCTTTTAAAAGTAAAGAAGTTATACACAAAAGAGGTTTTAATGAACACCGGCACCTTCGCCATTTTCTTAAATACAACCGATTTTGCTAACTCACTGTAGTTATTTTTGTAACAAGTACCTAAAATTATGTTTTTGAGACGAATCATACCCGGAATAGCCAATGAGTTCCAAAAAACTGATTTTAGGTACGTGTTGCAAACAACATTTTTTTTGGTAAAGGGCCCTTAAAACATTTAAATTTTTGATCAGAGCAAATATTTCTTGAAAATAGTGAGCTTCGAATTTTAGTTATCATGCGACCATAGTAACCAGATTATTTAATGTAAACAAAAAAAATTTGACGCGTTCTTTTGATATGTATAAAATGCATAATCCACAAATTATATCTGAAAAAGCGAAGGAAATTGTGTTAGATTTACTTACAGTGAAATCTCGTCAAATTTATGAAAAGGAATATGAAGCATTCATTCGATGGAAAGAAATGAACAACAATTGTAGACGAAGATACAACTATTTACATGAAAAGGTAAGTGCCGCTATTCTTTGTATTCAATATTAATAACATATGTAAATTATTATTGTGACTATTTTCGTATTTTCCTATTACAGTCGCAAGAAGTAAAACCATCTACTCTCTGGTCAAA
Source organism: Rutpela maculata (assembly GCA_936432065.2). Taxonomy (NCBI): domain Eukaryota; kingdom Metazoa; phylum Arthropoda; class Insecta; order Coleoptera; family Cerambycidae; genus Rutpela; species Rutpela maculata. The sequence continues at coordinate 65,803,695 of OW386285.2, read as the reverse complement.
ATATTCGATGATAAAAGCTGTTTTGTCTTTCAAAGAAAATATAGAAATAAGCAAATTCGTCAGAGTCATAGCTTTTTTAAAGCGAAATTCAGTAGGCTACGAGACCACAAGGTTAATAGTTTTGACGCGCCAAGAAATTAATATATTTTTGATAAATGCAGCCGATGAGAAGTATTTATTAATCAAAGTAAATTTAAAATCGTACTTTAACGACATGCATCAGTTTCATATTTAATTTCGCAGGTTGCTCTTCTTATTGACGTCTGTGGTGCATGTAGGCGCGAAGAGCTACATTCACTAAAAATACAAGATATTGTTCAAAAAGACACACGTTCTTATAACAATTACCGATACGAAGACCAACATTAATAGGCGTGCAGATCACCCCCAATAAGTGCTCTAGAAACTGAGTAACCGATTTGGTCGAGGTAACCACTTCTAACTTGATTTTTCTTAAAGTTAACATTGAAGAGTACTTACAGTAAAAAATTAGCCAAAATTAGTTGATCGGAACATGTAAATAATTGCAAAAAACTATAATTTTTTTATATCACGAATTTTGTTGAATTTCATCTTCAACTCGCGATATCTCGGCATATAATGAATATTTTTAGATGAAATTTCAGCACGACATTGTTCAAGTTATTCTTTAAGATATTGAATTATTCCGAACCCTTATTTATTTCACAGATGAAAATAGTGATTTTTCAAAATATTTCTTTTGCCAAGTCTAATTTTTTTTTTTCAAATACAATAGTTGTGTGACGAATTTTTAATACGATAATTTTTGACAAACTTATATTAAAGTACAATATTTAAAGATGTTTTCTGTAAAGTTTCACGTATTCATATATTATATATAAAAAGTTATCGCACTTTGAAGTAGCGTCTCCGCGCGCATGTTTCATTGTGGTGGTTGCCGTTCGTAGTTCAGGCGTTTGCTATCATATCAATGTAAATTTTATAATCAACTTTTCCAGATAAGCCTTTTTCAGATAATCATTTTATACGCGATGCTGTGTTGATTAAAACACTGTCCATATGACGATCCTGAAAAGTACTCTGGCATACTATGGTATGTGTTTTTTCCATCAATTGTCTGAGCGTTAATGTCGATATTATCGTTACCCTCTTGAATCAACAGCCTATTATTGTTTCTATGTAGAATTCCACTAGGTGTGATATCATTAGATATATTATCTTGAATGTTTATTACTGCAGACGTCAAAAATGTTCGTAGTTCATCATAGAGGACACAGAATCCAAAACTATGTAGAGTTTCCGTAAATCTCCGGCTACCGTATTCATGTTCAAGTTGCAACGTCACACCCAGAACAAATACCTATCGTTTAATTTCAATAGAATAAAAAGTATTAGAACTTTTTAAAAATGATTGTTTATCGTAAAAATAACTGCAAATATTCAGGTACAAATTTTTTTGAATGTTCTAAATCAAGTTCAGATGAAAGATGATACTCAGTTGTAGATGGAATTTTGTCAACTTCTTTCTTAATTATTTTAACTTCTTTCTTAATTATTTCAACAGCTTTATGAACAATAATCCTATCACTCAATGGTTTTATTGAAATAGTTGTGTCTTGATTTGATCCATCAGTTAATTTTTTTTTCTTGATTTAATAAATCATTCATGCTTATATGTTTCGAACGTACGATATCCGAAGTACCATTTTTAATATAAAATAAAAATCGTTTGCATTTTGGCAAAAGAATAATTTAATCTAGTGAACAGGTATACTTCGTCTTCTTCTGAGATACTTTGTTGGATTAAACGCTCAATAAACATCGTACGCAGTTCTGATATACAAAAGATTTTGCCACCAAGTAAAGCACTTCTTACATCGTTCCAAACATTTACTGCTGCATTTTTCATAAATTCGTGTTTATTTAAACTGCAAGAAGAAATTTTCTTCTGAGACTTTAAGAGTGGTGCGTAACACTTTTTATGATATTCAGCGATAAAGACTAATAAATCCTTCTGTGCCATAAGTCGATTAAGGCATGATTTCGATACTCCAGAGCTGCAAAGTATATATTGACGTATTTCTTCACCTTTAGACGTTACTCGAGTAAAATCGTCTTTCTTTTTTTGATCACCTTTGCAGCAAATGAAACATTGCTTTTGCCAGTTATACTCTGATTTATCACTCTTTGCAATTTTTTCACTAGCTTGATCTGATGCATGAGACTCATAACTTGGCCGTTTCAATGCTTCGCGTCTGTTTTTGTCTATGTATGAAATTCTGCAGTTTTTATGAAATTTTACTTTGTCCCATGTGTAAATCTCTTTAGCGTTGAATAGTTTTAGCGCAACTTCATCATTACGATCGGTTGCCGCCTTGACAAGAGAATTTATACCTTCTTGACTCATGTTTGTCAGTTCATTCAATGACACAGCACAATTACAAAAATCGCAAATTATATTTTCATCACTCATATTAAATCTTTTCAAGTAAACCGTGCTCATAAACAACATGTCTGCTGCGCGCGGAGACGCTACTTCAAAGTGCAATATATACAATATGAATACGTGAAACTTTACAGAAAATTTCTTTAAATATTGTACTTTAATATAAGTTTGTTAAAAATTATCGTATTAAAAGTTCGTAACACAACTTTTGTGTTTGAAAAAAAAAATTAGGCTTGACAAAAGAAATTTTTTGAAAAATCACTATTTTCATCTGTGAAATAAATAAGGATTCGAACCAATTCAATATCTTAAAGAATAACTTGTACAATGTGGTGCTGAAACTTCATCTAAAAATATTCATTATTTGCCGAGATATCGCGAGTTGAGGATAAAATTCGACAAAATTCGTGATATCAAAAAATTTTAATTTTTTGCAATTATTTATATGTTCCGATCAACTAACTTTGGCTAATTTTTTACTGTAAGTACTCTTCGATGTCAACTTGAAGAAAAATCACGTTAGAAGTGGTTACCTCAACCTAACCGGTTAGTTGGTTAAAACGGGGGTGATCTGCACGCCTATAAGATAGTGTTTCCCATGGTAGCTGAAGGTGAAGCTGTTAATCCCATGGAAGTGTACCAGAAATATGTTGACTACGACCAGCGAATGTTAAGCACGATTATTTTTTTATTTCCTATCGTAGAGGAAAATGCCCACTATCGTTGCTGAATTTCTTAAACTACCGAACCCGACAGAGTATACAGGGAATTGCTTCCGGCGAAGTTCTGCGTCTTTTGCGGTAGATGCTGAAGTCGATTTAATCTCGTTGAAACGGCTAGGAGGATGGAAGCAAGTTTTTTCACAATATTATTGTCTTTTTATTCTAAATAATAACTAATTCCAGGTCGTCTTCAGTGGCAGAGTCATATATAGAGGAATCAATTGAGAAGAAGACAAAAATTGTGCAGAATGTTAATGGGGGACAAAAAAAATGGAACCATCGAGTAACATAATATCGGTTACTACCACAATATCAAAGGAAATTAACATGATACCCTCAGGTTCGGGTATTTCGTTTGGGGGTAATAGTTTTGAAGGTGTTCAAAATTGTTCATTTAATTACTTCCACATCCAGTGGAAGTATAGCAACGACAAAAAAATTCTAAAAATTTTTATTGTTCAAATAGGCTTAGAATGTTATGAAACGTCGAGATTTTAAGTTTAAGCGAAAAAAAAATTTCTGTCTGTCGGTCTGTCTGTAACTTTTTTTGTGCGTACGTTTGTATTGTTGTACCATTAGATTAAATAAAGTTATTTAATTGTTGTATGAACCATTTTGCATTATTTACCTAAATGATCCTCAAAAGTTGCCATGGCAACTTTTTCCGGACTCAAATGAGTCCGTAAAATAGCTATTTTAGGAACCAAAGACAAAAAATATATCTTGATGTTCGCGGGAAGGTTTTAGGCACAATAAAGTTGAAAAAGTTAACTGTCCTCAAAGCAGTTACTAAAAATAAATGAGAAATAAAAGTTCTAGTTACCCTGTTAAATATAAAAATATTTTTTATTCACACTACGCCAAACATTTACAAAATGATATTTTAACCCATTTAAATTAAAGGACCCCCAAGGCCTATTTTCGGTCTAAGATTTCTAGACTTCTTGAGCAAAAATAAGCTATTTCTAGGTGAAACGGAAAATTTTCAAAACCCCCTCCCCGTCATCTTTAATTAGAGCAGATTAATAAACTATTAGTTATTATAAATGAATGGAATTCTTTCTGAAAAAATGGAAGTGGTAATATACAAATTACGCATGCAAAAAGGTCAAGAAAAAATGTTACTCCCACTCCTGCATACCTCTCTATCCCTCCACAATAACGTAAAAATGGCTTTAACAGAGTTATAACAAATAATTAATATCGTGTCCAGAAATGCTAAGTTGACAAAGTATAGCAGGATACTTTATTATATAGAGGGATGGTCACCCCCCCCCCCTTCTTGATCCCGCCTTGCACGCACGAACAATGAGAATTCTATTTCAAATACATGTACCTGAATGAGTTCCGATTATGTACCAGGTTGGCAGTACTCATAAAAGTTCAACATTGCATAAAAATGTCTCTCCCCTTAAAGGCACCAATTAACCCCTCCCCCTTCCCCCTCTCTTCTAACCATAGCATTTAATGGACATGTAAGTTATATATTTAATATTTAGATATCACTCCATTCATTTTGAACAACTGACAGTTTATAAAATATTATTTTGGGTATTCAGCAGATAACTTTCAAAGAAATCATTCGTTCCTTTCATATATTATTGATCTAAATCTGATCAAGCTAGAATATCAACGAGTAGTCCTCTTACAAACAAACTTGTCAATTTCTTTATACATTTACTATGTCTAACATTCAATATGAAAAACAAGAAAATAACCATTCTTTCTATATATTGAAGATCTAAGTCTGATCATGCCAATATATTGTCAGAAATCCACCCTTAAGAGGAAATCTTTCAATCTTTCTGAATACCCAAAATAATATTTTATAACAATGATGTAAGCAGAAATACAAGATATTTATTTTTTAAAAACTGACAGTTTAATTACCTGCTCTAATTAATGAAATGGTGGTAGAGGAAGGGGGGATGGAAATTTTCCATTTTACCTGGAAATAACTTATTTTTGCTCATGAAGCCCAAAAAACATACTTTCAAGAATTTTTCTTAAAAATTGTAAGGTGCCGAAAACAGGCAATAGGGACTCCCCTTCTTTTAAAACGAAAACACTGCATTTCTTATATATTCATATATTCATATCTGAATATACAAAGGATCTTATCGACACTTACAAATTGAATATGAGACTCTTTTTTTTTATTCATGAACATTTTTGTTGAAATATATATTTCTCTGCGTATATATTTTTATATATTTTATGTTCACTAAGTACTATTAATAAATTATCTTAAATTTATTTTTATGTGGTCTTATTAAATCAATAATAAATAAGAAAAGAGAAAAAAACGTGTAGAAATTACAATCGGTCGTGATTGACTATTTAATTAATATTTTGCTCGAACAAGACACAAATTATCTTTAGATAATAATCGGTATTAGGCGATTCCATGGCAGACCATGTTATATGTTTAGGTCATGGCCTGGATTGTCTAGTGGGCGGTTAACCCTTAAGGTGAAAGCTCGCAGTTCCTTTTGTTCTTGAAAGGTGTAGCACGAACCTGACCGACACCCTGTAAATTACAGTTTTAATATTCTACACACCTCATTTCTCTAAAATTATAATAACACATTGTTTAAATAAAACGAAGCAGTTCACACTCCTAGTAAACCATATATCTTGTATGGCTGATATGGTTCAATTTAAGTAGGAAGTATTATTCTACTATGCCGTTTACAAATTTTAAATAAAATCGTTTCTTAACTTGGCTCTAAAACTATAATAAAACGTATTTTATACAAAACACGACAGTTTACACGCCTCTGGTGATCACCTTGTGTGACGAATACGACCCACTCTCACTAGGGTACATTCAACCATGCCATTTTATATATGTAATAAATTTGAAATAAAAATTTTAAAGTTACCGTGTTTTAGGTATTCGCAGTCAGCAGAGCCTGACTGAAACTTTCATTTATTTCGTAACAGTTTCACAAAAGTACCTTAGTAAGAGATTAAAATAAATTGGCATATCAGTTAATCTATGTAAAGTTCGTTGGAATCTGAGAGACACACTATATATTGTTCGATATCTTGCGCATCTTGATATCTTTGTTCTCTTAATCAAAAACTCAGGAGCATTTCGCCTCTGGCGATCATTCTGTTGGCTCAATTTCGACAGAACATATTTCAAAATTTGAAATAAGAACTATAAGTCTGACAGAAGCTATCGTATGTTGATAGTCCACTTGAGGATCGTCCATTTGAGGATCTCTATCAAGAATCAGCTTTATTCGACCCCCATTCAATATCCATCCATAACCCCAAATCCATAGCCAGGAGAGAATTATATATTTGAAGAAAACGCAGACAATATCTATTGCCCACCGAGATTGCTGGTGTCAGAGCTGAAGATCGAAACCAGTACCAGGCTCGCTACCAATACACTGTAGTCCGCTGCGCTACCATGTCGGTTGCTGCTAAAATTTTGAACACCCATTTAGAAAACACCTTAAGGAATCTTCGCAACAAGAAAATATTTATGATATATGTTTCATCTACATTTGATTCTCATACTAGTTTTTTTTAACTATTTATTTAACGTCAGTAACGTCAGCCTGTTTCCGTCACCAGGGCCTATAGCCTACGCCAGGAGACGAGCTACCCCCAACCTGGAAACATTGCCGAACCACTTCTCTTGAACAAGAGACCGCCTGCTTTACATCCCCTCCGAAGGATGGTATATCTACTACGTAATCTTCGTCTTGAAATTACATAGCTTCCGCGTATACGCTAATATACAAGCCGCTAGAAGGTGGGACGAGATCGTTGTGTTTCCCTAAGTACCAACCGCGCTGAATGTTGCTTCATTGGACTATCGAAATACAATTCCAATTTTTTCCAATTAAATATTTAATTAACTACAGCACATGTCATTTAAATTGCACTTATTTCATTGTTTACATAATTTGAAATACAGTGAAGACGCCTCTACACTCGCTTCTATTAGATAATTTAAGGACAACAATGTTTACATTGTAATTTAAACATTAAGAATTGCTACAACAAAAAGTATTGGAATATCTAATCCAATAATAAATACATGTTGTAGTTACATATTTCTTTATGTTTGTCGAAATGATCAGATGATAGTGAGAGCCGGCGGCGATTGTTTGTAGAAAAAAATTATGACCAGCTCGTAAACCAGAGTCATGAAAAAAATATTCAGCAACTTACATTACAATAAATAAATGTCTCAGTAAGCGAAATGTAGAACATAATTTGATATGGAATCGGTAAGTATTTTCATTTCATCGATACGTACGTCGAATTTCTTTGTTACACAGAAACACGACTCTATACATACATAAACATAACAGTCGGTTGCTAAAGTCAAATAATGAAGATATCATATACGAACTAAGAATTCCACACAAAAGAATATTGATAAAATTTACGATAAAATCAGTTTTCAAATAAGATGAGGTATTTATCGTCAATAAATGACGTTATTTAAAAATGTCAGCAATAGTGTTTGTTTCTTTCTACTGGAAGATCATCAAATAGTACAGAACCTAGAGGCAAAAAATATGCAAAACTTCGGAATAATGTCATACTGAACGGATTTCGTTCATTTTTAGCAGTATAATAGTAAATGCTTCACATAAAAGTTTCTATATTGTGCGGGGGCTTGTTAATTTATAGGGGATGCCACCCCCTCTCAAGAGGTGGTTATTGGAGTTGAAGTAGAATCAAATTTTAAGAAGAAAAGGTTCTATGCAAATTTTCACATAAATTGATAGTTTTTAAGTTAGGTATAACGACTTCAAAATTGCGATTCTAGCTTAAGAAAAAGGTATTTCCAAACGGCTTTCGTCAAGTATCTCGAAAAGTATTACTTTATCGAAAAAATGTTACAGACCAGTTACAGAAAGTACAAACTGGGAATTAATTATATTTTTTGTTTATTGATGTAGGGTTAATAATTTCGGAGTTATTTAAGTTTACATTTGGCATTCAAGTGTTCATAAGATAGTTACTTAGATCGAGAGTTAAATATCTCAGAAACTGTGACACCTACGTCAAGGATGCTAATAAGTAGAATAATAGGTTGTTAATTAAGCTTTTAACTGTTTTTTTATTTGTTTCTGTAGCATAAAAAACAAAAAAGTTATGACCGAAGCAATGTGCGTCTACACATTTTTTTAATAACAACGTCGCCATATTGTTACTATAATTAGCCAGTAATTAAAAAAAAAGGAATTTCAAACACCGTTTCTCATTAATACATAGCATGACGTAGATGCTCAAATCTTTTGGTTTGTATACAGCACATACTTTAGAAAAAAATACAATTTAAACTATTTTCCAAATATCTCAATAAATATTAGTTTTATTGAAAAATGGGTAGAGACCAAGAATAAAGCTCATAAACTGATAATGAATTTCGCTTGTTTATTTCTTTACATAGATTTAATAGTTTCGGAGATATGAAAGTTTACAAATGGCGTCTGAACGTTTATAAGACGAAGAATGTAGTTTAAATGTTAAATATCTCAGAAATTGTGACACTCACGTCACGCATGCTAAGAAATGGAATTAAAGACAATTAATTGCGCTTTCAAATTATTTTTTACTCGTTCCTGTAGCATAAGAGATAAAGAAGTTATGACGGAAAAATGTGCCTATTTATATTTTTTTATATAAAAAGGTCGCCATTTTGTTACTTTAATTAGCCAGAAATAAAGAAAAATTATCTCAAACACAGTTTCTCGTTAAGATGTAGCATTACTTAGATGCTCAATTTTTTTTTGCTCATTTAAAGCACTTACTTTAGAGAAATATGCATTTTAAACTTTAAAGGCAATTTCGAAACATTTGTATACCAAATATAAACTTAAATATCTCCGAAATTATTAATCCTACATGAATAAACAAAAAATATAATTAATTCCCAGTTTGTACTTTCTGTAATTGGTCTGTAACATTTTTTCGATAAATTAATACTTTTGGAGATACTTGACGAAAGCCGTTTGAAAATACTTTGTTTTTAAAGCAATTTATGTAAAAAATTGCATAGAATCTTTTCTTCTTAAAATTTGATTCTATTTCAGCTCCAATAAATACATATTTTTTTAAGACCACCCCCTGAGAGGGGGTGGCATCCACCCCCTATAAATTAGCAAGCCCCCGCACAATATAGAAACTTTTCTGTGTGAAGCATTTATTATAATACTGCCAAAAATGAACGAAATCCGTTCAATATGACATTATTCCGAAGTTAAAACCTCTAGTTACTGTACTAAAATGTCCAGTGTATTTCGAAAATATGTACTTGTGATATGGATAAGTCATGAATAACAAAAATATTTTATATGCAGTTATTAATGATAGTAAAAATAACAAATTAGTAAGAACACAAATTATGATGTTTGATATTAATTTCAGTAGTTTCATCATATTAAATTTTCTTTGGACTAGCATGTATGGGCGCATGAATATTTAAAATATTGGAATTAAATTTTTTTCGTGGAATTGTGTTCAAGAAAATTACGAAAATGCAGGTTGCCGGTAGAAAATCTGGTCGACACCACCTAACGGTTTTAATCTAATTTAATTTTCAAAGCCATAAACATAATAACAGTAAATAAAATACGAATTACTTCTTTCATGATTATAAAAAGACTAATTTAGTAGACCTCCAGTTAAAGCTAGTACCAACAAATTAATACTTCTTATATACATTACTGATTCCAATAAAGCCTACGATCAATTTTATTTGAAATTTGAAGAAATTATGGATTAGTTGTTCCCAAGACTGCAGTAACTAGTAGAGAATATCCTCCATGGTTTAGCATTAATTTAATTAGGTGTCTTAATCAATCGTAAGGGCTTGAATTGATATAAACGTTTCAGGAACGTTGTGGTATTACATCGCACTCGTTGTTTGTATCTTCTTTCAAAAGTTGTTAGAAAAATCTTTTATATTGTTTTTTTAGTAACATTTTTAGCATATAGTTAGTATCTTAGTACCATCTTAAGGTACATTTTGATTTTATTGTGGATATTTTTTTCCAAAGAAATGTATCAAATATACAGCGTTATTGCAAAAGAAGTAGACACTTTTAATGTTTTATAAAACAAAAGTTATCTATAATATCGACAAATTTTGATAAGAATGTTTTAGTACTGCGCAAGCATAATTGTTAAAGCGGCTGTGAATGCTGATGAGAAATTATGTGTGTTTGAATTTGCCAAAACGAACTTCGCAACTGGTGCCCAACATAATTTTCGAACACGTTTTAGAAATCTACCACCTACTAGACAGTCGATCTACGATTGGTGCAAAGCAACGGTGGCCACTAAGAAGCCCCAATTTTACACTGTCCGACTGTTTTCTTGGGTGGTTTGTGAGAAACAAGGTTTACGTCCCTCCGATTCCTAATGATTTAAATAAGTTGAGCCAATGCATCACGAGAGCTGTGGAAAATGTTAATGCACATACACAGGGTGATTTACCATGACATGCGGAAAATAAAATGGGGTACTAGTCTTCTATGTGGGAAAGTTCCTGCAAAATTTTAGAGTGATTTGAGGTAATTTAGTAATTTTTGTTGCATTAAAACTTGCCAAAGATACGCTACTGTTACTTGTCTGTGATCAGTATAGAGCAATGAACTTACTTGGGAAAGAACGTATTTGGAGATGTTAACATTTCCTTAATTGACATAAAAAGTTAAGCGTGCGATCGAAGTACCGCGTTTTTTGTTTTCAGTCGAACAATCGGGACATCAGTAGGTACAAAGTGCCGCCAAAGTTTGGTGTTTTTGCATTATCGAAGGGTTTAAGTAAATATCTCTTATATCTACTTGTTGCTGTAGAGTTAACTAGCATAGGGTCAATGTCTTTTCGACGTATTTTGCTACTTTTGTAGTGTGATTTGATTAAAATCAAAAAGTCACTTCTACCCTCTCCAGCTTTGCTGTTAATCTCAAGTTTGATAGGGGGGGGGGGGAATGGTTGTACCACGTTACGTCAGATTGTTCAACGTAATTGGCGGCGCATTTTTACAAAAAATAAGGTAATTTTTTTGGTCATATTTTTTTAATTTTTCATTTTTTCTAACTCCTTTCGGTGGGGAGAACCTACAGATAAATTTTCCGCATGTCATGGCAGATCACCCTGTATGTTATGGTGGATTGGGAATGAACTAGACTATCACTTTATGTATGCGTCGAATGATACAAGTAGCATGTATTAAACTCTTCTGAGTTATCGAAGTAAATTTTTAAGAACTGCATTATAAGAGTGTAAACATATTCATGATAACATTACCAATTTTGAATTAACCCATCAAGGACTGGTGTTGCCATATGGCAACACAGATTGTGCCATTTTCATTCGCTCAGAATTAATTGGTTTGACTATTCTCCAATAGATAGTGTATACTACGGCTAAGTTTGTAATGTTATTTAGCAGCGTAAACAAAGTTTATAGTAAATTTGTTAACGTGGTAAAATAAAAACGTGTTTTTATTAGTGAATGCAATAAGATTTGTGAAAAATGGATTTCAATCTCATGTAAGTATAAACAAGAATAATTTGTTGTAGCATAAGAACGTTAAATTTAAAATAATAGTTTGGCGAATGTATGATCTAATTAATGATGTTGCAATAATGAGATTTAATTAAAAAATCATAAAAGTATAAAAGATGAAAGTTGAGTGTTGCCATATGGCAACACGAGTCCTATCGCATACCTGTTTTTTGAAATAATTATTTTCTTTTACTAATGGTGGTCTGACTCTCGAAGAAGCACTCCAAATGGCATATGCAGATGATTTGGACGTTGACCAAATTTATATCGAACCTCCGGATGTGGGTACTGTAACAGACGAGGATTCTGGCGAGGAAGACGAAGGTGGACTTGTTGATAATTTATCTCGAAATCAACTGAATGCAAATGTTCAACTTTCCGTCAGAAATTCGCAAAGTGATGATGTTGGAAATGTAGCTGGCAGTATCGACGATGTAGGAAAAGTAGATTATTCCAATATTGAATGGATCAAAGGTGATCTGGAAGAAGGTCTACGAAATATTTTTGATTTAGATTATAAAACTTTTAAAACATTATCGCCGGCAGAAATGTTCGAATTATTCGTAGACAATGATGTACTAGCCTTACTGACAGAAGAATCAAACAAGTATGCGCAATTTAGAAACATGCCAAACCCTCACATTACTAGTGACCAAATGAGGTGTTTCATCGCTATTCTGATTTTGTCGGAATATTGTCAGCTACCTGGAAAGAATGCTTACTGGAATACTGATGGAGATCTTGGTAATCAACTGGTAATAGAAGCAATGAGGAGGGACAGGTTTTTAAAAATTTGGCGCTACCTTCATTGTGCTGATAATAATTCATTAGATCTAAGTGATAAATATAATAAATTGCGACCACTGAGTGATATATTACGACAGAAGTTTTTAAAATGGTTTGTTCCTGAGGAAGACTTAAATTATCACGAGTCTATGGTAAAATATTTTGGGAAGCACTCTTGTAAACAATTTATACGAGGAAAGCCGATAAGATTCGGATACAAAGTGTGGAGCCTAAACACTAAATCTGGGTATCTTGTCAATTTTTCCTTTTATCAAGGCAAAGATGCCCGCGTGCAAAAAGAATACCAAACTGCGTTTGGAAAGTCTACTGCTCCGCTGTTGGTGCTTTTGGATGAGTTGCCAGAAGAAAAGAAGAATCTGCGATATAACTTGTTTACAGACAATTTATTTACAAGCTTGCATCTGTTAAGTCATTTAAAATCGAGCGGATATTCCTCAACTGGAACCATTCGCGATACTCGAATCCCAAATGACTGTCCCATATTATCTAAAAAAATTATGCAAAAGAAAGAACGTGGTGACAAGGACTCGTATTTGGATAGAACAAACGGCATTTTACTTACACGTTGGATGGACAATAATGTGGTTTCTGTAGCTTCTACAAAATATGGGGTGGCTCCTTTTGTCCAAATTGTCCAAGTTGGAAGACCTCACATCATCTCCAGATATAATGCCTCCATGGGGGGCACCGATCTAATGGATGAAAACGTTGCTCGATGGAGAATTAGTTTACGTGGGAAGAAATGGTGGTGGTGTCTGTTCACGGGGTTAATTGACGTTACGATACAAAATGCGTGGGTATTGTATAAAAAGTCAGGTAATAAACTAACACAACTAGAATTTCGACGAGAAATAGTAAAAGTGTACCTGACCAAGTACAAACATCCACCAAAAAGCAGTGGTAGACCGTCCACAATTAAATCTAGTAGATCTTTTAGCCGTGTTGCTGACGATGTGCGATACGATAATGTTGGTCACCTGCTTACACCAGTTCAAAATAAAATTAGGTGCAATGGTGACAACTGCAAATCTATTATGCGCACAAAATGCATTAAATGCAATGTAGAAATCTGCTTATCATGTAATATTAGCTATTACACACAGTTGTAGTTATTGGATAATTTTATTATTGTTTTGAGTTGTGAAAAGCTACTAATAAACTTCATAAAATTGAACTGTCTTTTTTTACAAAACATGGCAGTGTGAAGGACTCGCGTTGCCATATGGCAACACAGATTTTTAAGAAAAATAGCAATATATTTAATAATTTACTTCAATAAACTTACTAATATTGGGGTTTAGGCTAATAATATAATAAGACAGTTGAAACATTTTTGAAAAATTTTATTCCGTCCTTGATTGGTTTTAATAAAACATTAAGAACGGCTATTTCTTTTGTAGTAACCCTGTATACTTATCTTTCATTAGATAAATATTGATGACAATTAAGAGACGTTAAATGTTACACCCTGTATAACTTTGAATTCTTATTAAGGCGAAACGTGGGCTGTGGATGTTGGAGAATTTCGTCTTCCATTCATATCACTTTCAAGTAATTGCACCATTTAATTAGCTGTCACTTATAAGGAACACTTTTATTTGGCGTGAAAAAGGTTTAAATTAGAAATTAAACTAAATAGGAAATAGAATTGTTTTATCGACAGATGGTTAATTAAACCACGTGTTAGTTTGCTTGGTAAATTTTGTTCTCTTATATTTACTGATAGTTTGGCCTTCTTTCTAGTGATTTAAAATATTGTGGAAATTCAAGATTACCTATTTATTTATCTTATTTATTATCTGCATTGATGCCACTTTGTGAATAACCGTTGAATAACAACACAGCCACACAAAAAAAAAGTTCTGTGCAGTGGACCCCAGGGTATGGACTCGATGTACTTTTTTACGCCGAATCCAAATTTCGAAACCCCAGGACGATTGATATTGTCAAATTTTTTTTATGGGCGAAAAACTTTCGCAATTTCGGATAGAGAGGATACACACGTAATAAATAGGCTTTTCCAAGGAAAATCATGATTGAGTACACCAAAAATGACATTCCCAGGTATTCTTCGGTGCTGGATCTGACTCAGGAAATGAAGAAACTTGAAACCTCTGTCGGAAATCATTTAATGCACAGATAAGAGCTTTCTTTGAATACCTAGTCCCTTGAGGTAAACCAGAGAAAGGCAAAAAGCCCTAAAGTTCTGAGACTGGACCGCAAGATATCTTCTCCTCCGCTTTCGAGGTCAAGGAACACGATGATGACAATATTTTCCGACCTACCCTCCAATCCCCTCCCCTAAACCGGAAAAACCAACCCTTTTTCCGATTTTCCGGCGCTAGGCATCTTTTATCGGAAAATTTTATTAACGAAAGTTGTTCAAAATTGTACAGAAACCCTAAATACAAAATTTAAATAAAGTTAAAAAACATTGAAATTTTGTTTAAAATATCGTCCGTCCGAAAATATCATTTAAATGGGTCTTTTTGTTTAAAAAATCATGACCCTGTTATTTGAAATTAAACCCAAGCTGTCAGATAGTTGTCAAGTAGTTAGTGGTCTTTTTTGTATTTTTTAAATTTATCAATTTTTTTAATTTTTCAATTTTTTTGTTTTGATAAAATATTGGATATTGAATTTTTGGACAATTCTGAACAACTTCTGTTAATAAAATGTTCCGATAAAAGAGTGCCTAGCACCGGAAAATCGGAAAAAAGCGGTGTAGTGGTTGGAGGGTATGTCGGAAAATATTGTCACCATCGTACTCCCAGCCTCCGAAAACGGGGGGAGGGGGGGGGGGGTTTGATCTCTTTACCTCAAGGGACTAGGGACTCAAAGAAAGCTCTTATCTGCGGATTAGATGATTTCCGCCAGAGGTTTCAAGATTTTTCATCTCCTGAGTCGAATCTAACACCGAAAAATACTTGGAAATGTCATTTTTGGTGTATTCAGTCATGATTTTTCTTGGAAAAGCCTATTCAATATTTTCGCCCATAAAAGAAAATTGACACGGCCAATCGTCCAATCGTAACTTATAAAATTAGATCAAAAATGAAAAAAAAAAAAAAATATCTTTACATTTTTTGGCCCAAAATAAGATGATTTTACTGAGTGAATTTTTTTTGAAAAATGCATATTTTTCGAGATAATATGGCCACTCGAAAACTTCGAAAAGTGGGGGAAGGGAAATGTAAAAGTTGATAAAAAAAAAGCTGAAAAAATTCAGATAAATGTATCATCGAAATACAAGACTTTCTTTTATTTGCAACTTTTCAGTAAAGTGCGTTTTCACTGAGTTTTTCCAGAAAAACACAAAAAACTACCCGTTCCTTTGAAATTATAGCGCTTTAAAAATATGTAATTTAAAAATTTGGGAAAATTAAAACGTATGCATTGAGGCCTTCTAAACATTTTTTGTCTCTTGATTTTTTTGTAGCTTGCTAATTTTCCGAGTTACAGGCAGTTTTTCACGATAAATAATGTACTATATTTTTTCTCATTTTCAATTTAAAAATTATATTGAATCTTTAAAAATGGTATAACTGTACAGGTTTCATATTTTTTTGTAATAATAATATATATAAATCACGCTCATTTTTGGAATTTTCATGTATTAATGTGCAAAAAATGTAGTACAATGTAGTATTCGTCGTGAAAAACTGCCTGTAGCTCGGAAAATTAGCAAGTTACAAAAAAATTCCAACAGACAAAAATGTTTAGAATGCCTCAGTGCATACGTCTGGATTTTTTCAAATTTTTAAATTACCTATTTTTAAAGCGTTACAATTTCAAAGAAAGGGAAATGCTTTTCCGGAAAAACTCGGTAAAAACAAACTTTACAGAAAAGTTGCAAATAAAAAAAAAGTCTTGTATTTCGATGATACATTCACCTGAATTTTTTCAATTTTTTTTTTCAACTTTTACATTTCTCCTCCCCCACTTTTAGGAAATTTCGGGTGGCCTTATCTCGAAACATATGCATTTTTCGAAAAAATTCAGAGAAGTAAAAACATCTTATTTTGGGCCAAAACAAGTAATTATATTGTTTTTTTTTTCATTTTTAACTTAATTCTAGAAGTTACGGAACCCGTGATAAAACCCCTTCCGATTATGTCCTACTCTAATTTTTTTTTCAACTTTTTTATTAACGCCATTACAAACACATTGCACAAGGTTTCATCAAAATCCATTCATTAGCACTCAAATTAGAGATTTTGGTCATTTTAGCCCCCTCCGTTGACTGACCTATTTGTAGGTATATAAATATGCAATAAATATTAGTGAAATAGACAAAATAAATAGATTGACAATCGAATACATTAAATTATTAAAAGTTATGAAACTAAATTTAAAATTTGATGATTCCAGTAGATTTGACGAAGATTACAAATGGTACGATTGCCAACTTGGCAGTTGACCAAAATTTGACGTGGCAGAAATATCACAAGATCAGTTTTATTAATGCCTTAGTTTTCTCAATTTTTATTGCCTCTGAGACATGGACCGTTAGAGAGCGGGCAGACAGCGTATTGATGCTATCGAAATGTGGGTCTGGAGACGTTTTTTACGAATTCCCTAGACAGCCCATCACACTAATACCTGATTCTCCAAGAAATACGTCCGAAAACCGACTCTCCAGCATCGCATTCTTTTGAATCCTCTAATTTTCTGACGACATTAATCGAAGCGATAACAATATAGACCAGTTGACAGATCAGGTAAAATCAGAAGGCAAGAGGCCACCTGCAAAATGTTGAACTGATATCACCAAATAGCTGATGGTAAAAAATTGTAATGCGGCTGTAAGCCTAACAGGCAACTGCGACAGTTGGCGTGATGCCTCCAGGTGTACTACACAGCAAGCGGAGGCCAG
Organism: Rutpela maculata; assembly: GCA_936432065.2. Classification (NCBI taxonomy): domain Eukaryota; kingdom Metazoa; phylum Arthropoda; class Insecta; order Coleoptera; family Cerambycidae; genus Rutpela; species Rutpela maculata. The sequence goes on along the minus strand of OW386285.2, from coordinate 65,786,309 downwards.
CTAAAATAATTTCCATGACTCACAAGTAGTTGTGAATTTTTCAAAACAAAACATATTGAAAAATAGAAATTTGTACTTTTCCGTCCCTTTTCGGGGGTGAAATATGTAATCTCACTACAAATTACGTATGAATGCTGGAAAGAGTAGCGACGAACTTTGTGACAATTTTCTGCTTTCATGACAACTCAGTTTTCAAGTACATAAACCTTTCGAGGGCGATAAAGTAAATCGTTATCCGTTTTCCATACTATAATATAACTAGCTTAATACATTCCAAGAAAAAAATATATTTTAGTTCAGTTTGTAGGTGAAAGAGAAGACATTTACATATATATAGCGATGAAAAACATATATGTATATATGAAACTGGTAATCTGACTCAATGTAATGTATGTATGTATGCATTTGTTGAATCGTTTTTATAAAAGCTATGCTTCCTGCTTTTACATAGTCTGTAAAAATATTTCAATGATGATCATAAGTAAACTTCTGCATGTAAAGTAAAGATTTTATTATTTAAGATTAATAAAACAATACAATTTCTTGCTGATTGCCACTAATTTAAACAAATATATCAACTATAAATACCATACACCACAAATTTTCTCTGAACTATAGTGGGGACAGAATAAATTTTGAGTGGAATTGTTTGGCTGCAGCAGTTTTATTGTTTTAATTGGTTTTTATATGTAATAACAAGTGGTATGAACAGTTTTAGATTAAATCGGTCCATTGCTTCTTGTAAAATTTTAACAATTTATTTTTCTACACTGAAATTTTGTGTTATTTTACTAGTAAACCGTATCGCAAAAATAAAAATACCGAATTGTTCCCAATAATTCATAATTCAGCGCTCGGCGGGGCATTAATCCGGAGAATAGTTGTTGGTTGCAGTCTGGTTTTTTATTCCTTATATATTTAAGGAAACGTATAGAGGAGTTCGACAAAAATATTTCACTAGTAAATGTTCCCAATAAAATTTGTTGTATTACTATAAATAAATTAAAAATCTTTGAGACAATTTGTTTTCTTAAAAACATTATTGTTTATTCCTAATATTTTTTGTACCATATTTCTAATGGTTACAAATAATTAGTGTCAATTACCAATAAATATTTATTGACAAGAAATTTTCTATAATTTGAGTTTATTTCTTTTACACTAATTAAAATACTAATTAGCTCATTAGTTTCTAAAGACCTTAAGAACATGTATTTACAAAACTTGTTTGTCAGCAAATAAAAAATAGGCTGCGTTTTTAGAACTCAAACGATTTGGCCCAATTTATTATTACAAAAATTTTCAAACGTAACTGACTGAGAAAAGGTCCTAACTCGTAATAATTTTTATCAGCTTAGCTAAAATTTACGTTCCATTTCTTTTGTCGCTGGTTTCAACTCAAACCATAAACGTGAACTAATAAATTGGGCCATTACATTATATTTATTAACTCCTAGATCAATATGTCTTTGTTTTTAATATTCCTGTTTTCTTTTATCACAGATTGCATAAAAGAATTTTATTATTTAACAAATATAGTCATATGTTTTAATCTTTTAGTTCTTGTGTAATTCCACTCTTTAAATATAAAAATTCACCAAAAAAAATCCTCACCTTTATCCCTCTAAACTCTACGCCCACAACGTAAGTTGTTCACTTCAGTGCCGGTTTTAGATATAAATTGCCCTAGGCCCAGGTCAATTTTGCCCATCCCCCACCCCCTCGAATAGGAACAAGTTAAATGTCATGTATTATAATATCTGTGCTTGCTATCAATTTATGGGCACTAACCACTAAGATGAAAGGCAAAGGCGCCCCCGGCAGAGTGGCGCCCCTAGGCCCGGGCCTATGAAGCCTAGTCAGAAAATATGATTAAATTATAAATTAATAAAACTGAAATTAACACACACAAAATTAATGTTTTATTTAGTTAAAGTGATAGCCCTTGATTTAGAATGTCCATAGTCCTTTGAATTTTGCACAGCCCATACAAAGGTTTGTTCATCAGGAGCACGTATAATATAGTCTAGGAGATAGCTACATATATGGGGCCTGGAATATAATATGTTTATAAATTTTAATTTGCGACTTTTTCACGCAAAAAATTAATTTTGCAACTTAAACAAATGTAAATATCTCAGCGGATTTTGCATAAAATTTATTGCAACTAACGGCATTGTAATTTTCATAAAAAAACACGTAGGTATTAAAAAAAAAAAAATTCTCCGATGCTTTGGTCCGAGATATGAAGAATTCACGTTTTTTGCGATTTTTATGCAAAATCCACTGTTTAAGTTGCAAAATTAATTTTTTGCGTAAAAAAGTCGCAAATTAAAATTTTTTTGCAATATTCTTTTTGGGTATGTAAATGTGCGTTAGATACAATGTTTTTACCGAAACAGAACTGTAAAATATTAATATGATCTTTTAGTATAATAGTTTGAATTTTTTTTTATAAATTAATTGCAAAAAAAATAATTAATATTTTGCAACGGGACAAAGTGCATTTCATTAAGGGTAAAAATATGTACTATTTCTCATAATATCGTTAACAAGCAGATTTTATATTTGTTTCTACAGTACTTCAAAGTTGGACGATCGAGAAATTCAATTTTTTCAGTTTCTTGTCATAAAATGTTATTAACCATCAAAAATTCGTCCTTTGCATATACCTACCTTATAGGGAACCCATCACGAAGAAATTGACGTTTTTCTTCGACCTATAGAAGCGAAGATATAAGCAAACAAGTAAGTTGCAAAATTCATTTTGTTTACAAAAAGTTAAATAACCATTAAGGCCGCCATTTTGAGTGGTCAACACTATTTTTTCGGATTCCTGATTCCTGGGGGTAGACTAATTTTTGGCTTGTCCCAAAACTTTCCGAGGCATTTTCCTAATATCGCCGGACTAAGTGTTTGCTCACTCAATGTTTTTAAAATCGCCATTGATAAAAGCATATAAACGTAAAAATCATGAAAGTAATAAAGCCAGTACGTATTTTGAAAACAGTGAACACTACAATATTGAAACTTGCTGTTTCTGAGTACCTGTTGCATTTTTTTTCAATTTGACACCGACGCAGTGAGGTATGGAACAAGGTCGAAGTTAGATGCAGAAAAGTCACCACATAGAAATGGTAGTATAAGCGTACTCAATAATTATTTGCAAAATTATTTTGTCGGTTATTTTTGGGTATGGATTCGATGTATTTTTTATGCCGAATCCAAATTTCGTAACCCTTCCGATCATTTACTACTCTAATCTTTGTTCAATTTTTTTATTAACGTTATTACAAATACATTGTGCAAGGTTTCATCAAAATCGATTCATTAGCACTTAAATTAGATGTGAAACCACGCCTCGTTGACTGGACTAAGATGCTACTGGTAATATCTACTCTCTTAAATCATATATATTGTATTTGACTGCTTTATAATTTATTTTGTATTATGCATATTATTAACCGGTTAAGTAGAACAGTGTATGGGTCAACTTTTTAAGCATTCATAAATTTTTATTAAAATCCGTTAAATTACAATATTGTATATTATCTTCATTACCAAAAATTACCTATTTTGTTAGTTTTACTAAAAACAAGGTTTAACGCCGGCCCTGTCGGACAGTAATAGGGAAGATGCATGAAATTTTAAAATGCTTGAAAAAGTGATTTGCTCTTAAATTCCATTAGGTAGAAAACGATTATAACAAAAGAAATTCAAAATAAAATTTATTTTCCGTAAAATTAATATTTAGATTATGCCGTAATTTGTAAACAAACCACGTGACTGCAAACGGTTTCTTATTGGCGTGTAGTCAATGACGACATCCGTTAGTCGGATACTTTGTTCAAAGTAGACGCACTGTCCTAACCTCTTGCTGACGTCTGTCTACGAACTAATTTTGGAAAATCTTGAATGTAGAATTACCATATTTGTAGTGATTCTCTTAGTTTTACATTTAGGCACAATGCAATATTTGTAACTCATGTCATAATAATGTTGTTCACTAGCTCAATAACAAAATAATAACACAATAACACCACAAACAAGAAATTGGTAAACTGACTGCAAACAATAAACAGTAAATTGACATTTGACAAACCCATCGAAATTGCTTTAGATATACGAAACTACTGAAGCATGTTTATACGGAAAAGAAACTTCCGTTCACTATTCCGTCTTTGTCTGACAAGATCTGATTTGTTGAAGAAAACGTCCGATTGGCTTAATCGTCTGTAAACAGACCGAGAAAAGGGATGGAATAGTGCACGCAAGTTTCTCTCTCTGTGTCACTATCTCTAGTCGAGTGCATCTTCCAGTTTGTTATTAATTTCGATGGACAAATCATAATGGAAAACGTCACAGTTAATGGCGCCAAATAACTGCCGTCTTGAAATATCCAAATTCCTCATTGATAAAATTATTTATTTTCTCGCTGTATTAACATTTAAAAAATCGTAAATTTTACATTTTTATAACCTCTTTTTGATGCTGTATCGATTTTCATTATAAAAAAAATTATGCAACTTCTCTATTATTTGCGAGTTAGCATTCCAGGAATTCCATAAAATAAGCGGGTAAAATAGCCGCACGGGAACGATTCCTTCAATGGCAAGTACAGATATGACATAATACCTGCGTTGCCCTTGGTTACAACCCCCCGAAAATAGTTCGATAAGGCGCGAATATAAAACTGAAAATTAATGTATATACTTAATATATTTACTTTCGAAGCGGCGTTTGGGCTCGCAAAGTCGTTAAATTATGGATGGAATTTGAGCCATTTAAGTGTTTATTAGTTTTGAGACTTAACTTCTTTGGTGAATTGTACAGAGTAGTTGAGAAGTTAACACCAAAATTTGTTCAGTGTAGATGCACTGAATTAAAGTAGGATTTAATAAGTGTAATACTAGCTACTTTAAGTGAGTTAATAAGAAAGTTAAGTTTAAAGTCAGTGTTTAATATACCTATAATGGATATAGTTTTGCAGTTTGTAAAGTTACTGCTGGTCGGTACCAGCAATTTGACCTTGTAACTCATAACAGTGCCTTCGTCCCTTTTGCTGCAGTTTCTGTAAGTACATTTATTTTTCTATTTTGGTATACCGTCAACTGGGAATAGCTCCAGACTATATTCCATTAACTTTCGTTTTACATTGTGGCCAAAGACGCCAGTTTGGTGCAACTTTGAGTGTAATGTGCGGGCATTTCGTTACATCCTTTTCTCGAGTGCTTTTCCCGTCTCTTAAAGGCTGTTAATAAGATTTCTTGTTTAATACCTGTAAATAATTTTTTGCGTAGGGTACATTCCGTTTTCTGTATGTATCTTGTAGCTTAAAATGCTACTATCTATTTCAATTCCTATGTTATTACCTTTATTTACATGTAGAAATTTGTTTATGTTAGAAAAGATCAAAATTTGTCTATTAGTAAAATGTTATTTAATCTTATCATTTAGTAATAACTACGTTGGCCAACTAATAATTTAATTATCTGTCTTTTTGAAGCATTTATAGTAGTTTCTGTGTATTGTGGCCTTCTGCCAATAATTATGGATTTATCTTTGTAAATTATCGTATATATTTTCCTTTTTTGGTATATGATAAATCTGTATGTCTCTGTACATCTTTAATTCTGTTTGATCTTTGTAAACGTAATCCAAGGACATATTTTATTTGCCCAGCTCTGATTTGTCAATTGCTCTACCATACCTTTTATATTTACAATAAATTTTGTCATTGTTAATTAATAATTTTTTATTTCAAAAGTCCCTCAGTTTATTTTACCTTAATATATCCCGGACTGGAATTTATTCTATTCCTTTGAAGTAATAAACTGGGTTTTTGATTTATATTAATAGATTTACTTTTGCTCATTTTTAAAATAGAGTTTTTTTTATATCATAGCCGCGCGCTATACTTTTTGTCTCTTTTTGGGGACTTTAATAAAGATAATTCCCTTTCAGAAAATAACCACGTTATAACGGGGCCACCTGAACTTCGCCGAGTATAAAATAAAGGACTTTTTTTATTATTGTCATTATTATTATTACTATTCGTAGTCACCAGTATTGTTCAGAAGGACTCTAAAGTATACCATCTTGTTTATTATCTCCCAGTCATCTATTCTTCATGTGGTTTAGTTGTTATCATTTGTTTGGTCTACAATTATAATATTCGTCTTGTTGTAATTTACACTTAGACCATATTCAGAGTTTATTTTCTAAAACCCGTCCAACAGGTGTGTGAGCTCGTCCTCGATTGCTACAACCAAGGTGGTGTCATCTACATATCTCTACTTAAAAATTTTTAAAAATGCTTATTTAACAAAAATAAAGGATGCTCGCGTAGAATGAAAAAAAAAATACATAATTTTAAAAAATCGGAATTTTTTAAGTTACCAATATTTAACTGCAAAATTTGAAAATGAAAGGCGATAACAATTTTACATCTAGTACCGACAGAATTCGATAAGTGTCGGAAAGTGATCAAAATTTCGTAAAAAAATCATGCATGTCTCCACAATTTGTTTCGAATTTCTCGGGGGCCTCTTTCATTCCGATTGTTAATTAAGCATCGGGCTGCTCGAAAACTAGCGCGAAAAACAGTTTAGTTAGTTATTGCATATTGCAGGTTATAAAATTTTTTTATTTGAAACTGTAATCCGATTCTCGTGGGATTAAAAAGATGTTTGTATTTGGATTAATTTTGTCTGAGGTATGAAAATCGTCGCTTGATTGATAAAATATAAATTTGCAATCTCCAGACCGTCCATTAAATTTTAATTGAAAACGCTTCAACAATATCTAGAGGCGACTTTATGTTTTCCTTTACTACTGGAACTTATGGTAAAGTCCGTAATAACTATTTTGTTCAGATTTTAATCATTTTAATGGGTTTGGCAAATTTCAAAGATGCTCCAGTTAGTCCAGCGTCCACAGTGTTTTTCGGCCGCTAATATTATCCGCTGCCCTCAGTTTGTAGGAAAATCAAAGCGGCGATCAGCAGGCCGTCCATGTAAACGTCAACCGCAAGAGGTTAGATCCACTCACAGTCTAAGAGCTGGCATTAATTTGGGGAGGTAGTAGGCTCTCGTCTTCCACACGAAATCTAAAAGTATTGTCAAAATAAACACTTTTTTTTTAAATAAATAAAAGATACCGCAGACATGTCCGGCGCGCGCGCGAAGTTAAAAGAAAGGGCAAAAAAAAATTTGCGAGCTCGTTAACCGAACTTGGCGAACATTTTTCATTTGGATGACCTTTTTGTCAAACACAACATGGCAGACAATTCTATGCAGTCATTTTAATGTTATTCGCATGAAAATTTCCAAATTTGAGTGCTCAAATTCAAAATGGCCAAAAAAGTGTCTAAATTTATATTTTTTGTCTTCCAGTCTATTGGATGAGTTCATAGTACAGTAATTAGAGGTTTTAACTTCGGAATAATGTCATATTGAACGGATTTCGTTCATATTGGCATTATGATAGTAAATGCTTCACAGAAAAGTTTCTATATTGTACGGGGGCTTGTTAATTTATAGGGTCTGGATCCCACCTTTTCTCAGGGGGTGGCATTTAAAAAATATAGGAGCTGAAATAGAATCAAATTTTAAGAAGAAAAGGATCTATGCAATTTTTCACATAAATTGCGATTTTTAAAAAAAAGGTATTTCCAAACGGCTTTCGTCAAGTATCTCGAAAAGTATTACTTTATCGAAAAAATGTTACAGACCAATTACAGAAAGTACAAACTGAGAATAAATTATATTTTTTGTTTAATGATGTAGGAGTAATAATTTCGGAAATATTTAAGTGTATATTTGGTATCCAAGTGTTTCGAAATTACCTTTAAAATTTAAAATGCATTTTTTTCTAAAGCAAGTGCTTTAAATGAGCAAAAAAAATTGAGCATCTTAGTAATGCTACATCTTAACGAAAAACTGTATTTGAGATAATTTTTTTAAATTACTGGCTAATTAGAGTAGCAAAATGGCGAACTTTTTATATAAAAATATGTAAATACGCAAATTTTTCCGTCACAACTTCATTATTTCTTATGCTACAGGAACGAGTAAAAAATAATTTGAAAGAGCAATTAATTGTCTTTAATTTCCTTTCTTAGCATGCGTGACTTATGTGTAACAGTTTCTGAGATATTTAACATTTAAATTGCATTTTTCGTCTTATAAACGTTCGGACGCCATTTGTAAACATTCATATCTCCGAAACTATTAAATCTATGGAAATAAATAAACAAGCTAAATTCATGACCAATTCATGAGCTTTATTTTTGGTCTCTACCCATTTTTCAATATAACTAATATTTATCGAGACATTTGGAAAAGGAAAAAAAAATACGTTTTATCGAAAATACCTTTATAGTTTAAACTGTATTTTTTTTCTAAAGCAAGTGCTGTATACAAATCAAAAAATTTGAGCATCTACATCATGCTATATATTAATGAGAAACAGTGTTTGAAATTCCTTTTTTTTAATTACTGGCTAATTACAATAACAAAATGGCGACGTTGTTATTAAAGAAACGTGTAGATGCACATTGCTTTGGTCATAACTTCTTTATTTTTTATGCTACAGAAACAAATAAAGAAATAGTTGAAAGCTTAATTAATAACCTATTATTCTACTTATTAGCATCCTTGACGTAGGTGTCACAGTTTCTGAGATATTTAACTCTCACTCTAAATAATTATCTTATGAACTCTTGGATGCCAAATGTAAACTTAAATATCTCCGAAATTATTAATCCTACATCAATAAACAAAAAATATAATTAATTCCCAGTTTGTACTTTCTGTAATTGGTCTGCAACATTTTTTCAATAAAGTAATACTTTTCGAGATACTTGACGAAAACCGTTTGAAAATACCTTTTTTTTTAAGCTAAAATCGCAATGTTGAAGTCGTTATAACTTAGAAACTACCAATTTATGCTAAAAATTGCATAGAACCTTTTCTTCTTAAAATTTGATTCTACTTCAGCTCCAATAAATATATATTTTTTTAAGTGCCACCCCCTGATAGGGGGTGGCATCCACCCCCTATAAATTAGCAAGCGCCCGCACAATATAGAAACTTTTCTATGAAGCATTTACTATTATACTGCCAAAAATGAACGAAATCCGTTCAATATGACATTATTCCGAAGTTTTGGATATTTTTTACCTCTAGGTACTGTACTATCATTAATATGTCTAATAGCAATATATATTGACGGAAGATATTTTTTTTATAACGAAATTAAATAAAAATTGTTGCGTTTCAAGCATTGGGACTTTATTTCTGAAAGTAACTTCTCAAGAGGAGGTTTTGCCCCATTGGTGGTTTGAAGAGATAAATAAAAAAAGTGTCTTCCATCAACATATATTGTTATTAGACATATTAATAAACCCATTCAATCGATTGGAAGATGAGGATTATGGATTTTGACCTATTTTTGGACATTTTGAATTTGGGCACTAAAAGTTGGAAATTTTGGCGAATGTTTCCTGCGATTTGGCTACATAGAATTGTCTGCCATGCTGTTTTTCAAAAAAAGGACATCCAAATGAACAATTTTTGCCAAGTTTGATCAAGGAGCTCGCTATTTTTTTGCCTTTTTTTTGACTTCGTGCCTGTGCGTGCCACTAGTCTGTGGTGTCTTTCATTCATTTTTTTGCTATATCAAATACGTTTACTAAGTGCTACCGAGCATTTCGATTGGGAGTTCTGCCCTACCCCATGACCTTCAGCCCGCCGGGTTAAGGATCTAGTAAAAAAGTTTTTTTTTGCCTTTACTTTCAGACTATCGAAGAATGGAGCTCGCTACCTTCCCAAACTAATTCCAGCTCTTAAACTATCATTATTATTACCTCTATTGAGAAATCAATGGAGTGGTCTGTTATTTTGTGATATTCCATTAGAACAAGTGCTGAGCACATTCTTTTTTTTTTTGTTAAATATCACTACAATGTCATATTTGAGGCTGCAGTTTCGTGGTTTCTAGAATACGTTCTCAAGCATAGTGAATATACAAATTAAGTTGTCGGGTATTCATAATCTTATAGTCGAATAGATTTAATACAATTTTGTTTCAGCGACAACATTCCACATGAAATTCGATTGTTGATTCTTTTGTATTATGATCTCCGGATTACGAAAAAAAAATGTTTTTTGGCACTTCAACCTTAGGGACACCCGCCATTTTTTTTATAATTTGCCATTTAGAGCTCCATAGAATATATTTTTACGCAATAGTTTTAATTAGTACAACATATTGAAAAATAAGAAAACATAATCAGATAAGATACAGTTATGTATATAAAGTAGGTATCTGAATTATAATTATTAAATAGAAATATAAAACTTTCTTGTGTATTAATCTTCATCACTATCTTTAGTTATTACCACATTGATACCTTTCGTGGTAAATGGTGTACTTAAGCTTTCCGATTGCCACTGAATTTGTGAAAAAAATCTCCTGAATGAAAAATAATATATAGCAGTTGCCACAAGCGAACAACAGTCAGCAGTTCACAATCCGTTACACACTCACAAAAATATCGTTTAATGCCTTTGAATCCAGTACTATCAGTGTATATGGCATCCATATTTCCCTTTTATTAATATGACATATTAGATTGTTCTTTTACGTATTGCATATTTAAATAACTCTCATGATTTAATATTTCAGCCAAATATGAAATCACCTGGCCCAACTCATATAAAGTAAACTAGATCTTCATGTCGGTTCAGTAATTTCGGGAAAATCCATAATTGAGGTAGACGAAATGACTTTGAAACGGAGTTTTTTACGTAGCCAACCTTTGTCTTCTATTTCTGTTGTTGGGATGTTTTCTTCAATCTTCACATTCTTTCCAATATTTCATTGGTCATAGTGTTATCTGAAGTCAGTCTTTTGCCAAAACGGTACAACAGATATGAAGCTATGCGATAGTAGATTTGCATTTTTGTTGTCGAAGATATGGTCAGGAAGTTTATATTTTTTCTTTTAGCATCCCATGCACAGCCTCAAAAGCCCAATGTACCTTTGTCACAAACCGGGAATCATTTTCCTTTTGTCTAGTGAGCTGTTTTCTTTGACCTATGATAGGATGTACCCACATCTTAGAGCCTGTCGATTCTAAGTGGCTACATATGAAAACCTCGATGAAGTACAAATCTATAATTTTTCGCAGGTTTTCTGCGTCATTGTGATTTGCATAAGAGCATAGTATATCTGCATTTCCATCAATCGTATAAATTGTAAATGGCTTACATAGTGCTTACATACAACTTTATCTGTAATATATAGTGTGTCTGTAGTATAACCGGGTGTAAATGAATAGAGGGCCACCCCTGTAACTTCCTTGTTTTCAAAAGATATCGGGATGAAATTTTGTATGGTGAAATTAGGTAAGATTTCCAACTTTTTGAGACCTATTGTCTGACTTGCCATATATACATGTATGTATCTGAAATGGTCAATAAATTATTATTACTATTCGCCATATTTATCACTTCCGGTTTCACCGGAAATAGCCCCAGTAGTCTTTTCTAAACGGACCACCCTGTATGTTTTTACATTTTTGAAATAAAGATCATATTTTGGATACATTTATACTATTTTGAACAATTTATACAGTGTTACACGAAAAATAATTCGAATTTTAGTTGTCAATCTAGATAGCTGCGAATATGTTTAAATTATTTTTGTTCCATTGTAATTCATATAAAAAACCGCTGCCCAAGGAATCACTACTTCCACATCCAGATTTTCTATACAAGTCACTCACAACGAAAAAATTTTGTATGTGGAAATAATTGCTTATGGAACTTTAATAACATAATATTTGAAATCCTCTACCTCAGAAACCTATAAAACGATACCCCACATCGGTAGTGGGGTGGGGGTGGTGATAGGGGGTGTAGTGGGGGTGGATGAAGTAAAAAAATATTTTGAGGTTTCTGGTTCTTGTACACACACTAAATCACATTTTTTTTCATCCCCTTTAATAATGGGGTGGGGGTGGTAATGGGGGTGGCTAATGCCAAAAATTTTTTTGAGACCTTAGCTTCTCTTTAATATACTAATACCAATTTTCTGGACTCTTACCTGTTTAATTTACCTATTTACCCCAAATTTACCCCAATTTACCCCCAACCCTTCGATGGAACAAGATGAAAATATAATCTAGTTCCAGATCACGTCAAAATATATACGTGTACCAAATTTCATGTCAATATCTTGAACAGTTCCAGAGTAAACGTGCGCACAAAAAAAGTTACAGACCGACAGACAGTCAGAAATTTTTTTTTCGCTCAAACTTAAAATCTCGACGTTTCATAACATTCTAAGCCTATTTGAACAATAAAAAATTTTAAAAATTTTTTTGTCGTTACTATACTTCCACTGGATGTGGAAGTAAAAATACGAAAACGTCAATATGTCCAATAATACATCACACAGAGGGTGCTGTAAACTCATTAAAATCACATTTTTCAAAATGACTCATTTTTTTTAAACATTATGATATGGGCCACCCGGATATTCAGAAAGCTCTATTTAGTAGGGGTTAAACGGTACCAAAATTTCCGTAATGTGTAATCGTTACCGGCAGGAATGACAATTTTTCTTAAAAAATTTATGGTTTATATCTAACTTCAATTAAATTTTGGTCAACCCTGTATGTTTGTGTTAATATTTTATGATATGCAACAAGAATGAACCAGAGGTCCATTCTCTCTCCTGCGGAGGGTGGCGTTCTTAGAATTATTCTATTTATTTTATAAATTTTAGAATGATTTTCCTCCGATGTTTTTTAATTAAATTTTCAGTAATAAATTCCGAGTTAGAAGAAATCGCATGATGTAGTTTTTAAATATTATATGGACATAGACTCTTCATTACTTACTTTTTATATCTTAGTAAGAAAAGTCCTTTCACCAGTATGTTTTTTGTTTATTAGTCAGGCCATTATCATGGTAGAAATGCAAAAACAAAAAAGTTAATCAAAGTAGGTCCTTGCTGTCATCGTTATATCCCTAATAAACAATTGCTATGCTTATGTGTCAATTTTCTAAATTATTTGTATTTTAAATGTTTAGCGTCTAAAGTTATTTTGATAATTTTGAGTATTTAGCATCCAAACTGATTTTGAAAATGGAATTTCGTTACAGTCAAAGTGAGAAAGTCGGCATGCTTTTAATATACGGGGAATGTAAGAAAAATTCTGTTCATGCCGCGGAGTTATACGCGAGGCGTTATCCAGATAGGAATCATCCTAACCGTCGCTAGTTTGCAAAAGGGAAACAGAAACTGCGAAGAGCACCTAACAATGATGATGAGAGATCCATTATAAATCAAAATACTGAAATAGAAGTATTAGCTCATGTAGAGGTACATCCTACATCCTACAAGGGACCTAGCCCATCACGCGTCAATTAGCCATCAATCAGTATGGAAAATTTAAAAAAAGCATAAGTACAAAAGTTTTAAATACCAATTACATCAACACCTCTATGAAGATGACGGTGCTAGGAGAATGATTTTTTGCAATTGGGTTCTGGAAAAGTATGGGTAAGATAGAGAGTTCCACAAAAACATATTGTTCTCAGACGAATCTTGTTTCACAAATAACGGGATGTTCAATAGAAATAATTGTCTGTCGATATTGGGCCACAGAAAATCAACATTTAGTTAGAGAGGGAAATTTTCAGAAGCGATTTGGTTTTAATGTCTGGGGATAAAGAATAACCAGATTATAGGACCTATTATTTTTGACGGCCCACTTACCGGAGAAAGGTATTTGGAGTTTCTTCAAAACGAAATTGAAGTTGGTATAGATAATTTGCCTTTAGCTCAACAGGGGCAACTATACTTTTAGTAGGACCCCATAACTCCAGAAATGTTGCTGCTTGTCTTAATAATAGATTCGAGGAGCAATGAATTGGGACAAACGGTCCTGTTAGATGGCCCGCGAGATCTCCGGATCTAACTTGTATAGATTTCTTTTTGTGGGCTCATCTAAAAAATATTGTGTACTCGACAGCTTGTATACGAGAGTGGATTGAGGAAATCATGTGAGGATGGCATTTGAGAACATATGTCCTGTACAGTTGCAAAATGTTCAAGACAATTTTATTAAAGGAATTCGGAAAATGAAAGTCGTTTTGAACAATTGTTAAATAAGAGATTGGAATAAACAATTTGTTAACCTACTGTAGTATTGTATTTATTTTTAGGGTTATTTGCGGTGAAACCGGAAGTGACAAATAGGTATGTCAGATAGGTCTCCGCAGAAGACAGAATAGGCCTCTGGTTCATTCTTGTTGCATATCATAAAATATTAACACAAATATACAGGGTTGATCAAAATTTAATTTAACTTCTCAAGAAAAATTGTCATTCCTGCCGGTAACGATTACACATTACCGCACTTTTGGTACCGATTAACCCCTACTAAATAAAGCTTTCTAAATATCCGGGTGGCCCATATCATAATGTTTAAAAAAATGAGTCATTTTGAAAAATGTGACTTTAATGAGTTTACAGCACCCTGTATGATGTATTATTGGACATATTGACCTTTTCATGTTTTTTATATGAATTACATTGGAACAAAAATAATTTTAATATATTCGCAGCCATCTAGATTGACATCTAAAATTCGAATTATTTCTCGTGCAACACTGCATAAATTATTCAAAATAGATTAAATGTATCCAAAATGTGATATTTATTTAAAAAATGTAAAAACATACAGGGTGGTCCATTTAGAAAAGACTATTGGGGCCATTTCCGGTGAAACCGGAAGTGATAATTATTGCGGATAAGTCTCAAAAAGTTATAAATCTTACCTAATTTCATCATACAAAATTTTATTCCGATATCTTTAAAAATAAGGAAGTTACACCCGGTATAGTGGTGTCCCTAATGTTGAAGTGCCAAATTTTTTTCTTCAAAAATAAAAAAAAACATATTTCCTTGAGGAACACTTGCCTTAGAGTAGATATACTGTGTATAAATCACAAGTATAAGATTTAGAGAGTTAAAATTTTGCAGAACAACAATAAGTCCTTATGTATACTATACAAAAATAAATGAGCAGTTTTGGGTCAAGAACAATTTTACTATGCTTACACGGCTATGTTTTTTACCTAAAACTTCCCTTAAAAATGTTCTTAGGCTGGGCTGAATTGAACTGAACTGAACTGAACTAAACTGAGTTGTACTATACTAAACAAAATCAAGGCAAATTAAATTAAATTGAATTAAATTATACTTTGCTACAGGGTTATGAAAGCTTTACGGAATAATACTTAATAAGAATCTTGAAGAGAAATACTTTAGTTTTATATTATATAAGCCACCACCCCAAATCCATTATTTATGACGATGACCTGTGAAAGCTAGACACAAATATTTCATTTGCTTGACGTAAATTATTGTGCACGCACCCAACGAACAGAACTAAAATTGATGTATTTTCATCTAAATAAGCTTGCGACATAACAAGTGACCTAAAAGAGACTAACATTTGATGTATTTTTTATATCATAAGATATTTCCTGGAACCTACGTTTATAGCGACACCCGATACTCCCAGAAGAATATATGAATATCATTTAATGGTTATTTCCTGTTAAATCTCGGGAGTATTGGAAATAGGATACACGCCGGCAATACAACACTGAAGCATCAATCTTTATTAGTTTCTGCACTATACGAATATGTAGATAATGTCAGTACACGGTGTTTAAATCATTTTTTCACGCCCATAAAATGCAAGCGTATTATTCTGGTTTAGGGATGCAAAGCTACATATTTTCCTGCACACATGTAAAAGTCACTGACCCGATTATGCTGACATATTTGTTTTGAACACGACGTATCACTTCTCTATGTTGCTTTTAAAATTCAGAGCACGTTTTAATCTGCACCTATTCTACTAAACGAATGGAGTAATAATACTGGTTTACAAGTTAGAATTATAATATTTTTATTTGAAGTCAGTTTATGAGTTCAAACTTTCATAAAGCTCATCCTTATTTTCGACGACTATAAATGCAAAAAATATTTTATAATTGAGAAGATAAATTTAAAATACCTACCGATCGAATGTTCAATCAATCCGGCGAACAGTGTACTTAAATTGATAGTATACAACTATAAACAAGCTAAAAACGTAGTCTTCGCCAATTTACTGAGCTTTTTATATAATTGTTACACATTCTATAGGATACTCTTCTCAGTTTTCTTGTAAATAATGTTAGTTTTTGGACATCCTAAATTTTGTGATACCAACTTTGTTGTGAAAAAAAATATATGGAAAAAAATTGAAAAAAAAACATCCAACCTGTCCGGGATTCGAACACACGATCTTTGGATTGCAATGCAAAACTTTAGTCACTGGATCATCACACATTACTACAAAAATTGAATATCTGTAACATATATCTTTCGAGAATCTAATCTCAAACACAAACTGACTGAACCTCGGAGATAATGGATGAATACATTGGGAGAAAACATTGGGACTGCTTAAAAACTAATAACATACTTATTTGTTCTTATCTTTTTACAAAAGTTATATTTTTATATTTAAATTTTTAGATGACTATCAATTAATATGTATATGTCTATATTATTTGATTGTAGGAGTTGTGGTAAATTTAATAATCTTACTATATTCATATTCAATATTTAAAAAATCATTAATCTTTTCTCTCTTTAAAGGGCAATTTAGCAGAATATATTCAGTATCACCAAATTCGCCACAATATAGGGTTGTCCTTAATACTGATTTTATATAAATGACTAGGAGCTAGAGTGTCATTAAATCTAAGTCTACAAATGTATTTTATTGTTTTTTTTTAAATTTTTGTTGGTTGCTTAAACCATGGCTTGTGAGGTTGGATTGGTTAAAGGTTTTTATAGTACTGGTTCATTTCATGCTTCTAAACTTTCTAATCTCTTTATGCTTTTTTTATTTATAAATACCTATCGCAAACTCAATCCGGGGACACACTGTATAACACATTGAAGATATATAGTGAGTGAGTATGATATGAAAATAATATCCACAAAAACCTTAAGATATCTAGGGATTACTACTGGCACCTTAAATGAGACGTACGTTTAAATACTTTACAAAAGAGACTTAGTAGACTTAGCATGAATAAACTTCAGATTATTCAAAAATTGAAATTAAAAAATATATACAAGTGCTACACGTATCAAACCAATGAACTGTTTACTCATAGTAACATTTCCATTCTAACGCAATTTTTGTTTTTCACACTGTGTTAATAAATATTTTCAAAAATGACAATCTGTATACACAACATAAGATACAGTCAGAAATCAATAGCAAAAATTCAAAAACAACTGACCAAAGATGCTTTGTATATCTAGGACCTAAAATATGTCTTCTACACTAAAGAGATAATTCATTTCACTACTCACTTTTTAAAATCAATATATGGATTAGCCAAGAGCCTAGACATTCTAAACATATGTACATCAATTAGTATCAGAGAATATTATTTAGGTATTATGCAAATCACTAACACACTTTTTTATTTATTATGAAAATACCTACTTTCTGTATATTGTTGCCCTAATCTGGGCACGCTAATATACTGGACAGGTAAATACTTCAAAACACTCATTATTGGAGAACCAATTAAAACAACTACTCTTCTAGCTAATACTGACGAAGTATTGAATTACATGATAGCATTCTTGGCATTTTAAAGGAAAAATATATATTGCAAATATTTAAATCATTTATTTAAATTCACACATTCACACATTTATATTCAATATGAAATTATCTACTTTCTGTATATTGGTACCTCAATCATGTCACGCTAATATACTACTTAGGAAAACACTTTAAAACACTCATTATTGGAAAACCAAGCAAAACAACTACTCTCCGTCAGTATTAGGCTAGAAGAGTAGTTGTTTTGATTGGTTCTCCAATAATGAGTGTTTTGAAGTATTTACCTGACTACTATATTAGCGTGCCCAGATTAGGGCAACAATATACAGAAAGTAGGTATATTCATAATAAATAAAAAAGTGTGTTAGTTGTGATTTGCATAATACCTAAATAATATTCTCTAATCATAATGAAAGCAAATAAATAAAAAATAATTAATTGTAAAAACAATCAATAAACCTACCTTATTTTAAGTCACCTAGTTATATACCTTATATTTAACTTTTATCAAACAAAGTATAATTGATTGGTATTATTTGATTTATTTTGAAAATTTGCCTTTTAATTCTAAGTACAACTGCTTAACAGAATGTCACGTTTAAGCACAAGTGCATAAAACTCTTTCATTTCGGTACTAACTAAAATAACAACAATAAGTCACTATTAATAAACGATTGTAGAAAAGTTGTAGAAAAAATAATTTTAACTTTAACACCTTATCTTATTAACCAGTAAAATTTTACCAAAAGCTTCGCTCATAAATCATAAATACACCAGACAAGAGAAAATTCATATTTTATCTACCTTCTATTGCGTTTATTTGAAATTATGATGAAAAAACTGGTACCTTTTCGTTATCGAGCCATAAAACTTCAAGCTGAAGCAGATTATAGACTTAAACTGTCTAAAATGGTTTTTATTTAAAACCGAAATCGTATTACTATATTTATTAAAGATACGACAGGCCTAAGCTTGACAAGCTGATAAAATATGAATTATGTTTATACCTTATTTTTCAGAAAACTCATTTTAATGAACGTTGTGACTAGAGTTCCGACATAAATAAAACTAATAATTTTAAAATTTGGATACCTTACAAATTGTGGAAATGTATTACGAGAGAATAATAGTTATTTAAGATACAAGTGTAACAAGCCATTCTTTATTGCACGAATACGAATAAAAATACGAGCCAAGCGAGTGTTTTTAA
This sequence comes from Rutpela maculata, assembly GCA_936432065.2. NCBI lineage: Eukaryota > Metazoa > Arthropoda > Insecta > Coleoptera > Cerambycidae > Rutpela > Rutpela maculata. Next base: position 65,767,374 of record OW386285.2, on the reverse strand, counting down.
AAGCCATGAGTGCAATAAAGAGGCTTTTTACAAGTGTGTCTTACAACGTTTTATCTTCGATCGTGCCAATTATTGTAAGAAATGGGCAATTTTTCATGAATATTTGTAAAACGGTATCAACCCTTTGTGAATGTCACTTTGACTGTTAGTATTATTCGAGTTGTAGTTGAAGTCGCCATTCTAATTATGTTACTTCATGGTCGTGACTGAAAATCTGTGATGATAGTAACTAACGAAACGATATTATAAATAAACTAGCGTAGTTGAAGTCGCCATTGTTGTTCTTGAATGTTTGAATTAAAATATCAAGTTAATAATGTTTAATGGTGATTATAGTAATGTAGACTCCCCCAGAAGTTATGGAGATGGCACAAGTGGCAACGTCAACTTTAATACCTGAGAAGTCACGAAAACAATATGAGTTGGTGTATAAACGATTCAACGATTGGTGTGTTTTGAAGATAGTGAAGAATCTTACGGAAAATGTGTTCCTTGCGTATTTTTCAGAAAGAGCAAAGCATATAAAACCTTCAAGTCTTTGGTCGGAATATTCAATGGTGAAAGCTTTACTGATAGCTGAAAAGGACATCGATCTTAAACAGTTTTCTAAGTTATACGCTTATATGAAGCGGCAGTCTGTAGGATACCGTTCCAAGAAATCTAAAGTGTTTAGCAAAGATGAAATATACACACTTGTAAACGAAGCACTTAATGATAGATATTTATTGATGAAGGTTGTAGCAATTTTTGGCATTGCAGGTGCGTGCAGAAGAGACGAGTTTTATAAAATGAGCATTGGTGATGTGCAAGATATTGGTAATATGTTGATAGTGAGAATTCAAAATCAAAAACAAATAAACCACGAATTTTTATTATTAACCGTAAAACGAGAGACTTGGAAAATATGGTTGAAATTTATAGAAGATACTCCACTCTTAGGTCACCAGCAGCAAAATATGATCGACTGTTTGTAAACTACCGTAATGGAAAGTGTTCTGTTCAGCCGATAGGTATTAATACCTTTGGGAAAATATCAAGCGAAATTGCGAGATATCTTGGGTTGCTCAATGCACATGAGTATACTGGTCATAGTTTCACAAGGTCATCTGCCACCATGCTTGGAAATGCAAGAGGGGATGTTTTACAGCTGAAGAGGCATGGTGGCTGGAAGTCACCGACGGTGGCAGAATCTTACGTTGAAGAATCAATTAAAAACAAAATTGAGATAACACATCAAATTTTGCAAAAAGCACCATCTGAGGAAGCAAGCTCAAACGATGCCATTGACGCTAATGATATACTGCCTACTACATCGAGGAGTCACGAGTTGCCTCAAATTCATATTGAAAATTGTGCTAATTGCAAAGTAGAAGTAAATCTTGTTAAATATGAAAAATGAATAAAATACTGTTGTCCTTACTGATAAATTTTTTAGAAATCGTGCAATAAAAGCGAACAATAAAAATTATTATTGCATAGTTTCTTGTAAAAGTCCACGTTCTACACTGGAAATGATCTAAAAAACTGCTACTTTTGCACGATTGTAGATAAAAGATATAGTATATTTAAACATTTTTCAAAATTCATACTTGCGTAAATTGAAATATTAGCAAACACTTAGTTATTAAACGCATTTCTGAAGTGAAAATTAATAAAGGATTATTTCACTCATTAACGCTATAGCCAATGAGAGCCTGTTTTTTCATAACATTGCACCAATCAAACGTCATTATTAGTGGTAATCCAACCTAAATTGGCTTTTGACAGTACCAACATGCAAAAATTATCGCTCTAATTTTTTGTGTCGCCGTGTCGGCAAGTGTTGCAATAATTTTTTGACGTTTTATTTCGTGAAATGTTTTCGGCAAATATGGCAACTCGTGTTTTTTTTATCTATAAATATATTCTCTAGCTTATTACTAATTGCTAACCTAAAAACACCACATAAGTTGAAAACTCCCAATTTCAAAGTGAAGGCTGTGTGGAACCTATATGGTTCGATACAAGTTATATACAGCTTTCAATGTCTTATAATACCTAACGTAATTACAAAATAATTTCCACAACTAAAATTAAATACAAATGCCTACGAAGCAGACAAATCAATCCATTATTTCATGTTAAATACACAAATGTACTTACGTATGGTAACTCATCACAAAGTTTTCGGAAAATCAAACTCTGCACTAAGTAGCACTATACATTATAATTCGTTGTACTTAAAGTTCTCTGTACATAAACAAGCAAACCTTAACTTAATTATTAAACTTCTTAAATTAAGTGGAAAGTTTTCTTATAAATATAGGCGTGAATTATTATTATTAATTTTTTTTTTTGGACCCCCCCGCTCGTCAATTTTAAGTATGTCGATGTTTTTTTACCGATATTCTTCCTACATTGATGGCGGTCTTCGATGCCAACATCGATGCTCAACATCGATGTTTTCGCAAACATCACCCAGCACTATTTTACACAGTGTTAAGCTAGCGTTACTAGATGGCGGTACCAGTTCATCTGGTCTCGGCAACCTTAGAACGTAAAAGCGAGAGATTGGTAAAATGCAATATTGTCATGGTTTAACGTATATTGTTTTCTTGATTGTCATTGTTCTTTATACCTGCTTTGTTTTTTATTGGATGAGTCGCTTTTGAAATGCATTTTTATGTGACGCAAATGATGTAATTAAAAATAAAGCCAACTCTAAAAAGTGACAAGAAAACGCCTGAAGGCAATTAATTACAAAACATAATATTGAAGATATACAGGGTTATTCACTATATATTGACCCCCCTTTATTTCTGTTATTATTGAAAATAGAAAAAAAAGTTTCATATAAAAGTTGTAGGATCTTACCTATATTTTAATAAAACGTGATAAAAAGAACAATGCCATGTATAGGTCACGTGATACGAAATAAATATATGTTTTTTTAAATGGAATACCCCATATATTATTGCATTTTCGAGAAGCCCTTTTTCTCCTGATTTCAAATATATAACATTGTATAGGTCTATCTTAAATACTTTTTGACATATTTGACATTCAAAATGCAAATAAACTGCTGCTATTTATGATTGAGCCATGCCTGTCAAAACACAAGTGAAACAAAAATAACAAGGTAGGCCACCGACTGGACAGCCTTTATACCTTAATGTACATTCTTAAAAATGATTACAATTTTATATATAAATAACTATTACTCCGTTAATATTTGAGTTAGTAACATCGGCCAAAAAACAAATGGAAGCTAATTGTATGCTCTAGAATTTTTATTAAAATTATTTTTTCCAAAATTGACTAGAAATTTCAGTACAAACGTCTCGAGTTTACAAAAGTTTAAATGTCCGTAATATTTAAATTATTTTTTAATTCCCTAAGTTTATCGTTTAATTTATCGTAAAATATGTAATCATAATTTCTGTAACATATGAAGTGAGGAATGGAACAAAAAAAAGAAATCTAAAATTGAAGCAACGGTTATTAAGATATATGATTTTAAAGAAAATGTCTCTGGCGTTCATTTTTTCTAAATGGCGGCTTTAGCTCACGTAGGGATTTTTTGCGACTTTATATTCTTATCCTACATTAATAGAGCTATCCATTGCGATAAACAAATAACTGTCCCCAAATAGTTCACGCCAAACCCATTTTACACTGAGATTTGCCTGGTCTATAATAATGAAATGTCAAAATTGAATAAACAATAAAATAATTATTTTCGCGGCCTACCTTGTTATTTTTCTTTCACTTGTGTTTTGACACGCATGTCTCAATCATCTGTCAATAGAGCAGTTTATTTGACTTTTGAATGTCAAATATGTCAAAAAGTATTTAAGATAGACGTATATAATGTTATATATTTGAAATCGAGAAAAAGGGCTTCTCGAAAATGCAGTAATATACAGGGTGTTCCATTTAAAAAAACATATATTTATTTCGGATCACGTGGCCTATACATGATATTGTTTTTTTTTATCACGATTCATTAAAATATAGGTAAAATCCTACAACTTTTATATTAAACTTTTTTTTCTATTTTCAATAACAACAGAAATAAAGGGGGGGGGGGGGGTCAATATATAGTGAATAACCCTGTACTTAATGAATTATTTATTCGTGAAATATTCTCCCCAAATACCACTCGTTCTTTTAAATTTTATTTATAAATTTTTTCTCAAGCTAAGATGCCAAAAGGTTTTATAACTCGTGCAAATTGGCAGTTTATTATTAAAGATTATTTCACTCATTAACGCTATAGCCAATGAGAGCCCGTTTTTTCAAAACATTGCACCAATCAAACGTCATTATTAGTGGTAATTCAAGCTAGATCGGCTTTTGACAGGACCAACATGCAAAATTTATCGCTCTAATTTTTTAGGTCGCTGCAGCGGCAAATATGCGAAAATTTTTTGACGTTTTTGTCGTGAAATATTTTTGGCAAATAGGGCAACTCGAGCTTTTAAGTTTTATCTATAAATATCTTCTCTAGCTTATTATTAATTGTTAACGTACTTACCTTGTAAATTGTAATATTGTATTATGTAGTAGCAAACAAAAACACACCTCAATTCCAAAGCGAATCTTGTCTGAAATATATAGGCTGTAACTTTTGCCTATCTGTAACTATTTCAGTTTTCCTAGTGTTCAATCAGGTAACAATTACACACAAAGATTGTACTTAATATAGCTCATAATACAGGAAAAAGTCAAGCACAGCTTTCAATAGCTCAATAACGTAGTTACAAAGGTAAGCAAATCATTTATTATAAATGTCAAGTACACATTCGCTCTGGAACAAACTAAAAATGTATAGTACTTACATATGGTAATCTACCAAAAAGTAACTCGTTGAATCAAAGCTGTGCATCAAACATTATAATTTGTTGTATTTAAAATTCTCTTTGCTCAACAAAGCAAACCTCAACATAATTCATAAACTTCGTAAGTTAAAAGTAAGGATTAAATACGTACGAGTCGATGAACATTTATTTATTATGGTATATAACTTGTAGCGCTAGATGGCGCTCTCTATGTCAATCTCGGAACCATGAGTGTATATTTTATTTGGGCGAGACATCGGTACTAAAGTAGCGCTCTCTCTATCGTTCCTCGTCGTATTGCCTGAAAGGTGTTAAGCCAGTCTATATATTATAATATCTAAGGTTTCAACTCGTTTTATTTACTAGTTGCCATGGAAACGTAACTAGATTATTTTAAAATATAGCGAATCTCCGTTGTTTCTACTGCGTTTGTTTCAGATTTGCTGTTTTGACAATATGAGTCGGTTTCGAAATATTTCTGTATATCAAATTAATGATGAAATTGAAAATAAAGGTCAGTAAACTCCAAAAAGTGACAAGAAAACGTCTGAAGGCAGTTAATGAGAAAACATAATATTGAAGATGTACTTAATGAATTATTTATTCGTGAAATATTCTCCTCAAATACCACTCGTGCTTGAAATTTTATCTAAAAATTTTTTCTCAAGCTAAGTCGCCCCTAGTTAATATAACTCGTGCAAATTGGCAGTTTATTATCAAAGATTAAATCCCTCCCGCTAAAGCGGTCGGGATTTAATCAGATAATAAACTGCCAATTTGCACTCTTTATATTACCAGGCAACACGCTTTCGAAAAAATTTTCGATAAAATTTTAAGCACTAGTGATATTACATACGATTAAATACCTCCCGCTAAAACGGTCGGGATTCAATCAGATAATGACATGGTTTTCCCAGATGTTGTCGTGATTGTCGAATTTGACTTGACATTTCACTGATCATGCTGTCAGCTTTTTCGGAAGGATTCTAAAAACTGAAGTTGTTGTGTTCTGTTCCTCCTTATACACAGGCCCCTCGTATGGGGGGTCTATTGGGTACTGAGTTTAAGGGCCCGGGGTTCCGAGGGGCCCGCCAGAGATCTTGACAAATTTTTTTTCAAATTTCTCCCCCCTGCTCACCAATTATTAAGCGCGGGCCCGCCAGGGATTTTGCCAAACAATTTTTTTCCCGCTCATCAATTACACAGGCCCACAAAAAAAAAAGTTGTCTGCGCCGGGGTACTGACCATACCTATCCCTTGTATTTTGTGCCGCTGAACACGAATCTGACCTTAGTTTTTCCCCTATACGTCAGGTTTTTTTTTTAACAGCAAATAAATATATAAATATCACGATTCAACACGACTTTTTTTGCTGTTAAAAAAAAAACCGGACGTGTAGGGGAAAAACTAAGGTCAGATTCGTATTCAGCGGCTCAAAATACAAGGGATAGCTGTGGTCAGTACCCCCGCGCAGACCACTTTTTTTGGTTGCCATTGTGCCACACTCAGTGTGGTACAATGCCACAAAAAAAAGTCATCTGCGCAGGGGTACTGACCACATCTATCCCTTGTATTTTAAGCTGCTGAACACGAATCTGATCTTAGTTTTTCACCAGCACGTCAGGTTTTTCTTTTAATAGCAAATAAATATATAAATATTAGACTTTTTTGCTTTAAAAAAAAAACCTGACATATAGGGGAAAAACTAAGGTCAGATTCGTGTTCAGCGGGTCAAAATACAAGGGATAGGTATGGTCAATACCGCGGCGCAGACAACTTTTTTCTTTTGTGGGTCTGTGTTATTAGGCACGGGGCATGATTTGATGCTTCTCTTCGTCGCTAATTCGTTGTGCTTCATTGACCGTGACGGTTCGGACCACTGCTAGTCTCCATGTGTTACTCAATCGATATCCATCTTCTCTATTGAAATTGTCCCTGTTGTCCTTTACTAGAAATTATGAAAAACATGGACAACTTCAATAGAGAATAGAATAGAATAGCCATTTATTAATCCAATCGAGCATTACAATGATATAGGACAAGTCAATGTAAAGAAATACAAATGAGAAAACTATTTATACATTCAAATAGAAAAGTAGAAGACAAAAAACAAATAAACAATCAATTAAAAACAATCAGTTAATATTTCAGTATTCACTTATGGAGTAAAGAGCATGATTTACTAGAAAAGACTTTGTAACTGACATGAAATGTTTTATATTACTAATGTTTTTTATATTTACATTTAACTTGTTATATAAAGTTGAACCCATGTAGTAGGGATTCGATTTGCAGAGTTCTAACCTGCTCGTAGAATATTGCAAATTAAAGCGTGTGGCATAATCATGGTGAAAATTTTGAAAGATTTTATCTGGATTCTTTTTTACAATTATTAATATTTCTAAAATATATACACATGGAAGCGTTAAAATTTTCTCATTTATAAATGTATCTCTACAGAATGCCCTGTAATTTAATCCAAATATATAGCGTATAACTCTTTTTTGCAATATAAACACATGGTTCGCTAAATTAAAACAGCCCCAAAAAAATTCACCATATCTAATAAGACTTTCAAAGTTAGCAAAATAAAATGATTTTGCAGTATCCCTGTTGGTTATCTGAGGTAGACGTTTAATAGCAAAACAACTATTTGCATACTTGTTACAAATATAATTTTCATTATGTATTCCAAGTAATTTAAAGACTTTCACCTGTTGAATAGTTTTATTTTTGAACCGAATAGGAGGGCTAGCAGTGTAATTTGAACCTATAGGATGAAACTGAACAAAAAAAATTTTTCCCTGTTTATTATCAAATGGTTATTTGTAAGGTACTGTGAAACTGATAGCAAATTGAAACTTAAATTTTCAATTGCCAGAGCTATATTTTGTTACTTGTTGCAACTGTAATATCGTCTGCAAATGCACAATGGAAATATGACATTTATATATAATATAAATAACAAGGGCCTCAGAATACTGCCTTGAGGTATACCGAAACTAATGTCAAGTTTAGTAGACTTTGCACCAAAATAATCAACAAATTATTTCCTCTTTGTAAGGGAAGATTTAAGAAGGCTATTACATTGACCACGTAGACCATAACATTCTAGTTTACTTAGAAGAACATCATGATCCACGCAGTCAAATCCTTTTGAAAAATCGACATAAATTGCAACAACCTTTTTTCCCATGTCTAAATTACAGTACACATAATCTAAATAGCTCAGTAATGCCCTAGACGTTGAATGATCTTTTCTAAAACCGTGTTGACTGGCAGAAAATATATTTTTTGTTTGTTAACTATTTCATTAAAAATAATTTTTTCAGATATTTTTAAGGTTAGTACTTGGATGGGTAACCCACCTATCTTGGGAAATACAGTGTTCTCGTCCCACCTTCTAGAGGCTTGTATATCAGTGTATACTCGGAAGTTACGTAATTTCAGACGAGGATTACGTAGTGGATATACCATCCTTCGGAGGGGATGTAAAGCAGGCGGTCCCTTGTCTATTAAATGTTAGGCAAGTAAAAGATCCCTACTCTTCTTAAGGGAAGAGGTTCGGCAAAATTTCCAGGTTGGGGGTAGCTCGTCTCCTGGCGTCGGTGATAGGCCCTGGTAGCGGAAATAGGCCGACGTTAAATAATTATAATAAAAAAAAAGAAAAAGATATTTTTAAAAATACTGATAATAGAGATATGGGTCTATAATTTGTAATGTCCCGAGGGTCATTTATTTTTAAACAAGCAAATGATTTGTGAAATTCTTAAGAAATCTGGATAAATTCCTAAAGTAAGATAATAATTTATAATGTGACATAGAGGCATTGCCAAAAATTGACCACACTTCTTTATTATTGTAGTGGAAGTATTATCGTGACCTATCGAATATGAATTTTTTAAATTATTAATGGCTTCAACTGTTTCAGAAATGGTTAACATTTTTTAAAAATATATTATCATTTGTTACGATGGGTATTTCTTTTCATTTTTTAATTATTTTGATTCGCTAAGGTAATAGATTTAGGTAAGTTGACAAAATATGAATTGAAAGTGTTGCCAATTTCAGTTTTATCTCTAAGCAGGTTATTGTTTGTTTGAAGATGGGTATCGACTGAGTAACACATTAATAAACATTCTCATTTTTACTAGTAATTACAAGCATACCAAATATATTTAAATAACTATTAATTTAGTATGCAAATGAGGGAAGCAGACATATGCCGTAATGTTGCTTCCGAGATGTGCATCTGGAGATGTTTGTTATGAATCCTCCCATTTTTTCACTACATCAACTGGAGAGCGCACGATAGACAACAGTTGTAGTTCAGGGAAAGCCAGACGGCAAAAAGCGAAGAGAACCCCCTTCAAATCGTTATGTTGATGTCACCAAGAAGCTGCTTGAAAAGAGTTTGATGAAACCGTACGGCTATAAGGCAACCGCGATATGTGGCGTGATGTTACCATACGTGCTATACAGCAAATAAGGTCTACTAGAATAATGCTCATAACAGAAAACACCTGCCAAGACCTTGTGAATAAGATGAATATGCAAATAAATTCCTTGATAGCAATAAGCCAACAGTGAGGGATCTATTCTTACTCTACAAATTTGTACCTTCCACTACATGCAAATGCAAATCTATCACGACATATCATGGTAGGAGGTATGTATTTCTTGGACGTAGGCTGAGGATTTTCTGAAGTAGATTCGGTTAAAATCAAAATCACATTATTGATGATTTAATAATAATACAGCAATTATTTTCCAGCAAATTGTGTGGACATATTTTAGAGTAATCTTCCACAAAAATATTTATTATTACAATTCTTTCTAAAAACTAAAGTTTAATGTTTAATTTTTTTTCTGCAGAAACTAATAAAAAATGTTTTAGTTTCACTTTAAAAATTGGATTTTAAAGATTAGTGGTTTTATACTAGTTATATTAACAAAAGGAATAAACTGTAAATATTTAGGACCTCCAATGTAACGGTACACTTTTTAGCCATTAATAAATTTCTATTAAAATTTGCTAAATTATATTATTTTATATTTTTGTCGAAAAAATAACTAACGCCGTCACTGTCTTCAAGGTATTTTGTTTACCAGACTCTTTAGACATTCCAGAATAATGCGAGGGAAACGTGCTTTGCAGACGGCAAGACTAGACATATTCTTCCAATAGGAGAGCACAAACATAACATAATGAATTCTGAAGGGATTATAATCCTACGCTTACTTTGAGGAATATAAAATGACGAATTAATGTACTCGATTTACTTCTCCATAGGCTTCGGCCTAAAAGTCATATCAGCTTGTGTGTTATCTAAGTAACTATTATGGTAAATTTCACCAATTAGTTTTGAGGTAATTTGCTCAGTAAAATAATGAAGAATACACGTAGCATTTGTTCATGTAGTTATAGCTGCTTTAAGAGTTATTGTTTAATATACCTAAAATGGTATAGTTTTGCATTTTGGTATGGTTATAACTGATATCAATCTCCAATTTGTTTCTGTAACCAGCATATACTGTCTCTGGTAGTTTTTTTTAGCAGTTTCTGTAAGTACAGAAACATTTATATTTCTCCGTTGTGCTTATAAGCGATTTGCCATATTGAAGGGCTATATCCCTTGCTTTCCCCTGGATATTGTAGCTGTGGATGCTACACTTGGCATCATTCAACATGTATTGTGTGTTTTCGGTCAATTGTGGAAAGTTGTAACTTTCCTTCCCATCCCATTGTTTGATCAGACAAGCAAATTATTTTCGCGAATGCTTTATCTTTGTTGTTAAACATAACATGTTTAAACTGTTGTTAATGTTCTCTTCAAGTAATGTGCTGCGATGCATATCATTTCATTTTTAGTTAATACCTTTACTTACATTTAGAGATTTGTTTATTGAGTTAAGTATCAAAACATGTTGCTTATTAGTACTATTTTGTATAATATTTTCGTAGAGTAAAATTACGTTGACCAACTAAGTATATGTTTCTTGGTCAGAGAATACTTTGTAGTTTTGATGTATTGTGACTGTTTGCCAAGCATTATTGTTTACATTTTTTAGAGTACCGTATACCATTACCTTTTTATGTCATTCTGTCTTTCTGTGTACGTTACATTTTGTATAAAGTGTTTGTAGAATATTATTATCGTCAGCACATTTTATTTGCCCGGATCCTTTATATGTCTTTTCTCTACCAATTTTATGTAATATATTTGTTATATTTTTAATGTTGGATTTTATTTCAAAATTATGCCATAGTTAAGTTTTAACTTGGGAGCTATAACCCGTTTTACCAAGCAGGCCCACTATCATTTTTCTGCGCTTCGTTTGGCTATATGTCCATTTGAATGAACGTCATTTGTAACAAAATTTAAGTTTACACAGATCAAGACACCTGTGAGCGTCTTGAATACATTGTGGGATCATGTGAATTTTACCACGTTGTGGGGACATTGGAAGTACATGCGTGATGTTCTAGTCTGACTTTGGTGATCTAGTGGGTATTTATAACGTATCAATACATTCCGTGGTTATTGAAAATATTCCACTTTTTCTACTTAGTATACGTCCGGTTCCACAACTAAGAATTGTGGTAAAATAAATCTCATATATATACGGGTTATTAAATGTGTGTAATTTAGTGCCCACAACTTATGTAAACAGGAATTGTGTTAATAATAAACCTCACAAACATGTGTGTTAGGAAATATGTGACTTTGTATCAACATCTTATTATTATACATATAATTACATCAAACTCCGCAAATGTATAATTTACTAGCCGTACATTTTTCCATCCATTTGTAATTTCTTGAACAGGTTTTTTGCATGTAGTAATACTATATCGCGGGCAAATGTGCACATTGTCAATTGGTTATGGTCAATCTTAATCAAAACAGCAACATTTGCCTCCCATTTTTCAAAAATGACAAAATGAAACAATCTTAATACGTCTTGTTTCAAATTGACCGAAGCCAACGTACATTTTTCCTATATATTCGTAATTTTCTGAAAAAAATAATTAATTTGTTTATATACTTTTGTATTTAGGAAGGAAAGTTCTTTCTAGATGTATTCAAATACAGAGGATGTTCTATTTGAAAAAAGGTACTTTTGTTTACCCCGTGTAATAGGAAAGCTGAATGAAGTTTTAATTGTGTTGACAACATTTTAATTGTAAGATATTTAAAAAAATTTTCTTTTGATTACACAGGTCAACATTTGATCTAAGAACAATCACCAGACTTTGCCAGAGTATACATAGGTTTTTTGGGTCGCTGATTCCGAATCCGAGGTTGGTTAAGCTTCATCACGTCAGGTTCTTGGTCATTTGAAGGTCAAACAGAAAAAGTGTTGTAAAAAATTTGAAAAAATTTATGTTTATGTTTCTGAGGTCGCTGAATCCAAATCCGCTGTTATTTTTAGCCTTCAAGAGCATCAGAACATCTAGAGGTCATTTCAAGGCATTTTGAGATCATTTTGAGGTCAAATTGAGAAAAAGCGACTAAAAAATCTGGAAAAATGCTTACATGGGTTTTTTGGGTCACTGACCTCGAATCCGTGGTTGGCTGGACTCTATCACATCGGATTCAAGGTCAAACTGACAAAAGTTTTTGTATGTTCTTGGGGTCGCTCAGTTCGAATCAGTTGTCATTTTGACATTGAAGGATACCCTGGAGGTTATTTCAAACTCATTTCGCGGTCATATGGGGTCAAATTAAAAAATGATAATTAAAAAGGACCCCGCACCTTTCTTATGGAAATTGGGTCCTGGCCAGGAGGCAAAACTTGCTGTCATTGCTTCTATTGCTTGGAGCTCAATCTGTTTTGTTTCAAGGTCGTATAATGTAGGCTTTTACAGACAAGAATTTATAAATGTTGCACCTGCACCTTAAATTTTGTAATCTGTAACACAGTTCAATAGCAAATAATATGTGTGGTTGCACCCAGAGCACCTCCACGTGGTGACGGTGGGCAACGGAGTTGTCTCACTATCCGGCAAAGTCCCTGGGTCACGACGGACATGCCGTCATGGCAACCACGCGTAAGAGTGTTAGAAGACAGAGGTTCGGATCCTCAGAATCGGTGGCTGGTCAGGGTGGGAAAGCGGGCCCGCAGGCGTCGTCATGAAACGACCGTAGCTCTACATGGGTGGGGAACTTGGCTTTTGTTGAGTCAAATGTTACAAGCAATCTTCATCCTGTATGAACATCGTGAACAATTTCTGTGTCGTTTGTGGGGAATATATTGATCATGAAGATGAAATAACGACAAAATTAAACTCAGTGATCCCAAAAACATAAACATACATTTTTTTAAATTTTTTACACCACTTTTTCTCAGTTTGACCTTCAATTGACCTTGAATCCAGCCAACCACGGATTCAAGGTCAGCGACCTGAAAACCCCATGTAAGCATTTTTCCAGATTTTTTAGTCGCTTTTTCTCAATTTGACCTCAAAATGATCTCAAAATGCCTTGAAATGACCTCTAGACGTTCTGATGTTTTGAAGCGTAATAATAACAGCGGATTTGAATTCAGCGATCTCAGAAACATAAACATAAATTTTTTCAAATTGTTTACGACACTTTTTCTCAGTTTGACCTTCAAATGATCAAGAACCTGACGTGATGAAGCTTAACCAACCTCGGATTCAGAATCAGCGACCCAAAAAACCTATGTACACGTTGGTAAAGTCTGGTGATTGTTCTTAGATCAAATGTTGACCTGTGTTATTTTTATCTTGGTTACAAAAATATTGAACGCTGAATAGTATCATTCAGACACCCTACCCTGTTCACCATACTATTATGTAAGATGGGTTATATGAGATAGCTTATTTTACTGATTTTTTTTACAGTTTCGTTTTACAAAAATGTACGTAATAAATAAATAAATATTAAGTGCCTTATTGAAAATATGTACTAACAATATTGAACACTAACCTGTGCCCTATCCATCGACATAACTATGAAGTTACATACCTCCTTTACAAACTTTAAAATATGCTTGCAAAATTATTATCTGATAGCACGAGCCACTTGTTAGATATATGATCTGTCCTTATAATAAATACTACATTTACTCACCGGAGTTTTATCTTGTGTGTGGGGACATGAAATTATAATCTATATTTTCTTTGCTGAAGAAAATATAGAAACGTACTAAAAGTAGCAGGTAGATTTTTCCAATATATGTCTACTAAATAAACTAGCCCAAAAAATTATAAATATAAGGCCCAAAATCATTAAAAAAGCTTGTATGTCAACACAATATTAAATGTCCACACGGGCCCGGTAAAATTCAGGCAAAATTCCCCACAATATATTCAAAACATACGCAAAAATACACATAATAAAAACTATGTAGTTTATTGTTCTTATACAATATTCAGTGACCAAAAACGTTGCCTGTTAGGGCCAGTTATCAGAGTATGTAATAAATAAAAAGTATGAAAAATTTTAATTTAACTGATATCCTGAATAATATTTTTTTCATTAGAGTTCTACATTTTCTGGTCATTTAGATTTTAGCTTTAAGCCGGGATCAATTCGGATTGCATAGAATATTCATATATCTATAATTAGATCTGGATTAATCAACACTATTGCTTGCTCTTGAGATGGGATAATAGGAAAGCTTAGTTTGACTCTCATCTGCAAAATAATAACTTTAAAGTAAATAAGTCGAATCTGATAACACTGAACTATTTATATTTAGAGTTCACGTGTGATGAAAGAAGCTATTAACTAATTCAATTCAACAATTTGACAAATAACTCCTAAATTATATCATGATTAGTATACAATATAATATTATTATTTAGAGATATTTAGAGATATGTAATGATAATTTTTTCATGGGTCATTTTTGCAGTAAAAGTTAGTTTATATATTGTCCCGATACTTGCGGAACCTTTCCCTAAATCGAAAAATTTAATATTTATTTTCAAAAAGTATTGTTGATTTTTTTATGAAATTTTTGGATTCGCTGATTATGAATCTGAAGTCACATAAGTAAAGAAAAAAAAATCTTCCTCAGTTTATAAGTTTTTCATTTAGTCCGCACCATTTTTTCACTAAAACTAATATTTATTCAGATATAAAACAAACAAATAGACAATTAAATTGTTATTGATGTGATCTGTTGTAATTATAGAGAAAATGTTACAAGTGAAAATACTTCTGGGCGCATGTAATAGAGAATAAAATTTAAAAAGTCTTTCTTTTATATTTTATTATTGTTTCTAGGAGAACGAGATGAGTACTACTTACAGAGTGTGATTCCTTAGGTCATTTTATGAAGAAAAGTTCGTATGAACATATGTCCGCGAAGGCTTAAATTTTATGCTACAGAGGGCGTTGAATTTTTTTTTTTAATCGTATCAGATATTTTCAATACGCCTAAAGTACTTGCGTAAGATGCAAGGTCTGTGAATTTTTTTATTTAACACACAAAAAACCGCTGCCCAAGGAATCACTACTTACACATCCAGAATTTCTGTCCAAGTCTCCCGCAACGCAAACAAATTTGGAAATAATTGTTTATTGGACTTTAATAACATAATATTTGAGGTACACTTGATAGAACTTGATAATTCCAACCATTTTCGAGAGAACTGCCGCATAGATTTCAAAAATTATTTGAAAACAATTTAAAAAGGAAAAAATTGAAAAGTGTGCTTTGGTGACTTAGTTCTGTCAAATGTCAAACTAATGAAATTGTACATAAATAACAGAATCTACCTTTGAACTATGACCTATTATTAATGGTATATACTAAATAATATAAAATTTAATGGAGTCTTACTTACTTGGTTTACCTATTTACCCCCCCATTTACCTTAATTTACCTCCAACTCTTTAACGGAATAAGATAGAAATATATTCTACTTCCAGAACTCGTTAAAATACATACTTGTACTAAACTTCAAATCAATATCTTAAACGGTTCCAGGGTAACCTTGCGCTCAAAGAGTTGCAGACAGACCGACAGAACGACAGATAGAAATTTTTTTCACAAATTTAAAATCTCGACGTTTCATGACATTCTAAGCCTATTTAAACAATAAAAATTTCCTAATTTTTTTTTGCATTACTATACTTCCACTAAATGTGGTAATAGTACGTTGGGTACATGGCTAAAAAAGCCAAAAAGCTCCACTTTTTGATTGGTATGTGCGACATTCTGTGGTGATAGTTGATGCCAAAAGGTAACTTTTCAGATAGGGAGCCACTTGAAAATCCGTGCAGAACACCAAAATGGCCGCCATTAGTCACACTCAATTTTCTTGTATCTCAGCTCCTAATGGTTCGATTTCGATTTACTTTTTTTTGTTTGAAAGCTCTCTGGAGAGGACACTTTTTTGTCCCTATGCATTTATCTCTCTATACCTTAAGGGTTCTGCACAATTTTCAAAAGAACAAGTATTTTTTAACTTTCACGAACTTTTGGAGAATACTGTGATACGAAATTCAAAAACAGAATTTTGATGCTGAGGGGTTACGTGCGAACAGAATACACATTTCTTGGGATACTTAATCAAAAACTTGTCTGAAGAAACGAGTGGGAGATAACAGTTGGTCTTCGTCGCCAAGTAGCACTAAGAAATATAATACAAAAAAAATTGGAATGACAGGACAGGAAAGACAGGACTCATCAAGTTACTTGGAGAACATGCATTTTTGAAATTTGATTGGGCTCACATCAGCACTGAGATTGATGGCATCATTCATTTATCCCGACCGGATGAAACTTCAATTGATGGAGTATAATGCAGGCAACAGGAAGAAGCAGGCGGTAGGATTTTTCTCCATGCTTAAGACAGTGTTGGACATAGAGCAAAAAAATTATTATTTGTACAAATGTACAGTAGATAATGATGTAGGTAGTTGTTCTGGCAATCTCTTTCTTTCGCATTCCCAAAACTGCGGGACTTCAGGATATGTGGATTCTGTGTAATGTGGTTTGGTGCTGGGAAGGGTCAGAGATACATGAGCATTAGTGCCATGTTTGAAAGTATGTGAACATAAAGCTGTTGCATTGAGAGAATTCCATGCATTCACTGGATCACATGTAACGTCATCATTTGCAATGAAAGGGAAACAAGCTGCCTGGAAAGTGTGGAAATCATTTCTTGAAGCTGCTGAAGCCTTCCAAGCTATCTCTCTACCACAACAGTCTATTTCTGACAGGACTTTTCAAGTTTTGAAGAAGTTTACTGTTTCGATTTACTACAAAGATGCAGAAGACATATCAGTCAATCATGTTAGAAAGCTTCTTTTTACTTCAAAAAGTCGCAGTCTACAAAGTGTGCCCCCAAAAAAGGGGCACTAAGGCACCACTGTCTTCATTCAGCATACCAGGCAGGACAAGTTTGGGGTCATGCGTGCTTAGTGATGGACAACATTCCATGGCCAGAAGGATGGCGATGGACCATGGTTGCTGGGGAGTGGACGCCGGTCTGATCTTCACTTTCTTCTTTTAGGGCAACCTGCAGAGAATTGGTTAAGTGTAGTTGATCTGTATGCCGTACACGATGCTCGTGTTCAAAGGTCAAGGTTCCATGTACGCTACTTTGCACGTATTGCACTTGGAGGTCAACAATGCAGCAATAAATACAATAAAAGTTATGCATTTAATTGATTACACAACCCCAAAGAAAAAAAGTGGTCTGTCCGGCGAACTAGACCGGTGTATCCTCATATATTTGGATCCGCTGAAACTGAATCCGAAGTCAGAATTGCCAGGTTGGCTCGTATTTCACCCCAAACGGCAAAATACATCTCCCCCCCCCCCCCCAAAAAAAAAAGGTCTATCCTGCGGACCAGACTAGCGTATATTTATGTATTTGGACCTGCTGAAACCGAATCCGAAGTCAGAATTGTCAGATTGGCTCGTTTTTCACCCCCAACCCTCGAAACTCCCCCCCCCCCATGGTCTGGTCCTCAGGCCAAAAAAACGAGCCAATCTGACAATTCTGACTTCGGTTTTAGGGGTTTTTTAAGGTTAGGGGTGAAAAACAAGCGAATTTAATAATTCGGACTTCGAATCCGGTTTCAGAGGGTCCAAATACATAAGGAGGCATTAACCTAGACCACTTTTTTGTTTTGTGGTTAGAGGTGAAAAACGAGCCAATAAGACAATTCTTACTTCGGACTCGGTTTCAGCAGGTGAAAGTACATAAGGATACACTGATCTGGTCCACAGGCCAGACCACCATCTTTTGTTTTTAGGTTGTTTTTTGGGGTCAGGGATGAAAAACGAGCGAATCTGACAATTCTGACTTCGGATTCGGTTTCAGAGGGTCCAAACACATAAGGATACACTGGTAAGATCCGCAGGCCAGACCACTTTTTTAGGGGGTGTTTTTTTTGGGGGTTGGGGGTGAAACACGAGCCAATCTGACAATTCTGACTTCGGATTCGATTTCAGTGGATTCAAGTACAAGGATCCATTCGTCTGGTCTGCAGGCCAGACCAGTTCTTTCTTGTGTGTGGCTGTGTAATTTGCATTTCCGACCTAGCGGCTACATTTGGTATTCATTTGATATATAGTATTAACTTTTTTTGGCATGTGTAATAATAATTATTGATGAAATATTTTAATATTTTGTAATTCATGTAATTTGAGGTCATTGATCAAGTAGGTAATACTTTTCTGTTCTAGTGGTAAACCTAATATTTTATGTTAGGTTAAAATACTGTAGACATTGTCATTCAATTTCGATTTTACTTTTACTTGCGCAGCATTTCGGTGAACCTATTATACTTGACACGTATCCTCTGGTGGTGTTAAAGTTTCATTCTCAGGTCTCTCATAAAAATGTACTTCATTTTATGACTGGGGTGTCATTCAGTAAGAGAAGATGTCACTTTCATTTTAGAAACGGTACACTTTGCTACTAATAAAAATTCAACTTTCGTGTGTCTATAAAAAGTATTTCATTTTAGCTGTTATATTTGACAAAGTAAGTGTAGAAATGTATTTGTAGATAATAATAACAATATTTATTTATTTATAACATCTTACAGCAATTTATTTGTTTAGATCTAAATATGCCCGATGTAGGATAATATTGTATTTGATATTAAACTATAGGATAAGAATGGATATAAATAAAATAAGGAGAGTCGCGAAAATTAAATAAATACTAGTCAATATTAATTCTCTCCTTTTTTAGTAATAAAAAGGTACTGAGAGTTGTCTAATTTTAACCTATAAGAAACCTTACCATCCAGCCTCAATCCAGACAGTAATAGTATAAGTAGGTGGATAAAAACCATAATACAAAACAGTAGAATAAATACCGAAATTTATTAAAACCACATCACAAGGTATGCGGCGACGTGGACAGCATACAGGTCAGGTATTAGCATATTATATAGAAGTCATTAGGAAAGCAACTTGTTGGACAGATTCTTCCAAAATGTTTAATACTTTTTACAACAAAACTGTCACCGGAAAATCACCAATTTTGCAAATGTCATTTTAGGTTTATAGTACGGGAGACAGCGCTGATTTGAACAAGTCATTTCATACCGACTGAGAATCATAATAATAAGAGTTTTCCTCTAATACATCAGCAATCTGAACGTCAGCTACTCTGATAATGGTGAGAGCATGTTAAAGTTTTTAAAAAATCGTTTTCCATCGGTTTCTTTGAATATCTCGAAATCTATAAGTTCTACGAAAAACAACAAAAAGAAAGAAAATGTTCGTTATGAGCTGTACCAGTACATAAACTATAATTCATTCCAATTGTTATTATTATTTAAAAAAAATAAAATAAATAAATCACCAAGTATATCTACATGTCATATTATGTTCTTACAAACCGGGCCTCAGTTGCCAGATAGCGGAGGGGAAGAAACACAGTACAACAAGTTGTCAGAATTGTTAACGATGTGATGGTGCAATATAACCTCGGTAAGAATACTACCATGGTATTCCTAGATATTGAGAAATCTTTCGATACCGTTTGGATCCCGGGACTAATTTACAAAATGATCAACTACTGTTTTCCGCAACACATCATTAAACTCATTCACTCATACCTGACTGGTAGAAGGCTTCAGGCGAGAAGGCTTCAGGTGAGAGTGAATAACAAACTGTCAACATTGCGGAACATTCGCGCGGGCGTCCTCGGTCCAAAATTGTACAATTTATACATATCCGACTTCCCCACTTTCCCGAATACTAAACTTGCCAAGTACGCCGATGACACAGCCTTGTACGCGCATAGTCATAATGCACAAGCGGCTAACATGCTTCTTAAAGCCTACATGGCTCGTGCCATTACGATAAGTGGAAAATTCGCGTAAATGCGGAGAAGTCGGAGTCTGTAGTCTTCACTCGCAGATTTACAGAGAATAAGATTCTAACACCAATTTTGATAAGGGGAAACAAAATTCCAGAAAGGGAGTGCGTGAAGTATTTAGAAGTACGACTAGATAAGCGACTGACGTTCGACCGACATGTTAACGAAACTATACGGACAGTCTATTCTATGTCCAGGAGTCTGTATCCGCTTCTGGCCAGGAATAGCAGACTCAGTAGACAAAACAAAAAATTTATTTACACTGTTATTGTAAGACCGGCCCTAACATATTCGGCGCCGGTATGGTGCAGCATACCGGACACGACAATGAATAAACTAAGGGTTCTGAGACATAAATTTATGCGCCTCATTTCAAATTCTTCACGATACATCTCCTTAAGAGACCTCTACTCACGTTGTTATGACATAATGCCACTAGCGGACTACATCAAAGTTACATCGGAAAAATTCTATCAATTCAAACTTGGTGATATCCCGCTAACAAACAACATTACGCGAATCAGAGAGCATAATGAACCTTTTCGCATAAAACACAAATTACCATACCAGGCGTTGCCCATCTTTCGGCAACATATCTAGCCACACCGCCTTTCTCTATCTATCTATAAAAACTCTCAAACATAATTTCTGATCTTTAACTCTCTTCTACTCGTTTTTTTGTTTTTCTTTGTTGCTTTTGTTTGTTTTGTCTCTCTAAATTATCTCTTCCCAATCACAATTTATTTTTGAATATCAAAATCTTTAGAAAACCAAATATTTGAAACCATAAATTGCGCGGTATTGCATAACCGTTCGCTTTGACTGCATTGCTTAGAACGGGTTTTTTGGTTAGTAATTTTCCCGTGAAGACCAGCCATATATATCTGATACTTTATTTACACCAGTCTCTTTTGTATTGTATATATCAATTATTTTAAGTTTATTTTTTACATGTTTTACCTTTTGCACTTTTTAATTCGCCTATCCTGCGAAAGTAGATTGTGTTTATATTTTCATTTTATTTTTATCCAATCCGGCCTCGCTCCGTCCAGTCAATCAATTACCATGGCGATTCGCACCATGGATGTATGGCTGGCTCCGGATGAGTGCGCGGGGAGGACAATATGTATTCTTAATTTAAAATAAATTTGTTCTTGCTTGCTTGCTTGCGACTGACACATTTTATTCAGGGTACGGACGTCTCGGATTCAAATCCTGCTCGCGAAATATTTTTTTTATTGTATCAGTGATATTAAAAGTTTTACAAAGCTGTATATATGAACATAAGGGTAGTTGTTCAAGTTAGGTTGGTTTTTAGAGTATGAAAATACTCGTAGCATAATTTTTTTTCAACTTTAACATGCTGTCACCTCTAGCTCCACCGCGGGTGCGGCGATTGACGCTCATTTTGCCGATTATTGAATATTAATCAACTGATAAAAATGAAATTTATTCGATATAAAATTCCTCGAAAAAATGCAGCGCTGTCTCCCGTACTATTAGGGAATAAAAATTAATATTATTTAGCAATTAATTGATCTAACTATTATATTTACTATTATGAGGATAAAATTCTTATATAATTATTTGAATAATATACAGGATGAATGTAATTTTCCCATGTTGATAAATGTGCTAATATGATAACTGGAAATACACTTTTTTCTTATATATAATTTGGTAATTTTTACAAAATATTTTTCAGATCGCAGACTAATTCTCTGAACATTTACATTTACAATTATTGAGGACAAAACTATGAAGAACAATTAAAAGGTTAATCTATCTACTTTAATTATTCGAATAGTTTTGTCCGAAATAATTACATCCCGACCACCCTGTACGGTTTTTCAATCCCCTTGCTCTGACTCTGTATAAGCAGTCACGTAACAATTGGAATGCCAATGTAGAAGAACTTACCATGCGTCTGAGTGACGCGACATCAATTTATTTATTAAGGGCGCCAGTCGCGTTCTCCCCCGTTCTTCCACTCCCAGGCGGGTTCAAGATAAGATAAAACTTGATAGAATAGGTAATAGGCCAAGGCTCACTACCATAGATTATTAACAACGCTCTCTCTCTAATGAAAATTGGTCTTTCTCTCTGACGGAATTTTACTTATTTATCTAATGGTAATGGATTTTATGGCTAAAGATTTCTGAGATGTTTTCATAAAAAAATCCCTCTCGAGCTTCAGTAATGTAACCGGTGTATTGAGATTTTAAACTTGTGGGGTCCAGAGACGCCCAATTTACTCAATTCCGGTCTTTTAAACGGAGACCTTTGAGAGATGAGACTTACAACAAGTCATATAATCAATAAAAGCAAGAGTTCAAGAACATACCATTTATTAATTAGGTTTAAAACAAGTATAAATAAATATGCGATATCCTATCTAATAAATTATATAACTGCCGTGCTAAGCAAGAAGGTCGTAACTGACATTTTCATGAAAATTGAGTTATTGACATTTGTCGTATCTACAGCTACCCAAGCAGCTTCTGGTATATTTTCAAGGTTGTAGCTTAATAAAAAACGATACAAATTCAATTTAAAATTTGTCATATCTGCAAAGGATACTGATTTTGTTAAGCTATATTGTCCTATCTGATATTACCAAGCATAAATGTCGTATCTATACGGTGGTTCTGGTAGATACGAAAAATTAGCTTGGCGATACAAAATAAAAATGTTCAGTTACGACTACCAATTTGAAAGTTATGTGGGCTTGACGATTCAACGTCTTACTGAAGAATGTGTATTTTATGATGTTGAAAATATTTTCACTTCGTTCAATTCATCTGAATGAAGGAATGAGGTCTAATGTTAGAATAGTAAATATGCTGACTGATAGCAATAATTCAGTATCAGACAAGGATTACGTGCCAGAAAATTTGTCAGATTGTTATGATCGCAATTATTATAGCCCGCTTGCTTTCTTAAAAAATAACTTTAACAGTTCTGCGAAAATTTCCCAGTTGGTAATGGCAACCAGGAGGAAAGTATTCACGATGATCTTAATGGATGAACTCCTTAACGACGACTCTTCAATAAATAACATTCTTTTACCTTTCTCAGAGTAATTTTTCAGAAGTATACATTTTTTTATTCACTTATGATTTATTTATTGTATTTTCTCAATTTTTTTCTTAAAAACTGTCGCATCTGCATTTTTTTGAAAAATGTTTAATGTTTCAAAGAGAAACTTAGAACAATAAAAAATTGTTCTAATAAAAAACGCTCTCATTCAAAAAATTATGAATTTCCCATTGAAAATGTAGATGGCATTGTAAACAGAGCTGGGCAGTACTCGAGTAAATTGTACTCGTAATTGTATTGAGTACCCAAAGTACTCAGTAACAAGTACTCGCGAGTACTTTTATTTGGATGGCACTCTATACTCGAAATTTTCAAGTACTTTACATTACTAGGTACTCGAGTACTTTTGGCGGCCACAACTGACAAGTAACGAGTATGAGTACTTCTTTCTTAGAATTTTAAATTTTTTGTTGTGTTCATTTTTGTGTACCTATACATTTTTAATAAATGTAACTGTTTTTGTTGATGTCGATCTACTTTTATTTACTGATAATGGTGTATATTACAATAATTAGAGGTTTTAACTTCGGAATAATATCATATGATACGGATTTCGTTCATTTTTGGCAACAAATATAGTAAATGCATCAAAGAAAAGTTTCTATATTATGCGGCGGCTTGCTAATTTATAGAGGGTGGATGCCACCCCTTTTCGGGGAGTGGCAACTAAAAAAAAAAAATCATTTAAGCTGAAAGAGAATAGAATTTTAAGAAGAAAAGGTTCTATGCAACGTTTCACATAAATTGATAGTCTTTAAGCTATAACGACTTGAAAATTGAGATTATTTCTTGAAAAAAAAATAGGTTTTCATCAAATAACTCAAATAACTCAAAAGGTATTACACTGAGCGAAAACATGCTAGAGACAAATAAGAAAGCTACTAAATTCAGGATGAATTCCTTTTTTTTTCTTCTAGTTTCTGTAGAGTTAATTGTTTCGGAAATTTGAAAGTATAAATGTGGCGTCCGAACGTTCATAAGACGAAGTATTTAGTTTAAATGTTAAATATCTCATAAACTATGACACTTACGTCAAAAGCGCTAACAACCAAAATTAAAGAATATTAATTAGGCTTTTAAATGATTTTTGTCGCCATTTTATCAATGTAAGTAGTCAGCAATTAAAAAAATATATCTCCATATACTGTTTTTCGTTAATATATAGCATGACCCAGATGCTCAAATTTTTTCGTCCGCTTGCAACGCTTGCTTTAGAAAAAAAATGCATTTTAAACTGTAAAGGAATTTTAGAAAAAACGTAACATTCTTGTTTCTCTGTAAATATCTCAACAAATATAAGTTTTAGAAAAAATATAGTGGATATCAAAAATGAATATTATAAACTGATAACGAATTTTTTTATATATATATACTTGTGTAGGGTTGATAGTTCCGAAGGGATTTAATTTTATAGATGACATTCGACCATTTTTAGGATGAACTATTTAGTTTAAAATGTTGAATATCTCAGAAAGTGTGACACTTCCGTCAAAAATTGTAAGGAATAAAATTAAAGATAATTAATCAACTTTTAAAACGATTTTTGTGTGTCTCTGCATCACAAAAAATAAAGAAGTTATGACCGATTCAATGTGCGTTTTCACATTTTTTTAAACAAAATGTCACCATTTTGTTATGGTAACTGTTCAGTAATTGTTTTTTTTCAAAATGCTGTTTTTTATACTTTTGTCTTTGATCAAAATTATAATTTTTATTTTCGGTATACTTTCCTATGGCCATAATATACTTCCATTCCTATGGCCTGGACAAAAACATATTTTCCTAAGTGAAAATTGGATGTTTCTTCGAATTTTCACCTGGTCGTGCCTTACGTCTTAACGAACATATACAAGTCCTTTTGTGCTAGTTTTTGGCTCTGAAGCCTTTCAAACTTGTATGTTATGCTCAAACATGTCTTTAAATGAATTTTTACCTAAGTCGATTATTTTGTCTTCGACTTAGGTCGATTCTGGGAGGTTCTATAAGAACAACAGAAAGTCATGGTACAGAGATATGGGAGCGGAGATAAGACTGTTAGTTTACGTAACTTTAAAAAAAAATCCCAGTTCAGATATAAAACGTTACAAACTACATGGTTATGTAATTATTTCGGACAAAACTATTCGAATAATTAAGATTGATCTACTGGTATGTAGATTAATGTTTGAATTATATTTCTCATCAAGTCGCTAATTATGAATGTTGTCAGACAGAATGACGAATATTTGTAAATAATTTAACTTACTCTGTATATCGACGTTTTCAAATTGTACTGATTTAGCTTCCACAATGTCGAATTTGCATATAAATTTTGCTGATATTCTGTATAATTTATAAATTACCCAAAATTACTTTGAGGGTTCGTTATCTAAATATGTACATAATAATTTAGTACAAATTTCTGCTGACATTTAATTTTTCATTAGTTCAAGTCAGCAATATTGCTTCCCGACTAACCGCATTAAATTAATGAATATATCTTATTATCTTTCAGAAAATGAGGGAAAATGTGGAGAACTGCAACTGTTTTTATTTATTGCAGTATTTTTTTTATTGCTTAGTCGCAACTTTAGATTTTAATGATATAATGATAATTAGATGAACACATTATACTCAATCATGGACTATTGTATTTTCTGTACATTTTATAGTCTGCTGGCCGATGTTTTTTGAAAATAAGTAAATTTTTTAGGTACAATTGCTATGCTTGTAATTTTAATAATCTAGATAGTATGTACATCATGACTGGACGGCTAAACATTTGTCAGTATACCTAGTATTTTTGGGTTTCCAAAATTTTATCAAGTGTAGACAGTGATCAAGGCCATCTGTGGGATGCTGGATGCTGACGGGGGCAGATTTAGGCAGCTCGGCTGGGATTTGAGCGTTGAGGAAAAACTCAGTGAATTGAGTCATTCATTGTGTAACCACGATACGTGTCATATAATTTAACATTATGTTGTAAATAGCGTATTTTGATACATATAAATATTATTAAGTTTAGTTTGTCTTTCTTAAGGATGGTCATCCCCAAGAAATACAAACTCCTATACAAGGATTACAATACTCTAAACGTGCATTTTCCCCCTAAAATATTCAATAATTTTCATATGTGCTAATTGATTTTTTTTAAAGACAATATGGCTCTTCTTCTAGCTAAGAAAAACTTACTCTCAAAATTTCAATACAATCGGTTTTTTCTGTCTTTAGATAAGTATCGTGCTTATAAGAAATACAACAGACAGACAGATCGTTATTTAGTTACTTAGTCTAGTCATTTAGAATTCGATGACTAACACATGTGATGAATTTTTTTAAAGATATCTACGGTTTTAGCCGATCAAATGCAATATACCCACTTCGTTTTCATATCTATGAAGAGCACTTATAATAATAGTGGAAGTAAGAAGTCGGGATTTTTCCGAAAAAAAGCAAAATCGTGCTAAAGTTATGAAATCTATTCCTCCCCCCATTTTCGAGGGTACTGAACACAAATATTAGGGTGAAAAAAGTTTTTAGTCACCCTGAAACGGCCAAAAACCACCCCTTTCTGCTTATTTCTCATATGACAGCTTGGCATCGACTATTTTTGCAAAGATTCTTTATTTTTTCATAGAGATATAACAGATGGTAAAAAGTGATGTCAGGTAGTAGACCGCAATCGTCCTTGAGGTGGAATCTACCCTGACAAGGGGGTGTAAAATTGTTTCCTTTTTTTCCTGTTAAAGACATTTATCCCCCGTTTTCGAGGATGCTGATCAAGAAAAAAATGTTTTTACGCTGGTTTGACCCTTCCTTCACCCTTAAACTCGCGGAAACTACCCCTTTCCTAATAATATTAGTAGGTAGCAACTTGGCTGATATTAGAAACTCTTACTATCATTTTATTTATTTTCGCCGCCTTTACTGTTTTCTAGGTAAATCGTGTGTCCTCAAGGTGAATGAATATGTCAAATAACGGTGGTTTAGAACCAAAATTTTCAGAACATCAATTGGTTCCTGACTTCTTTTTTAAAGACTACAATTGTAATTGTAAAGGCGGATGTGCGAAACGATAGGGATGTATAAAATTAGGTTTACAATGTAA
Organism: Rutpela maculata; assembly: GCA_936432065.2. Lineage (NCBI taxonomy): Eukaryota > Metazoa > Arthropoda > Insecta > Coleoptera > Cerambycidae > Rutpela > Rutpela maculata. The sequence continues at coordinate 65,740,037 of OW386285.2, read as the reverse complement.
GACGTGTCAAGGTAAATTTTGTGAGAATTGTGCGCCAGAGTATGAAGATGATGAACTAAGCACAGAAACAAACAAATCCAATGGTAATAGTTATGATAATGTAAACTTCCTAAATTTTATACCCGAAGTGTATATTTTCGATCATGAATCTTAAACGGACGATGCATGCAATAGCATTGAATGTGATGTAATTTTCTTCATAAGCACCCTAGGTTATATTAGTGTCTTGTAAAAAAATATTATATTGTACTCAAAATAAAAAAAAATCAATTTTCCACCTCCTGAAGGGGGATGAGACCAACCCCTCAGGGGGTTGTCACAATTCACTCTTACCATTGCCCTTGATCAGCAGCCTCAAAAACGGAGGTAAACGTCTTTAACAGGAAAAAAAACAGAAACACCCTCTTACAGGGTAGATTCCACCTCTAAGGTAGGTTGATATCACCTTTCACCATCTGTTATATCCCTATGAAAGAACAAAGAATCTCTGCAATAATAGTCGACGCCAAGTTGTCATATGAGAGATAAGCAAAAAGGGGTGGTTTTTGGCCGTTTCAGAAGGTGCACATGACTAAAAACTTTTTTTACCCTGTTACTCGCGTTCAGCACCCTCGAAAACGAAGGGAGGAATGGGTTTCATAACTTTATCACGATTTTGCCTACTTTCCGACTCCTTACTTGCAATATAATAGGAACAAACATGTTTGTGTTGCAGAAACCAATGAAATACTGTCTAGCTTCGGGAAATCGATAAAGAAATTTTATATTTTGCTCTACATATGATAAATATTGGAGCCTATACACAGAAGAGCCATAGAATAAAACATAGAAATTGAGCAAAGCACAGAATTCGCCGCACAAATGAAATTAAAACAAGTATTTATACACAAGATTGGGCAAATATGTCCGAATAGCTGATTTTGGGATGAAATATATATGAAATCTTAATAAAATTTTCGTAGCGTTTTTAGTCTAAGTATGTATAAAAAAGTAGGTACTCTAATTTTCATCACCTACCATATTTCTTAAGAGGTAACATTATCGATAATTTTTTTTATAGATGACCCTATAAAATTTCTAATTTTCAGATAAATATCTTTTCAATAATTACATTGATAGAGACCCTCATCTATCTAACAACATCCTAATCCATCAATATTAGGACGTTTGGAATACTATGCGGTAATATTTCTTGAACAACCATCCTGATGAGTTCTTCAAACTATTTTAACGTTTGAGGTTTACTCTAATAGACAATTGACTCCAAACGACTCCAATGAAAATTAACTAAAGAATTTAAATGTGGTAACCGTGGTGACCATTCACTATGTCCCTTTCACTTACCCATCTCTGTAGAAAAGTTTCCATATTAAGGTGCAGCTCCACCTTGCCTATGCAGGATTTCATTTGATGTTTTTTCTGGATTTATCTAGTTCAGAAACAAGTGGATTACTGCTAGACAATTTGTTTGTGCAGAAGTTGTAAATACTAATCTTCATCTAAATAGGTACTCTCTGAATAAGAATGACCCAATGATGTTTCCTTTTGATTATCCCAGCCCATGCATATAATTTTTGGGAATATAATAATAATAATAATAATCATTTTATTCACCATTGAGATACAGAAATGTACATATGGCAAATCAGTTTTGTAGGATAATTTAAAATAAACAATTAAATAGATAACACAGCCCCACAAAAAAAAAAGTTCAAAGCAGCGAACCAGACCCATGTATCCCTATGTATTTTCGGTCGCTGAATCCGAATCCGGGGTCAAAAAAAATCGTACATCCCCAAAATCATTAGCTAGAGCCAAAAAACACCCCTGAAATGGGACAAAAAGAAGATTAAGCTACGAGAATAGTTGTTACTTCTTAATCAATCGAATTATACAAATTAAGCAGCGTACATACAATAGATATGAGGGGCGAAAACTAGCCCCCATATATAAAAAAATCGATCCAAAATAGCAATGACTGCTGAAAAGCTCGAAATGACTAAGTTTTGTTAAAGTGTTAAGAAACTACATCAGGTCCGACGTAATCTTCATAAACTGCCCCTATAGGGTTGAGAACAACCATCCTTAAGTTCAAAGGACACGAGAAAAACAAGAAAAAACCTAAAATCCAACAGGATTTCTATTTTCATGGATGCTATGATTGGCTGAAACATCCTACACTGTCAACCCTCAGAGGGTGTGAAAACTACCCCCATGTAAGATTTAACTATAAAAAGTTACAGTGACTTCTCTAAAAATTCGAAACACCTGCGTTGTGTGGAAGAGAGAAGAAACTAGACTATGTTCGACGATGTGCTTGAAAACCACCCCCACGGGGTTACAAGATACTACCCCTATATCTGTAGGATTCTGGAAAAGCAGAGAGAAACTAACCGGATTTACGTTTTTATGGATGCTATGATTGGCAAAAATTGTGTTGCACACTTAGAGTTTGAAACTCATGTCCTATAAATGTTATTAAGTAACAACTCCAGAAAGGATGTAAACTACCGTAATTCAAGATGTAACGAAAAAGCTATACTGTTGCTTATTCGTTTCATTTCCATAGTTTTTTTGTATATAGAGGTGGCGTCCCTCAACCCCGTGGTGGTGGTTTTCAAGCACAGCGTCGAACATAGTCTAGTTTCCTCTCTCTTCCACACAACGCAGGTGTTTCGAATTTTTATAGAAGTCACTGTAACTTTTTATAGTCAAACCTTACATAGGGGGTAGTTTTCACACCCTCTGAGGGTTGACACTGTAGAATGTTGATGGTACGTAAGTTTCTAGTTCTATTTTAGAGTATTATGCAATTTCAGCCAATCATAGCATCCATAAAAATAGAAATCCTGTTGCATTTTACGTTTTTTCTTGTTTTTCTCGTGTCCTCTAAACTTGGGGGTGGTTGTTCTCAACTCTATAGGGGCAGTTTATGATGATTACGTCGGACCTGATACATTTTCTTATCACTTTAACAAAACTTAGACATTTTGAGCTTTTTCAGCAGTCATTGCTGTTTTGGATCGATTTTTTTTATATTTGGGGGCTGGTTTTCGCCCTGGGGACGTGTTTCATATCTATTGTATATTCGCTGCTGTTTAACCTTAATTTGTATAATTCGATTGATTAAGATGTAACAACTATTCTCATATTCTTTTTGCCCCATTTTAGGGGTGTTTTTTGGCTCTAGCTAATGATTTTTTTTGACCCCGGATTTAGATTCAGCGACCGAAAATACATAGGAATACACGGGTCTGGTTCACTGATTTGAACTTTTTTTTTGTGGGGCTGTGTAATTACTACAATATAGAATTAAAATTGATCAAAACCATGTAACGACTAGTCATATTGTATAAAATAACATAAAACAAGTAAGGATAATTTCGGTTCCTAGTTTTACCTATTAAAATGCTAATTTGTACTATAGTAACCACCTTCTAAAATCAAGTCCTTTACTGCGTTTTTATATAATCATCACTGTGAATCATTCTGATTTCTTGTGGTAGGTTATTAAACGATACTATAGAGTTGTAACGTGGAGAGTGTTTAAATGTTGTCGTCAAATGATTTTGGTATACTCAACAAATCACCACGCCTTGTGTTATATGGATGATACTGATTTCTTTTGACAAAAAGGTCCAAATTTTTTTTATATAACAGAGGCATTTAAGCACAAAAATGCATGGTGCCGTGAGGATTTTTTTGTTTTTGTATGTTACTCTGCAACTCTCATTATAACCCATGTTAAGTATTAACCTTATACAGATAAAGACTCTTTCCCTATTTCTAGCACTTCCCCAGCAGAATATGTTGTAGGACATATATGTATAATTTAGTGCATATTAAATGTTTAAAAGTCCGGATTTACTTAGTGTACTTTTCAGTTGCAAAATGGCGAAATAGGCTTTATTCAACTGGCTATAGACATGTTCAATATGTAGATCCCATGACAATTTACTATCTAGATGAGTGCCGAGCAATTTAGTGCTGCTCGATAAGCTAATGTCTCCAATAAATTGTATATTATGCGGCAACGGTCTCTATAAATAGAAATTAATAAACACAGTTTTTTTTATTATTAAGTATCAGTTTATCGCTTTGGGACTATTAACTAAAGTTTTCCAATGTAAGGTTAACTAACTCTTGTAGTTTCTCAGGAGTTCATGCGTCCTCGAAATTCACAAACATTAACAACATTTCATTGAGTTAGTTTAACTTTCAAGGTACCGCTTCAAAAAGCTTACACGCGGTGCCGGGTTGGCACATTTGTACCCCGCTTATAAATTGTAGAAAAAAACTACTATGAACTTAAAGTGCGCTCTGATACAGTGTATGTGACTCGATAGACTACAGAATAGGAGATGCACACATTTAAAAAATAATAAGATAATAAGATATTTATAAATATAAATAAATAAATAAATTATTATTAATCAAACATAAGATTTGCATTTCAACTTGTCGACTACACCAGTGGTTCCCAACAAGATTTTTTCAAGGACCCCCTCATCTGTCACTATACTGACAAGGACCCCTTAAAAGCTTAAATTCTTTAAATGGTAGAATCTACCACTGCAAGCCAAGTAAGATACAAAACAATTGAATATCTCAGTGACATTTCGCGGACATCATCCGCAGACCCCTAGGGGTCCGCGGACCACCTGTTGGGAATCCCTGGACTAGACTGATGGCGCATCATTTGTTTTGTACAACGTTCAGGGTATATAATAATATTACAGTGGCTACAAAGCTGCCTTGACTTTCGTTCTCTCTTTCTAGTGCATAAAATGGCATCGTCCAGAAGTATATTTTGCAGATGGAGAGATACTGTCAGACGTATCGTACAGGAAAGGGAGGCTAACTAGAATAATGCATGGGTCACCAAACATCTGCCATGACGTTGTGAATAAGAAGAAAAAATACATTATATCAAGAATTTGCCAGCAATAAAGTTGTTGTTATCTTTTGCTATTTATTCGAGAAAAAGTAATGTTTACCATTTTGTACTTTACTGAAGGGAAAATTAGCTACTTACTTCGATACTTAGAATATTAATATATCTTCGAAATTAAAGTTACAGATCGTGTATGTTTCAATTTTGGAGCCAATATGCTGTAACCAATTACTAATTCGTCTAAACATAATTAATCAAGATTTATTAAGTTATTATTTTGTAATCAACTTCGTGTTAAATCTCACATTCTGCGACTTAATTTATATAACTTCTGTTTACGGATATACAATAGTATTAGGTAATAATAAGGTAATAGTTTTACCAAGTTAATTAGCTATACATATTTTGTATGATGGGAAGAAGCACTATCAGAAAATATACAGCAAGGAAGGGAATTAAGCAAGTCAAAAAACAGAACCGACAACAAATGCGTTATAACCTAAATCAATAATCATAAACTTGAATTTTTATAGATTTATTAAGAGCGTAATATAAGTTCCTCCTTAACTTGTTATAAGTGAAGAATTTAAAAATCAATTACGAGGTCAATATTTCTATATACAAGGTGATTCGGTTGGTTTGTTAGCTAACTATATAACTAATCAAAATAATATTTATTTTTTCTTCCTCAGAGTCCGTCCGAAGTCACTGCCTTCGCCATGCTAATTTGCTCTATTCATTCCAGCAGCCGCTATCAAGTGACACTAGTTCATGACTGGGCGTTACGTTTACCGGTAAATATCGTTCCATCTGTGAGCAAGCGCCAAATATGGTCCGATCCACTATTTCCATTTCGCATAATCTGCGGTATAGGTTACCTTCTAATTTTCCGAATAAGTACAGGTATATCTCACCTGGAAAATGTCCTATTATTATTCTAAATTGCAACCTACTCCTTGAAAGTAGTTCTCTTGTCTGTTTTAGTGTTTTCCCACGTTAATTTACTGGGATGCTCCTTTAGTGATTTTTGTGTTTGTTCCTCTTTTCACAGCGATCTGTAAAACTGGTTACATCCCGCTTAGCTCATATTATAGATCAACTTTGAGTAATGTTTTCATATACTCCTCCGTTTCTTCAGCGACCTGTTGTAACACTCGTTAAATCCTGCTTATCTCGTATTGCATACCAACCACTAGGTAATCTTTTCAACTATTCTTTCTTTTCTTGAGATCTATGACACTGGTTTCAATGGTTGGAATAATTGAAATGACTACACAGTTGCCACTGGTTAGTCTTCTTTATATATTCTTCCTTTTTGTAAGTGACCTGTAACACTGGTTAAATTCTGCGTAACTCGTATAACCCAACCACTAGATAAAGTACAGTACAGTTAGTGGGTGGTGGTGGTAGTAGCACAGTTAGTAAAGTTTTTAAAATAACTAGAAATTACTCTATACTAAACATCATGTGCATAATATATAATAAGTTTCAATGGAAGAATTCTTCGGGAATCGACTACACAACTCCGCACAGATTTAAAAAGAAACCAGTTGGATATTTCTGAAACTCAAACAAATCAATCCTGCAGATCACTATTTTCCAGCCTACATGTATTGGAAGTAAAAACAGCAAATTCTTAGTAACTTCGTCATGCTAAATAACAATATAAAAAGCAAAAGTTCAAGTTGGCTCTGATTTTCCCAATACAGGTAATAAAGTCTAACGCAGGTACAGGGGTCTACAGACGATCCAGCTGCTGGGACCCGACATTGTCGGTACGCTTTGAAGATAACTGGAATTCCAGCGGACCAGTTCACTTTTACGAATGAGTTCAAAGCATGCCGACAAGGCTGGCTCCCTGCCGCTGGATCGTGTGTAGACCCCTTATAAACCCTAGTTTATGGGCGATCCTATCACAAATAACAGGTAGAATTAGAATTTTACGAAAAATAGACATACTAACTACCTACTTCTTTATTTGTCACGAAAACTAATATTCATTCTTAGGTAGTCGTATTTGTACCTTGTGCATGATAAGCGTTCATTTTCGAAAGTAAATAGTGCTATTTTGAAAATATGCCACGAGATTGTGTAAATACACATAACAACTTTTATTATATTTGTGGTGAAGTAACTTTTGCGCATCAAAAACGTAAGTTTACTCCCAAAATTAAGAAGGCGTACCAGTTGTATTTTGGTTGTACAATTGGAGATGAAGACAAAAAATGGGCAACTCATATTTGTTGCAGCAATTGTACGAACAATCTTTGCACTTGGCTAAGTGGAAGAGGACGTTCAAATGGCTTTTGCTGTGCCCATGATCTGGCGAAAACCTGCAGATCATGTTACCGATTGTTATTTTTGCGTGATACCTCCTATTAGACAGGGTATTAACAAGAAAAAAAGGATGGTAATACAATACCCCAATTTACCATCTGCTATTCGCCCGGTTCTCCATAGTGATGAACTACCTATTCCTAATCCACCTCAAGAATACAGCCTTGATTCTGACGAAGAATCGGATGATAATGTATTTCTCTGCCGAAGTGTCCGGTGGTGAACCACACAAAATTAATCAACGCGAATAAAGTGATCTTATAAGAGACCTTGATCTGTCCAAGACAAAAGCGGAGCTTTTGGCATCTCGATTACAATAATGAAATTTACTACAAGAAAATGTTAAAGTTTCCATGTATCGAAGTCGTAAAAAATTTTATACCTTTTTTCAAAATGGAAAATAACTTGGTTGCCTGCAAGGACATTGACGGTTTAATGAGTGCTTTACAGACTCCCCATGATCCTAGTGACTGGAGACTTTTTATTGACGCCTCGAAACTTAGTCTAAAAGCTGTGTTACTCCACAATGGAAATAAATTGCCATCAATTCCAATCGCCCATGCTGTCCACATGAAGGAAAATCACAGTAACATGAATGTATTGCTACAAACTATAGAATATAACAAGTATGTGGCAGATTTGTGCAGACTTAAAAGTGATAGCTATCTTACTTGGTATGCAGCAAGAGTATACCAAATATTGCTGTTTTCTTTGTGAATGGGACAGTCGAGCGCGATTAGAACATTACAAAAGAAAAATTTGGCCGCCAAGACTGGTCTTTGAACCAGGAGAAAAAAATGTTGCTAACATTCCATTAGTTGATTCACAATAGATAATACTTCCACCACTCCACATAAAACTGGGGCTTATGAAAAACTTGGTAAAAGCTATGGACAAAGAAGGACGTGCTTTCAGTTATTTAAAACAAAAATTTCCCAGACTTAGTAATGCGAAAATTAAAGAGGGAATTTTTGTGGGTCCTCAAATCAAGAACCTCTTCAAAGATTCTGAATTTGACAACATTCTAGAAGGTAATGAAAAAGCTGCTTGGAATTCCTGAATGGCAGCAACACACTTTTTTGGTAACAAAAGAGCAGTAAACTATAGAGACCTTGTTGGGAAACTTCTTTCTTGTTACCAGAAATTAGGATGCAATATGTCATTAAAAGTCCACTTTCTACATTCACACCTAGAAAAATGTAGTGCAGTAAGTGATGAGCATGGAGAGAGATTCCACCAGGATATTCAAAATATGGAAAAAAGATATCAGGGCAAATGGACTTCTGCGATGTTGGCAGACTACTATTGGACATGTATAAGAGATGCTCCAGAAGTAACTTATAAGAGACGGGCTAAGAAGCGCAAGAAGAATAATTAATTTTCTGATTAAAGGGCTTATATTCTAATTAAATATATAGTATATAACATGTGCTTGAAGTATATATCAAAATGGCCAATATTTTTTCGCATGATGTAATTAATTGCTTTTTTTATTAAAATTGTACCATAATATGTGAGTTAGGTCAGTTATTACAATTTTTAGAGCCAACAAATTTTTTTATGACTATGTTAGACGTAGCTGGGACCAAAACAATGCAAATAAGTGATTTTGGTTAACGATACAAAATAAAAGTTAAAATTTGTAGGTGTGTGAATTAATAACTTCATATTAACTTTTACTACATAAATCATAATATGAATTATAAATGCTTCATTACACACTTACATACTTAGGTATTACTGAATTTACTGAATCACTATATTGCGTTTTCATTTTGAATATGTCAACTATACTAATATTATGTATTACGTCCGTTAAAATGCAATTGGCTGGGGCCGGCCTAGATGATGTGCGTTGGGGATTATGAGACCAACCATAAATTTGGGTTGGCCGTGCGGTCCTCGAAGCATGCCGCCCGGGTTAGCATGGGCAAGTTGTATCGTGTGTAGTTCCCCCTTAAGAAACATGTAATTAGGTTTGTGACCTGTTTGTTTCTTCTTCTAAATAAATAAATAATTAAATCTCTTCGTTCTTTTCTTAAAAGATCTATGATACTGGTTACATCCTGGCTAACTAGTATTATGGACTAACCCAGCGGGTTATATACTCTTTCTTTTGTAAGTTACCTGTAACACTCGCTAAATCCAGTCTAGCTTGTATTATAGACCAATCACTGGGTAATCTTTTCAACTACTCTTTCTTGTATTAAGATATCCATGATACTGGCTACATCCTGCTTAGCTCGTATTATGGACTAACCCAGTGGTTGGAATATTTTCATAGACTCTTTCTTTCTGTACGGGACCTACAACACTGGCTAAATTCTGCGCAGCTCGTATTATAGACCAACCACTGGGTATTCTGTATAAGTGTTTCTCCTTTTCTTGAGCGACCTGCAACATTCTCACTGATGTGAATTTATAGTTAAAATGTCATTTTGATATAGTGTTCTCTGAGGAGTCCGATGTCATTAAAAGGCAAACAATTGATCATCAAAGAAAAAAGTTATGGCCGAAAAAATTTTCATAAAAACTTGAAAATGGCTATTTATATTTTCTTAATTGACTGTTAAAGGGAACTGCAAAAATGCATGTAAATATTAAATATCACTTCCGGTTTAGCATGAAATTGCGTTATTTAAAAAAAAATAAAATCATAATTGTGTAGCTATAATAGAGCGTAAAAAGCTCTTTCCGAATATCTAATCTGTTCCCACACTTCAAAGCTGTGTGGTGTATGTCTAAAAGTTCTACATAATGCAACAAAGCAAAAACTGTTATCGGAAAGTCTCCATCAATTCTGTGATACTAGTTTCTTTTAACTTGTTACAAATGAAAGAAAATTCCATTGTGATTCTCGATTGTAACTACTCGGGCGAGCTTCCCTTAAGTACCTAAAGGGCGCCAAATTTTCATAGAATATTTATAAGTTGTCGTCTCCTTGCTACTTACTTATGAATTACATGAGTTTGACTACGTAAGACGATGATGTAATCAATTTAAAATTAATGAAGTTTTAGATGATTTATTTTTTTATTATTTTAGATCTTTTCCCACATAGGTTTATTTATTATACTCTTCGCAAAAGCGAAGAGTACTTATACTGTATTTGATCGGCACATTTCTAAAATCGTAAATATCGCTCGTAGAGAACAATTTTCATATCATTGTGTTAGTGAACGAATTTTGAACAACTTTCAAAATGTCCGTCTGTCCGTCCGTCACGTTTCTTGTAAGCACGATAACTTAAGAAAGAAAAGTTCAATTGTATTGAAATATGGAAAATAAGTTAGTGTTAGTTAGAGGAAGAACCCTATTGTTTTTGAAGAAAATCGATCAGTAAATAAAAAAGTTATTAATTATTTAATTAAAGAAGAAAAATATTCTCTTAATTTTTGTCGCTTGTACTTAAATAGAAATCTTGCGAAATGTTATTTCCATTATATATTTTTTTTTGTTTATGAATTTTACTAATATATTGTAACGAGTAATCACCCCGTTGGGGTGATTACCCCACAAAATACATGTTGTACGTTATGCCATCTGTGAGACAGTAGAAACAGTAGGAATGTTCTGGAACATTAGAGAAAATAGACTTCTAGATAACACAGCGCCGTTTCTATGAGAATTCAGGAAGCAATCGCTAGGGGTATATAAGGTCGTATTCTCGGCCGGAGGTTTTGAAGTTTTGATTTAACAAGTGGGGTATAGACTCCAAAGTGAAAACAAAGTGATAAACATTGTTAGTTTTAGTCAGTAATGTACATTTAAATTAATAACAGTATTGTGAAGTATCCAGTAAATTATTTAATAAAGTGTGTTAGTGGTTATCTCTTGTTATAATTTTTGGAACCCACGGAATTTGCAAGGGTGGTTTCCTAGGGGTGGAAACACGTCACAAATTGGTGTCAGAAGTGGGATTTTATGACAAGAGGAGTTCTGAAGTTGTGCTGAAATGTTCGAGAAGTATTCTCGAGGGTTAGTGCTAACACAGAGGACTAATTTATTGGACATTGTTCGAGGGTTATTTTCGAATAGGAAAATAGTGTTAAGTGCATTTTTTTTTAGGGATTGTAGAACATTTTATTAGGACATTAGTGTGGTAATTAAATCCTTTAAACTGAGAAGTGATAGAGACCCTGAAAAATACTCATTTGTGTTAGTACGTGAAAATTATTAGAACTTTTCTATTTGGACATTAGTTTAGATTATAAAACTCTCTGAACTGGATAGTGACAAAAGACTCTGGGTAAGACTTTTTTGTGCTGTTTCGAGATTTTTCTGGAAAGTTCCAGTACCGTTATTGACGTGACAGTTAAATTTATTTTATTTTAACATAATCTTATGCCCATAGAAACAAGAAGCATGGCAGCAGAGAAACAAATACAGGAGCCGCTTGCGGAGTTTATGAGGATGATGGCGCAGCAACGAGAAGAAGAAGAGCAAGAAAGAAGACGTCAGGAGGAGGAAAAACGGCGTCAAGAAGAAAGAGACGAATTAGAGAAAATAATGTAAGAACAGGAAATAAGACGCCAGGAAGAAAAAGTAGAACAAGAAAGAAGACGTCAGGAAGACAAAAAAGAACAGAAGAAAAGACGTTAAGAGGAAGAAAGACGACGTTAAGAGGAGAAGGAAGAACAAGAAAAGCGACGTCAAGAAGAGAGAGGCGAATTAAAGAAAATGAGAATTAAGGAAAATTCTGACGCAATCATTTCTGCCAATGAAGAACTAAAGAGTGATATCAAGGAAGAAGTAAGCGTAGTCAAAAGGGAGGTAAATGAAGTTAAAGAAAAAGTAATGAAGTTCGAAGAAGAAGTCAAAGGAGAAATAGACCGGCTTAAGCGTTGAGAGAGAAAGGAGGCCAGCTAGTAACATCATCAGGCCCTCGATTAAAACTTCCCTCTTTGACGGTCAAAGCTCATGGACGACCTATGAAAGACAATTCGAGGCAGCTGCATCTGCGAATAACTGGGATAATGAGGAAAAGGCAATGGCATTAGTTCTGGCGCTAAGGGGCCAAGCCTCAGAGTTACTTCAGACCATCCCGGTGGAGAAACAAAGGGACTTCAAAGTTTTGGAAGCTGCATTGGACTTGAGGTATGGCGACCAACACCTTGCCCAATTATACCAGGCTCAGTTGAAATCCCGGATGCAAAAAGCTGTTTACAAGAATTCGAAGCTGCAATAGAGAGACTGGCACACCTGGCGTATCCGAGTGCACCTAGAGAATTTCAGGAACAATTAGCCGTGGGGGCCTTTTTAGATGGCATAAAGGACGAAGAGGTCAGGCGAGTTCTGAGGCTGACGAGACACTAAAGTAGTAGCGAAGCATTGGTGCGTGCACTGGAAGTAGAAGCCGCTTATAGGGATACTCCAAGGTCGAGAGTGCGAGCTGTGACTCTCGAAGAATCACAACCAGAAACGAACCAGAACCCTATGCTGACCGAGATGCAGAAAATGTTTACCAAATTATTCGATAAACTGGATGACCTCGGAAAGCAGGAAAAACAGCACAACAAAGGAAATTCTAGTGGTGGTATTAAATGTTACAACTGCGGCAAGGTAGGACATATGAAACGAGACTGTCGACAGAAAACTAGAGATAGCCAGCACCAAGGGGGCTGTGCTGGCTAGGGAATGCGGTGCCCCCAGAGAAGTAAAGATTTCCCAGCTCCAAAGAATTCCAAGTAGTCTGTTGTTGCAATGATATGCGAATGGAAGAAAATGCTATGTTTACTATTGACACCGGTGCTACGTCATCAATAGTGCGGCCAGGGTTTATATTAGGCTTGCAGATTGACAAGAAGCAAAATGTAGTAATCATTCGGACAGCCACGGGGGACAAGGCTGCGGTCCATAGAGAGGTTAACTTGGAACTGCAGGTTGGACGGTTGAAGTTCAATTACAAGGTCATTGTGGCTAACATTATGGATGATTTCATTTTGGGTCTGGACATCATGGGAGAGCAGGGATTTATTGTTGACGTAGGGGAGCGAGTCTTATAAATTGGAAATGAGGAATTTATTTTGGCAACCGCGGATGACCACGTCACAATATATTTCATAGGAATATATTTCATATATCTGAGTTGAAATATGTATGATTTTCGAAAGATATATTATCACAGACAATCAATTTTAGTAGCAATATGTGATGGTGCAGCGGCTAAAGTTTTGTGTTGCTTTCCCGTATCAACAATCAAAATTTTCCAAAAGTGCGTTTACCTAGTGAGTTTTTAGTTATTTATAAGTGTATTTTAATTAGTTTTAGGCAAATGTGGGCACATGTTTTTAATTTTTAATTAGTTCTTAAGTCTGCCTGCAGCAGACAGGAGTTTCTAGCATCCAAATTTAACTACCGTTAAGCCGAACCGGATCCACCCCGCCCAGCCCCACATTGGTGGCTCCGGGCCGGAATCCGGCGAGGCGCATTCTCGTATCGTTAAATAGTAAATAAATTTGTTTTGTTGTTGTTGTTGTTGTTTTGTGTTGCAATCCAAAGATCGTGTGTTCGAATCCCACACAGGTTGGATATTTTTTTTCATTTTTTTTTTCATATAATTTTTTTCACAACAAAGATGGTATCACAAAATTTAGGATGCCAAAAACTAACATTATTTACAAGAAAACTGCGAAGAGTATTCTATAGAATGTGTAACAATTATATAAAAAGTTCAGTAAATTGGCGAAGAGTACGTTTTTAGCTTGTTTTTTTTATGGCGTTCGGCTAAGGACCATACTGCCAGCCGCATTTTTTTAATAGTCAATTAAAATTTTAAATTAATTTATTGCTCATAGAACATACTTGAATACTTTGGATGAGATGGTGAGAAAATATCCTATATCTATGTCTAACCTAACACGAGAGAGAGGAGAATAAGGTTTATTTCATTTATAAAATTTGTATATCTTTATCTGCACCAATTTCTATCCTATCAAAATTTTTAGAGTTCGAATACAAAAAATTAAAGCAATGAACTATCTGAAAACTAAAAAGCTAATAAATCCAAACCAGTATGGTTATTAGTATTATATGGGCCAACTAGCCAAATTAAAGTATTCAGTATAACACCTTTAACATATCTAATTGGGGGTACCAATTTTCCTTTAAGCCACAGCTATAATATGGGTATACAGAGATAGCAAAAAACTATGATTGCCATCTGAAAGTGGCAGCTAACAAAAATGGCGGCCAATCCAAGATGGCGAGTGTAGACGTTTAAAAAAACGACCGTATCTCTGTAAGGTATTGTCCGATTTCAGTGTTCTTTTTTCTTAAATGACAGCTTAAATTATGAAAATTTTGCAAGTTCTCATTAATTTTTTCTATATAAGCAACCGTTAATTAGTAAATCGCGAATTAGTGAAAAATATATTAGTTTTTACAGATAATTTGCTTGTTTATCATAAATTTTCTTACAATGTAGACGTTTTAGAAAAAAATATTTCCAACGAATATTGTAACACAAAGGATTAGCTTTAATTTGGTGTATTATACTTGTGTGTTTGGACAATGTGCACTGGAACAATGCTGGGTGATAAGAATAACAGTATGGCGAATTTAAAGTGAGCTTTAGATAAAAATACATTTGGTAGTAAGTGAAGGATCTGTCACAGTCAAATGTAACCTTAATTTGGAGTATTAAACTTGTTGAGAATGTCTGCACAAAGAGTCAATAACAAACATCTCGTATAAAAATAGATGAGGAATGTGTATCTTCTGCAATTCAATGATTAGATAATGACTAATTCGTTTAACAACAATCCTTCAGACATTATCAAGTTATCAACAGTAGCACCACCTGACGTACAAACATCTTTGCCAACCGGAAAACAGAAAGGTGAAGATGCGTATGACGCATTCAAAAGAGATCGTCTAGAAAAGGGAGAGGCATTTTTCGATACATTAAAAAAAATAAACTGGAAAACTTTTACATCAATTATGGCAGTGAAACGAAGTGGAAAGAATAAAGACATAATCCTCAAGGCTAACCGCAAGCTTTTTGCCAGTATGATTCTGATAGCAGAAAAGCGACAATTAGATATGTTAAAGGTGTTCAGCCATCCCCTTAGAGTCTGACCAACTCTGATGGAACAATGAAAAAACAAACAAGGCTGTATTTGGGAAACACCTGGAAAGCCTGATTTCACTTGAAGATGGAAATATTTTTTCATCTGCTACTGTAATTGATGGGATTGCATTAATTCAAAAATTGCATGGAGAGAATAAAACATTTAATGAATTGTCTGATACAGTTCTCAATCACGTTTTAAAAGCTGGCTATTATAGCAATAGAATTGACATAGTGTTTGATACTTACAACGACAAATCTATCAAATCTGCTGAACATCTCAGCAGAGGTTCTGAGAAAGGAATATCATTCAAGAATATAAAAAGTGGTCAAAAGATAATCAAATGTAGACGTCTTCTTCAAAGTGGTGACAGTAAAAATGAAATAACAAAATTCCTTGTTGAAAGTTAGCAAGAAGAAAAACAGGAAGCCAAATATTAGTGATAAGGACTTATTTGCTACTTATGGTTGTAAACGTATCAAAATAACTGCTAATGATGTCCACGAAGAAGAAAATCTTTTTTCATCCCAAGAAGAAGCAGATACTAGGATGATGCTACAGTAAAATACTCAAATGTTATTTGCATATCTGACGACACAGATGTTTTGACGTGGGACAAGCGGTCGAGTCAGGTTAATTGACATTAAGAAACTTGCATGTGCAGTTGGCAGTGAAATCATATCAGCATTACTTGGTTTACATGCATGGACAGGTTGCGATATAGTCAACGCGTTTTCGGGATAAGGGAAATTGAAAGCTCTGAAACTTTACCAAAAACGTGAAAAATTTATTTCATTGTTTTCATTGCTGGGAAGCCATTTTGCATTATCTAACAATGACCACTATTTGATCCAAACGTTTACATGTCAGTTGTATTCAAGAAATACCAAAACAGAGAGCATAAATGATCTGAGATACCAAATTTTCCAAATTAGACAAGGTGATGTTGAATCAACACAACTTCCTCCATGTGAAAACTGTCTTTGCCAACTTTCTATGCGCGCAAACTATCAAGCAGTAGTTTGGAAGCGATGTCTGGAAAATTATCCTCAAGTTCCAGAAGCAGAAGATCATGGATGGATGATAGATAATGATGGAATACTCTGCATCCACTAGATGACGGGAGTACCCGTACCTGAAACAGTTTTGGAACTTTTGAGTTGTTCTTGTTGCAAGGTCATGCCAACTACCATCGTACACTTGTATGATGAATCAGTTGAAATGTACCAGTGCGTGTAAGCTGACTAAATGTGAAAATATGCATGACCCCGAGGAAACTGCAGAAGATGTATTTTTTAATGAACCATATGAATGTAATAACAGCGAAGACGATTTGTGAAAGTTTAGTTGAAACGATATGATTAAGAAATATTTCAAAAGGAATAATAAACAATTGTTTATAAAATCTGTATAATCTGTATGAATAAAAATTAACAAATTATTAAAACTTACAAAACTTTTTCCGTGAAAAGGTCAATTTCATAATCGAATTTAAAATTGCCTTTAATTAAGGCTACATTTGACTTCCCTCACTACATTTGACTCCCTCACTTACTATCACAATCAAATGTAGCACATTGCACACAGCATTGTTCCAGTGCACATTGTCCAAACACACAAGTGTAATACGCCAAATTGAAGATAGTCATTTGTGCTACAATATTTGTTGGAAACATTTTTTTCTAAAACGTCTACGTTTTAAGAAAATTTATGATAATTAAACATATTTAGTAGGTTTGCTTTTAGAGGGCAGAATATTTACTAGTGAAATATTTTTGTCGAACTCCTCTATACGTTTCCTTAAATATATAAGGAATAAAAACCAGACTGCAACCAACAGCTATTCTCCGGACTAATGCCCCGCCGAGCGCTGAATTACGAATTACAAGCCTGGCCGCGTTAAGTGCAATAACTGTGTATTGCCACAAAACACTAAATATTATTTGTAAAAACTAATGTATTTTTCACTAATCAGCGATTCACTAATTAATGGTTGAATATAAGGAAAAAATTAATGAGAACTTACAAAAAGTTCACAATTTACTGGCATTAAATAAAAGAACACTGAAATCGTATCTTATGATATCGTTTTTTTAAACGTCTACATCAGTCATCTTTGATTGGCCACCATTTTTATTAGCTACCACTTTCAGATGATAATCATAGTTTTTGCTATCTCTGTACACCCATATAACTGCGATATGAAGGAAAATTTGTACTCCCAAATTATACCAATATCATAGCTCGCCCATATACTATATAGGGAAGGAAAGTCTAAAATCAAAGTCTTAACAGACATCTTACAAATAGATCAAAAGAAATGCAGTCTCAAGCCAAAAGTGATTTAAGCAATGATAAGTTGAAATTAAAGAGCATAATACTCATACTTTATTTTTTTTTATTGATACCCTATTTTGCTTATTTAAAGTACGCCTCAGAGTGTTTAAATCCAAGTTTTAAAAACGCGCGTGTTTTAAAGTTACCATGACAACATCAAAGATAAGCAAGTACAACTCGTTCATCTGTATCTGTTATCTTTTGCTCTTCCATCCATTTGATGAACTTCGTATTCTTTTTTATAAGCGTCTTCCGATTTTTGCGGTATTAACCTCGATTCTGCTTTTCTATTTAAGTAATCAATGTTAGAACTCATTTTAAATCAATATACAATCAGTGACAACTGTAGTGACAATAATTTATCCTAGGTGACAGATTGCAAATTAATTTTTGTTTTCTCATTTTCATGACACTGACAGGTATCTTGATGTCACATCACGATTTCAACCATTTTACATTCTTAATTCTTATTTTCATTTTTTGTAGTAATAATACCAGTATTTATGATTTCAAAGTGTACCATTAAAAAAAAGTAGCGTAAAGTATTCGTGGATAACTGGTCTTTAAAACACTTGCTCTATTTCGAGCACTCCGGCTGCGCCGTCGTGCTCGAAAAATCGCGCGTGTTTTAAAGACCTTAATATCCACTTATACTTTAATATACTATTTTATTCAAATGCCCATAGTTACTTGAATAATAATAACTAACCAATTGAACGCCTAAGTCTGTTTCTGGACAAAATATTAACCTGGAAAGCCTAGATCTATTGCCCTGTTCCATACCATAACGTTCGGTTTTTCTAAACTAAATTTTAGACAACTGTGAAAATTCAATTGTATTATATTAAAATGTATTACATACTTATGTAATATAAAAAAAAATATGATATTAATGTTCCTGTTCCTACATATTATTCGCATTTTGACTTTAACTTAATAATCGTTTGTATGTATTTGATCACTTTAAGTTTTCTGATTATTGTCGACTTTTGTTCGTATTCTTCCAGTGTGCGGACGTGTTTAATTCGGTGCTTAGTTAATTTGGGTGTTATCAAAGTATATTTATATTACGAATATATTAGTGGTATTCTCATTAATTGAGGTTCAAAATTATTGTGCTGATTTACTGTAAGTACACGTTTATTATTTATTAAGGGACTAGGAGGAAGACCCCGGCTTCTGTGGTACAAATGTCCGGCGGTCGCCCTGGCTCACGCAGCCAGGAGCTGTTGCAAGCGGCTAGTAATATCCACGTCGAGGACGTCTATTTTATGGACGATGATAATCAAGTGTTAACCCATAATGAGTTAAATAATGTATCTAATAATAATTCTACATTTCAAGTTGTATATAATGATCCATTATCTCTGGTTAATAAAAACATAAGTGATAAAAACAATATATCGGAAAAAAGCAATCCAGTTGAAAAACAGCAGACCCGTTTTATAGATCTTGCCAATCGATTTAAAAATACTAATTCAGGGCCGTATTTCATTTTGTGGAACACAATACATTAAATATAGGCAGGCTGCACCCAATGAAGTTAGGTGAAAAATTAATTACCCTATCTGAGCATGATAAACATATTCTAAAAATTAGTAATGTGGGTAGGAATAGAATTAAAATCGAAGTTAACTCAGCTGATGTGGCTAATAAATTAGTAGGGGAGCCATTCTTTGAAAACAATGACTTGGTAGCTTACAATCTCAATTATTTAACAGAAAAAAAAAAGTATGGTACGTTTTGTAGACACTTCATATAGTGAGGAAACCTTATTAAACATTATTAAATCGAATGTTCCTATTAAAAAAGTGCAACGTATCTATAAAACTGTCAATAATGATGGTACTCAAGAACGTGTAGCTAGGCAGATGATAGTTGTCACCTTTTCTGGAATTCATCTACCACAATTTATTTATATTAATAAAGTTAGGTGTGAGGTAAATGTTTACATTCAACCTGTCTTGCAATGTTATCAATGTCTTAGATACAGCCATTCTGCTCGGCAGTGTAAAAGTAAAAAAAGATGTAGAAAATGCGGTTCGACAGATGAAAATGATTGCTTGGACTGTAGTAACTTTTGTGTTTTCTGTCAAGAAGATAGTCGTAATTCTACTCATAAAGATTGCCCGGAGTACAAAAAACAAAAACGAACGAAAGAAGCTATGGCCCGCCTCAATGTTTCCTTTAAAGAAGCACAGAACCTCATAGATAATCCGGCTTATACTAGTATTGTCCAAAGAAATAGGTAGGCCCCGTTGATAGAATCCAATGCTGAATTTCCTCCACTTAATTCACCTGGTCCCAGGAAGACTCCCCAAAACGCCTCTAATGGTGTTAAACATACTAGCTTAGCTACTGGTCAAGAAAATCATGTAACAAAGCCTAACAAAAAAAGGAAAAAAAGCCAAGACACAACACCACGTTTTCCCCCTATTGCTAGAGAATATAAAAATTCATTTTGCGCAGGACCTGTAATCAATTCTGGTAACAAGGACACCCCTGTTGATCTGGATGCAATAAAAAGTAAACTTGCTTTGGAGCTAAAAGAACTAGTTAAATTTATGGTTAACGACCTACAAAATCCAACCACTTCTACAAACGCCTCTCAAGTTGTAGATTGTTTTAATTTTGAGGATTGAGTATTGTGAATAAACTTTTCTCATGTAGAAATGGCTAGAACACTTAAAATTATTCAGTGGAATGCCAGATCGGCATTTTCTAATAACTCAATTTCACAACTTCTTATGGAAGAAAATTTTGACATAGCATTAATTTCCGAAACTTGGTATAAACCAAATTATGATATACGTTTAAATGGTTTTAACATATTAAGAAAGGACAGATCTGATGGAAAAGGTGGCGTAGCCATCTTTATTTCCAATAAAATTATTTATGAACCAATTAATTTCACATACAATTTTAATAAAAAAATTGAAATCTGTGAAGTAAACATCTTCGTTAAAGGAAAAAAATTGTCGGTAATCAATCTATATAGAACTCCTAGCGTAAAATCAAATATTTCGGATTACTTGAATATCTTTGATTAAATACCACATTCTTTCATCCTATATGGTGACTTCAATGCCCATCATGAAGTGTAGGGATCGTCTATTAATAATCCAGAGGGTGTTACACTTTTAGAAGCTTTGGATCATTTTAACAATTATACTATCAGTAATAATGGTTCTGCCACTAGAATATCATCCCTTGGTATCTCTTCCTCAGCCGTTGATATTACTATTCTTTCTTCCGATTTAATGTCTTATTTTGAGTGGGACGTGATACCAGATACATACGGCTCTGATCACTTCCCGATCAGAATTATCCTTCAGGAGTACGGTATTGAGGAAATCTTAGTAATCCCCGTTGCCAAGTGGTCTATGTACAATGCAAACTGGTCTTTATATCAAACCGAAATAGAAAATAGTTTATCAGTATTGCCAGAATTTAGCTCTAGCAATGACATGATTACATTCCTTACTGACGCGATCAGCCGCGCAGCTGATCTAGCATGTAAAAGAAAAAAGCCTTTCATTTCTAAAAAATCAAAATCGCCCCCTTGGTGGGATGAAGAATGTTCGTCTGTAGCTAAGGCTCGCAAACAGGCTTTATTTACATACAAACATAGCATGACAACTTCTAATTACATTGAGTATAAAAGGCTCGACGCAATATGTAACAGGTACTCATGGGGCTCTGACCCTAAAATAAACCTTATATTTTACAGGGCATATACTAGATCCATTCTAGATTACGGTTATGTTTTGTATGGCTCTGCAGTAAAATCACGGTTAATTAAATTAGACAGACTTCAGTATAAGGCACTGAGATTAGTCCTTGGTGCCATGAAATCTACGCCTACTTCCGCTCTACTGGGTGAATGTAATGAACCACCATTACATCTTAGACGCCAATTTCTGGCTCAAAAATTCTTGTTGAAATATAATAACTTTTCGGAGAGTAGTCTTCTTCCCAAACTTGCCCAATTAACCACTCAAGATTTGACAAATCCTTATTGGCAAAATAAATCATCCCCCACCCTGGCAGATGCATTTATTAAGGTGGCTGAATACGATTCTAGCAGTAAAATGACCAATTTGCCCTTCTTTTGTTCTAAATACAACATTTATTTTCTTCAATCTATGGTGATAATACCCAAATATAATGGTGCAACTGGAAATAACTTAATCTTGCAGGAAACTATATCTGGATTCCATAACTCTTGTAAAATTTTCACTGACGGTTCCAAATCCTGTAGTGATGTTGGTGCCGTGTACATTCAAAACACCCAAGATTCGTTTAATTATAGATTAAACAATATGTGCTCTATATATACTGCTGAATCTATCGAAATAAGCAGAGCCTTAAATTAGGCCATGTGTAACAACAATAATTTCGTAAACTTTTTAATTATGACAGACTCGATCTCAGTTTTGACCGCTAGTTCTAATCCACCAAATCACGTATATTCCAATTCAATTATTGTAGAAATTATGGAAAAGCAAGCCAGGTTAAAAGATCTCAATAAAAATGTTATATTTATTTGGGCTAAAGGACACTCTGATATAAGAGGGAATATTATAGCAGACAAATTAGCCAAGTCTTCAAGTATTGACGGAGACCTTATCGATAATTTACCTCACTCTGACATAATACCAGCCTTGAAAACAAATATGAAACAACTATGGGAAGAGGAGTGGACTAAAGTTTGTAATAACAACAACTATATATATTGTAAAATTAACGACAAATTACCTAGTTCTTCTTTGGCTAGTAGAAGTCATCCAAATAGAAATATTAACATCAAATATGTTAGATGTTTATTTGGGCATGGAGCTGTCAACTCTCATTTATTCAAAATGAAACTTTCGGAAACACCCTCTTGTGATTGCGATGGAAACTTGGATGACATCAATCACTGGATCTTTCAGTGTCGTAATTCACGTGCAACTACCTTATTAATGCAAGAACTAATCAAAAACAATATTCCGTTGCCACAATGTAGCACATCACTTTGCTTCCTTATAATCAGAAATGATCGGTTAAGAATAATGTTTTATAATTTTCTAAAACATACTGAGGGTAAAATTTGATAAGGGAATTTAGCTTAGCTGTTGTCTCCTTATGTGGACATCCATTTACCGTTGCCTACCTTGTTTTATCTAGAAAAAAGATTCGCCATGAACGGCACCTTGGCGTGAAGTGTGTGTCCCTGTCTATTATCCTTTGTCATTGGGTTTTTTTTGGTCTTGTGTTAGATAGGATACAATAATAAATTCTCGTGGCTGGATGGGCGCAGCTCAAAGCCAACTAAGAGGAAAAAAAATATGATTATTGTCTTGTTGCAAGTTATTTTTTCTTAAATTTGTGTGTATGAATGTTACCATCTCACAGAAAAAATCTATATATCTATATCTATTTTACATACTGTAATTATAATTTATCTTTAATTGGCTATGGGATTTATTTTTACCTTTCAGTCTTTATCGAAGGAATCTTTGTATACATATACAAAATCAAGTCACTTGCAGTTAAAATTACAACGGTAAATAGTCATAGTAACATTACGAATGCCGCAGATAATGTTACGTCATGTTAGATAAATACGACGTTATTAGTTGAACTTACATATCCATATTTTCATATTTAAAAATAAATTACAAGGTATTACTCCAATCAGCAATTTCCCAATATCAACGTAAAACAAGTACATTTACAGTTAGAGTTCGTATAAACAGAAGACGAGCGTTTACGAAATATAAGTTTCTGAAAACAATTCAAAGTTAAGCGACATTCAAACTCACTGGCATTCTTTCCACAGTAAATATGAGGGATTGAATTCAGCCGGGCGTATTATATTTTTATATGTCGGAACACCTCAAAATCCGTTTAATTTTAAACAATAGCAAGTAAATTGGTCACTTTGTCGCTGTATGTCACAATTCGAATAAATTGGTTCAACGATTTTGGCCTATCACACATGTTGATTGCCGGCTGCAGCGCCGACGCGAGTCCCGGAGACCGCTCTGAACAGCTCCGGGAACAGTCAAAGATTCGCAGCCAACCTGTTGGTCGAGTGGTGGTGAGTTCGGCGAATGTTTAACTTTTGACATCTTGTCTCGTCTGGTACGGAGCATTTCTTACACGGTGAGTGCACTTAATTTATGAACTGATGGGATAATAATTTTATTTTAAAATTTTTGTGCCAAACGAAACTATAAATCCAGACACTATACTGGATGTTATTATTGCGACGTAGCGCAAGATTCAACGCATTTATTTCAATTTAATTATATTCAATGAAATATTACGAGACAATAACAATTCCTCATGTATTATGCTGAAGTTTAATGTAACATGATCTTTTCTAATCATTTTATTACAGGGTTAATTTGAATATCGTAATAAATAATTTGAGACAAGTCGGCTTATGGGACACGTAGGTTTTTTGAGTTTTCATTATTTTATCTTACCTATTTTGACTTTATAACATTAACTTCAAAATTAGTTGTGGCCGATATATCTTCCTTACATTCTTTGACACTTTTTCTGTCGTATGTGGGTTTTTTTACTAATTTTTAGGTTTATTTCTATGGTTATCGATTATTTAAGCAACTTGAATAAGGGTATTAAAATTAAGGGTAAAAAGGCCTAATAGATTTTCTCTTATTTGCGCTCCCCACCAAACGGGGGGGGGGGGAGATTTTTTTGAATTTCCACATTTCAAATTATCTACTTAAAGAAAATTAAGTTATTTCAATTTCGTCGGTCTGTTTGTGCTAAATCTAAAAAACTATTTGTCTGAGAGAAACAATACTTGGGAGGTAGTTAACGTTATTACCAAATAAGAAATTTGATATTCTGTTGGTGCAAAAATAATTATTATATGTACACAACTAGGAACTTGCCGTATGTTTCGTGAAAAATATACATCATGATGAATCAAAAAAAAAAAAACGAAAGGCGAGCATAGTACTTGGCATGTACTTGATACTATTACAAACGTTTTAGAAAAAATAATATACAGAGTGGTCACTACAATAATATTAATTAATAATATTTCCACGACTGTGGAAAATAATTAATAAATTCGATAAAAAGTGTACAAAGAACAGTGTTTAAAAAAGGCCCATCCGTGGGCCTTTTTTTAAACTAAGTGCTGAAAACGAATCCGTCACCAATTTTGACGAGAAATCTAGGGAACACATTAAAAAACAACCCTTACTTGACAACGCTTAAGTGAACATTCTCATTTTCCCCACCAAAAGTAATTTAAATAATTAAAGAATTTTTTAATATAAAAAATAAGTCATATTTTCTAGATAGTGATATGCGCACCATACACTCCAACCCCAAAATTGTGAAATATTCAGGGGTGAGAAATATTCATCTGAATTGACTAAATCGCCTTATTATTTCTAATGTTTGTTAGGTATTTTGCCACTGTAAAAATATTTATTTTTTTTTACAAATACCCAACAAACCAACATAACCAACCAACCCAACATAAAAGTCATGAATATTCCACAAATAATAAATTATGAACAACACCTTATCTTGATAAAAAAACATCAATCTAGGGATTTCTTTTGCAATTAAAACCAATAAAAACTCTAAAAAGATAAAATCCACCACCTTAATTGATGGGGATGGGTGTAAGAGTATTCAGAAGTAATCACATTATAACCTGATAATAGCCATTTAACGAGGAGTTTTGATTTTGTTAAATATAAACAAATAACGGTATATTAGATATTATAACATACACCTTTCTTATGGATGGTGAAGAGTAAGGGTGAAGAGGAGGGGGGGGGGGGGTGAATTTAGAATTTTTCTACTTACCTAACAAAACTTACAAAACAAAACTGGAACTTGTCAAAAAGGCTCAGAATGAATGGCATCTTTTGATATATTTTTGAATGTTTTTTAGCAAAATTAGAAAGTTTTATTTAGCTATTAAGCAAATCACAACTTACACATTCTTTTAGCTAGCTATGATGTCATTAATGTTTTTTTAAACGGCAACCCTCATTTTTCGTGACGGAATTTGAAAGGGAGCTATTTTGCATACACTATAGTAAATATAAATGTTGCAAGTTGCATAAAAAATTTTTAAAAAGAACTATCTTGAAATATAAATATACTAACTAGGTACTATAAATTTCAAAAATAACTAAATTAAATGCTCGAATTGCGCTCCATTCGCACCTGACAGTAAAGCTTTCGATGATGAAAAACTGAAGTCGTCCTCATTAAGGAATGTTTTTTACTTCTGACTTTCACTTTCACGTGGAATATGCACGGCCAGTATGTTGGATCTAAAAATCGTGTTATTAACCAAATATGAAAGAATTTAAATTATTTGCGTGATTAGTTTCTGTGACAGAATGCGTATCCAATCACAAGTAGTTGAATTTTTTAATGCAACACATCCTTATCGGCAATCTATTAGTCAAAGCATGGTAAGCAGAGTAGAGCCAAAATTCAGGGAATTTGGGCATTTTTGCGATCTTCCTAAACCTGGTCTGCTATCACCACAAGATGAAGATTAGCTTAATATTTTGTTGACAATGCAAGGAAGTCCTCATTCCACACTTAAGGACGTTTCGTTTAATTCCAATATGGCAGCGTCCACAGAATTCTAAAAAAATATTCAAAATATTCAAGAATGAAAAGTACCATAAAGTAGGTTCATGAACTGTCTGATGACGATTTTGATAGGCGCAATTAATCATAATGATAATAACTTTGTGAAAAGAATATTTTTTTTTGGGATGAAGCTATCTTTGTTTAAAATGGCTAAGTCAATAGGCAAAGTTATAGTGAATTTCGACTGGATAACGGAATGTCACAACTAAAAAATTAAAGTGTGGTGTGGGATAGTAGATGTAAGAATTCTAGGTCATTATTTCTTTGGCAAAGCCTTAATAAGTCCGAGATACTTGTATTTTCTTCAAGACATCCTCATCCCCACCCTGATAACATTGCATCCAGATCCAGAAGAATCGGGTCTTCCGAGAAACAACTCCTTTTAACAAGATGCAATACCTCCCCATTACACAGCCCCTCGGCAAGCATATTTAATGAGGTAAGTATTTCCATACGGCACCGGAAATTATCGACAAAGCTCAGAAAGAGTTTATTAACCGTCTTGGCTATTGTCAAACAGCGAATGGAGCGTAATTGAAACATTTAGTTTGGTCTTTGAAATTTCTTCATTTCTAGTAAAAAACCGCTGCCCAAGGAATCACTACTTCCACATCCGGATTTTCTATCCAAGTCACTCACAACGAAAACATTTTGTATGTGGAAATAATTGTTTATGGAACTTTAATGATATAATATTTGAAATCCTCTACCCCAAAAACCCATAAAACGATACCCCATATCGGTAGTGAGGTGGGGGTGGTGATAGGGGGTGGTAGTGGGGATGGATGAAGTAAAAAATATTTTGAGGTTTCTGGTTCTTGTATACACACTATATCACAATTTTTTTTCCTCCCCTTAATGCCAAACATTTTTTTGAGATCTTAGCTTCTCTTGTATATACTAAATACCAATTTTATGGACTCTTACCTGCTTGATTTACCCATTTACCCCAAATTTACCCCAATTTACTTCCCAACCCTTCGACGGAACGAGATGAAAATATAATCTAGTTCCAGATCTCGTTAAAGTACATACGTGTACCAAATTTCAAGTTAATATCTTAAACGGTTCCAGAGTAAGCGTGCACACAATAAGAGTTACAGACAGACAGACCGACAGACAGAAATTTTTTTTTCACTCAAACTTAAAATCTCGACGTTTCAGGACATTCTAAGCCCATTTGAACAATAAAAATTTTAAAAAAATTTTTTGTCGTTACTACCACTGGATGTGGACGTAATTAGTATTTTTATGTTTCAAGTTAGTCTTTCTAAAAATTTCCTCATGCAACCTACATCAATATTTACCGTACTGTATGCAAGAAATGCGCTTCTTCAAATTTGGTAATAAAATTTGGGAATTGCCACTTAAAAAATATATTGATGATGTCGACACTTAATATCAAAAAAAAGTAGTACAACTCTTAGATAAGAAAATACCCTTTTTTTTTTCATTGTCCAAATTGTGTTTTGAGAGTAAATTATTGAAATTGACTTAATAATGGAAATGTAGATGTCAGTCAATTGTATTACCTAATTTGGTACCAATGTATTGATAAAAATATTAAAAAATTGTGGTGGATATCACATCAATATTAGCAATACAACAGAAATTATGAATCCAGAAGATAACATTGTAGCAAATGCTGATGATACAGCCCTTATATTTCAAGGCAAAACGTGGACTGAAGTATATTTTAGTGCAGAAATCAGTTTAAAAAATAATTATTTATGGAACTTTACTAATATAATATTTGAAATCGTCAAAAACCCATAAAACAATATCCCACAGTAGTAGTTGGGTGGGGGTAGTGATATGGAGATGGTAGTGGGGATGGATGAAGTAAAAAAAATATTTTGAGGCCTTTGGTTCTTGTACACACACTAAATCACAATTTTTTTTCACCCCCTTTTATAATGGAGTGAGAGTAGCAATGGGGTGGCTAATGCCAAAAATGTGTTTGAGATATTAGCTTCTCTTGTATATACTAAATACCAATTTTATGGACTCTTACCTGCTTGATTTACCTAATTACCCCCCACCCTTCAACGAGTTGGAGGGTAAATAGGTAGATCTGTAACTAGATGAAAATACAATCTAGTTTCAGATCTAGTTTTCAGATCTAGTTTTCAGATCTTGTTAAAATACATACGTAAACCAAATTTCAAGTCATCAACTGTGTAAATAAACAGTCTTTTTATTAGAATTATTTTTTAAATATAACATTTTGAATAAAACTTTAAAACACAAATAAACAAATTACAACATAAATAATTCTAATTAATATTTAATCATTGCTCCATCCTCATCTAAAATTGTTTGTAGCCTTCAACTAAATGTTCTACAATTTGGATATTACGTAAACGTTCGATTCATCTTCAAAAGTTGTTTCACATTTTGAGGACGATAATTTAATTTCTTTATATGCTTCACCATAATTCCCCAAACATTCTCAATGGGATTAATGTCGAGACTTTTAGAAGGCCATGGTAGCTTTTCCACATTATTATCCCGGGGCCATTTCTCTATACATATTACACGCAATATGTATAGAGCAGTCATCC
Source organism: Rutpela maculata (assembly GCA_936432065.2). Classification (NCBI taxonomy): domain Eukaryota; kingdom Metazoa; phylum Arthropoda; class Insecta; order Coleoptera; family Cerambycidae; genus Rutpela; species Rutpela maculata. Next base: position 65,711,181 of record OW386285.2, on the reverse strand, counting down.
TGTTGGAAGATAAAATTATCATCTGGATATAGTGCCCTTACTGATGGCAACATAACATTTTCAAGTATCTCAATATATTTAGTGGAATTAAGATGACCATCAATAAACTAATACATTCCCATTCCTCATTGCCTATAGACACGAATATTGTTTATCATTACACGACTGGAAAACTTTTTCATCAGAAAATATGACTTGAGCAAAAGTCTTCATTGTTCAACATATACTTGAGTGCAAAAATGATCCGTCCTTGCTTTTTTCTCTTCCGTTAATTTGTATTTTTTAGCGGCAGAACCACACTTCAGAATGCTATTTTTAATTCTTTTACAGGCAGTAGATCTTGAGACAGGAAAATTTGTTTCCAAAACTGCGTTAACTGCGATCTCAAATAGATTTTCCTGAAGGTAACTTATAAGGGCTTCACCTTGTTGCTCATTATTTCGTTTAGGCCTACCATATCCATGCTTGCGAGATATAGTTCTTTCATTTTCCCATCTTTTTTTTAACTTTCATTATTTATGTTATATTCAGAAGCAATAGGCCTCTTGCATGTGCCGCATATTTTAAATTAATCTATATATATTAATATAGTGTTACTAAACATTAGCAATTATCAAATCTGTTTTCATAATTTCTAACTGGAAAGTATTTAAATCGCCGAGTAATATCCGGGAGAAGGAGCAAATCTCAGAAAACACTCATATTAGAGTTGACGTCATCTGTCACTAGTTATATCGCTGCGCGTGCATGCGTGCAATGGTTGCGTACATCACGCGATCACTTATCATTTCCGTCATTGATCAGTTGCATGTTGAATGGTGTATTTGGGGGCAATTTAATATTTTGTCGGCAAACAATACAGATCAATAACTTGTCAGTTGACCAAAATTTGGCGTGACAGAAATGTCACGAACGCACAAAAATCAGACTTGCTAACGCTCTAGTTTTCTCAATCTTTCTCTACGCCTCTGCTGGCACGAAGAGGTTTAATGAGGCTGTGCACCTAATAGGCGCGGCAGATGACATGATGTCCGTGCTATACCGGGTGCCACAGAATAGTGGCTCCCCCCTATACTTTCTTTATTTTTTAACTTATCCATTTAAAATCTGGCGTGCATAAACTACATGTAAAAATGGATTTTTGGACATAAAAAATGGTATGAGACCATTTCCGGTTTACCCGGAAATGACCGCAACTTCCGATTTTTAAATGGAACACTCTGTATATTTTTACATATTTGGATTCAAGACAACATTCTGAGTATACCGTGAGATTTTTGCGAGTTTTTGAGTCGATGTTCAGTTTTTTAAGCATTTTAAGACGTTCGTCTAGATTGCTTTGGAATACCAAAATTTGTTCTACCATTTGTTGCACAAACTACTATTCCCACTTCACAACGGAAAACAGAATCATAAACTAAACAAAATCTACAAAATACGCCGAATAGCACACATGAATACACAACACAATGCAAATCAAATGCCTGCCTGCCGCAACCGCTTTTCACCACGAAAAACACAACCAGTTCTTCATTTATGATACATTTTTCGCAATATCTCAGATAACCTCTGACAGTAATTAATAAACACTAAGTGAAAAACACACAAAATCTAACAAATACAGCAAACGTAAACACGAAACTTGGGTTAGGAGGTGTTACTCTGTGACCAAACTAAAAAACAAAGGCGCATGCGGAAGTCTCATAACCAAAGTAGAATCGATGTCGATAGACTACTTTTCACGGAGTGACGTTGTAGAAGAACGCACTACCGGGCGTCAAAATGACGCGACACTAATTTATTTCTCAGGGGGCGCCAGTCGCGTATTAACCCCGTTCTTCTACCTCCCAGACGGGTTCGAGATAAGATGCACTTCGATAGCCGGATAATGGACCAAGGCTGCACTACCGCAGATCGGTAATGACGCTCTCTCTGGACATGAATTCTCTCGTTGGGGTTTTAGGTACCTCTTAATTTTCTTAATTTTTGCATAAAAAAATCCCAACTGAAGAATTTCTCTGCGGAGGGATTAATTTTTGTACGCGGTATCCACGTTTTTATCTGTTAATAACGGACTCTACCCCCTTAGGGATTTCTCAAAAAACGCATAAAAAAATCCCTATCGAACCTCCGTAAGGCAACCAGAAGGTCGAGTGTTAATGTGAGTTAACTCGACACGAAAGTTCCAGGGATTATAGACCGTCAACAGGCCTCAAGATCAATTAAGAAACAATAGTTCAAAGAATCCGTTTATTTAACAGAAATGGTTATGCAAAATTCTCAAGATAAGAATCGTGCCTTCCCCAATCGAGGTAATGGCTTTCAGACCATACAAGCGAGAACGCTCACGCTAACGATCGATTAGGTAGAAAAGATTCATGCATACCTTGTCAGAATCAAAATGCGAGCTTTTTAGAGAAGTCTGAGACTATTTGTAATTCATAATTACGGCTGACTGATTTTAACTTAAAAAAGTTTTACCAAATGAATTTAGTTTCGCTAGAGACTACTTAGCTTTAAAGTTCTTATATCGTGGCGGTTCACGTACTCAAACACATTCGTGAGGACTTATAACTGCATAAGTTTAACGGCGTAATGCAGTTGTTCAATATTATCGATATGGCAGCAACCCACCTTCGAGCGACTTTCAGACAAAATTGAATTTTTGTTTTTTTTATGCACAAGGCGTTTTCCTCTGTAACTTTGTCATTTGGAAAGCACTGCTATTGGCTTTCCTACCATTGCTTTGTCTGGACCACTCAACGCGCTCGACCAAATTGCGAGCCGCTGAGTCAGTCTAAACTCTTTCTATGCGAGAAACCGGCCTTGCGCATGTGCATTGATTTTTATCAATTTTTGCTTATCGGCACTACGCCGGCTTTGTCAAAATCTTCTATTTTGCCTTTTGGATGCAGTGCATCGCTAAAATTTTATGCTCATACTTTAGAACTGGGCTTTCAATGACCGTACATCAAAGGTCAATGTCTTTGGTGGAGGAATAAATAAAATAAATATTTCAAAATATATTTTCGTGGTACTTTTTAAACTGACTTTGTGGTACTTTTGAAAAATCTATTTTAAGCCCAATTTTGGCGTACTTTTGAAAAATCAATTTTCAAGCCAAATTTCAACGTAGTTTTGAAAAATTAATCTGCGAGTGAAATTTTGGCGTACTTTTGATAAATCGATTTTCAAGCCAAATTTCAACGCAGTTTTGAAAAATTAATCTGCGAGTGAAATTTTGGCGTACTTTTGATAAATCGATTCTCCCAAATTTCGACGCAGTTTTGAAAAATTAGTTTGCAAGTGAAATGTTGGCGTACTTTCGATAAATCGATTCTTGAGCCAAATTTCGACGCCCTTTCAAAAATATTATTTTTCAAAGTCCAATTTGTGGTACCTCTGAAAAAGTATATTATTCATAAATCTTTGTCATTATATACTTTCGCTCTCATATCCTGAATCAAAAACATATTTTCCTAAGTTTTCTTTCCTTAATGAAATAAAAAAAAAATGGGCAAGTTCTCTATTATTTTGTGAACAAATGACACCAGCTGAAGGTTATGCCGTTACTCCATAGGGAACCAACATAACTAATTTAATTTGTGTGCTATAGGACCATATTTCCTAATTTTGTAAATAAAACGAAGACAAGCTTTTTCTACTTTTTCTATTTTATTGATTAAATGTTTGCTCACTGTTGGCCCGAACACACCATCAGAATAGTCAAACCTAGAATGTGTACATATTACACAATAATGTCTTTAATTTTACACGAAAAAAGTTGTACAATTTATTAGTATACTGCTAATCTTATTTTATCGTCCATTATCAAACCTATTTTTTTTTGATAGGTACGTTTTTCTTCAAGAGGAATGTTTTGTATTGGTTTTTGACATATATCATATTTTATTTTTATTATTCCTGCTCCCAAAAAACAACTCATTAGATTTATTTGCATTAATTGTAAGATTGTGACTTTCAGAGGTTCTGTCAATTTTATTTAAATCCACATTTACCTGGTCAACTGCTACTACATATTCGGATAAAAATGCGTTGAGTAATTGTGTGTCATCGGGGTACATATTTAGGTCACAATGTTCAACTGAGTTTTAAATCGAAGGTAAAATCGAATCGTATTATATAGTCGTTCTTGGGGGACATCTTTTTGACAGATAATTAATTCACTATACACCCAATTATTTAACTCCACTTCCTGCAAGATATATTTTTACTAAGTCAACGGCATTCTTATCACATCCAACACAGTTTTGTGAAAAGAAGTTCATAGTTAAGATCATCAAAGGCTTTGCTAAAATCTATTAAAATCAAAGAAAAGCCTTGTTAGTTAGTATCAATTTCATTTACAATGTTGTCATAAACTGTTCACAATGCTGACGTTATGGGCTCATCTCTAAGCTCATAATTTTAAATTCTTCCCATTGCCTTTGAAAATACCGGTAGTACGCTGATGGGGCGGAGATCATAAAAATTGTGAGGTTTATTAGTTTTAGGAAGTGGACGAATAAGTGCTTCCTTCCACCTATCAGGAAAGTAATGGTACTAGATGCAAAAATTAACCAAATGAACAATTTCTAATAATATGTTTGGCAAACAAAAACTGATAATTTTTACATTGAGCCCATCAGATCCCGTCGCATTTATTTTTACAGAAGTCCAGGCATCACAATGACATTGAAGAGGTAAGGGGAAGTTCATTTGCATTCTTTGGGATTATTTCAAATTTCTTATATCCTAAGTATTCCTCTTATTTAAAAATAATATTTCTACTTGCACAATTATTGAAAAATCTGATTTGGGTATACAGCAGATAATTTTCAGTGAAACCATCTCTTATTTCCTAGTGTTATTACAATTTCTTAACCAATGCTTCGCATAGGAATGTCACGTTCTTGTTATGGCATAGTTGGTATAATTTCTTAAAGTTTTGTAATTCAAATATGTATCAGTTCTTTTAAAAGCAGAGAAAGTCTCATTTTTCCACTTCATTAATAATTTTGAACCAGTTGTTACCCATGGAGCAGTTACCATGGAAGCATGTCTATTGTACAGGTTTGTTATTGCCGTACTATAAAAATCAATTTTAAAATTTGTGGACCTATAAAATTATAGCCGATCTATTTTGATTAAATCTTCCACAAATAGACACAACTTATAAATGTATGCGAAATATAACGATTAATTATCGGCAACAGAAAAAATTAATCTCTACATTTTTGTATACCATTTTTTATATCCAGTTTTACGTTTGAATAAAAGTACACAGAAAAAATGAAATATAAATATAAGCCTCTACAAGCTGCGAATAGATATGTAACGAGGTGACGAGTAAAGAGCGGCTATATATTGGGGATAACATCAAAGCAAATTAAAAACAAACAAGAATTGATCCAAAAATAATTCACAAATCAGTGCAAAGTAAAAAAAAATAGCAAAAAAAGGAAAATATTTTTCTTTGCAAACATCAATTTTGTTATATAAATACGTACGCTCTTAATACTTAAATATTTAGGCACAATAATTTTCCCCCATTTCTCTCCTTTTATTTACGTTTTTAGTAATCAAAGAGTTCTCCGACCATGCCGGTTGATGAAAATTGGAACTATGTAAAGCATTAGGATACGTCCTGCTACCCAGCAGGGCGGTTATTTTCCCCTTTAACACGGTTGTGAATATTAATGCAGTCTGTTTTATATTCCCTTAATCTTGTTTTCAAATTTCTACTATTTTAGCTTACACAGGCTTTGTCGTAATCTAGTCGAAGCATTTTGTATATCTAGTTGTATTGGAGTGGATATTCATTCGTTCTTTGTTTCATTTAAAAATATGTTTATATTAATTCCGGCCCCAGAGTAAATTTTGGTCAAGAGAATTAAATGTTCGGTGTGAAGTAATGTGATTGCTATAAATAATTATACAGCACCGTCTTGAATTTTCGCGTACCATTTCTCTCGTAATCGGCATCTACAACATGAAAATCAAATTTTAATAAATGTAGAAAATTTTTTTCTAAAATTATGTCGATGAAATGTCAGAATTTGTAGGGGTAACTATTTTAAGCGGGAAACTTTTTATCTTTCTAAATAGCCACCAAGTATATTGGGAATAAATAAGGCTAGAGGATGGAGATAACTATTTTATTTGAATTTTTTTTTTCTATGGTCAGTAGTTCTTCCACTATTCTACCGTGTCTTTAATCTTCAACAATCCCACTCCTTCACTGTTGGTAAATTGTTTATAACAAAAAATGAACAGCTTTAAAAAATAATAATAATTTGATCAATGAATTAATGTACACATAGCATTTATTGGATACAACAATTTATGGGGGTGCGCTTTTGGTCTTAGCAACGACTTTAATTTTATTTTAACTTTTTTTAATTATCAAAGTTAAAAATACACTTTTGATCCAAAAATAACCTTATTTGATATATACAATAATTATTATTCCAAGTTAGTTAACCCAATACATAATTTTAAATTCAAATTCAAGGCGCGTCTTCCAAAACTTTTAAATTAGTAAACTTTATTGACAGCTATTTCAATTTCAAATTTATACTATTCCGAGTTATAATCTAATATTAATAATAACTGAAACATATGGTGGTAATCACATTTATTGGATATTTTAATGAATTATCCTTTGTCTATAAATATACTTGACGTAGTCAAATAAATATAAATAATATATCTGAATTTTTTAGCATCGGAGGAACAGTAGTTTTCCAACTCTATTTAAGAATAGAATAAAATCTGAAACAAATTCCGATGCAGGCGTGTAAGCTATGAAAATAATGAGTAAAATCAATTTGTTAAATTACTACTTTCCAAATCGCATTTAATAACAATTATTTTCTTATGTAACGTACACAGGAAATTTATAATCATTAAAATAGCGTAAATAAACAACAGCAAGTAGCATTTAAGAACCTGTCTATGTGATAGAGAAACCAAGCATCGAAAATGTGAATAAGGAATTCTCTTGCTGCAGCTATTTTATTGGTAATTTGTTTTCGGCATAGCAGCAAGTGCAATGAGAAGTTTTGAATTAAATCTAAACAATTGTTTTATATAAAACTAGCTGATGCCTGCGAGTTCGTTCGAGTGGAAGACTTCCAACGCGTGGAATTAAGAACATTGACATACTAACTGCCTATAAAGAAGTACTACATACTCACTGAGTACTCTCTTAGTACACTCGAAGGAACACCCGAGGGAGTACACTCACTGCGCATCCGGCAAAAGCCACTGCGTATTTATAGTACTCGGGAAAACATACTGCGCATTCATTGTACTCGAGAAAACCCACTGAGCATCCATAGTACTCGGAGAAACCCACTGCACATCACATTTTCATAACAATCCATTATTCTATTTTTGTGTTAGAGCGAGTTAAATGAAAAATTAATTATTTTAATAGGCAATAAAGCACATGGGCGAATATGTGTCAATTTTCATGCTTACAAACATCCCTCTCCCTGTTCACTCGTTCGGGGGGGTCTCTTTTTGAAAACCGTCAAGTAGGTGTCTCCGTATTTCTTCAAAAGAGCCCATCGCTGGAATATCACGTTTCTGACTTACGCGATTTCAGAGATACGGGTACCTTTTAGACCATCTACAACCCCCGTTTTCACCCCTTCAAAAAGTAAAAATCGAAATGTCGTCCCACTCGTGTCTAATATATTCCAATAAAGAGTATTTCTGCCAAATTCCACGCTTCTAGTTCTGACCGTTCCGAAAATCTTAAAAACTTCTCCCTCTCCGTTCGGGGATCTCTTTTTGAAAACCGTCGAATGCGTCTCTCCTTATTTCTCCAGAAGACGCCGTCGCTGGAATATCACGTTTCTGCCTTACGCGATTTCAGAGATACTGGTACCCTTTAGACCATCTACCACCCCCGTTTTCTCCCCTTCAAAAAGTGAAAATCGAAATTTCGTCTTACTCGTATCTAATAGATTCTAATAAAGAATATTTCTACAAAATTTCACCCTTCTAGATCTAACCGTTTCCAAAAAGCTTAAAAACCTCCCTCCCCTCCCCTCCCCTCCCATCTCCTCCCCATTTACCCTTTCGAAAACTCGCTTGTCGAAGACCGTCGAATTCTCCTCCTCAGAAGAGTTCATCGCTCGAATAATCAAGTTCCTGATTTACGCAATTTCAAAAATTCGGGTGGGTTTTAAACCATCTACCACCCCCGCTTTCACCTCTTCAAGAAGTGAAAATCGAAATTTTGTCTTACACGTATTTAACAGATTTCAACAAAACATATTTCTGCCAAATTGCACGCATCTAGATCTAATCGTTTCCGGTAAAAAGCCTAAAATATCAACCCCCTTTTTTCACCCTCTTAGGGATCGAATTTCGAAAAATCCCTTCTTAGTGGTTGTCTACGTCTTTCGGAGAATCTCTATACAAAATTTGAAATTTCTAAACCCACGGTTTGAGCTGTGCGTTGATAGATCTGTCAGTGAGTCAGTAAGTCAGAGTATTCTTTTATAGATATATAGATTTAAACAATTTACATTGCAAAATACAAATTTTCTACTATTTTCTTTATAATATCTGGTCCTAGTAATTGGATACCATATATTATAAAAATACCAAATTATTCGTAATAAAATTATACTATAAAAGACTTTGTGATACTCCCCCAACTTGCGAAAAAATAGAAACCTTTAAAAATAGCCTTTTGTGTGATTTATAGAAGACATATCCTTGATTTTCACAAAAAAAATCACGAATTATAGTTCGTTAATCGGTAATAATAAGAAAAGGTAATAAGGTAATGGATATAAAAAATAAATGAATGAAAAAAATTATTATTTTTGTTTTCTATTTTCCGTTTGATAATTAGTATGAAAAAAGAAAATAATTTCCTTTATCGAAATTTATGTACCCAACGGATGTGTTTGGAGATAGAGGTTATGGAAAGTAAACAAGTGTTTGGAATCGAAATATCTAATTCCTATTACGTATATTATTAATACACCAGTACTATCGTTGTCTCTCCATTCAATCTCAGTACTCGTGCGACGTTGATAAACAAAACATGTTATTCGTTTTCACTAAATAATACATTTTCGAGAATTTCATTTCAAATGGAAAGTTGTTAAGAAGGATAAGAGGTATTTTTTATTTTCAGGAGTTTTATTAATTTTTAAAGCTATTATTAATGTTATTCAAACGTCGCCCTTCTGTAATGATAACATTCGCCAATTAGGTTTTTAAAAAATACTCCTCAAAACTTCTCTGTGATATTACGTATGAATATTTGTTAACCAGTCAAGTAAACTACTGTAAAAAAAGCAGACGCTAAAAGCTGCCAGTTAATTGATAATTTATTTGTCTTTAGGTCATTCCGGAATTATCATGCATAAGGACGTTTTTGAGTGGCAAGAGGATTTGCAAAAACATAGTTTGTGTTCCAACTTTTTTTCACTACCTTTCAGTTGAAAAATAATACTGATGAAGCGCTAGGTAATTTGAAATCAAGTTATGGTCTTTTCTGCGCAAAATTAAGTAAAAAATGGGATAGCGAGTAGAACTCCAAAACCTTTCTAATACTATGCGCGAAATTATTATTGATACGTCATTCACAGAAAGGAATGAGTAATAACAAATCGATATTTACATAGGTCAAAATGTTTTCAACTTCGTTTTTTTTATATCGCCTTATTTATTTTCATGTCCTGGCGGAGTTTAGCCAATGGCTATTCTGCCACTCAACCAGGATGGACAAACACATAGACAATATCACAACACCCATTCCCTGCGACATTGCCATCTGCCGCAGCTGAGACTCGAACTCAGGAGAGGAGCGTGACTAGACCGTATTGTCTCTCACACAACCGCAGTCTAGCCTACTGCTACCATCTCAGCAACAAATGAAAAACGCCACTACACGCCTAACACCTTAAGCACTGCGCCACCGAGCCGGTTTTTGTATCATTATAAGTATTAATATTATCTACGTTAATAGTCTATGTAATGAAGCATTATTTGACGAGTTTTTTGTAAATATTTCGTGCAAAGACGAGATTACCTTTCCCCTCCCTTTTTGAGAGTGCTTAACACGATGGAAGTGGTGGGAGAAGTTTTTGACCGCCTGAAACGGCCAAAAACCTTGCCTTTTCCGGGGATCCCTTTATGTTTTTATATATAAAAGGGTCTAGGGAGTGATTTATCGACAGGTTATTCTTGAAATAACATGGAAGGGGGTTATAAAGTAAGTGGAATCCAGAGAGCTGGCCTAGGCGGTTGGTTAAACCCTCCCGAGGAGTGGAAAATCTTTTTTTCCAAATGGTTTGTTTCAATCGCTTATCCCCCCGTTTTCGGTCGCTGATCACGGAAAAAATATTCATTTTTAGCTCCAACCTCTCCGCATTGCTCAAACGGGCAGAAATCACCTCTCACTCACCAGAAAACATGCTATCCAGGATTTACAGGTTTTTCGGCACATGATCGTTGTGATCGTGTGATGATTCCTGTACATATCCCTTCATTTTTCACGGAAGAGAAGGTGGTAGCGACCTCGGGATTTGTTTCAACCCTTCCAAGAGGTGTAAAATTCCTTAATTACACTATTACAATACGCCCTTCCCCGTTTTCGCAGGCGCTGATCACGATAAAAATATAATTAATGAATTTTACACCCCTTGGAAGAGTTGAGACAACCTCCGAGGTCGCTACCACCTTCTCTTCCGTGAAAATGAAGGGATATGCACAGGAATAACGATCATGTGCCGAAAAACCTATAAATCCTGGATAGCATGCTTTCTGGTGAGTGAGGGGTGGTTTCTGCCCATTTGAGGGATGAGGAGGGATTGGAGCTAAAAATAAATATTTTTCCCGTGATCAGCGACACCGAAAACGGGGGATGAGCTTTGAACCGAATCATTTGAAGAAAATATTTTCCACCCCTCGGAAGTGTTTAATCAACCCCCTAGGCCCGCTGCCTGGATTCCACTTACTCTATGACGCCCTTACATGTTGTTTCAAATATATATAACCTGTCGATAAATTACTCCGCAGACCCGTTTATATATGAAAACATAAAGGGATCTCCATAAAAGGGGAGGTTTTTGGCCGTTTCAGGGGGTTGCGGCAGTCAAAAACTGCTCCAACCTCTTCCATCGTGTTCAGCACCCTCGAGAACGGAGGGAAAGGTAATCTCGTCTTTGCACGAAATATTTACACTATTTTTGCCTACATTACATAGACTATAACACGAATATATCGAAATGTATACAGTTATTAATAAATAGACAGTTAAAAATAAATAATAATTGAATAAAATTCGACTTATCCCCATAGTACTGTGCTTAAGAGAGGATTTTTTCTGTTAAATTCTAATTCAATACGTGTATAATAATAATAATAATATATGTTTATTGCAGTAAAATATTATACAAAATACATAAAAAGCTCAGTGCACAATAAACAAGAAAGCACTCCTAAAGGAAACCTTGTATGTAAATATTTTACAGAGTCAACGAAACAGTCTCAAAATATACTAATGCTGCAATATGTATAATTTTAATAAGCACGACAACTAAAGTTCTTCCATGAGAATGTCATAAATCTGCTCTGTATGATTAGGATATCGAAACGTATAAGCTCATTCCAAATACTTATAGGGATTATTTGACTTTCGCCATCTCCCGACTGACAAGTTTTGCCAAACTTACTCAAAGTTGGTCTGGAGAACTAGACTTTTATTTTTAATATCGAAACTGAATTTCATATGGATATATATTCTATCTCAGAGTCGAATTGAATTTTTAGACAAAATTTTGAAACACATTTCTGCTTGAAATATGATATTTTTATGTAATTATTACACCGTTTCAGAAATATCGACCGCGGTAAACATGAACCTATAACAGTCGATTACAAGAGATAACATAAATTCAAGCTGCAAGCAGATTTCACCATTGTGTGTATTGATCCGTAATCGTAAGGGGAAAATATATAAAAGATTACCACATACGTTATGATTATTGAACAATAAAGTTTCATGAGGCGAAAATGAGTTGAGGCCCGGTTAAGTTATTACTAGACATATTTTTGGATATCGCCGTGTTAAGAATGTAATAAATAACGTCGTAACGTCATATTTTGCCGTGAAACTATTTGAGAGAACATTAAGTGTCAAATATATTAGGTTACGAAAACCGAGAAAAAACTTTACACCTGGTTATAACTTGAGAAATGAATCAATTTTGTAATATAATGTAGAGCAGAGACAAGTTAATAAATTATTAGAGTTTAGTTTCAATAATGTGCTTTTTCAGCATGTGCATGTTATGTACAGAGTGTCCGACGATTTACTTCCTAAAATGATATTTTAACTATATTTTTTAAAATAAGAAACAACTATAAACATACAGTTTAGATGCATGGCAGCTTAAAATGATCGCTATTTTGCTCCAGGCCGAGAGTATCCTCAAAGACGCTTTGTAATGCGCTATACATACAGGCAATAGTATCATCTTCGTCACTAACTTCTGTAAAATAGAGCCTAGAGTTCAGTTATTCCCAGATCCATAAATCAGTTGGATTAATATCAGGTGGTCGAATTGGCCAAGATATCGGTTCACCGCGTCCAATTCATGTATTTGGAATTTGTCTCTTCGATATTATTTAAATAATATTTTGACGTGGTGCTAACGGAACATCCTGTTAAATAATAGAATAAAATAGAGTATAAATAGAATATAGCCCACGTAAGTTGACGTTCGTTTTAACATTCTTCCACGCCGGCAGACAAATAAAAAAAAAGAGAAAAACTTACATCTAACAATCACATATAACTAAAGTAGCTCTAATAATTACATTATCGTATCGATCATTTTTTACCTGCAAAAGTATTCTTTACAATTTTTTTAAAATGTATCAACTGAAACATCCAGAATCATTTTATAGTATGCATCATTATTCAATAACTTAACAAATACATATGCAAAGCAACACTGCTGTTTTAAGTTTGTGCACATTAAGTTTATTTAATTCCCCAAGATTGATGTTATGCATCTCTTTGCTTTGGTTTCAGGTATTCTTTTAGATATTCTAATTTTCCGCTGGTATAAATTTTCATTAACAAACTGCCAAAGAATAATTTGTAACCATAATCTATTTTTGAATGCAAATATTCTTTATATATAGAGGTGACATGTTCATACTTCCTTAAAATGCCAGGAATCCTATCATGTAATTCAATACTTCGTCAGTATTAGCTAGAAGAGTAGTTGTTTTGATTGGTTTTCCAATAATGTGTTTTAAAGTGTTTTTCTAAGTAGTATATTAGCGTGACCCGGTTAAGGTACCAATATATAGAAAGTAGATAATTTCATATTAAATAAAAAAAGTGTGAATGACTAAATGTAAATAAATGATTTAAGTATTTTCAATATTTTTTTTCTTTAAAATGCTAAGAATCATATCATGTAATTCAATACTTCGTCAGTATTAGCTAGGAGAGTAGTTGTTTTGATTGGTTCTCCAATAATAAGTGTTTTAAAGTATTTACCTAACTAGTATATTAGCGTGCCAAGACTAGGGCAACAATATACAGAAAATAGGTATTTTCATAATAATAAAAAAGTGTGTAAGTTGTGATTTGCATAATATCTAAATAATATTCTCTAATCAGTATATATATATATTATATATTATATTATATTTATATATATATATATATATATATATATATATATATATATATATATATATATATATATATATATATATATATATATATATATATATATGTATATATATATATATATATATGTATATATATATATGTATATATATATATATATATATATATATATATATATTATTACGATCTCAAAACCCCAAATAAATAAAATGGTCCCAGGTATGACAAATCCTTTTAGTGAGAGATAGAGAGAGCAATAAAAGAACAAAATATAAGAATTTCAGTTTATTCCTTGTACAATTTTGAGTAACAATCAAGAAAATTTTCATACAATTTAGAAGATATAGATATAACACAGTCTTACAATAGTACCTAATAATCGTGATACTGAAGCTAGGGGAAAAATAGTTTAACTTTTAATTATATCAGAGAACAAAATGTTTATGATTACATATAAAATATAGTACAACTTATCTTTAAAAAAAACACCCGAAATCCAGCAGCAGTTGACCACAAGAGGGCTCCGATTACTGGTAGGTTAAGACCATTGCCTGGAATCTCCTGCGTTGAATGCAATATAAAAACTTCCAAATAATCTCCAACTCTCCAAATTTACAGAATACCAAAATTTCCAAAATCACCAAAATTACAGTTCCTGGTCGTAGGTAACTCTCCGTTACAGTTATGTTGTATCGCAAGGTATTATTTCATAAATTTAACTCGTAACTAATAGTCCTTCATATGATCCAAGTCCAAAAATATCATCCAAAATTACACAAAATGACCCAAAAAGGTATATGATAAGGCTGATGGTTGTTCTACTCCGTATCCCATAAAACGTCCAGAAAATTCTGGACGTAACTTGCCAAACAAAATCCGATTTAAATATCGAAACCCAATTAAATACACCGAAATTTAATTGAACAATGTGTTGAAAATTAGCCTAGATCCGTTAATCTATAACGAGTAGCCACGTGTGCCGTTTGACTAATTAACACTTAGCAAGGTTTTAATCTCAATTCTTGATCGAAAAGGGCGAGTATTACTACTTGCCTGGCATTTATAGAATTTGCCTTTCACAAAAAATAATTACGGAAGAACGACCATCATTTCCCTTTTCTTGACAGTTCACCGTGAAACTTCACCGTTGCCAACCTCTGGATTATAAAAACTAAATCTATATTATGGACTTTTGATCATATTTCACTATATGTATATGTATATATATATATATATATATATATATATATATATATATATTATTAACAATCATTACGCATAAATATTGTTGCCCAAAATAATTATACTTGTCATATTGTAAAATGAAATTAAGCAAAAATTAAATAATTAGAATTTGTTGTAGTCTTCGCCATCTATTGGTGAATAGCATAACTCGCCGGCCTGGTGAAAATACAGAATTCTCATTTTTGCGTCGTAACAATATATATATATATATATATATATATATATATATATATATATATATATATATATATATATATATATATATATATATATATATATATATATATATATATATATATATATATATATATATTATTCTTAATGCAAACTAAATAATAAAAGTAAAAGTAAGCTTTGCATACTAATAATTTTAGTAAATATCTTTATCATATGAATATTAATTATTTATTTATTTCCCGTATCTATCCGTATTTTTTATTTTTAAAATAAAATAAGATTTTTAAAATCAGATTTTGTTTATCATAATTAAGTATACTGTATCAACATTAGAATCAAAGAATTTGCTTAGTAAGCAGTTGTATTGTATTAATTTTTATAAGAGCCCTTTTTATAAGAGTATTTATAATAATGCTTTTTCCTGTAATGCACTGAATATCAGTAAGCATTTTATTCTTAATGCAAACTAAATAATAAAAGTAAAAGTAAGCTTTTGCATACTAATAACTTTTGCTCCTATTGTATCTTACTGGTATATAAATACGGGCAAAAGTAATTATATATTTATTTACATAAGTACACAATATACTATTCATGTAACTGCTTCATATAAATCAACACATAAGCCCGTTTTGATAAAAGGTACGTACAATCGCGTTTTAAAACTTTTGAATTTTGGAGCTTCGACCTGCTGTATGCTGTATTTTTAAAATAAAGACATTTTTGAACTATATGGATAACCATATAACAGTTTTCATTGAGAATCAGCTAAGGATTCTATGCCTTGAATTTGCAACGATTCCGTCGACAACAAATTACCCATGCATTTGGTGTGGGGTCCTTTATAGAAGGTATTCTAATAATTAGAAAATATCGAACTTTAAGCAAACTACCTTTTTTTACATTTTTAATGAAAATTTTATTTAACAGAGTTTTTTCAATTATGAAGAAAAGCTTAAGTAGGTACGTAGTTTAATTGCAAAATAAGGAATATCAATTTTCAAAAAAAAAAAACATTCTATTCAACTAAGTTGAAAACTATTCCACATGTAGACCTCCTAATAGTACACATTTTTTAAATCTTTTTCTAAATTCTTCATAGACGGATGAGATCATATCTTCATTTATGGTTGCAACAGCATCCACAATTTTTTGTTTTAATATATCTACGTCGTCTTCGGAATCGTTTGTATATACTCTCTATTTTAAATACCCCCCTAAAAAGTAATCCAAGGAGGTTAGATTTGGTGCACAGACTGACATTGCTGTTGGTCCAATCCACGTGTCGTGGAAGTTTCCCCACTTGGGGAAACATTGTCTAACTAGAATTGCAGAATGTGCTGGGTATCCATCTTACTGAAAATATCTTTTTTTCTAAATTCTAGTTGTCCATTTCGCCCAAAACAAAATTATTCAAAATATCTAAATAAGTATTTTGATTTAAATTTCTATCCATAAAATAAGGATCGATTATTCTGTGATACATTATGCCGCACCAAACATTTACTTTTTTAAACTTTTGACTATTAGTGATAATTCGGAAATTAGGATTTTCCTAATCTGTTAACTCATCTTAAGTCTCGACATGAGATAACAATGACTTCATAGATGTGTTCCCAATGTACCTACGTTGTATTACTGATCTTGTAGTGGACTGGTTGTATGTTTCCAGTTCTTTTCTTACGCAGAGAAGATTTTAGTGTGAATTTTCTCTGTATGTGTCGAAGACTAAGTGGGTTTCATCATAACGTGATAGTGTATGTATGTCTCTTGCATGGGCATCTCCAGGATCTGTGCAGTCACTCAAGCGCACTTTCAATATTTCACTATTAGAGCGTTGGACAGCTAACTTAAGACGCTCGCCACTTTGGTCTGTTGCTATGCAATACAGTCTCTCTTTGCTTTTCTCTCCATTACAAGAAAAAACAGTTTCTTTGTTATATGCGGGTGTTTTAGATCGTAATGTGCATGTTGCCTTGTCACTGCTGGTACTCGCTTCTAAATCATCCGTAGGCTCACAACGCTTTCCTTTTTCGAAAAGTTTTTTGCTTCTATTCGCGTTTGTCGTATGAGTCAGTTTTTTGTAACATTCTTTATGCCATTTTGCATTGGAGTCTTGTAGCTGTTGTACACTTAAATTCCCCATTTGACTACTAAAATGCATATATCTGGATTCAACCATTCTTCTCTTTGTTTCAAACACTGCAGAAGTTTTTCAACCTTCAATGGATTAACAAGAGGTAATTTACTTTTACCTTGACACAAAATACACATTTTATAATCTGTTGAAAGTCAGATAGGCTAGGCAATAAATGTATACTAATAAATTTGTTATGTGGTAAAACTGGCGTGTAACTCTTAAATGGTAAAAGATGCGAAAAAATTAATAAAAAGTAAATTTGTTCGTTGGCTCATGTAGAACAGAAAATGTTTTATGCAGATTTTGCGTATGAGCACTCTGGAAGGAGTTATTCTTGATGTAAAGAATAAATGTCTCGCATGGCGGCCATCTTGGATGTATAACGCCATAAATACCAAACAGCGCAATTCTAAGATAAACACCCGGTACTACACCATTATCTAGCATATAATAAAGAGATTCCACATAGTTGCACCTTCCCTTCACAAAAAATCCTACGGAATACATTATGCCCCAAGACTATGAGCCCAGTACCCAGTACCTAGACTACACCATTAGTCGTAAAAGTCGATTCGTCGATTCGTCCGTGAATAAAATATGTCTGTCTGCTAAAATTTTCTCACCCATAGTTAAACAAAAGTCCAAATCGTGAGCATCATCTCCAACTTGAAGTTTATGAATAAATTTAAGTTTGAATGCATAAAATTTGTCGCTGACTAAAATCTTCTGAATGTGAGATTTGCTAATACCCAACGTTATTGATCTTTTTCTCAACGACCATCTCGGGTGTTCTTGTACAGAATTTAAAACTACAAAGGTAGCAGCGTAATCTTCACTGAATAAGTTTTTGTTTTTTCTTTATTATTTTTGACATCCTCAGTGGAATCAAATCGTAACTTAATTTTAGGACTGCTTTGCGAGTCACTTTAACATCTGGATACTTCTCATTAAAAACTTCTATTGCGTATTTATAACAAACATTCCCTATTCCATAGCATTTGACCAAGTAAATTCGTAATATTTACTGGAAAATGCAAAATACGCATAAAGATCTATTACACTGACATTGACATTAATCCATGGATTTAATGTATATAATGTCACCTATCTATGAAATGTTTACAAAAATATTAGGGAAATGTATAATAGTAGGAAGTCTACATGGTGTAATGAAGCATATTTTAAACCCCAATAAACCATTTATATTTACCAAAAATAGATATGTTTCTGTTGAATTATTTAGTAAAAGTTACCAGGCTGTGAAAAATAATTATATCACCGCATAAACTAATAGGCCCCACCAGGCCCAACCGAAACTGAAAATGCATACTAAACCGTGATCTCCGCAGAAAGCATTCAGTTGCTACCAGTGAACAACAGCGAGCAGAAGTGCCTTCTCCAGGGAAACCGCCAGCAGACGTAAGTTCCCATATTTGAATTATATTTCCGCGACACTGTACTAAGTTGCGCCTACGGCAATCAATATCCACGCGCACCGTTCCCCCGTCATTACCGCGAATAGAGGGGATAGTGGACTAGATACCCGAGGCACTGAGAGCAAACAGTCAGTTCCTCACGAGCTCCAACAGCGACCAGACGTGCCCACTGCAGCCAGCTTCGGAAATAATCACCACTGAGAAGACCGGAACGAGGAGTGCGACTCGAGACCGTTACCAGACCGGACGTGGGCCAGGACGAAAAGTGAGTAGGTTCATAAATAATAGGTACAGGTAACGACTTGGCTGATATTAGGGATTCATATCTTTCTGTTCTTTGTTTTGGTAAGATCTGTGTTCTCGGGGTACCAGAAGGTCTAGCCGTTTCCCTGAAGGTACGTCGTGGACATAGGTTGGACGCACCAACGACTCTGGGGTCTAGTCGTTCTTTTCAGAGGCTGTTGGTGCGTTTACCGCTTCAATAATTCTTTGTTGCCTATAACACTGTTACTGGTAAAGTTCTGTGTTCTCGGGGTGCCCGAGGGTCTAGCCGTTTCCCTGAAGGTACGTCGTGGGCATGGAACCCACGCACTAACGACTCTGGGGTCTAGTCGTTCTTTTCAGAGAACGTTGGTGTGTGTACCACCTTAATCATACATTTTATTTCAGGCCAGGAGGACGAGAGCATCTGCTGGGTTGCCGCTTCCAGGATTCTTTTAGTTAGGTAGAGTTCTGTGTTCTCGGGGTACCCGAGGGTCTAGCCGCTTCCCTGAAGGTACGTCGTGGGCATAGGATTAGCACACTAACCACTCTGGGGTCTAGCCGCTCTTCCCAGAGACCGTTGGTGTGCATACCACTCTAATCATACCTTGTTACAGGCCAGGAGTTGCAGAATGCCGCTTGACTAATCATACCTCTCTTCCAGCTTTGAGATTTCTGGTATTAGCCAAGTTTGACCCTTAAAATAATTAATTTTGCTGCTTTGTTTGATAACTGCTTGTTTCTTCCTGGTATTTAATGACAACCCGTAACCTGATTAACTCGGCAATTCACTCCTTTAACCTGTCATTGTCTGTCAAACTGTACGTCACCGCCATTTTTACCGCCATATCGCTGCTTCACTCCTGCTTACCTTAGTAACGTCACCGTATCGCATGGTAGCACTTACCGTAATCATCAGCACGTCACAGCCTGGGTTTGCTCTCTTGTGTATTATGAATGTACTGTACATATTAAACTAGTTAGGCTGTAAATAGTTTCGTTATCACTGTAACTTATAGGAAACAAATAGATATTCTGTTTTACCGAATTCTGTGTTTTACTGCTGTTTGTGCAACAGTCCAATTTTCCCAAATTGACCCACTGGAAGTTACTGTTTTCTCCACTGTAGCTATCCCAGCCCTACTGTAACAGGCTGTGTTAAGAGGCTAGTGTGGGACCTTTGCCCCACGTAAAAAATTGTAAAGGTGGCGCCCGAGTAACCGAACCGTTGCTAAGGTGCCAAAAGTGACCACTTTCCGGCCTCACCGGAAAGTATACGTCACAAACTTGGCGCCCGAGCAGGGACTGTATTAAATTAAATTAGATTGTGGGAACATTTAATTGGACTTTCGCATTCGGCAGTCACCGGACGCGACCGAAAAAGTACCGACCGGCCTAGAGAGACATCTGAGGTGTCATTTTCGACTAAACCGACCACGAGGAAGCGATTACGACCATTACCGAACCGCTCCGACCACTCCCGAAGACGTTCTCGACCATTTTAAGAAGACTATTAGATTTTGGGAATTGAACACAGGTTCCGGCGGTGTTAGCATACGAAGAGGCTGCACTTTTAACCGAAAACCCGAACTCCGGCCGAACGTTTCCGAAGTGTACCGAAGGGATCCGAAAAGGAACGAAGTCGTGTGGGGTATCAAATTTAGGGTAACCGGACCCAAGGAATCGATTGCCACCAGTGTCCGGCCGATCAGACCAACCGTTCCGGAAAAAAGTGCGCTACGGCCGAAGTAAGGGTCGAAATTGAGTAACTCTGATACTAGGTTGTAGTCCGGACCCAGATACACCTTCTGCACCGAATTTTACCGACCAACCGGATTTTACCCGGAATACTTGGAGTCCCCGGAGTCCGGAGTTACTAGGCAAGTGACCCCTCGTGAAATAGTAACTTTGGGACGCTGAATCGATTGCCACTGGTTTCAGACCGCTCCGACCAACCGTTTCGGAAAACCGTGTACCACAGCAACCTGGGAGGTCGAAACTGAGTAAGACCGACAAAATTGGGTAACTGGCATCTCAAGACACCATCTAATTTGATTTCGCCGATTCTACCGATTTTCTGGATTATCCCCGGAGTCCTACCAGTTCCGGTGATAAATTCTATCCGTTTGGTGCCTACCACTACCAGTGGCCTTCCAGTGCGTAAACCATTTGCGCATAACTGCAACCGCTTATATCCGCTGCCAAGAAATCAGAACGGGGAGTTCTGCTTGAGAACTCGAACGGTAAGGACGTCTCCGAGGAAGCACTACCAGATACCGCCTGTTACCTGCTTTTTCCACCGTTACCGCTACTGTTACCGTTACCGTACAACAGAGTTCTACTTGAGAACTCGAACGAGAAGGACCTCTCTGAAGCAGCACTATCAGGCATCATCTATTACCGACTGTCCCAACATAGACCGTCCACCGTCACCGTCACTGTCACCGTTCACCGTTCATCGTTGGCCGTTACCGTCCAGAGTCGGAGTGCTTTGAAGTCATCTCAGAGAAGCAAACATGTCCGATACCGAAGAAGAACCAAAACATGAGTCAGAAAAGCCGGAGGATGTCCGCCCACCGGAATCAACTGATGTCCGTCTTAGTTGGATCTATAAGCTCAAGAAGGAACAACTGGATACCGAACTAAGCAAATTCCGCCTGGACCTGTCTGGCACCGTAGAAGAAAAGAAACGGCGCCTGATTAAATTCATCAAGGATGGGAGTACGTCACCGCTCCCAACTACTTCACGGCTCACCTTCCCGCCACTCCAGCCACCGCCACTAGTGATTCCACCGCAAGCCCAGACCGTGACATCTGTCCCACCTCCGCCCACGGCTACTGGTAATCCGATGCTGAACCCTCTCAAGATCCGTAAATGGGAAAGGAGACCCTGCCGCCTTCCTAGAGAGGCTAGAAGAAGTATGCTCCTATACGGGGATGCAACCGGAACAGCTGTTACCCGTACTACCGGAGCTGTTACAAGGAACGGCAGTATTATGGTATCGCAATAACCGGGCACGTTGGACAAGTTGGAGCGAATTTACGAAGGATTTCCGCATCTTCTACTTCTCGGTGAACTACCAGGAAGAAATAGAGGCACAAATTAGCCGCCGCTTACAGAAACCAGAAGAAGCTGCCAGCACCTACCTGATTGACATGCAGACTCTGATCCGGAGACATGGCGATTTCTCCCCACAAGAAGAGCTCCGTTGGGTGTACAGAAACCTGCTCCCCGACTATAGACAGTACATCCCAAGGACCACGGTAACTGACATATCCACCCTGACCGCCAGAGTGATGGAATACGAAACTCTACGCCGGGAAATGCAGCAGGTGTATCGCGCCACCTCCGCTACATCACACCCAGGTATGCACACGACTGCCCCCGTCACCCCCCGGCCAGCACCAACCTACCTCCCGGATCCACCGCCACCAGTAACGTCAGGAGGAGCGCAAATGTCCACCCCAGCATCCCAACCGCCTCCAGGAAACCGCAGAGCCATTGAACCGGCACCAACACCGTCAACAAGTGGCATGACACGCGCCGGAAACAGACCGCTGGAAAGTAGATCACCGGAAAACAGACCACCGAGCCAAAGACCGTCAGAAAATAGGCCGCCCGTCAACAATGAGCCCACACAGGACCTCAACAGTATCTGCTGGAGATGTGGCAGATCTGGACACTTCCGCAGTCAATGTCGATTTCCGCCACAACTATTCTGCTCACGCTGTGGCCGACCAGGTATCATGACACGGGATTGTCAGTGCCGAAGGACGGAAAACTAGACCGGAACCGCACCGTAACGAGGCCAGTACGGTTCCCTCCTACCTCCGCCTCGCAAGATACCGACTACAAGGATAACAGACCGCACATACCAGTAACCATGTATGGTAGAACGTTCTCCGCCCTAATAGACACCGGTGCCGTCCGTTCCTACGTGGGAAACTAAGTAATGGAAATCTGCAAACAACAAGGAATACCTTCGGTAGCAATATCTACCCCTTCCGCCCAGCTAGCCGATGGAAACCTTGTAAACGTCACCAGTGCCTATGATCTCGACTTCATGGTAGAGGAAAGTTCGTTTTCCGAAAGACTACTCTACCTCCCGAATCTGACATCCGACATTGTACTAGGCATGGACATCCTGAGTACAAGGGAATTTACACTTGATCTAACTACCGCCACCGTCTGTCTGGATCGCCGTCCCGTTTCACTGCCGCTGCCAACTGCTCCGCTGACTGGAATCGCCCTGACGCTATCCCAGGTTGAAGAAACCCGCCTTCAAGAATTTTTGGATATGGAACTGCCAAGCTTTCAGGATATAACCGGAACCACCAAGTTAGCCCAACATCACATCCGCCTGTCGCGACCGGAACCGATCAAACAGAGGTACCGGCCACAAAACCCTAGGATGCAGGAAATTATTAACACCGAAGTCGACGAAATGTTAGCTAATGGAATTATCGAACCGTCCAACAGTCCATGGAGTTCACCTGTGGTCATAGTCCGCAAAAAGGATGGAAAGCCCCGTTTCTGCATAGATTTTCGGAAAGTAAACGAGGTCACGGAAAAAGATGCCTATCCACTACCGTACATCAATGCAATACTGGACAAACTCCGAAAAGCTCGTTACATTTCTAGTATAGATCTAAAACAAGGATACTGGCAAATACCACTCTCTGCCGAAAGCAAGCCTATCACAGCTTTCACCGTACCAGGACGAGGACTGTTCCATTTCCGAGTTATGCCGTTTGGACTTCATTCCGCACCTGCTACTTTTCAACGACTCTTGGACCGAATCATTGGACCTGATATGGAACCATATGCTTTCGCATATTTGGATGACATTATAGTCCTGGGTGAAACTTTTGAAGATCACCTGAAGAACCTACATGAAGTATTCCGCCGACTGAGAATGGCCAATCTACAGCTGAACCCCGAGAAATGTCAGTTCTGTAGAAAGTCGCTACGATACCTAGGACATGTGGTTACCGCAGAAGGCATCAACACCGATCCAGAAAAAGTGGAGGCCATCTAGAAATTTCCCACGCCTCGAAACGTACGAGACGTCCGTCGGTTTCTTGGTGTTGCCTCCTGGTACAGACGATTCGTACCAGCATTTTCCCAAATTGTGACTCCGTTAACCCGACTCTTGAAAAAGAACCACCGTTTCAAATGGGACACCGAACAGGAAGAAGCTTTTGGTCAACTGAAGAAGTGTCTGACTAAGGCTCCAGTTTTGACCTGTCCCGACTTCAAGAAGCCGTTCACCCTACAAACCGACGCCTCAGACCAAGGTTTAGGGATAGCCTTGACACAGGAAATTGAGGGACATGACCGAGTTATTGCCTACGCCAGCCGAACCTTAACTCCCGCCGAGAAGAACTACTCCGTAACGGAAAGGGAATGTTTGGCCATCGTGTGGGGAATAGAGAAGATGAGACCGTACCTCGAAGGGTCCCACTTCACCGTCTTGACCGATCACCAGTCCCTCCGCTGGTTACACTCTATCAAAAGTCCGACTGGCCGCCTAGCTCGCTGGAGCATATTTTTGCAACAGTATGACTTTGAGATTAAGTACCGTAAAGGAAGCTTAAACCGTGTAGCTGATGCACTGTCACGTCAACCATTGGAAGGACCTTCTCCCGCCACGGGTACCGAAGAATTATGTGCTGTGAATGAGGCACCAAACTGTTCTTGGTACAGACGGAAGAAGTCGGAAGTTGAAAAGAACCCAGAAGCTAATCCGGATTACTGTGTACGTAATGACCGGCTGTACCGCCACTTCTGGGATTCCAGTGACTTAACCGAACCCGACCAATACGACCCGTGGAAGTTATGCGTACCAACGCCACTCCGGACCACAGTTTTGCAAGAAAACCACGATGCTCCGTCCGCTGGACACATGGGAATTGCCAAGACTACAGCCCGGATCACACAAAAGTACTACTGGCCAGGGATGTTCCGCGACATCGCCAGATATGTACGTAGCTGTATGCAGTGCCAACGTTACAAGATCTCCCAGCAGCAAATACCAGGAGCCATGCAACCGTCCATCAGCCGCCAACCCTGGGAAACTGTTAGCACCGACCTAGTAGGACCGCTACCTAGATCTAGTAAAGGGAACAGCTACCTAGTAGTGTTTCAAGACCGTTTTACCAAATGGGTCCAGTGCCGTCCCCTACGAAGTGCCACCGCCCGCAATGTCAGCCAAGCTCTCTATGATGAAGTTATCACCCGTTTCGGATGTCCGCGTACCGTAATCACGGATAATGGTACCCAGTACGACAGCCGTATGTTCCAGTCATTATTGGACGAATTTGGTATCCAGCACCGTTTCACACCACCGTACACACCACAGGCAAATCCAGTTGAACGAGCCAATCGCACTATCAAGACTATGATAGCACAATACTGCGAACACGATCATCGGAAATGGGACCAACATTTGAATAGCTTTCAGCTAGCTATCAACAGTGCCAAACATGAATCAACCGGATTTTCACCCGCATTTCTGAACTTTGGAAGAGAACTTTCGCTACCCGCCACCGTATACCAAGCCGAAACCAACGAAGCTACCGAACCCAACGAGGATGAGGATAATCAGATCCCAACCGTTCATACCGACCGCCTAAAGAAGCTACAAGAAGTGTTCGAACTGGTTAGGATAAAGCTTGCCCAAGCATATACCTCCCAGAGCAAATACTATAACCTACGACGCCGAGATATCCAGTATCACGTAGGCAACCGGGTTATGAAACGAGAACATCCCCTCTCCTCGGCTATTAAAGGCTTTGCGTCTAAATTAGCTCCGAAATATTCTGGACCGTATACCGTGACCCAAGTCGCATCACCCGTGGTTTACAATCTAAAGTCTGATACTGGAAAGAAACTGACCCGTATCCATATTAAGGACTTGAAACCACATGTAGCTGTCAACGAGCCGCCAAGGACGGAACAGACCGCCAACAAGAAATCTTCCAGGAGACCACCAACCTCGTTTCCTGACGAAGAAAATCGACCGCCCGTCCCGCCCGAGTACATTACCCGTCGATCTGCCAGATTGAGACAACACTAAGAAGTTCAGCGTAACCTACTCCCATAGGGACCTGATCGCCGCAAGAATAGAAAAAGAAATCCAGCATCAAAGACTAGAAGTAACCGTTTAATTTTTCCTTATTTTAGGTATTTCTTTTAGGAGGACCCTCCCTACCAGGATCTAGGAGTATGATATCCAGCCGTAGCAAGAGGACCTCAGTAATATTTTACTTGTTTTCATTATTACCATTGTTATTTTTTTTGAAGACTCTAGTTTTGATTTTTATTTGTAAAAGGTGTATGTGCCCTCAAATAAAGTTTATGCAACCGGTGTGGGGTACGCGCCTTAAAATCAGTTAGGGAACTTGAGTAAATTTTCTTTTAATCTTTTTTCCAGTACTGAAGCAAGAAAGAAAAAAAATAATTACATTATTTTTTTTTTATGAAGTAAGAGGGGGGTGTAATGAAGCATATTTTAAACCCCAATAAACCATTTATATTTACCAAAAATAGATATGTTTCTGTTGAATTATTTAGTAAAAGTTACCAGGCTGTGAAAAATAATTATATCACCGCATAAACTAATAGGCCCCACCAGGCCCAACCGAAACTGAAAATGCATACTAAACCGTGATCTCCGCAGAAAGCATTCAGTTGCTACCAGTGAACAACAGCGAGCAGAAGTGCCTTCTCCAGGGAAACCGCCAGCAGACGTAAGTTCCCATATTTGAATTATATTTCCGCGACACTGTACTAAGTTGCGCCTACGGCAATCAATATCCACGCGCACCGTTCCCCCGTCATTACCGCGAATAGAGGGGATAGTGGACTAGATACCCGAGGCACTGAGAGCAAACAGTCAGTTCCTCACGAGCTCCAACAGCGACCAGACGTGCCCACTGCAGCCAGCTTCGGAAATAATCACCACTGAGAAGACCGGAACGAGGAGTGCGACTCGAGACCGTTACCAGACCGGACGTGGGCCAGGACGAAAAGTGAGTAGGTTCATAAATAATAGGTACAGGTAACGACTTGGCTGATATTAGGGATTCATATCTTTCTGTTCTTTGTTTTGGTAAGATCTGTGTTCTCGGGGTACCAGAAGGTCTAGCCGTTTCCCTGAAGGTACGTCGTGGACATAGGTTGGACGCACCAACGACTCTGGGGTCTAGTCGTTCTTTTCAGAGGCTGTTGGTGCGTTTACCGCTTCAATAATTCTTTGTTGCCTATAACACTGTTACTGGTAAAGTTCTGTGTTCTCGGGGTGCCCGAGGGTCTAGCCGTTTCCCTGAAGGTACGTCGTGGGCATGGAACCCACGCACTAACGACTCTGGGGTCTAGTCGTTCTTTTCAGAGAACGTTGGTGTGTGTACCACCTTAATCATACATTTTATTTCAGGCCAGGAGGACGAGAGCATCTGCTGGGTTGCCGCTTCCAGGATTCTTTTAGTTAGGTAGAGTTCTGTGTTCTCGGGGTACCCGAGGGTCTAGCCGCTTCCCTGAAGGTACGTCGTGGGCATAGGATTAGCACACTAACCACTCTGGGGTCTAGCCGCTCTTCCCAGAGACCGTTGGTGTGCATACCACTCTAATCATACCTTGTTACAGGCCAGGAGTTGCAGAATGCCGCTTGACTAATCATACCTCTCTTCCAGCTTTGAGATTTCTGGTATTAGCCAAGTTTGACCCTTAAAATAATTAATTTTGCTGCTTTGTTTGATAACTGCTTGTTTCTTCCTGGTATTTAATGACAACCCGTAACCTGATTAACTCGGCAATTCACTCCTTTAACCTGTCATTGTCTGTCAAACTGTACGTCACCGCCATTTTTACCGCCATATCGCTGCTTCACTCCTGCTTACCTTAGTAACGTCACCGTATCGCATGGTAGCACTTACCGTAATCATCAGCACGTCACAGCCTGGGTTTGCTCTCTTTTGTGTATTATGAATGTACTGTACATATTAAACTAGTTAGGCTGTAAATAGTTTCGTTATCACTGTAACTTATAGGAAACAAATAGATATTCTGTTTTACCGAATTCTGTGTTTTACTGCTGTTTGTGCAACAGTCCAATTTTCCCAAATTGACCCACTGGAAGTTACTGTTTTCTCCACTGTAGCTATCCCAGCCCTACTGTAACAGGCTGTGTTAAGAGGCTAGTGTGGGACCTTTGCCCCACGTAAAAAATTGTAAAGGTGGCGCCTGAGTAACCGAACCGTTGCTAAGGTGCCAAAAGTGACCACTTTCCGGCCTCACCGGAAAGTATACGTCACAATGTGGAATAGTTTTCAACTTAGTTGAATAAAATGTTTTTTTTTTTTGAAAATTTTTATTTCCTTATTTTGAAACCAAGCTCCGTATTTAAGCTTCTCTACATAATGAAAAACTTTGTTAAATAAAAATTTCAAGTAAAATGTAAAAAAAAGTAGTTTGCTTAGTCTATTTCATATTTTCTTATTTCCAGCATACCATGTATAATTTATCTTAGGTTTGACAACTGTTTATCATTTCATGAAAAACTTTTTATAAAGAATGAGTTTTTCTCAGCAAATCAAAAATAAGAGAGTTTATAAGGGTACGGACCCCATTTGGGGAGACATTGTACATAGGTCCATAAAAAAATATTTTAATTAATAGTTACCACCATCAGTTCATTAACAGGCAGACGTCTTTGTCTTATAACTTTGATCGATTTTTATTTGTAGTCACTCTTCAAAAAAAACCGCTGAGTATTCTGTAGAATATGCAACAATTACATAAAAGGTGTAATGAGTCTGCTGTTTGTGAATAGTATAATGTATAATGTTTATCTTCGGTTTAAAATATATTTGAAAATAAATTTTAAAACATTTAACTTTTTACTTTTTTTTTGTAAGAAATAGGATTTGAAAAACTTACAGTGTACAATAAATACAGAAAAAATTTACTGTGCAGCTGATTATTTACAATTAGCGTTAGTTTGTTCTCTCAATATGAACCCTGGGAGTTGCAACGATTTCGTAATTCAGTTCACAAATTATAGAAATACATTAACATTACCACTGACCTAACCTCGGCTGATGTTTTTTTTTTGTTGATCTCTCAGTGTTTTCGTAAGTATGAAATATTTATTAAAGTATAATATGAATACATACTAGAAAATAGAGTAGTGATAACGCTTTCAGTATTGATTTAAACGTGACAGTATCAATAATGTATTAAACAATGCTGATTTATCTCCATTATCTCTATATTATTCATATTAAATACCTTATTCGTATATAAACAGTACAGATCGATCATGGACAATCTAAATGATATTATCAATGTAACAGTGTTATCCTGCGGAATGTCGCACAATGTATTTAACGGCGTATGAAAACGTCATCCTCTGTTGGTAATAAATTTATTATTTTGTTAACTCAGTTAATTCATATTCTACTCTAACAATGTTTAATATATCTACATTAAAGCTGTTAGAAAACTTATTTTATGACTGAAAATACTGCATGTAACGCAAGCTAGAGCTAGGGATAATGTTCTGAAGTTATAAAAGTTTAACTTTATGTCCAATTGCCACCGTTTTTGAGATAAACTGTGAGATATAATGCTCGCTAGAAATTTGAAGTATGAGTTTGGTTAAAATTTGATAACTTCAGCATTTTGGATTGGAATATGTTGTATATAGCTTCGAGCTTCAGTTACTGAACAAATAGAGATTATTTAAATTCGCAGATTGAAGTAATATCTGAAACTACAAACTAGTTTGCGTAGTACATGAGTACTGCTAAGCATATTACCGCGATTTTACGTGATTTTGAAGTGAAACATCTATTTAAACATTTTAGTAAAACTCTGTTGACACAGGAAAACATTTAAAACTCCAAATATACCTGAACTTTAATAAACATTTATATCTAGCTTTTTTTTTTCT
Organism: Rutpela maculata; assembly: GCA_936432065.2. Taxonomy (NCBI): domain Eukaryota; kingdom Metazoa; phylum Arthropoda; class Insecta; order Coleoptera; family Cerambycidae; genus Rutpela; species Rutpela maculata. The sequence goes on along the minus strand of OW386285.2, from coordinate 65,681,283 downwards.
TCCCTCGCTACCCGAAAGGAAGTATTAGTCCGTCGGAATTATACAAAAAAAGGAGTAGTTGTCGATATTTTTAGTGCAGCAATATGACCTATACCAAATTGAAGGTTTTCAAATTAGAAACAAAATTGTCAAATTGTCACAACCCGAAGTCATAAAAAAGGGTGATTTACAAGAAATAGAAATATATATATATATATATATATATATATATATATCTCCTGCTGGAGCCATTGTTGTCTAAACGACGTTTCGGCAGAATCCCATCTGCCATCTTCAGGTTCTCGCTGAAAGCTGCCTACTGCTGCTCCTCGTTGCTCGAACTGGACTGAGTCAGTCTTCATTTCAAAAATGAAAGAACATACTGGGTGGTCCATTTAGAAAAGACTATTGAGGCCATTTCCGGTGAAACTGGATGTGATAAATATGGCGGATAGGTCTCAAAAAGTTGGAAATCTTACCTAATTTCACCACACAAAATTTCATCCCGATATCTTCAAAAACAAGGAAGTTACAGGGGTGGCCCATAATTAACATCTCATTTTTTTTTAATGTGGCCTACACGATTCTCTTTGATCCAAATCAAAAATTAATCTTATAGTATTTTATGCATTTTCGTATTTTTTGTGCTTAATTAAAAACTTGGTAACATTTTGTTCTATAATTCTAACAAAACATAGTTTATATATAACAGGACAGTTGTCACACCTCTGGCGATCACTCTGTATAACGTAAACGAGTCAGTTTCAATAAGGGTATTCTACCATGCTGCTCTACATATAAACTTTTTGTCAGAAGTCATTGTGTTTATTTGGTATTCGGCAAAGCCCGACCAGAGGCGTAGCTAGGCTACATGAGGCCCTGAGGCGACATACATTTTGGGACCCCATAGACAATAGTGATACGCAAAAATAACATTTTTTTTTCAAAGAATATCTCTAAAAACTAAGAAATACAATTTCACTCAGTTTTACTAATATCTGTCTGCCTATTAGTGCAAAGTAGCAAGGAATTGTTAGTATGGGAACAAACGACATTATTTTTTGTAAGATTTGCTTAAGGTTAATTTCTTATTTTTTTTTTTTTTTGTTATCTTTAGGCTGTCTTTCCACAAAATCGACACCTGCAAGCGCATCTGTGGGCCAACGACTGTTTTGCTCCTGCCAAAGCCATATTCTATCCTATCCAATGGCGGCAGTACAAGTTTTTTTAACGATTTCAAGTAATAATCTACTAGCAAAAAAAATTCAGCTTTAAACATTTCTGTCAATTAACCTTATTTTAATTACATATTAAATTTATGTTAATGATAGGAGTACGCCGGTCTGCAATGAAGGTGGCAGGAAATCATTTTCCATCATATTGTATTGTCAATAAAAGACATAAAAAATATCAACTTTAAACACGTATAGCAGTGACACTTTTTTTTAAATAATCAAAATGCTAGTGCCAAGCGTTGTCCCGCTAACGAAGGGGATTGTTTTGCGGATAAGTTACAAAAATATGACAGAAAAAAACAAAGTTTAAACAAATATAGTAACTAAAAGTGTCGCTGGCTGCCGTACTTATTACCTAGTATCAATTTTAAATTGGTGCAAAAATATCTAATTTCAAAAATACGTTTTGCACCGATTTCAAATTATTTATAGGTAATAACCCAGGTAGCAAAGATACATTATAATGATGTCAAAATCTAGTGATTACTGGTAAAAATATGTCAGTGGACTAAAAATCGACGACGTAATGACGTTTCATAAATGACAATAAAATGACTTGTTAGATATCACGTCGTATTATCGTCTTTTTTCGGTGTTAAATTTATTTATATTTTATCGGATTACAAACGTTAAAACTCGCAAATTATATTTTGTTATCGTAAGCACAGTATAAAATTTAAAAGAATAGACCGTGCCGTGAGGGATATTGGCGTTATTATTCTAGGATAATATTTTTTAACAATATCGAAAAGAATTTATATTCGAAAGAGCAAAGGTCCTTAGGGTTTACAACGTGTTATTACGCCAAAATTGAATTATTTGCCTATATTATTTTCAATCAAATATTTCATTATTTTTAGTAATTTTTTAACATACACATCAGAGCAATTTATAATTTCGCGGCCGCCATTCAAAAACCACGCTGGATAAAGGCTCAACTGATAATTAGGTGATACTTATGCGCGTGCAGTATATCTTGATCTTGGTTATAAATGGTGGAAATTGGGTGTTTGTACTTTATATGTCCTGTAAATTTTGTAGCTCAGAGTGTACAGATTTCATAAAAAGGTAAGTAGTTATTTTATTGTATCATTATTTTATATTATACACCCACGTAATGTTTTTTTGTGCAGTGTTAAATATGTTTTATGACTGTGTTTAAAACATTTTGTTTCATAACAATCCAACCATGTACAAATATTATATAAATTGAACTATTGTAACATATTTTTTAAATATATGTACAACTTCAACTACTAGTATTTGTATATGTTCCTGTTACTAAAAACCTGTGGGGAATTACCAAATATAACCTGAAAAAAACGTCAAATTAACGTATAGCATAAGACGTTATTCATCTGAGACATTAGGAAGTCATTTTCACGTTTCATTTACGTCATCTAACTGGTCATTTCGCGTCATTTTCACGGTTCTTTGCTACCTGGGAAGCTGCAATTCCTTGCTATTTTCCACTAATAGGTAGACAGATATTAGTAGAACTTTTAGAGTTATTTTTTAAAAAATTTTTGAAGGCGGGTGAAAGTTACCAGGAAAATAATATCCTGTTTTTGAAATAATTGAAATTACCAGCGACACCCCCAAACCTTCGAATAGCATAGCCCAAGTGCAGATTCCATTCGTATTGTAATGACGTAATAATCTTATTAAAATGCCTTAATTACATTTTAAAATGAAATTGACGTATTATCTAACACTCGTAAAAGTTTCAGATGTTATTTACAAAAAGAAAACTGGAGAGAGTATATCCTATAGAATGTGCAACATTATATTAATAGAACAGTAAATCGGTCAAAGAGTATGATGTAATGATGTTACTGTAATTGTTTTTTAAATCTGTGGTTAATTCGTTGTTGATTTAATTTTTTAACAGTGAGGGAATCGCACTATTGAAGATGGAAAACAAAGTAAAACGGTTGGGTTGAATGAATATATGAAAAATTTATTTAATGACGAAGAAGGTGAAAATCTAGTTGCGATTAATTGCGGTGCCGAACCAACAATTACTCAAATACAGTTTTCTCGAAAAGTTTCAAATGAAATTAGCTTCATCCTTTTTCTTTATTTCGTCTCGATATACTTGTTATCTGTTTGAAAAGATAAAAAAAATTTCCCGTTTGCTATATTTTCAGCTGCAAATCCGCATATTTTATCAACATTGCATTAGAAACAAAATCGTATTTTACACACTTATTAAAATTTGACCTTCATTTTAACACGCTGTTAAATCATTATCTATAATAATTAAAATTACTCCACCGATTATTATAAAATTCAATATAGTACTATTCTGATAATAGGCGAAGCAATTAAAAACAAAACTAAGTAGATCCACTAAATATTACGACCTGTAGAATGATTCCGTACGTACGTACGTACAGACGAACTGACGGAGGCGTATTTCTATTTTCAATTTCAATTTCAGAACTTAATTAAAGGTTAAATCAAACTAAACGTGGTGCCATTTTTTAGAATAATATCTGACCTTTTCAAAAAAGCTGTAATCAAAATTGATTCCTTTCAGAATTAAGAAAGTAAAAATACTTTTATCAGCTCGAAATTAAGGACTAGTGGGCTGATCGAGAATACAGCATTGCACCCAATGGATGTGCAGTACTGCTCCTTATGAAATTGATATTACTTCACTGCAATTCAAAGCAAAACAAATAAAACAATAAACAGGGACGTTTGAACTAAACAAGAATTATTTAGGATTGTTAGTATGCAAGACGGTGATGCGCGTCAAATAATTGCTGATGTTCTCGGTACCACACTAATGGTGAGTCAGTGACAGAATCACTATATAATCAAATAAATAGTAAATCAAGAGCATAAGGCTTGCGTGACTTGGGCACTCATATATCCCTGGAGACGACAGAATTATTAGTATATTTGGCGAAAGGAGAAGCGTCTAGGCCCCGTAAAACACGAGGTGTCTCATCTGCGAGTCCTAAATAATTTAAACGTAATAGTATGAGAGGAGCAGTAAGAGTTTCATCCATAAGCCAAGCGACAGATTTATTTACCTTAGACATTTCGGCCACTTTCATAATGTATTATATTTTGAATATATGTACAGAATTCTGTTATACTGTGCGTTTTACTAGTAGTGAATCGTACTAAATATATTTATTTTATGTGCCTCCGTTTCTGCAATAAATTAGTCTTACTTTATGACAAAATATTAAATTATGTTCCAAATTTCACCATTTATGTTGGAAATAAAATATTCAAAACAATCATTTATTCTAATAGGGAGAAATACAAACATATATTATCAAAATATATTAACAAATTTTCCTCAGCCAATCTTCAAGAGGTAAACATTGTGGACAACAATTTTAATTAAATCCAGCTCTTTTGCATGTTTAGTATTTTTAATGTTTTGGAGGAGGAGCTGGGTGCATATATAAACATTATGCATACCAGGTGTCCCAGAATTACGTTAACAGACGATATCTCCCCATTATTACAAAAAATAATAATTTAAATTGAAAAAATCTACAAAAGGCATGAAAGGTGTTGCCTCTTGCAACCCCCAAGAAACGACCTTCAACTTTTTTTAAATGGCACCTGTATAACCACAGCCTGAAATCGCATTTACACGTAATTCTGAGTTCGTGTTCTTGTAGAAGAACGCACTACCGGGCGTCAAAATGATGCGACACCAATTTATTTCTCAGTCGCGTATTACCCCGTTCTTCTACCTTCCAGGCGGGTTCGAGATAAGATGCACTTCGATAGCCGAGTAATGGACCAAGGCTGCACTACCACAGATCGGAAATGATGCTCTCTCTGGACTTGAATTCCCTCGTTAGAGTTTAGGCACCTCTTAATTTCCTGAAATTTTGCATAAAAAAATCCCAACCGAAGAATTTCTCTGAGGAGGGATTAATTTTTGTACGTGGAAACCACGTTTTGGTCCGTTAATGACGGAATCTATTTCTCAAAAAACGCATAAAAAAATCCCTCTTAAACCTCCGTAAAGCAACCAGAAGTTCGAACGTTAATGTGAATTAACTCGACACATCCGGCTTTCTATACGAAAGTTCCAGGGATTATAGACCGTCAACAGGCCTCAAGATCAATTAAGAAACAATAGTTCAAAGAATCCGTTTATTTAACAAAATTGGTTTTACAAAATTCTCAAGATAAGAATCGTGCCTTCCCCAATCAAGGTAATGACTTTCAGACCATACAAGCGAGAGCGCTCACGCTAACGATCGATTAGGTAGAAAAGATTCATACATACCTTCTCAGAATCAAAATGCGAGCATTTTTAGAGTCGTCTCAGACTCTGGGTAAATGAATAATTATGGCTGACTAAAATAACTTAAAAAAGTTTTACTCAATGAATTTAGGTTCGCTAGAGACTACTTAGCTTTAAAGTTCTTGTATCGTGAAGAGCCACGTACTCGAACACATTCAGAGGACTTATTACTGCGTAAGTTGAATGGCGTTCGATCAGTCCACGACTTACTAGCCCTTATCACAGTCGTTCAATATTATCGATTTGGCAGCGACCCACCTTCGAGCGGCTTTTAGGCAAAATTGAATTTTTGGATTTTGTGGTACTTTTGAAAAATCTATTTTAAGACCAATTTCGGCGTACTTTTGAAAAATCAATTTTCAAGCCACATTTCAAGATACTTTTGAAAAACTAATATGCGGGTGAAATTTTGGCTTACTTTTGAAAAATCGATTTTCAAGCCAAATTTCAAGGTACTTTTGAAAAGCTAATCTGCGGGTGAAATTTTGGCGTACTTTTGAAAAATCGATTTTCAAGCCAAATTTCAAGGTACTTTTGAAAAGCTAATCCGCGGGTGAAATTTTGGCGTACTTTTGAAAAATCGATCTTCAAGCCAAATTTCAACGCAGTTTTGAAAAATTAGTCTGCAAGTGAAATTTTTGCGTACTTTCGATAAATCGATTCCTGAGCCAAATTTTGACGCCCTTCCAAAAATATTATTTTTCAAAGTCCAATTTGTGGTACCTTTGAAAAAGTATATTATTCATAAATCTTTGTCATTATATACTTCTGCTCTCATATTCTGAACCAAAAACATTTTTCCTAAGTGAAAATTCGGTGTTTCTTCGAATTTTCACCTGGTCATTTCCAACGCCTTATAGAACCCAAAACGGTCCTTATGGACTGATCTGCGCTTCTGCAGACTCCCAAAAATGTCTTCAAATGAAATTTTTGCCTAAGTCGAATTTTGATTCTGTCTTCAACTTAAGACGATTTTGGAGAGTTCTACAACATTCTCACCCCTCCCCACCCCCGTTTTCGAGGGCGGGGAACACGATGGTGACAATATTTTTCGACCTACCCGCCAACTAAACCTAAACCGAAAAAACCAGCCCTGTTTCCGATTTTCCGGTGCGAGACATTTTTTTATCAGATAATTTTATTAATGAAAGTTATTCAGAATTGTCCAAAAACCCAATATCTAATATTTCATCAAAATAAAAAAAATTAAAAGATTAAAAAATAGATAAATTTGAAAAATATAAAAAAGACTACTAATAAAATTGTCATGAATTTTTTAAACAAAAAACCCATTTAAATAATATTTTCGGACAATATTTTAAACAAAATTTCAATATTTTTTAATTTTGATTACATTTTGGATTTAGGGTTTCTGGACAATTCTGAATAACTTTCGTTAATAAAAAATGCCTAGTACCAGAAAATCGGTTTTGGAGTAGTGGTTGGAGGGTGGGTCGGAAAATATTGTCACTATCATGTTCCCCACCCTCTAAAACGGGAGGAAATAGGTCACAGAGCTCTTGGGCTTTTTGATTTTTTCTGGTTTACCTCAAGGGACTAATATAACTAACATAATTTGGAATTTTAAGTTTTTTAAGTTTATTTCCATTTTTAATGTTTGTATCGCATTTTTAGCTTGTAGCCATATACTAGCTTGAGGCCAACATGTAAAAATCCATTCAAATAATTTTTCAATATTGATGATTAATAAAATAGACTGCTAATTATAGGTTAGATCGACCTGTAGAAATAGTCTTATTTTATTAGGGCAAAGTATTTAAAATATGTATATTACTATATAAGTAGTCTATGGCATCATTTTACAAATGTTTTCTTTTAAATTTAATACGATTATTTGTATTTAATTATAAATTAAAAATTGAAACGTAATGCAAAACAAATCAAATTTTTTAAAGAATGTTAGAAGATAAAATAACAATTCTGTCAATTGTAGCGGAACGGAGTGGGCGTGGCTATTTTTATCCGCTGGATAAAACCGTTATGCGAATTAAGTGAAAAATGGCAAAAAATTGACGATTTTTGAATTTTAAAGTGTGTTGCCCCAACTGTCACGCGTGCGGATAGTTGGCATATGTTTGTGGATATCCCAAACTATACTTTAAGAAAAAAAATTGCTGCTAAACGACATTTCGCACAAAAAACCATTCCGACTGGCCTATCGTCAGCCCAGAATTATAGTGTTCTATATGCCATTTGCTAAAGTTGTGGAAAATCAAATTTGAATGTTCAAAGATTTAGTATGTCTAGACCTAAATAATAGGACATAAAAGTGTTTGGGGTATAAGTTAAGTGTTTAGTTAGGAAATAATTAAAACTCCCAAATCATATGAAAACACTAAAATAATATCAAAACTTGAGCGTTTTTGAACTCGTGTCAAAACTACTTTCTTCTGAATCCCATGTCCACGATGAAATCGTGGATATAGAACAAAATTTATGGACATAGAACATTTTAATTCTTGGAATTTGGATAAACTAATGGATATGGAATATTTTACTTTTTGTTGGAAGTTTTTTAAATTAATGAATACAAGATTAGAGAATATTATTTAGGTATTAATCAAAATACAACTTATTCGCTTTATTATTTATTATGAAATTACCTACTTCCTGTATATCGTTGCCCTAGTCTGGACACGCGAATATACTAGTTAGGTAAATACTTTAAAACACTCACTATTGGAGAATCAATCAAAGCAACTCCTCTTCTCGCTAATACTGACGAAGCATTGAATGAATTACATGATATGATTCCTAGCATTTTAAAAAAAAAACAGTCGAAAATACTTAAATTATTTATTTAAATTCAGTCAATCACACTGTTTTATTTAATATGAAATTATCTACTTTCTGTATATTGGTACCTTAATCTGGTCCCGCTAATATACCACTTAAGAAAACACTTTAAAACACCCATTATTGGAGAACCAATCAAAGCAACTACTCTTCTAGCTAATATTGATGAAGTATTGAATTACATGACAGGATTCCTAGCATTTTAAGGCAAAAAAAAATATATTGAAAATACTTAAATCATTTATTGAAAATCAGTCATTCACAGCAATTCTGTACCTTACATTCTATTTCAACTCTAGAAAAGTTGTACAAGTTTTTTGGAACTCGTTAGTTCTCATTAGTAGAGTATAGAAACATTCATTCACTATTTACAAGGCCATTCTTGATTTATTTTTACAATTAATTATATTTTTTATTTATTTGCTTTCATTATGATTAGAGTATATTATTTAGGTATTAAGCAAAACACAACTTACACGGCTTTTTATTTATTATGATGTTATCTACTTTCTGTATCTGGGCACGCTAATAAAATAGTTAAGTAAATAATTTAAAACACTCATTATTGGAGAACAATCAAAACAATCTAGCTAATAGTGACGAAGTATTGAATTACATGTTATGATTCCTAGCATTTTAAAGAAAAAAGTCGAAAAAAAAAAATACTTAAATCATTTATTTAAATTCAGTCATTCACATTTTTTTTTTATTTAATATGAATGAAATGATCTATTTTCTGACGTTTTATCACAATTACACTGAAAAGGTCGATAAAATATTATAAATCCGTAATCGATTTAGAACAATATTATACCGAATCCATTTCTAAAATAGGTGGATATAGAACAATTATTTACTGAAATATTTCTTCAAATTTGAAAATATTTGGAATATTTTTTTTTTTTTTTTTGGTTAAAAAGACTTTTTTTACCTGATTACGGTGATGCATAATACTCAATATGCCTAAGAAGTGAATATGGAACGCTATAATTCTGGGTGACGTTATAACTCTCATAATTCGACTAGACACCAGAGAATAATGTTAAAGAGGGAGAGTGTTTAGATAAGTCGAAATTTGATTGGGGATAGTTGCATACATGTCCTATTCGAAAAGCCGCAATTCTGGCGCCTCGCCCCTTCTGCATTTAAGATGGTTGGTAGACCTAAAAATGTAATATTTTCCGGTAATAATATTAATTACTATTCCGTGTTCGGGCGATTTTTTTGTAAGTAATGTTAATTTTTGTACATTTTAAGTTTTATGATGCCAATTGGTCATCAGTACAAAAAAAAATAAAAAGTAACATACCCGGTTTGTCTGTGTTTCGAACCCGCGACCTTTGGATTTCAAGCCAATCAATCAATCAGTCAATCAAAACGAAATTATATGTTAAAGATACAAACAATTGTCCTCCCAGGCACCAGTGCAGGAGCCAGTCAGACATCCAGGATAAGACGCACCCGTAGGAGTTGAAGAGTTTGACGGGGAGGGGCCGAGTTGAACTTGGAGAACAATAAACATAAAACACATAAACACATAAACACAATGGCAATACAGTTTTGCTCCTTACGCTGGAGCGCAAATTAATAAAACAATATATTTATGAACAGGTTCAAAAGAGAACTAAAAACAATTTGCCTATAAATAAAAAGATGTGCAAACAAAATCGTTTTACTTTTTTCACTATTACCATAAATTACGCACAAAAAGTATTGAAAAAATTATAGTTTATTAACAGTCGTAGAAAAATAACTGAATTATTCTGATGTATATCATCCAGCTATATTGTTTATAGACAATCATATAGGGGGTGTGTGAAAAAATTTCACACACCGTTATCGTACATACAGAAAAGATTTATCACACGCCATGTGAAATCAATAATTTTCAAACGTAGTTAGCAGTGCATCTTTAAACACTTTGCAAAGTAGTCGTAGAGAAACCCATATATTATATTCTAAAAACAGTTTTTTCTTATTTACATGGATTCGTCAAACTTAAAATGTATTAGTTTATTGAGAAAATAATAACAAATGACAGCGATGACTAACTTCTTGCTACTTTGACTAGATATATATATTTTGGGAAGTGAAACTATTGATAATATTGCAATAGTTCCACGTCAAAACATTGCATGATATATTCAACGAGCATTCACTTAACCGTTGCGGCATAAACAGGAAATGATAAATCGATACTAGTTTAATTGAGGATTAATAGTTTATTTTTGGAGTCAAATATAATACCTCTTTAATAGACAGTAGTAAACATAATTCTTGTTTAAATTAATTTTCGCATCCGATATTTAATGTATATTAAGCATGCAATTTATTTAATTAGGAATTCTAATAAACATGTATACAAATAATATCAACTCAACAAATTTCAATTGTAAGAAATTTATTGTTCAACCCATTGGGTGTCTGCTCTATTCTCGATTAGCTTGCCAGCACTCAGTTTCGCGGATAAAAGTAATTTTTAACCGATTTTATAGAATAGAATAGAATTATTTTGCCATTTTTTTATACATAGATTATGTACATTTGGCACGTTTAAATAACAATATTTATTTAAGTCACACAAATTAAAATAAACAATTTGTCTGTCTCGTTATAGCAATAAAACTTAAAATAAAACACACAAATACACAGAAATACACATTAATGAAAGAACTTATAGATTTAAACACAACAAACCTCTTATAAAAACTCTGTCCATACAAATGCAACACAATAGATTAAAAAACAATAATAATAACAATTTTTTTCTATTTAGAAATTCGTCAACACTATAAAATGCATTTGCTATTAATAGTTTTCTTATTTCTTTTTTAAATGAAGATAAGTTCAATTCTCTCGTAATTTTAGGAATGCTGTTAAATAAAATAATACAATTATAGTACAGTGAGTTTTGTAATGTCGCTGTTTTATGCACTGGGATCACCAACAGATCTTTATGTATTGTATTATATAAATGGTTATCTCCGGAAGTGGAGAAGATGTACAAATTTATTTTTGCAAATACCAAACAATTATGGATATAGATACTAGGAACTGTAAAAATGTTATATTTTTTAAAATATTTCCTTACAACTGGATCTATTAGAGAATATTATTTAGGTATTAAGCAAATCACGACTTAGCTACTTTTTTTTATTTTTGATATATTTTATTGCTTTAAAATGCTAAGAATCCTATCATGTAATTCAATACTTCGTCAGTATTAGCTAGAAGGGTAGTTGTTTTGATTGGTTCTCTAATAATGAGGGTTTAAAGTATTTACCTAACTAGTATATTAGCGTGCCCAGATTAGGGCAACAGTATACAGAAAGTAGGTAATTTCATAATAAATAAAACAGTGTGTAAGTTGTGATTTGCTTAATACCTAAATAATATTCTCTAATCATGAATACAAACTTAACAGACCAGTCTGGGAAATTGTATCCTTTAGCTGTGAAACAGCATAGTAGGCTTTATTAAGCAATTTACAAATGTGCTCTATATGCAGTTCCCATGTTAATCTGCTGTCTATGTAGGTGCCTAGGAATTTTGTTGATTCAGTAAAATTTATGTCATCACTAGAGGTCAATGCTCTTCTAAAATTAAAATTTATAAAAACGGTTTTTCATCATTCACAATGAGCTTATTTCTCTGGCACCATGCGTGTACATCTTCTAGTGTAACATAAATTTTATGATATAGTTCCTCCTGCGTGACAGCTGATACCGAGACAGTGGTATCATATGCATACATTGTGATAGCGCCATGTTGAATGTAATTTAGCAGACCGTTAATGTACACAAAAAATAATAGAGGGCCTACTATTGAGCCTTGGAGGACCCCCAGGGTTACATCGTGGATATAAAATTGAAACAAAGGACTTAATTCGACCCATATGTTTTTTATGTTTCTACAATCATTATTTATGGATTCGCGTAAGCGATTTCTTTGAAATCTTTTCAAACTGTAAGGTATGACTCAGTGGTAGCCGGTATGACTCGGTGGTAGCCTCATATTTATTTCATCGAGCTACGTCTAGTATAGGCGTCTGAATTTAAGATGCCAGCGCCAAAGTGGCGAACTCGTGAACTAATTATAGGCACTTTGTTTGTTTATGTGCGAATACTTATATTGATTTTTTCTGTTTATTGTTATTTTTGGCGTTAAAAAAAATAATAACATTAATAATATATGACCTAAAGGTTTACAAGATTTTGTTGTAAGTAATTTGCAAGATGTTAATGGCATTATTCAGCAAAATTCATATTTTTTTAGGTTATCCAGGTTTTCCCTTGAAAAGTACAGTTTCTTCAACATAAACAGTGTCTGGCTAGTTAAATATTAATAAACTTAAATATTTCTTTAAATGTATGTACAGTTGTAGTTTATATCACTTTTTTTTTAGGAAACATGCGTGACATTTAGGTTAAGGATATTGTAATGTATGGAACATTTGGGAAGTACTAAAAATGTAAAAATTCTAAGTGTGTGTATGAAGGGGAATATGTTTTAAATGCAGGACATATTATTTTGTGTGGTACAACCCATATTCAATACAAAACTTAATAAATGTGTATGCTCATTAGGGTGGCCCATCTTTTTCGAAATCGAAATTTTTTATTTCTCAAATGGTTCCATTTGAAGAAAAAACAGTCCCCTCAAAATATTATTGAGGCAAATTGAAGGCAAGGGGTGCCGCAGAATGCATTATTATGCAATAATAAAAGTAAATGGAATTATTTACATTCTTTGGTTGATGCATTGTTTTTTTTTTAATCAGCAACATTTATCTTTAGAATGACTAATCAAGTCATACAGATATCAAAGACATTATCTGTTGTGACTATGACACGTGTCATACTACTGTAAATTCGTAGTCTAAGAAAACTAGACTAGAAGTTTTTGAAATAAAACTCTCGTTTTATCTTTGTGTATTTTATTATGAAACGTTTTTTCATACATAGTACCAAATATTATCCTAAATCTACAAGACATATAGTAATAAAAACAATATTTTTTGCACTAGGCCAAGGCATGCGACAGGGTTTCGTTTTTTACATTTGGAAACTGTGATTTATAATCATTTACAACTTGGAGTAAAAACTGTTTTTGGTCTTCATTTTTTGTTAAAATGTCATTATAGTCAGTAATAAGTTTGATTCCTCTCTTAGCGGCATCATTTACAACTTTAATTTTGTTTACAATATTGAAACATCGGGTATAACTTTCATTTTCCCTCCATGTTGTTGGATCATTTTCCAAAAATTCCATAGACAAACCTAATTTTTGAAAAAACTGTTTAGTGTTCTCGCATATGAAGTCCTGAATTTCCTTGTTTTCAACGTCAGTAATGTTACTAATCATAAGTCGTTTAATACCCTCTTGATTTGGTGCTTTCCTATTCAAAGCTTTAACCATTTATCTTTTAGTGGTAACTGAAATATCGTCATCAAAGAAAGATAAGCCAACATTTACTGAATTAAGGTACCACAAATGGTTCACTATTTTCCTACTTGCGGCTTGAGATATTTCTTTGTCAATATTTTGATAATTAATGAGTTCTTTACAAAAGTCTAAGTCATGAAGCGGTGCTTTACTAGCAAATGACGCTGTAAACCAGGCCTTTACATAAACCTTTACAATAAAGAGACATATATCTTCAATACCTATTTTTTCTTTTTTAGTTAGTTGGAACTGATCTTGGAAAAAAAATATTTTTAGACAGTAAATGACTTTGGCCATCCAACGTGCATGATGAAATGCCCCTGGTTGATAGAATGTCGTGTGAGTGGGCTCTTCTTCAACAAAAAGTTTAGAAAGCAATAAAAATTCTTTATAATCATCACGAGGCTGTTGCAAAGTTAAAGCTGCATTTAGAAACTTTACAATTTCGGCTTTAACTGGTTGTAAAATGTGTTTAATTTTTGATACCTGAAATCCAGTTTTTAGTTTATTTTGATCTATTTTAGGCCAAAATTCCCTAAAACGTTTAAATAGTGGCACATTTGGACCAGATGAGGAAGGCATTTTTGTGTCAAACACACTTCTCAAAACCACTTCAAAAATATGATGTCTACAAGGAAAATATAGAATATCTCTTTCTAATTTTTGTTGCAATAGTGTGGCTGCCCCATTTATATAACCCATATTTGATGCTGTTGTATCACAACACAAAGCTATTACCTTTTCGTCCAAATTCCATTCACAAAGCACATCGTAAACTGCTTCAGTCTGTTCTCTTCCAGTTGAATTGGGCAAAGCTGGTACTCCAAGTAGTTGTTCAATATCTCCACTAGTAACTAAGATAGCAAGTCTATCGATATTTCCCATTCCAGTGAGAGAAGGTAAAAGTTTTCCATCCCAATGGATGACTGGGGCCGGCAATTCAGAATTACCGAAGGCAGTTTTTAATATTTCAGCTCTTTCTTCGCGGATGCGTTGTCTAGAGCGCTGAAGTGTGGTTCTGCTGATGGACAAAGATGTGGTGTCATGTCCTAGTGCTTCTGCTACTGCCGTCAAAATATGGACTCCATACCTGTCGCTTATTTTGCAAACATCAAATGCAGCGGCTATTTTTGGTGTGGTGATGTTCCATATAATCTCCTCTTTTTTGGCTGTGACGGGCCAAGCTGGTCTTGTAACAACTCTTCTTGGGCTTCGATTATTTCATCTTCATTTTCGTTGGAGTCGGCTGAATTACTACTTGATGATGGACAGGTGACTGTTTTCTCTAATCTAGCTTTTTCTTGTTGACTTCGTTGCATTCGTTCGGATAATTTCTGTAATTTCTCCTCAGCTGATTTTTCTTGAGAAGCAAGTTGGTAATCAATACCATGCATAAATCCAGGACGTCCCTTTTTTCTTTGGTTAATTAAAAACTGCTTATCTTCATCTATTTTCATCAACTCCAATGCATTTGCATGAGAAATGTCGAAAAGATCGTCCAATTTTTCAACGAAAATTTTTCTTTACCTCCCGCACTGGCCCTTTTAGCCGATTTTTGTAAGTTCCTCCACTCTGCATAAAGTTTATCTAGTTGTTTAACACAATGAAAATCCTGACGTGTCAGAATGCGAGCTTTATCCCAAAAAACTGACACCTCTTTTATTGTTAATTTAGCACATTCATGTACACTTAGCTTCACTTCACGAATGTTATAAAAGAGCACTTGTAATACTTGTCTATTAGACGGCAATTTATTGCCAATGATTTGTGACGAATAGTGTCCAACTAAGTAAATGAAAGTATCCTTTCGTAAGGATCTAACATCAGCCATCGTTAAATGTTTTTTCAAAAAGGAACGTATGCTAGAACTTATAATGTCACCACTGTAAGACACAATTGCAAACTGACATAAAAACCTACCGTAGGTGCATTATATTTCCAAACTTCCAAAACAAATAATTTCTAGGAAATAATTACACCAATAAAACATTATGAGAAAAGAGGTAGATATTTGTATTTTAAGTAAAATTTAAGTGTATTACCGTAATAAAATCTTATCTACAAATTTCTACCTGAATGCGGCACGGGTTACCGTTCACCGAATTATCTGAAACTTTGACATAAATTATTCCTAGTATAATAGTATATTTTCGTGGGGTGAGACTTAAAAAATACGCAAGAAAAATTCACCCCCTATAGAGATGGGCCACCCTAATGCTCATGTTTACAAACAAGTGTCATATCAAATACACATGAAATTAGTAGTGGTACATTGAATATAACTGAAAAAATATTTATTAATTCTTTATGTAAAATAAATGAAACAGTATTTTGTAAAATATGAAATAGAAATATTCAGTGCATGGTGCATGGTGCAATAGTACATATTACTTTTATAAATATACTGAGATTGCATATATTTACTTTAAAAAATTTCACTTACAATGTGTGATTGTTCAGGCAATTATTATTGCTACTCTGGCCACGGTTATTTGCACCAGCTTTTTCCCTCTCAATGCCTGGTTAAAGGTGTCTACATCAAAGAGGGTATGCTTTGAACATTGTCGTGCCAACTCAACTTTCACGAGTTGTCCTTGAAATTTACAAAAAATACCGACTAGGTTGGCTCCAGCAAATTGTATCTTGTGTAGCCCCTTTAAACGCTATCATATTTTTAATAACTTAGCATCTCAGTTCATCATTTACTTATTGTTGATATCATCGTACACTAAAGAGACAATGACAGAAAGGTCCATAATTAGTTTGACTATAGACCACCAGGTGGCGTACTCCTTAATTTCAGACGCCTATAAGGTGAGGAAAAATGGGAAACAATTTTTTTAGTCGAGAATATTCGAGATTATAGCGAAGTCGCCGTTGTTAATTTAATTTCATAAAAATTTATTTTTGTGATAAAAAATTAAAATTGCGTCGGAATTGCATTAGAATTGGTAGTTATGTATTTCAGGAGTAACTATCGGTATCAACCAATTCCGAAAAAGGATTCAAATGACTTCACAAATTCAAATCGTAATAAATTGGTAGTATTTTGTGGATCCTATTATGTTAACTGAGCCGCTTAACAGTGTCTCGACAAGCTTGTCAGTAACGTGAGGCTTATTTTAGAGTTTTTTAAATTTTTCAAATAAACACACGACCAAATATATTAAAGGTGAAATTATTTCAAAGAAAGATAGTAAAAAATTGGTTAAAGCCATAATGTCCAACAGAGAGTGATATAAAGTACATGAAATAAAATTAGATGTAAAATACAGTTTTACAAGCGACTTCTCGAAAAAAGCTAAATTATTTTAAATGTGGTAACCTCGCCGTTTCTGCAATGAATGAGTAACTGTATTAGTTCCGATGCGATGCTCAAAATCTACCCCCATAGAGTGGCGGAAACCACCCCTAGATTAAAATTGCAAGAAAAATCGGGGAAAAAAAGGTAATAACAGAAACAATGAACGCCCCAATAAAGAGCCCAACTTGACGTATACTTAATCCGCATTCAACACTCGTATGCTGTTGTCAATGTGGCACCTACCGGCTGGTCAAAAAACTATATAATCAGAAAATTATATAGATGTTTTTTCTGAATTTTTAGACGATTCTTTTTAGAGGCCATATAAATAAGTAATAGTATTTTCAGATAATTCTTTTTAGAAGTCATCTAAGCAACTGCAATTTAAATTTAGGGGTGGTTTCCGCCACTCTATGGGGGTAGTTTTTGAGCATCGCATCGAGACTAATGCAGTTACACACAAGTTTTTCTTGCAATCACTGCAGTTCTTTTAAATTTCCTGTTGTGTGAGGGGTAGTTTTCACCCACTCATGGAGGTGATTTTCAATGGAAAGTAGTCTATATTTATGCGTTATATACTTGAATGTTTATATTTAATTCGATCTATTGAGATTCAAGACTATTCGTGGAGCGTTAAGCATTTTTACCCTTTTTAGGGAGTGTTTTTTAGCGCTAGGGGTTGATTTTTTTCGACCTCAGGTACAGTGGTCTCGAGAGCAGTTCCAAAAAAGCCCCACAAAAAATATTCGACGCTAAATTCAAATCCGAGGCCAAAAGAAAATCGTACACCCTCAAAATCAACCCCCAGCGTTAAAAAACACAGCTTAAACAGGGTGAACATGATTTAACGCTCCACGAATAGTCTTGAATCTCAATAAATCGAATTAAATATAAACATTCAAGTATATAACCCATAAATACAGAGTTAACACTACTTTCTATTGAAAACCACTCCCATGAGTGGGTGAAAACTACCCCTCACATAACAGGAGATTTAAAAAAACTGCAGTGATTGCAAAAAAAGATTACGATGGCCAGTATTTTAGAAACAGTATGTAACTGCATTAGTCTCGATAGATGCTCAAAAACTATCCCCATAGAGTGGCGGAAACCACCCCCAAATTTAAATTGCAGTTACTTAGATGACTCCTAAAAAGAATTCTCTGAAAATACTATTACTTATTTATATGGCCTCTGAAAAGAATGTCTAAAAATTCAGAAAAAACATCTATATAATTTTCTGACTATATAGTTTTTTGACCAGCCGGTAGGTGGCGCATTGACAACCGCATACGAGTGTTGAATGCGGATTAAGTATACGTCAAGTTGGACTCTTTATTGGGGCGTTCATTGTTTCTGTTATTACTTTTTTTTCCCCGATTTTCCTTGCAATTTTAATCTAGGGATGATTTCCGTCACTCTATGGGGGTAGATTTTGAGCATCGCATCGGAACTAATGCAGTTACTTACTCTTTCCAAAAAAACTGGTCATCGTAAGCTTTTTTAAAATCACTGCATTTTTTTAAGTTTCCTGTTGTATAAGGGGTAGTCTTCCCCCACTCATGGGGGTGATTTTCAATGGAAAATGGTGTTTATGCGTCATATACTTGAATGTTTATATTTAATTCGATTTCTTGAGATTTAAGACTATTCGTGGAGCGTTAAGTCATTTTTACCATGTTTAGGGAGTATTTTCTAGCGCTAGGGGTTGATTTTGGGGGTGTACGATTTTTTAACCTCGGATTTGGATTCAGCGTCGAATTACATAAGGATACAGTTGTCTCGATAGCAGTTCCAAAAATTTTTTTTTTTTTGTGGGGCGTGTAATAGAATAAGACCACAACTCGTTTATAACCAATTTTCTTTTATTCTGTCTCTCTCTGAGAGTGGGGAGGAGTAACTGCCTCGTTCCAATACCAACAACATGTAAATCCCGCAACATTTTAAATAAAAGTAAAATTATAATATTTGATAATATCTTTAAATATTTTATTTTTTTGTGACAATATTCTTTTTGTAGTTCACCTTCATGCAATTTATTGCTTGCTTGTAGCAGATTGATGTCCTGAACTTTGTTTCGTACAGGGAAATGTTGAAACTCTTGCCAACACAATACACAAGGCGATGTTTCACTCGTTTTCCGACCGGAATACAATTCCCAGAGGAGTACAAAGTTTTTATCTATACCGTTCTCTTAATGCCGTGTTTGCAATAAATCTCTCCGAAATATAAAAAAAATATATGTTGGGTACGTCAAAACAAATTTCTTGAAATTAGTTGATATATTGCTAATGGAAAAAAATATATTGGGAACTATGGTTGACGAATACACAACATAATTATATATTCACTAGTATTTAATACTAGAGAGATGTAGTTAGCGATGATGCATATTTCAAATAATAAAATAGCTTCAATATTCATTTATGACTATGAAAAATTAATGTCTAGTCTTGTCTAACTCTTTCACTAAAATGTGTCTAATTTACTGCAATATTTTTTTTTAAACTATATTTCCGTAGATATTTTGTCAAATTTCTCTAAGAACTTTCCTTGCTGCGCAACCGTCCTCATCTTCACTTTCGCATCTGTGTCACG
Source organism: Rutpela maculata (assembly GCA_936432065.2). Lineage (NCBI taxonomy): Eukaryota > Metazoa > Arthropoda > Insecta > Coleoptera > Cerambycidae > Rutpela > Rutpela maculata. The sequence goes on along the minus strand of OW386285.2, from coordinate 65,661,617 downwards.
GCAAATCATTTAGAAGGCATAGCGGAGAGGATCTGGTTTTGAAATGAAACCAACTTTTTTTTAATTTTTTTTTTTGACAATTCGGTTACACGCGTTCTCTTTTATCATGTTATCAAGTTAGTGCAGCTTAATCACACGGGGTGGGTGAGGAAATCGCATTTAGAATTCATTCGCAAAAACACGTTTTCTCACGATAACTTTGTTATTATTGACTTGACGAAAAAAAAAGTTAAATTAAAAATTAAAGATCTCGACTTTTTCAAATCGAACGGTAGCGTTTCGTGAATTACTTTGCGTCTTTTTGCCGTAACACTAATATACCAAAAAGTAATTCCTTATTTTTTCACGAAAAAAAAGAGTTAGGAGGATGAGATATTTTGAGGTAGGTGAAATAGATAAGGATTGATGGAGCCGGAGAATGGGGTTGGTGGCCCAAGTAGGGGTGTGGGGGAGGTAGGCCTTATGACTTTTTTCCCTGTCGTGCGATTTTGAAAAACCAAAATGGGATTTGTTCGTTATTATCTCCAGTATTCGACTGATTAATTTTTTTCTTTTTTTCAAATAAACATACTTGTGGGAGGGGAAAAATGTTTTCCATTGCGATAATTTTTTTAAATTAAAGATAAAAAAATCCTCATTTACCTGTAAAAGAAATTCTTCTCTGAATCCTTTCCTGTACTCAAAAACGCATTTGAAGAAAATGCAAAAGTTTTTTTCGCCTTCCACAAGTTTGTTTATTTGAAAAAAAAATAAAAAATATGAATCAGTCAAATACTAGAGGTAATAGCGAACAAATTCCATTTTGGTTTTTCAAAATCGCACGACGCACTATGGTTTCTACAGACCATTTTTATGGCCAAAATCGAATTTTTTTAAGTACCGTAAATAAATAATTGACCCTATAATGATGAAAGTACCCAAGTAGCATTTTAAGCAACATTTTGGCAAACGTTTCTAACAAATTATGTCTGTTACCATGTCTAAAATGGGAGCTGTTTCCAACATGTTCCCATACATTTCCGACACATGTATAATTTCTTATGGTCCTACAGTACATGTTTCTATTGTGGTGGAACTAGGCGTTTCTTTGCTGGTTTCGAAAATAAAGAGAAGCATGTTTCAAATTTGTAGTCAACCGATTTATACACAGTTTCGCAAATGTATCGATACTTTATTATATTTTATATTGGTTCATTTCCATACACACGTTTTTACAAAGGGAACAAATGTGTGCAGTCAGTTTCGGAAAATTTTATTATCTTTCACCTAATGAGAATGTGTTTCAATATTGTGCGTATTTTTTTTATTACCTTTCAATATAGAAACGATTAAGGTACACATAGAATAATAACAATAATGGTGGTAATACCTATAATGTGAAAACTTTGTCGTCATTTTTAGCCATTGTCTGACCTGAAGAGACGTGCGGCAAAAATTTTATCGATTATTTGGCGGAGATACTTCGATATTTTTAATGGGCCTCACAAATATAAACATTTCGAATATATTTCTTTATTAAGCATAAAAATTTATAGGTTATAAAATATATATTTTTTTTCCGATTATTTTGGTAATAATGAGTAATCCCAAATTATATATTTTTTTCATAATTATCATAATTACTGATCTTCGATATTAAGCCTTTGCCTACGTTTTCTTTTAAAGACTAAAATAGCAAAACGTCAACACTTAAAACCAAAATGGCTACAGAAGCAGTTCTGCATATGTTTCGGAAATTTAGATCATATTTTATGAAAAAAAACTTGATTCTCTAATGTATCCACTCGGTTCCGATTACAGTAGCATATTACTTCTGAAAGAAACTTGTTTCAAAACTTTTTTGGAAATGTTAACAATCATTTTCTTAAAGAAACAATTTTCTCTTTGTTTCAGTCTGGTTTCGGAAAAGTTGGCAACACGTGAACAATGGTGGGCAGCCGGCTGTGTTGCGCTCAGATAAACAAAGATTTCTTTGTTTATCTGAGGTGTCGCACGTGCATTCTGGTATTTTCGGCGGTTTTTAGTTGAGGTCTTCCATTAATTCATATTTGCAGCCTCCTCTTTGAAAGTCAGTATCCAGTTAATTGGTTATTTGTCTTTTGACATTCCACAGCAACTTTTTTAAAAGTCACTCTTGATTTCACAATCTTGTATACTTTAACAGGTTGAAATACCTGGAAGAATGTTTAAATTGTTTGGTTTTTCCCATTTTGGATCTCTCAACTTTTCTGTGGCTTTAATAATAATAAAATGTGAGGTTATAATAACTCTATTAAAAAAGTTCACGGTTTTGATAATCTATTTTGTTTCATGGAAAAAATGGAAACAGTTTGGAAACATTTGGAGACATAAGAATATGTTTCATACAATTTCAATAATGTATCGACACAAGTTTATAATTTAGAAATGAATAACAGATGCTGCAGTATGTTTCGAAAATGTGTTCTAACACTTGTTTTGGAAAAAAATTATATCTAAAAGTGGAAACAGTTGCTAAACTGTTCCATAATATTGTTGTGCTATCTGTAAAACGTAAAAAAATGGTAACAACTTCAGAAAAAATGTTTCCCACTACACTAAATTTGTTCCTAAACTGTGTCTAAAAATAGATACCCTCAAGCTGTTGATTCTGGACCTGTCACCGTAATAGGTGCACGTTTCTACCTGCACAGAGGTCCGATATCTTAACAATTTAGTGAATGTCTCAGTTGCGCTTTGTACGTATCCAAATAAATATCCAGTTTGAAAGTGTGTCATCAGGGTAATATTGAAAATTTCTGTTTTGTAGCATTTTTTGCATTATCATTCGGATATGTAGATATTATATTTCTAATGCAAATCCTTACATACTATCTGTAAAATCGATGTCGCAATAAGAATGGAACCAATGCATTTCTCTGAAAAAAAAAAAAAAAAAAAAAAAAAAATACGCACATTTAAGAAGGCATACCAAAAATTTATATATAGATTGTTAAAGAAATTCTTTCTCTTTAATGTGGCTATACTTTATCTGCAAATACTTGCAAAATATCTACAAATACACATTTTTTTAAATGGTTTAATTAAGTTTGGAAATCTGTATAATTTATGTATTTGTCAAATATAGCTATTGAAATTTGGCACACAGCTTTGATTCCGATGACAATACAATATAGCATATCTAACATCGTTCTAAACCCAAAATGGCGGATGCCCCAAGATGGCGGCTTACCTTCTTCTTCACAACCCCCTTGACATGGGTATCAAATGAAAGGGTTTTTTAGTCTTAATTAAGGATAAATATTTTTTTAAAAAACAATGGTTGCTTTATTTAAAAAAAAAATCCACTAAAAATTAGAAAATAATTTATTTTTACTGATTATTTCACTCATTTTCACAACATTGCACCAACCAAATGTCATTATTAGTGGTAATTCAAGTTAGATCGGCTTTTGACAGTACCAACATGCAAAATTTATAGCTCTAATTTTTTATGTCGCTGCAGCGGCAAATACTGCGATAATTTTTTGACGTTTTTGTTTCGTGAAATATTTTCGGCAAATGGGGCAACTCACGCTTTTAAATTTTATCTATAAATATCTTCTCTAGCTTATTACTAATTGTTAACTTACCTTGTAAATTGTAATATTGTATTATGTACTAGCAAACATAAACACACCACATATATAGTAAACAATCGTCAGTTCCAGAGAGAAGCCTGTCTGAAATATATAGGCTATAACCCTTGCCTATCTGTAACTATTTCAATTTGCCTACTTTTTAATCAGGTAATAATAATATACAAATATTGTACTTAATACACCTAGCTATAATACAGGAACAAGTCAAGCACAGCTTTCAATAGCTCAATAACGTAGTTACAAAGTTAAGCAAATCATTTATTATAAATGTATATTTATTGTACCAAATTTTAAAGTTTCAATAACGAAAAACGACCTTGTATCACCCGGTATAACTCCCATACAAAGAAATAACATCTAATAACTTTCAATTTCTTACCACCATATATAAAGTGGATTTACATTAACAGATTTTAGGATTAGAACGAAAATTTAATTTTGGCCAAGAAAAGTGGTCTCAGAAACCACTGTGCGACGGGGAAAAAGTTATAGGGAATAATTTTCCTTTCCCTACCCCCCTCCTCTCTCCTAATTGGCCCACCACCCCCCATCCTCCGGCTCCATCAATTTTTATTTATTTCACATACCTCAAAAAAATCTCATTCTTCAAAAAAAAAAAAAATCACGAAAAGTTACCGTCCGATTTGAAAAAAATTTTTAACCAGATTGTGTGCTTCCGCGAGATCTCTTTTTAAATCAACTTTCCCCATCCGATTAAGCTGAACCAACTTGATAACATGAAAAAGAGAACGCGTGTAATCGAATTGTCAAAAAAAAAAAAAATTAAAAAAAAGTTGGTTTCAAAACTCCTCTTTTTCGCCAGATCCGCCTTCATTATAAATTTGTAAATTATAACTTTATAAAAAACATATCTATTGCCTTTTAAGATAAAGGTATTAAATTGAATCTATTGTTTCTTTTTGAAGCAAACTCACAATGAGCTTGATAGATATTTAGGTCTTGCCCTCAAAGAAATCAAGAATCTGTTCACTGATGCTTCTAGCATTTTTATTGGGTGCAAAGGATAGCTAGTCTACAGTAATTCAAAACATTTCTGACACTTTAACATTTCCGAAGTTCCCTGTTGCCCAAGCAAATGAGTCATTATTTCATGTGCGATTTACTGCAAATTTATTTTAAAAGGCATTTTTTATTGATCTCTAAATATTAATGTAAACAAGCTAAAAACGTACTCTTCGCCAATTTACTCAGCTTTTTATATATAATTGTTACACATTCTATAGGATACTCTTCGCAGTTTTCTTGTAAATAATGTTAGTTTTTGGACATCCTAAATTTTGTGATACCATCTTTGTTGTGAAAAAAATTATATGAAAAAAAGAAAAAATTAAGAAAAATATCCAACCTGTGTGGGATTCGAACACGGGACCTTTGGACTGCAGCGCAAAGCTTTAGTCGCTGCGCCACCACATATTGCTATGAAAATTGATTGTCTGTGATATACCTATATCTTTCGACAATCATACATATTTCAACTCGTACTTCTATGAAATATATATTAGTAAAATTCATAAACAAAAAAAATATATTATGGAAATAATATTTCGCAAGATTTCCATTTTAGTACAAGCGAAAAAAATTAAGAGAGTATTTTGTTTTTAAATTAAATAATTAATAACTTTTTTATTTACCGATCAATTTTCTCCACAAACAATGGGGTTCTTCCTCTAGCTAACACTAACTTACTTTCTAAATTTCAATACAATCGGACTTTTCTTTCTTAAGTTATCGTGCTTACAAGAAACGTGACGGACGGACAAACGGACAGACGGACGGACGGACGGACGGACGGACGGACGGACGGACGGACAGGCGTACATTTTGAAAGTTGTTCAGAATTCGTTCACTAAGACAATGATATGAAATTTTTTTCTCTACGAGCGATATTTACGATTTTAGAAATGTGCCGATCAAATACAATATGCTCTTCGTTTTTGCGAAAAGAATAATAAATTAGAAAGAACATCAAAAACCCGTTTCTAACGAAACACGTAAAAAGGCAAAAGAAACATTGAAATAAAACCTAAAAATAAGGTAGTGAATATTGGCTTCAATTTGTAATTGAGGAAACCAAAACAACGTGTGGGATACTGCTCTCTAATGGCTCTACGTGCTACCTCAATCCCTCGAGTTGCTTTATGGCCACATCGACTAACACTAACACTGCGCCTTGCTCATTTCTCGACATTTATCAAAAATTTAATTTAAATTTTAAACGTTTTCGAGTATTTATGAGCAGAAAGATGAATTAATTTGTCATACTGGTGTAAGTTATTTTTAGCAGTATTTGTGAATATTCCTCTTTTATATTGTTGAATTACTTTTGTCTTATTTCATTATAAATTAACGTAAATCAATAATAAACCATTTGTAGGTCGATACTTTTTATGCTTTATGCGATACACTCGTCTGTTTTAAATTCAGCTCGTATTTCCTAACTTACAGAACACACCACAAAGTAAAGCGTATTTTAAAATACGAAAAAGAATGTAAATAAATATACGCAACCCCATACATGATTTATTTATTTTGCATTTTTACAAGAAAAAACAGCAATCACTCGCTTTGAAATCTAGGACTTGGAAAGTGGTTGAACAAAGTTATGTATATAAGTTTTAAGAACTCATTTTACCTTGTTGAGTACTTTATCCTGAAAATATTTGAGAAGATACCTTGAATTCTTGAAATTCATGAAACTTTTATATCTCTCAAATCCAAGGAACCCTTGAAAATGTATCATATGTTCGTACAAGTGCCAATTATATATTCATGCGCTATTTTGCAACAAACGTTTTTGTTCTATGTAACGAACATTAAAAGGAAATGCACAGTTATTATTTTTAAAATTAATTTATTAGTGTGTGATTAAAAACTCTCAGATCGTTTGATAACACAACCAAAATAAATTTCTTAATATATTGTATCTCAGAATTATATCCTCCTGGCAAGTTACAGATCTTGCCAGTTGAGCAAAATTTGTCATGGAAGAAATATTTCTAAAAAATTTTTGAAAAAAAATGAACCTCCTTCAAAAGAAAGACCGCTGAAGATTATGAAATAAAATTTCACTGTCGCGTCGCTCAGTTAATTGAATCAATCTTATTACTAATATAGAAGTAGGTTTGATTTCAAGATTCGATTAACTGAGCTACGGTGAAGTTTTATTTCATAATTTTCGGCGATCTCTCTTGAAAGATGTTAATTTAAAAAAAAAAAATTTTGCCCTTTTTAGAAGCCACTTTATTTAGCTTCTACCTCCGATCAAAGAACTTATTTCTAGATACATAACAGCTATCTCTTCAGTACATACCTTGTTTGCTCCTAACATAGTCACATTATAATATGTCCATCATAAAGGATAACTTCCCATAAGCAACAGTGGCGGGTATGTGTAGAAGAGTAAATATTTTTATAAAAATGAATTATTTTAATTCCTGCATTACCTGCTCTTTATACAACAATGTGATGTAGACATGCAATATTAGAGTAAGATGATATATATCAAATTTAATTAGCCTAAACTTTGAAATATATCTGTTGTTACAAATCTATAAAATGTCTCATTATTCATTAAAATTACATTTCTTTATTTTTTCTGAATGTTTACATATAATAGGATACGTATAAGAGATACTTACATATAAGAGGATAAACATTATACATATTTACATGGCTAAATTGTTAATATTTTTTATTTGAATGATAGTTATTATAATCTTTTATGTTTCTGTACTATATTTTCACTGGATGTGGAACTAATAGCAATGAAATTGACATAGCGCGCACATAATATGTTGTGTGATAAACGCACTTTGTTTTTGAATAATTTCCATGCATTGAAGTTTATTCAAGAAAATGAATATGTATTTATTAAAATAACGATAGTATTGTACCTATTTTATGTAATAATTACACAGCCACACAAAAGAAAAGTGGTCTGGCCTGCGGACCAGACCAGTGCATCTTTATGTATTTTGACCCGCTGAAACCGAATCCGAAGAATCAGAATTATCAGATTGGCTCGTTTTTCACCCTCAACCTCAAAAAAACACCCCCCCCCCCCAAAAAAAAAAGGTGGTCCTGCCTGCAGGCCATACCAATGTATCCTTATGTATTCGAACCCTCGAAACCGAATTCAATGTCCGAATTGTCGCTCGTTTTTCACACCTAACCCCAAATAATACTTCCAAAACAAAAAGAGTGATCTGGCCTACGTACCTTATGTATTTGGACCCACTGAAACCGAATCCGAAGAATCAGAATTGTCAGATTGGCTCCTTTTTCACCCTTAACCTCAATAAATACCCTTTCCCCCAAAAAGTGGTCTGATCTGCGGACCATACCAATATATCTTTATATATTTTGACCTTCTGTAACCGAATCCTAAGTGACAATTATTGTCAGATTCGCTCGTCTTTCACCCCCTAAAATCACCCCCAAAACAAAAAAAAAGTGGTCTGGTCTACGGACCAGACTAGTGTATTCTTGTGTATTTGGGTCCGCTGAAACCGAATCCGAAGTCAGAATTGTCAGATTGGCTCACTTTTCACCCCCAAAAAACACCTCCCCCACAAAATGGTCTGTCCTGCGGACCATACCAGTGTATCTTTATGTATGTTGTTCCCCCCCCCAAAAAATAAAAAAAAAATAAAAAATTATATAATTATATGTGAATGAATATATTGTTTATGAATGAATGAAAGGGATATCACAAAAAATGATTAATTAATAATTAACGAAAAAAAAAATAGTATATGAAGGAAAGAGTAAGTGCAATGATATCAGGAAAAAATAATTAATAAGTAAGTGACAACGTATCGAACAGCAAGGGAACGAAAAATGATAAGAAATAAATTTACATTAACGATAATTCAATTCTAATAAATAATCTCTAAACTAACAAGTTTCTTTTGAGGGGAAGAAGAACAAACATTTATATGCCTGGCTAAACTCAGTTAAGGTGGGGTGGATACGTGGTCGCAGTGATGCCCCGGTCACATGAAAGCAAACTACAAAAATATTTCAACAATTATATATTTAATGCCAGTAACAAGTAAACAATGGTAGGTTACGATGCTTATCTAGAGTCAACAACCGTATGTCCAGTAATAGTGGTAAATGCCTAATAGTAATTCGCTCGTCTATCCCTAACAAACGCCTATTTAATAATAACCACAAGCGTCTAATAACAAAGCAAGACACTTGTTTAGGTGAAATGTAACTTAAACAACAGTAAATATCTATCAGTAATAATATCCAGTGACCTTGTCCACCTGGGGGTCTCCCTCGGGTACTATTAAATAGTTTTTAACTAGGAAAATTTAAAAGATAGACAGTACCCGGAGTCTACTGACTCTCAGTCTACCTGCCCCAAAATAACGCAGAAAAGGCCTTTCCCTTGTTGTACAAGAAGGGAGCGAGCTAAACAATATCGTATAAAATATGTCAAGTATTTAAATATGACACACGAATGCAATCGTTACACTATTATCATTCATAAATGGCCCTCGTTCAAGGGTACATGGGTATTTGCATATAGTTGCAAAGAGAACTTATATGAGCACGACTTACTTTGACTATATAACAAAAAAAATATTAAAACGTGATTCTAAAACCTACCTATTCTACCTTAAACGTAGAGTTTGATATGAGCAAATATAAATTAACACAAAACAAGTTAAAATTTGTACACTAAAAAAAGAGGTGGCCCATCTATGCCACATAAACATCAATATAACTAATAAACCCTAATTATACATAAAAAAAACTAGTTACTAAGGAAAACGGGGGGTGGTCGGTGGTTAGATGTCCGGCTCCAACTTCCACGAGATAGCGAGGTAAATAAGTACAAAGATTACTTACAGTCGTTGCTTTCTCAGACGTACGTACACTCCGTGGTTCTCGATTTCTTGTCTAGGACACAAAGTGGGTCAAGCGATGAGGGTCGCTGACAATGGGGTAGCAGGGCCCCAGCTCCGTCACTATAGCGCTGTTCCACGACTACTACTGGCTGAATGAGTCCATCCGTTCCATGGAACCATAAGCCTCAAACATCAAGGTGATAAAGAGAAACTCCTAGGGCACCGAGAAGGAACATCCACAAATGTCCAAACAAAAAAACTCCCGGGGCACACTGATATCCTGCAAAGCATCCAAGGGCACCATCTGATACTGGGAAGCCACGCACGTCACAGGGAGTCTTCACACACCAACCAAAAAGGGCACTCCAGGCATCAAAGGGTGGAGGAAAGGAAAGGAAAGACAAGAAGAGAACAGAAAAGAAAAGAACCGGTCGCCGCCGGTTCTTTCCACAAAAAAAACTCCTAGGCCAAAATGGCGGGCGCCGCCTTGAAATCCCACATTAAAAACTGGTCTCGCCAGGGTTTTCACACCAATATCATATCCTCCAAATCCAGATAAATACCACGCACTAATCAATTAGGAAAACCCCTACGAAGAGGGCTGAGCTGTTTAAATCCGTGACACCACGTTTTTCACTTAACCGCTCAAAGCACCCAAACAGCTGACCCCCCAACTTCAACGAACTGCACCAACGACTCCCTGCCACCCTCTTTCTTTCGGTGCGTTCTTCGAAGATCGAAGCCAAATCGATAACCATGCAACCCTACATACACCTAAAGCCTAGTGGCGATGTCGCATGATTGCCTATCTAACAGTGAAGTTGATTTAATAGAGTTTCGTTGCGGAAAGCTAATAGCTAATTTGTTACAGCGAGCCTGGCAACAATTTGGTAAGGATACACTGATCTGGTCCGCCGGACAGACCACTTTCTTGTTTTTTGTTTTGGTGGTGGGGGTGAAAAACAAACCAATTTGACAATCTGACTTCGGATTCGGTTTCACCGGGTCCAAATACATAAGGATACACTGATCTCGTTCGCAGGCTGGACCACTTTTTTGTTTTGGGGGTGTTTTTTTTTGTTGGTGAAAAGCGAGCGAATCTGACAATTCTGCCTTCGGATTCGGTTTCAGAAAGGCCATATACATAAGAATACACTGGTATGGTCTGCAGGCCAGATCATTTTGGGGAGGGGGATATTTTTGTGGGGTTTAGGGGTGAAAAATGAGCCAATCTGACAATTCTGAGATCGGATTCCGTTTCAGCGGGTCCAAATACATAAGGACACACTGATCTGGTCCACAGGCCAGACCACTTTGTTTTTGTCTTGGGGTGTTTTGTGGGCTTACGGGCGAAAAACGAGCGAACCTGACTTCGGATTCGGTTTCAGATGGTCCAAATATATAAGGATATACTGGTATAGTCGCAGGCTAAATCACTTTTTTTTTGAGGGGGGGGGGGGGTCTTTGGGGTTAGGAGTGGAAAACGAACCAATTTAACAATTTTGACTTCGGATTCGGTTTCAGCGGGTCCACCGATTGGTCTGGTTCGCAGGCCAGACCACTTTCTTTGTGTGGTTGTGTTATCGGTTAAATTTTCATAACCTCTAGGTACATAACCGCGGATTTAACAAATATAATAGGTAGATAGTATACGTTAAAATTTAATTGCTATTCACCTTATTACAACTGTAAACATAACGCCAAAGTTACGACTATGAAGTTTGTAGCTATGATATGAAACTATCGATTTACTTTCTTTCTAAACTGTTTTAGTGGCGGACACGTCAAACGGGGATTACGATAATCGAACTGAACCGATAATGTCCGAAGTAGATCGAGTAGCCAATAAGGAATCTATGGGATGTTTGCAACTCAAGTGTGAGTTGACTATCTCAGCATCAAACAAACTAATACACATTATGTATCTAGAGATAAGTTCTTTGATCGGATGCTTCTATACAATAAAAAATCTGTGACTTTTTAAGTTTTAACATTAGGCTTGTTGTCAGAGGATTCTGAAATCACCATGTATCAAATTTCATGTAAACTGCAGAAATATTGCAATTATCGCAGCCATATTGGATTCGCCATTTTTAATTCTCAACTTTTGACATCGATTCGTTATCAGGTATTTCTAAAATAACGAACTACCAATTTTTATGTAACCGACGGAATTTGAATTCTTTATCACAAAATTAAGTTTAATCAAATTGAATTATCACTGGCGACTATATTTCCGATTTTTGCTCACCTTATAGTAGACGCAGCTTAATGAAATTAATATGGGAGCATCCCCGGGCCATACCTTACAGATTCAGAAGATTTCATAGAAATCACTTAAGTGAATCTATATGGAATAATTGTACAAACATAAAAAAACATACATACGCGTCGAATTGAGAACCTCCTCCTTTTTAAGTCAGTTATGAAATACAACAATCAGATTTGCTAACGCGCTCGTTTCTCCATCTTGCTTTGCGTTTCCGAGACATGCACCGTTAGGGAGGCAGACAGACGACATATGAGTGCTTTCGAAACGTTTGTTACGAATTCCCTGGACATTCCATCGTATCAACGCCTTGATTATCTCCCAAAATGACTCTCCAGTGTCGAATTCTCCCGAATCCTTACAACTCTTTGTTCACATCAATTAAAGAGAGCAGAGTATAGAACGGTTGATAAATCAGGGAAAACCAGATGGCAAAAATCGAGGAGGACGCCTTCCTAATCGTTATTGGGCTCATATAACCAAAAAGCTTTGACGAGATTGTGCGCCTAACATGCAGCCGCGGCATATGACATGATGTTGTCAAACGTGCCATAACGGCAAAGAGAGATCAGCTAAAGTAATTCATGGATCACAAAATGTCTGCCAACACGTTGTGAATAAGAAGGGACATTGTAAATTATTACTGTAGGTATAGCTTCGGTTGAGGCATTAAAATCTGCAAAAGAATAATTACTTCGATATCTTCAGCCGTCCAGGAGGTAATTCGTTAAGGTTTTTTAACTTATGTAGTGGTATGTCAATTTTCAATCTACCACTTAGAGTCTACACTATTATTGTGAGTCGTCGTTTTTAATAATCATAACCTTTATTTTTAAAAGAGTATAATACAATATAATTACTTTTTAATCACACTACGAAAGAAATAAAACTTAAATTATTACATTTAGTTATTCATCTCGAATTGAATAGTTAATGAAACATAATCTTTATCCGCATTTTCGTGTTTTACTATAAATACCATTTCCTGGATTTATTAATCTTTAGCTTAATAGGAAAAGTCTGAGGATCTGTTCTCAATAATTATCCCTTAAATAATGAAGCATTAATAATAGAATAAGCATTAGGGGAAATGGACTATTTACAGGAAAATATACAAAGGCCTAAGTAATTCTGGATCAATCGGAATTAATTTAGCAAGCGAGACAGGGAGATATTCTAAGTTTGGCAGAAATGATTAACAGTTGTAATTAGCAGCTGGCATGTGGTGTACAGGGTACGAATAATTTATGATAGCAATAATAAAATTTCATAGAAATACTTATTTGTGCTAATTTTCATTAAGAAATCTCTATGAAATATCCTCCATTCAGCAAGTAAATAATTTATAGCACAAAAATATAAAGACTGATACTGTTTAAATATATATATATATATATATATATATATATATATATATATATATATATATATATATATATATAGATTTGTTTAACCGACTACACAGACCCAATTCGCCATACACTACCGACGTTGTCAGACCAAAACTGACGATCTCAGACCCACCTCCGGGTCTGAGAACGTTTTTGTGTTTTTCTTACTTATCTACCTTGGTTATGTCATAAAAAAGTTTAAAAACGCATTTGACACTGGGACTGAAAAAGCGGTTGAATGTAGTATTTTATACAGATGTAGTTCTGCATATTTTATGCAGAGGGCGTTCAGTATATAGTATATAATTTTATACAGTACGCTCCTAAGCCCGCATCTTTCATCAGACGTTGACAATACCGGAGTCTGGCAACACTGTAAATACGAAATATTCATTTGTAAATATAATACCAGATTATTTTCAACTTTCTCGATGGAGAAGATTCTTGTGTGCATGTACTTAATATTTAATTTTTGAATTTGCTTTATTTATATTGGTCGAGTTAAAACTAAGATTTAAGGTTTTCATATACCGGATGGCACAGAGAACATGTAATGACCTGTAACTTTTTCATTTTAAAAATAAAATTTTAAAATTTAGGTTATTTTATTTAAACATAAATAAGTTACATTTGACATGATACATGGTTTTTTCGCTACTTTCGGTTTAGTTCGAATTATTATCTTTAATTATTCAAAGTTCTGACCATTAATACTTTATTTAACATAACAAATCAACTACTGTGCTTTAAATACTAGGTCCATGTATAGCCGATAAAGAGGTCTTGTTTAGCGACTGATTTTACTTTACTTAGGATGTATAACTTTTTTATCCATCCATTGTCAAACTAAAGGAACAAAGTATTTAAAGTATTTATAACAAAACAGCGATTGCAGTTTTTAAATTAATTTTTTTGATTCCATTCCATCGTTTTCCTTAGGAATAATATTTGTGAGTACGCTTAAGGTCTCAATTGGTTTATACAATTAGAAACAAATTATTTGAATTTCGAAGTTGGTGGTTTTTTGACTTTGCATTACTTACGGAAATAGATACGACAAAAATTCACTGGGCCTTTGTTGTAGAACATCGTGAACATCTAATTACTTCCACATCCAGTGGAAGTATAGTAACGACAAAAAAATTTTTAAAAATTTTTATTGTTCAAATAGGCTTAGAATGTCATGAAACGTCGAGATTTCAAGTTTGAGCGAAAAAAAATTTCTGTCTGTCTGTCGGTCTGTAACTTTTTTTTGTGCGCACGTTTACTCTGGAACCGTTTGAGATATTGACTTGAAATATTTTACACATATGTACTTTAACGAGATCTAGAACTAGATTATATTTTCATCTTGTTCCGTCGAAGGGTTGGGGGTAAATTGGGGAAAATTTGGAGTAAACAGATAAATCAAGCAGGTAAGAGTTCATAAAATTGATATTTAGTATAGACAAGAGAAGCTAAGGTCTCATAAAAAAATTGGCATTACCACCCCCACCCCATTATTAAAGGGGATGAAAAAAAAATGTGATTTAGTGTGTGTACAAGAACCAGAAACCTCAAAATATTTTTTTACTTTATCCACCATGATTTTTCACAGATTTTACAAAACGTTAAGTAAAATAAAAGATGATTTAGCAATTTTAAGCAGTTTTTAAAATATTTATTCATTATTGAAATAAATATTTTAATTTTTAAAGCATTACCTATCTACCTAACGAATTTAGATAAAACAAAGTGGAGAGAAATTCTGGAAGCATCTGTTTTTTACATGCCAAAGTTTCAGAAAAAAGCTTTCTTCGCTTTCGTTTTTTATTCCGTTCAAACATGCAGGCATACAGAGAACATTTCCAAAGTTGTTAAACGTCATCTCAGTATCGTATTTTATCCCCACCACCTTAATTCCAACCAGAAAACAAAAATGTATTAGTATTAATATGCTATGATCTGCTACACGTTTTTTTGCTACTTCTGGTTTAGTTCGAAGTTGCAACTTAATTATAATTGAATGGAAATGATACCATAGAAAATTAAATATCCTTTACAGTCCTTTTTTTGAATTTAAAATCGCCTGAGAATAAATAGAATTACAGCCAATTTTCCTTCAACAGAAAGAAGGCCATGCAAAAATATTTAATAAGTAAAATTCCAACAAGGTAAAAAGGCAGTGCATAGAAAATTTTGGACAATAATACCATTGCATTTTCTTTAAGTTAGTATTGACAATTTTAATATTATAATAAAATAAAATTTTAAAACGTTATTGAAAGGAAGTCTCTTTAAATTAAAAATATTTTTTTAATGGAAACATCCATTTTTTTTTTCTATTACTTAGATCACTGAAATTTATCTTTTCGCAGAAAATATAAAATTAAGTTTTACAAAAAACACTAAAATAACAAAGCAAAGTTTTCTTTAGACACAACCTAATTTGTTATTGTCAGCAAAAAAGTAGAAAATGGAATAAAAGTGGATGGGGGCTTGCATTTAAAAAAATGTATTTAAGAGACTTTTTTCAATATTTAAAATTCAATTGTATTTTAAGATTATAATTATTGGCATACTAAATTAAAGTGGTAATTTGTTAAAAATTATCTATCCAATGTTCTATGAATACTACATTTCTAGTTTAATAGAATTCTACTGATTACATATTTTCTACATAGCAGTTTTCTGTTAAGAGAAAATTGGCTATAATTACGTTCCTTCTCAGCCTATTTTAAATTCAAAAATGGACTGTAGAAAAAATTGAATGTTGAATCGTAATCATGACAGGTTACCTTTCTGTTTAAAAAAATTTAAAAATTTGCAACTTCGAACTAAACCGAAAGTAGCGAAAAAACTATGTATCATGTCAAATGTAACTTATTTATGTTTAAATAAAATAACCTAAATTTTAAAATTTTATTTTTAAAATGAAAAAGTTACAGGTCATTACATGTTCTCTGTGCCATCCGGTATATGAAAACCTTAAATCTTAGTTTTAACTCGACCAATATAAATAAAGCAAATTCAAAAATTAAATATTAAGTACATGCACACAAGAATCTTCTCCATCGAGAAAGTTGAAAATAATCTGGTATTATATTTACAAATGAATATTTCGTATTTACAGTGTTGCCAGACTCCGGTATTGTCAACGTCTGATGAAAGATGCGGGCTTAGGAGCGTACTGTATAAAATTATATACTATATACTGAACGCCCTCTGCATAAAATATGCAGAACTACATCTGTATAAAATACTACATTCAACCGCTTTTTCAGTCCCAGTGTCAAATGCGTTTTTAAACTTTTTTATGACATAACCAAGGTAGATAAGTAAGAAAAACACAAAAACGTTCTCAGACCCGGAGGTGGGTCTGAGATCGTCAGTTTTGGTCTGACAACGTCGGTAGTGTATGGCGAATTGGGTCTGTGTAGTCGGTTAAACAAATCTATATATATATATATATATATATATATATATTTATCATGAAACAATTGCATCATTACGTCGTATGTCTGCCTCCCTAGCTGTCATTACTCAGAGGTGTAAAGAAAGATGGAGAAATCTAACGATACCATAATAACTTATGAGTAGCAGCATTACAGAATTAAATCCAAAACCAAGATCGCAAGAGCTCCGCGGTATATGTTTTACAGCATATTTACATAAGTGTCAAAATATCCTCCTCTAGTACTTTCACAGTTTTTAACGTCTCAATCTACGTAACACTGTGATAATATCTTTGGTGAAATGAATTGCTCTCCCCATTTTCATCCCTTAGCTTACCAAAGATGTAAAGGATGAGGAACAGGGGCAATGTGGCATAAATTGAACAAAAAAAGTGTGTAAAGGTGGAGAAAAATGCTTGTGCAACTTCAATGTAGCACTCAAGACGCCACGTTTCAAACGTCGAAAATTTTTCTTGCAATCCCCCCCGGGTTTGATTTTAAAGATTAATTTGGACTTTAGGGAAATCATCAAGCTAAACCATACGCCACGCCGATGAAAAATGCTTGCAAAACAACCTCTTTTCCATTTCAGACTCCATGTTTTCTTCTAGTAATTTCGACTTCTGGGGGCTGTTGCTGTGATACACTCATTGCAAAAATAGATTCAAGTTTCTACCTCTTTTGGTAGGGATCAAGACGTGAGAAGCTGCCTTTTCGTTTTAAGGCGCAGGCAGCTATATTAATTTTTCCGATTTTCTTATTTTTCCATATTAAATATTATTTAGTGAGTGTTTGACAGTTATATGCTAAACATGAAAAAATAACGTTATTCGATAGTTATGCAAACAGAAATAAAAAATATCATCTTGATATAATCAGACCTCGTTACAGTATCAGACATAAGAATAAGCTTTCCACCTAGGGTGCTTGCCTTAGTTTGGCAGGTATATATATTCTAGTGGTTTTGCTCTGTAACTAGCTGTTATAGTTTAACTTGTTATTTATTGTCAGTTTAGTGATTTATTGGTATTATTAATGTTTGAGTATATAATTCATGGCCGGATATTGTTTTTATTGTTAAATAGTTGTAGTGCAATGTTGTTTGTGTTATTATTCACAGCTCCTTTTTCTCTCTTTTATGTCGTTTATTTATTTTGTGTCGAGTGGCTCTTTTATCTGATCTTAGTTTCTTGTATGATGTTGTAGTTATTTTTTTTTTCATCGGATTTTATACATAAGTGTATGTGTGAGTCTATATAATACAAGTGTGTTATGTGTGTTAGTTATAATGCTTAAAGTGTCGCAAGTCATCTTGGGACGTGTGTATATAATTTACTGAGTTATGTTTAGGGGCAATATAGATTTTAGTAGTAAGTGGATTTTTGATTGTGTGGTTGGTAGAGTGGTATGGTATTCGCAAAATTTGGTAAAAGATTCAATATAAAGTTGCTTAAAGTGTGCCAGTGTGACCATGTAATTATTGAACTGAACTGTGCAGTGTGCTTAGCCACTCCTAATACTTTATGTTGTATCGTTTGTGGTCTCCGCTGATGTTACAGTGATCAGAGTATGCCAAATTGGCGCCGCATACATAAACATAGGTCACGTAAGCTTTGTAAATATTTATTAAAATATGTGAGCGAATTTAATAGTGCAGTCAATAAAATTCTGGTCTTTTACCAACATTTGTTAATGATTTTGGTCTGGTGCTCCTTAAATGTGAATTTCCTATCTAGAGTCACTCCTAGATAGTCAATGTTGTCCTGTCAATTCACTTCTTGTCCTGCTATCACTATGTTTTAATGTTTATTTCAGATCATTTTTCGTAAAATAGATGATACACTGTGTCTTTACAGGGTTTATAATATTGTATAGTCATGTCAATTTGTGTTTGTGTATTAGTTGGTTAGTATGTCATTGTTTTTTCATGTGGCTGGTACCGCTGTGTCGTCTACGTAAAGACACATCGTGGTCCTACGGCCCGTTGCTTTGGATATAGATTGAACTGGATGGGACCAAAGGATGGCTCTTGAGGGACTCCGGATTGGATGGGGGTTAAAGGAGAGCGTTCCGGATTGACTACTGCTCTGAATGGGTTGCGCGGAAAAAAAAGCTTTAGCAACTATAATCTTTGTGCGTCTCTACTTGAAATAAAGGTTAAAATAGAAAACGAAGATGTTATTTCTGATAATGATATAGAATAAATAATGAGTATTTTTACAGTGTATTTGGATATTTATTAATGTCAGGTAGAGTTTTATAAACAAAAGGGGCTGTAAAAGGCCTACGTGTTAGTAGGATTTAACTTTTTTTATGTATTTATATTTTTATTGTGATTAGATCTGAGAAGTAATTATATTCTTAGAATTATACGTGTAAGGTTAGAATTAAATATAAAACATCCATGTTAAGTAGAATATTTCTATAGCGACTTTAGTCAAATATATCGTACAATACAATTATTATTATCACAACTTGAACATAATAATCATCTTTCCCATATCCGGTAGCACAAACTCTTCGCAACGCTTGATTGTTAATAAAACCAAATCTTGATAATTTTAATGGTGTTTACAGACTACATTTTAGGCTGCTAAAATTTAATTATATATCGCTCTTGATTCTAGAACAAACTGACTGTATTATATCAACAGGAATTTTAAAGTATAAATTCATTAAAATTTAATTTATTTTGTCTACAAACTTTCTTTCATGAGATCATTTAACTTTAATTTAAATTCTAGATTACTTTGAATATGCCAGTTTAGAAGTTGATTCTGAAGTGGGTCATCTTTATTAATTTTGTCAAAGCATATAAGGATTGTTTAAATATTTGTTAGAGGAACTGACAAATATATCAGAAAAGTGAACAATATGAACTCCTCTTTAAAAGTTAGATATATACGACGAGAGCTTTACTCCCGAATGTATTTTTATCAGATTGTTTATGTATGAAAATGTATAACTACATCATAATATAAATTGTTCACACATTCACTAATTAATAAATGGTAATTGAAATTCAAATTATTTGAATCTACGTGTAACCGCCTAGTTCTTGTGAGTATCTTCGTCGGACGTGTGACGTCACACCATCTATTACTGTTTTTATTACGTCCATTTTTACTAGTTATTTTAGGAAAATGTGGTGGCGTCTCAGGGGCACTTAGGAGGGGGGGGGGATCGACAGGGTCCTCTAAACTAATATAATCTGTACAATATTGACCAAAATATTGTTTTATACATATAAAAGGCTTATATCTCTTTATAAATGGTATACATTATTTGGGGAAGGAAACTAAAACTATGTTATGCGACTTATTGTTATATCATTGTGTGTTTTACTTCTTTTTGGCCATCATATAACCCTGCAAAATATTTGTACCTTTACCGCAGACACTCTGTATATTTCTCTTACTGATACCTACTTATTCTCTATAGTGTCAATTTTTTTAACATCAATATAATAGTATGGAAATTATGATCAAAGAATTCTTCAAGATTTAATCTTTAAAGGTGAATAAAAAAAAAATTAAACGAAACACCTGTATGTTTACTGAAGAGAATAACATTAGTAATTTTATAACTTTTAATTACCTAATCATAATTCCGCGTATACAATAACCTTTGTTTTGGTTAATTGTATTCTAAAAATATTCTGCCTAAATTGTTTTTATTTATATTTTTATCGTAGTCCCCGTCGAGTTACAACGTCTACTAAAGGCAGATAATTTAAGTCCTCGTTTATCAGACCGCCTAAAGCTTATTCCGGCTATTTTTAGCTACATATTTCATTTTCTCCGAGGGGATGAATAAAAGGCAATATATACATAGTAATTTTTTAAATTTTACATCCCATTCACATATACCATAAATGGCTGATGGTAAATACGTATGTTGGCGTATTTGAAATAATGTTAAATAAGCAGCAATAAGTTTTCGAATAAAGTGTTTACGTTTGTAAAGTCGTGAAAACACACAAACTCATTTATCAGTCAAAGTTAATTATTATAATTAAGTAACGCTGCTAAAGAGTTACTTTAGGAATTTCCAACTTCAAAACAATTGAAATAAAAACACACGGGCTGACAAAAGGCACAGAGAGAAGAATGTTTTGTATCATTTTATTTTGTACTAATTGTAAAAAATACAGTCCGAATTAGTCATAAAAAAGTGACAGAGACAATTTGAACAAATAAGTAATATGTTTTTGGAATAATGATCTTCTACAGTTCACGCATTAACGTTACTTGAAAATTACTAATCACTAAATACTATATGGGAAACCGAAAATAAGAGAAAAGAAAAGACATAATGGAAATGACGAAACACCGCACAGTACCTAGAATACCTCCCTACTATAGCACGAAAACTTCCAGAAAAAATACTGTAAAGAAATGTAACAATTGGCAAAATAAGAATTACACTCCATCAATAGGTTCAAAAATAGAAGTTGCGGCAAAAAAACATAAGAGAGAGATTGTTGTAGTACCTACCAGGATTGACCTAGGTCGAAGCCCAAATAAAAATTCGACTTAGGCAAAAAATTCATTTAAGGACATTTTTAAGAGTCTGAGAGATTTCAGAGCCACAAACTAGTCCAAAAGGACCGTTATGAGTTCGATAAGACATTAGGCACAACCGGGGAAAAATTCGAAGAAACACCGAATTTTTACTTAGGAAAATATATTTTGGTCTAGAATATGAGAGTGAAAGTATATGGTGGTGATGGAAAAATGAATCAAATACTTTTTAAAAAGTACGCCAAAAAGGTACTTTGAAAATATTCAAAATATTTTCAACTTTAATTCCTCAGCCGAAGACATTGACCATGGAGGAACAGTCATTATATACCCTGTTTTAAAAACCTACTATAAAATTTTAACAAGGTAATGTGTCAAAAAGGCGAAACCGACGAATTTGGCAAAGCGGCGTAGCGCCTATAAGCAAAAAATCAATGAAAACGGACAAGGCCGGTTTCTCGTATAAAACAAGTTTGGATTCACCCAGCGATTCGTAATTTGGTCGAGTGCGTTGGGTGGTCAATAATAAATTTATAGAGAAAACCGCCTCGTGCACAAAGGACTCAAGAGTCTATTTTGCCAAAAAGTCGTCCGAAGGCGGCTCGCTGTCAATTTTCCTATATTGAACCTCCATGGGGACAAGTATGTCGTAAGACTGGCCGAAAGTTATTAAACTCATGTATTAGTCGAATTCCGTCCCGTGAATGATGACATCACGATCTGGGACCTTTAAGCTATTCATAAGCAAACCAAAATTTTTTAATTAAAGTATTTTTATATTATTTTCAGTCAGCCATAATTACCAAAAATACAAATTTTTTAAATTCTTTTTAAAAGGCTTGCGTTAAATCCTGAGGAGGGTAAATGAATCTTTTCTGTCAAATCGATTGTTAGCGTACGCTCTCACTTGTACGGTTAAAAGTAATTTGCCTTAGTTGGGGAGGCGTGATTCTTTCACATTATACTGTATTATTTTATATTTATTAAATAAATGGCATTCTTTGAACTAATTGCTTTTTATTGATGTAAGGACTTGTTGCTAGCCTTAATCCCTGGAGTTTTCGTTTGGAAGACCTAAACAACTGAGTTAATCGGGATCTCATGATTCCCTAAGTCTGATACTCAGACGTCCGGTCGCTTGATAGGAATTTTTTTATGCGATTTCCCTAGAAATCTTTAAGTGCAGAGATCATTATTAGTAGGTGAATAAATACAAACCACGTCAAATTCCAATTTCGTCGGAGAGAAATCTTCGATAGGGATTTTTTTTATGCAAAAATGGCAGAAAACCAGGGAGAAATGGCAGAAAACCTTATTACTGTATAATCAGATCAAAATCCAATCCCGTCTGAGAGAAATCTTCGATAGGGATTTTTTTATGCAAAAATCGCAATAATCCAAAGACGTAAAAACCCTTACTGTCAGTGAATAACTGAAATCACGTCCTGATCTAAGATAGTGCAGCCTTGACCCATAACTCGTCTACCGAAGTATATCTTATCTCGAATCCGCTTGGGAGTGGAAGAAAGGGGCAGAATTCGGCTGGCGCCTTTCTAAATATAAATTGGTGTCGCGTCACCTAGACGCTTGGTAGTGAGTTCTTCTACAAGATCACCCGACAAGAAAGGAAAAAAATAACAGGTGTGAATAGCTAAAAAAATGAAGACTACAGACAAACAAAACCGGACGTGGAACATAAATAAAAAACTAGAAGAAGCATTGAAGGAAAAGATAGAGGCGGATAGAACCCACGAGGAGGAAAATGTAGGGTATTTTTTGAAACATAGAAACACCTCGAATAAGACAACTATTAAAAAAAAACTTTCAGACATTTGAAAAAATATTAAAGAAGCAATAATACCCACCGAGAAGATACATGCCACTGCAACATTGGACCAAGAAACTAGAGGAAGAAAGAGATGCAATGAAAGAACGAACAGAATTAATAGAATAAACAGACCACTGACCCTTGGAGAATCCACCAAGAACCAACTGCTAGAAACAATAGCTAGAGCAGGAAGAAATACCGCACCTGTAATAGACAAAATAAACAACGAGTTAATACACTATGAACCGAAGGCTAAAGGAGCAAACGTCAGAAAGTATCACCAGAGTTTGGGTGGAAATCGCACCTCTTCACACGCACCTTTACATTTTTTAACAATTATTTTGAAATACGTTCAGTTTTAGTTCAGCTTTGCGCTCATGTCTATGTTAGATTTAACAACTTATAATTATCTATCTGTAAATGTCCAATCTTTTAAATGGCCAAAGCTGTTGGTTGGTGTTTCCTAAATAAATAAATACAAATAAATATTTGTAATTCTAAACATATCTCGATCTTTGAGTGCTTAAATTCTCATCATGATACTATAATAGCATTTTTAATATTTTAAAGGCTACAGCACTTAATGTAGATACTTTCTTAAAATATGTCAAAACTGTTATGCTTACTGATCGATATTCGTTCAAAAACGATAGGGTTCTTTCTCTTACCGTCCAAATTTTAATTCAACTGAATTTTTCTTTCTTGAGTCATCATGCTGACAAAAAGCACGACAGACCAGACAGACGAACATTCTGAAAGTTGCTCAAAATTCCACGACAATTACATTGACATGAACATGTTTTTTCGTCGAGACGTATTTACGGCGTTACAAAAGTGCCTAACAGATTCGATTCAATATGATTTTCGTTTCTGCGAAGAGTATAATAACTGTATATAATAAAGGTTATCTTATTAACATACATACGCTTTATTGTCTCGTATTTCTATGTATGGTTTTAATTCACAAGGCATGTCATTTTTTCTCACAATCACAATATTGTGATTTTGTTTACGTCTAATATATTCTATCGGATTATTGTGTTGTTTAAATGTTTGCCTTAATGAGTTGAAATAACGAGGTCTCTATTTTGTATTTGGATGTGACTCTCTTTTATGACGATGTTTATTTACTCGAATATTAATTGGCATCCTTATTAACATTTTCCTCCACATACTAAACACAGTTGCCAAGAAACACCCCTGCATCCTTTGGAAGTCTGAAAGTACGTTGCCATGTTTCGATGAAAAATTGGTGCACTTTTGTATTGCTAACAATTGACTTGGAATTCAATGGAAATCAAACATAACAGAGTTCTTAGTGAAACTGGGATGTTGAACTTACCCTGGTTACACGTGTCCGCTCCATTCTAACAAAAAAATTGGCAGTTCCATTTTTATTTGCTTCGGATTATGAAAAAGGATTAAGTCGATAGAAAGTTTGTGCTCGTATGCCGAGAGATGTGATGCTTATCCTGGATTCTCCTGGATGCTCTCCAATAACTACTAATATTATTTAAATATTTACGGGTTTAATTCTAGATAATAATACGTTCTATTGAATCTAGTGTACATATTGCTTCTGCATAAAATTTATAGTTTAGTATCTTTCAAACCAATAGAAACAGATCTGTCACTTTTGTGTGTCTTACTCTTATAATTTCCTTAAATATACAGTGTGACTGACTTAAAATGAAGACACCCTTATAACTTTTCCATTTTGTTTCCGATTTGAGTCAAATTTTACTCAAGTATAGAACAGATTAGGATCTACTTATGACCGGAAAAACATTTGCCTGCTACAAAGGTAAAGCCACCTGCGGTACTAAAATATTCGGAAAAAAATAAAACATTTTGAATGTTAAAAATTCTAAAAAAATGCATCGGCTAGTAGATCCTAAATTGTTCTATACTTGAGTAAAATTTGATTCAACTCGGAAGCAAAATAAAAAAGAGGGTGTCTTCATTTTAAGTGAGTCACACTGTATATTTAAGAAAATGTATAGATTTCGACAAAATATTACGTTAGTAAATACATCGAATGTTGTAAAATAAAGATTATTTTGTGACTGTGATTTATTAGCAGGTCACGGTAAACCATTTTGATAGATATATGTCAGACACTTAATTGATTTCTTTATTGATTATCGATTTTCGCTGGTGAATATTTCGGAAACTATAACTCATAGGAAGAAAATGAATATAAGCATTGGAGGAAATTTAATTTTGTTTAATTTTGTATTAAATACTTTTTTCCGTACGATGCATCGTTTCCGAGTTATAAGCCAAGAATCGAAAAAAGGAACTTCCCCTCCCCCCTGAAGCGACAGGGCTAGGGGCGGGGACTTTTAGTATGTTTCACCTCCTGATTTGCCCCAACACATTCCTGAAGAGGAAAATACCCCCCCCCCCTTCCTCCAAGTCCTCTGCAATTTCCTTTTGGGCATTCATTGATTGGACTATCTGTCAAAAAATTAAGCAGTTGACATAGATTACTTACAGCATACGATTCTCGTATCTAGTCCTGTGGAATATGGAGATTGCCTGTATATTTACAATTTGCAATGAGACAAACTACATGTTACTCGTCGTATATTGATATGGGAAACAAACAAATAATACAAAATAATCCAATGGTGCCACTGCACGTTTACCAAATCTATGTTTAAAAAGGATCCAAATTTAAATTTAATGTCGTTGTTGTCTAGACCGTACGGATGCGTGGAAAGTGATATCTGAATAACTTATTATAACGCATTGCACAGTAACTTATATTCTTGGAAAGAATATATTATGTTTTCATCTTACCTTCTCTCCATTCAATAACACCTTAGTTACCTGTTTTTTATTTTTTTTACTCTCTTCTTGGCCGCAATTTTACTTTAGCCAAGAAAAGAGGATAGTAGTATGAGCACGTTATCAGTGTGTGCGACAAGATCCTATTGGCGTCTAAATTTGGAGGGATTACTTAATGTCAAAATAATTTCTACAAAGTATTATCAAATCAAAGTCACTTAATTACATGTGCCGCTTGACACTACTGACAGTTCAATTTACCGCTATCCTCCTTTCCCCACTAAGGTATAGTGACAAAATTGTCAGTGTAGCAGATTTTTGTTCCCCGACGTTTCAATCTAAGAACTGAAACATCACTCAAATAGAATGACATTTTTATCTCTGACGTTTCAAAAAATCATAGTAGCTAATTTTCCTAACGGATTGTTAATATTAAAAAAGAATTTCCAATTAGGGACAATGAAATTTAATTCTTTTTAATAGTAAAATGTTACATACGGTTGAAAATAATGTTAGAATTTAACTAACTTGTGATATGACAGAGTTAAATGGAAGTAAATATTGGAAATCGGGAGCGTCCGCTGGTAAATATTGCCAGTCTTTTTCTATATTTGGACGGAGATTTCTGTTGTAAATTGAAAGAAGTCGAAAACGTTGAATAAAATCAATTTAGATTAAATAAACTCTTCTTTTAAATGAGTTGCTTCGTCAATGGAATGTATTCATTTGGAGAATTTATTTCGTATTACCATTTTAGGAATGGTTATAGGTAGATTTGTTCTGTATTATATTAAATCACGGTTGAAACGGCTTAGTCAGTAAGTTTAAGAAATCAATGCCGCCAGTAATTTACTTTCTTATGTACTGAGCGTACAAAAAACAACGTGAAATTTTCTTTCTAAGTGAAACCACACAACTTAAATTGGTTTCAATTACGCTATCAGTTTTTACGAAACATGCTGTGTCCACCACTTTGCTCCAGAAATTTATGAACCCACCTTTTAAGAGAATTGAAAACGTTTTGCAAAATAATGGGATTGTTAATGCCTCCAATCTTTTTGAAAATTTGGCCCTAAGACAGTCAATGACAGAAATGGGTACCTGCTTGAAAGATTTATTTAAAAAAAAACGACCACAAAAAGAAATCACGTGAAGTAACATCACATGATCTTGGACAAAATTAATTTTAGACTGTCTTGAAAAATTGCCAACCTGTAATCTGGGGATTATTACAATTGTTATATACACACGGGCTCCCCATGAAGTTGGAAATAGTAAAAGACTAGTTCATTATCGTCAATCTGATTAATGAAAGGGATTAGAATCTCAGTACCTGCAAATGTATGTATGCCTACATTTCTATTCTCCCTGTATTTATATCTATATAATTGTGTTATTATTTTGTAAATAAATATTATTATAAAGGAGCAATTCGAATATAAAAGTTTTTTTCTTGAGAAAATATTTAAACTGACAGTAACAATGATGTGACATCAAGTAACCATATTCTTGGACTATTTGATGTTTTCTGCAGTTATCATAAAAATACTAAATCTTTATATAAAAGGTAGAAGAAATACTAAACCTGGAGTAGACAAATAAACAACGAGTTAAGGCACGATCGTCCGGAAAGACTACGTGCGCAAACAGCTGAAATTATCACCAGAGCATCGAACGAAATCAAACCTTTATCTACATAGTGGAATACGACCATACAAATACCTTTCCCTAAAATCAACTCATACTATAATCTTATATACCCTAGGGTGGCCCATCTTTTTCGAAATCGAAATTTTTTATTTCTCACCCCTGCAAATGGTTCCATTTGAAGAAAAAACAGTCCCCTCAAAATATTATTGAGGCAAATTGAAGGCAAGGGGTGCCGCAGAATGCATTATTATGCAATAATAAAAGTAAATGGAATTATTTACATTCTTTGGTTGATGCATTGTTTTTTTTTTAAACAGCAACATTTATCTTTAGAATGACTAATCAAGTCATACAAATATCAAAGACATTATCTGTTGTGACTATGACATGTGTCATACTACTGTAAATTCGTAGTCTAAGAAAACTAGACTAGAAGTTTTTGAAATAAAACTCTCGTTTTATCTTTGTGTATTTTATTATGAAACGTTTTTTTCATACATAGTACCAAATATTATCCTAAATCTACAAGACATATAGTAATAAAAACAATATTTTTTGCACTAGGCCAAAGCATGCGACAGGGTTTCTTTTTTTACATTTGGAAACTATGATTTATAATCATTTACAACTTGGAGTAAAAACTGTTTTTGGTCTTCATTTTTTGTTAAAATGTCATTATAGTCAGTAATAAGTTTGATTCCTCTCTCAGCGGCATCATTTACAACTTTAATTTTGTTTACAATATTGAAACATCGGGTATAACTTTCATTTTCCCTCCATGTTGTTGGATCATTTTCCAAAAATTCCATAGACAAACCTAATTTTTGAAAAAACTGTTTAGTGTTCTCGCATATGAAGTCCTGAATTTCCTTGTTTTCAACGTCAGTAATGTTACTAATCATAATACCCTCTTGATTTGGTGCTTTCCTATTCAAAGCTTTAACCATTTCTCTTTTAGTGGTAACTGAAATATCGTCATCAAAGAAAGATAAGCCAACATTTACTGAATTAAGGTACCACAAATGGTTCACTATTTTCCTACTTGCGGCTTGAGATATTTCTTTGTCAATATTTTGATAATTAATGAGTTCTTTACAAAAGTCTAAGTCATGAAGCGGTGCTTTACTAGCAAATGACGCTGTAAACCAGGCCTTTACATAAACCTTTACAATAAAGAGACATATATCTTCAATACCTATTTTTCTTTTTTAGTTAGTTGGAACTGATCTTGGAAAAAAAATATTTTTAGACAGTAAATGGCTTTGGCCATCCAACGTGCATGATGAAATGCCCCTGGTTGATAGAATGTCGTGTGAGTGGGCTCTTCTTCAACAAAAAGTTTTGAAAGCAATAAAAATTCTTTATAATCATCACGAGGCTGTTGCAAAGTTAAAGCTGCATTTAGAAACTTTACAATTTCGGCTTTAACTGGTTGTAAAATGTGTTTAATTTTTGATACCTGAAATCCAGTTTTTAGTTTATTTTGATCTATTTTAGGCCCAAATTCCCTAAAACGTTTAAATAGTGGCACATTTGGACCAGATGAGGAAGGCATTTTTGTGTCAAACACACTTCTCAAAACCACTTCAAAAATATGATGTCTACAAGGAAAATATAGAATATCTCTTTCTAATTTTTGTTGCAATAGTGTGGCTGCCCCATTTATATAACCCATATTTGATGCTGTTGTATCACAACACAAAGCTATTACCTTTTCGTCCAAATTCCATTCACAAAGCACATCATAAACTGCTTCAGTCTGTTCTCTTCCAGTTGAATTAGGCATAGCTGGTACTCCAAGTAGTTGTTCAATATCTCCACTAGTAACTAAGATAGCAAGTCTATCGATATTTCCCATTCCAGTGAGAGAAGGTAAAAGTTTTCCATCCCAATGGATAACTGGGGCCGGCAATTCAGAATTACCGAAGGCAGTTTTTAATATTTCAGCTCTTTCTTCGCGGATGCGTTGTCTAGAGCGCTGAAGTGTGGTTCTGGTTCTTTGGTTAATTAAAAACTGCTTATCTTCATCTATTTTCATCAACTCCAATGCATTTGTATGAGAAATGTCAAAAAGATCGTCCAATTTTTCAACGAAATTTTTTTCTTTACTCCCGCACTGGCCCTTTTAGCCGATTTTTGTAAGTTCCTCCACTCTGCATAAAGTTTATCTAGTTGTTTAACACAATGAAAATCCTGACGTGTCGGAATGCGAGCTTTATCCCAAAAAACTGACTCTTTTATTGTTAATTTAGCACTTTCATGTACACGTAGCTTCACTTGACGAATGTTATAAAAGAGCACTTGTAATACTTGTCTATTAGACGGCAATTTATTGCCAATGATTTGTGACGAATAATGTCCAACTAAGTAAATGAAAGTAAGGATCTAACATCAGCCATCGTTAAATGTTTTTTTAAAAAGGAACGTATGCTAGAACTTATAATGTCACCACTGTAAAACACAATTGCAAACTGACATAAAAACCTACCGTAGGTGCAATATATTTCCAAACTGCCAAAACAAATAATTTCTAGGAAATAATTACACCAATAAAACATTATGAGAAAAGACGTAGATATTTGCATTTTAAGTAAAATTTAAGTGTATTACCGTAATAAAATCTTATCTACAAATTTCTACCTGAATGCGGCACGGGTTACCGTAATAAAATCTTATCTACAAATTTCTACCTGAATGCGGCACGGGTTACTGTTCACCGAATTATCTGAAACTTTGACATAAATTATTCCTAGTATAGTATATTTTCGTGGGGTGAGACTTAAAAAATACGCAAAAAAAATTCACCCCCTATAGAGATGGGCCACCCTAAATACCCAATACCCATAGCTTATTATAGAAGAATAACACTGCATGTAGCATACAAATACTATTCATAATATCAGTCTCGCATAATATCAGTCTCGAGACTGCAGCAAACGGTACTCCTTTCCAGCACAGAGTGCATATAATAAACATAAACCTAAACACACCACAGATAGTAGACAACCTCCAAATCCATAGCCAAGGCTGTGCGGAAGGGGGTTACACATTTGGAAAAACGCAAACATACATCCGCACCCACCGGTGTTGTCAATACCGAGGCTGGGGGTCGAACCCAGAGCGCGGTAGACAGTCGATCAGCATATTCGCCACTCAATACACCTTAACCGATTGAGCTACCGCGCCGGTAATAATAAATATGATAATGGCAATTTGCCTTTGCGAACAGACGGAAACTAAATAGAGGAATATATTATACAAATCTACCTCTCATTGAGAAAGATAAATTGATCTGATTGACCTGATCAAGAGGATATACATAGCCGTCATGCTGCCAACGATGAAAGATGACATACTGAGTTAAAAACGTGGTAACGACAAGAGCCAACAGAAGAAATTTGAGACGAGCTGAACGGGACTTTATCCAACTACTCTGAAAAATAATAAGACTAAAGCAGCGACATAAATCATGAACATTAATTAAAGAGAAAACAATTACAAAAAGACAGAAACGCACGCAATGAAGTACTGAGCGCCTATCCAAAGAAAAGACCCAATATATCTACTGAAGAAAGCGCTAATGCTAAACAGCAATAAAGTAAAAATAGGAAGACCATGCTACGTGGATCACAACATTTGAGAGATGAACAAGCTAGAAAAAGACAGCACACAGCAAGGAAAGAATGGCGTGTGCTATGCCGGAATTAGAAGCGAAGGAAACAAAAGAGTTAGACGAGGGAGAATTCTAGAAGCAAAGAGACAAAAAGAGGAGCATAACACTCCATATCACGCCGCAATGCAAACAACGCATACCACAAGCACCTATACTTCCTATCCTACACTCCTATATCATACGTCATGTGTTTCGCTGCCGAAAACAAACATGACTTTAATCTAACCAAGCATAGTTGTAGCAGGTCCGGGTCCTTATTCTTAAAGAATATTAGTATTTTATCTCTTTTCATCTCATTACGTCTCCTGTTTGCTTCTCTCTCTTTTCCCTTACTAAGTCTACTCTTTCATGTCAAAAATAAGACACTACGGTAGCATATTTTACGGGAATTACAGCAATGTGTACCATACGCTGATAAAGCAAATCAGATAAAAAAATATATGTAGGTATGAACCTGAAATAGCTTTTTAGGTAACCAGTTACGAAAGATTTTATTTTGTGTAACGAGTGAATGTTTGCGGGGTGAGCGAAGCGAGTTACACAAAATTGTCTTTCGGTACGTGTTACATACAAAGGGTTTAGCCGAATAAGCATGAGGAGTCGGTCCCCAAATGGCAACCTATATCGAAACTTATGTTTTAATATCGACTTGATGTATGAACGCGATTTATATGTGTTTTACCGCCGTACTCCGTTTTGACCTTGAGATATGGAAAAAATGAGCGCATGTATGACTATCGTTCAAAGAGACATATCTCGAAAACTAATTGAGCTAGAGAGGTAAAACCAACGGGAGGTCTCAGGTAACCTTAAAGAGTATATTTTATATTTTTTTTGAATTTTTAGAATAATTACGCACATCATTAAAAAATAAATAAAAAATATAGTAATTAATATTTTCATGTTCTCTGTGACTTACAATCACTGAAATAATATATGTTGTAATACTTTATATGCACTATTACTCATAAAAGTTGCATTAGAAAAAAGTTGGTGCAACACTTCGAAAAAAAATAAAATTCGACGCGCACTACATCATATAAGGATACAGACTTGACATGGGACACAAATAAATATTTTATGAATTGGAATTATTGTTAGAAGAGAAATATCTATTTCATACGGCACAGTGGCACAAATCGTAATTTTTTCGTTCAAAATTATTTAGAGCACCTCGCAACCGATTGGGATAATTTTTTTTAAATGCTTGTTATTTAATTTCAAAAAAACGTAAGAGAGTCGATTTTTTAATTATGCTAACCAAAATTGTTGAGCTTCGCCAAAATGTCCATTTTTTATTTAAAACTTAATAAAACTTACAAAAAAAAAATTTTGTTCTTATCCAATTTACATAAATCTTGTTACTCGGGGGTTTTTGAGGTTGCTGATTACGAGTCTGATATCCAAATTGTCATAAACCAACCTGCAAAATGGCGGCTATAAAATGCAAAAATTATGAAAAATTAAATATTTTTGTTAAAGTTTATGCCAAGAAGTTTTGAATATTTCTGATAAGTACTTTTAAGTTAAAATAGACTAAATTTTAAGTTCCAGGAAGAAATTCAAGATGGCGGATCCAATATGGCGGCAATAAGATGATAAAACTAACTTAAAAATAAATTAAATGCATAAAACAAGATAGGCTATTCCTAAGAATTATTAAAAAATTTAAAAAGGATCAAATTTTCTGAAATTTTCAAATATATCCAATATGGCTGTCATGCATTAATTATCAATCATAAATATGCGATTCAGTCCTCTATTTATATAAATAATACATTTAATTTTGAAATGATATTTAATATACTATATGTTTAATATACTATAAAAATATAAAGGACTTTATTATTTAAATGTATTTAGGATAATCAACAATTAAAAAAATTATCAACTTAATTGGAGTATTAATATTATTTAAACAACACAGATTAAACAGAGAAATTTAAAATTTAAATAATGACGAAACATTTTTGCACTAAGTTAGGTTTAAAGTTCATGGTGTAAAACTCTTGCCTTAGGTTATGTTAGGTATAGAGTTCTTGGTTTAAGGTTCTATTAGGCTTAGGTTATGTTAGGTTTAATATTCTTCTTTTAAAGTTCTTGGTATTAGGTGTTTATTATATTATTAGCAGATAAAAAAAAATAAATATTAATATGACCTACTTAGAGTTATGTTCAAAATTAATGGAGGACTGAATCGCATATTTATGATTGATGATTAATGTATGGCAGCCATATTGGATATATTTGAAAATTTCAGAAAATTTGTTCTTTCTTAAAATTTCTAATAATTCATAAGGACAGCCTTTTTAGTTTAATGCGTTTAATTTAATTTTAAGTCAGTTTTATCTTTATCCACCATATTGGATCTGCCTTCTTCTTGGAACTTGTACTTATAAAAAATATTCAAAACTTCTCGGCATAAACTTTAACGAAAATATTTAATTTTTCATAATTTTTTAGCATTTTATAGCCGCTATTGATTCCGCCATCTTGTAGGTTGATTTATGACAATTTGGATATCAGATTCGTAATCAGCGACCTCAAAACCCCCCCCGAGTAGCAAGATTTATGTAAATTGGTTTAGAAAAATTTTTTTTTAAGTTTTATTAAGATTTAAGTAAAAAATGGACATTTTGGTTAAGCTCAATAATTTTGGTTAGCATAATTAAAAAATCGGCACTCTTACGTTTTTTTGAAATTAAATAACAAGTGTTAAAAAAAATTATTCCAATCGGTTGCGAAGTGCTCTAGATAATTTTGAACGAAAAAATTACAGTTCGTGCAACTGTACGCCGTATGAAATAGATATTTACGTGACAATTATTTATATTTTCATTCAATTTCTCTTCTAACAATAATTCCAATTAATAAAATGTTTATATGTGTGTCCCATGTCAAGTTTGTATCCTTATATGATGTGGTGCGCGTCGAATTTTATTTTTTTTCGAAGTGTTGCACCAACTTTTTTCTAACGCAAATTTTACTAGTAATAGTGCATATAAAGTACTACAACATATATTATTTCAGTGATTGTAAGTCACAAAGAACACGGAAATATTAATTATTATATTTTTTATTTATTTTTTAATGCGTAATTATTCTAAAAATTCAAAAATAATATAAAATATACTCTTTAAGGTTACCTGAAACCTCCCGTTGGATTTACCTCTCTAGCTTAATTAGTTTTTGAGATATGTCTCTTTGAACGATAGTCATGCATGCGCTCATTTTCTTCCATATCTCAAGGTCAAAGCGGAGTACGGCGGCAAAATAGATATAAATCACGTTCATACATCAAGTCGATATTAAAACATAAGTTTCTTCTTTCTTTCTAATTTTAAATGTCTAAAAACCCTTTAAACGTAAATGAAATTAATAAACATAAATGAAAATTCTAAGATCTTAAAAATTAAGTAGTCTTAATTAAGTTCACCTGACAAAGGGGATCCTCAGTTTCCGCAATTTGTAGTGGATACGTGAAATTCGTCAAGACCCGCTAATGTGATTTTTACTTCCACATCCGGTGGATGTATAGTAACGACAAAAAATTTTTAAAAATTTTTATTGTTCAAATAGGCTTAGAATGTCATGAAACGGCGAGATTTTAAATTTGAGCGAAAAAAAAATTTCTGTCTGTCGGTCTGTCGGTCTGTCGGTCTGTCGGTCTGTCGGTCTGTCGGTCTGTAACTTTTTTTTGTGCGCACGTTTACTCTGGAACCGTTTAAGATATTCACTTAAAATTTGGTACACATATGTACTTTAACGAGATCTAGAACTAGATTATATTTTCATCTTATTCCGTCGAAGGGTTGGGGGGTAAATGGGGGTAAATTTGGAGTAAACAGGTAAATCAAGCAGGTAAGAGTCCATAAAATTGGTATTTAGTACATACAAGAGAAGCTAAGGTCTCAAAAAAAATTTTGGCATAAGCCACTCCCATTACCACCCCCACCCCATTATTAAAGGGGATGAAAAAAAAATTGTGATTTAGTGTGTGTACAAGAACCAGAAACCTAAAAATATTTTTTTTACTTCATCCACCCCCACTACCACCCCCTATCACCACCCCCACCCCATTACCGATGTGGGGTATCATTTTATGGGTTTTTGGGGTAGAGGATTTCAAATATTATATTATTAAAGTTCCATAAACAATTATTTCCACATACAAATTTTTTTCGTTGTGAGTGACTTGGATAGAGAATCTGGATGTGGAAGTCGTGATTCCTTGGGCAGCGGTTTTTAATTTATTTCCGTATATTTCGATATCACAGGCTTTGCCTTTGTAGCAGGCGAATGTTTTTCGGGTCATAAGTCGATCCTAATTTGTTCTATACTTGAGCAAAATTTGAGTCAAATCGGAACAAAATAAAAAAGTTATAAGGGTATCTTAATTTTAAGTGAGTAACACTGTATATTTAAGGAAATGTATAGATTTCGATAAAATATTACGTTAGTAAATATGTCTCGAGTGTTGTAAAATAAAGATTGTTATGTGACTGTGATTTATTAGCAGACCACGGTAAACCGCTTTGATAGAAATGATTATTATTTATTAATTTAATTATCTATTTTTGCTTGCGAATACCTTGTAAACTATAACACAGGAAGAAAGTGAATATATACATTCTTGTAGGAAATTTAATTATGTTTAATTTTGCATAGATTACTCTACCTTTTTCCATACGACGCATCGTTTCCAAGTTATAAGCGAAGAATCGAAATAGGAACCTTTCCGACCCCCTCCCCCCTGAAGCGGCGGGGCTAGTGGCGGGGACTTTTAGTATGATTACCTCCTAATTATCCCCAACACATTCCTGAAGAGGAAAATTCTCCCCCCCTCCTTGTCCTCTACAACCATTTCGTTGACTGGACTATAGGTAAAATTTAACTTTTCATAGCTGGTTATGAATCATTGGACGTTTTGGCACTTACGCCAGTTTTGAAAAGTGTCATTTTATATGTTTAATTTAAAGAACTGCAGGCATTTGCATTTTTAAATGGAATCTAATTAAATTAAATTTGCACAATCTAGAAAGGAAGAAAGTATAATATCATAGTCAAAAAAATTTGACCATTTATAATTCTTCTTCGCGATTTATTATTTCTTCAAACATTCACGCAATACGTATGTTTCTATTTAAAAGTTAAAGAGGCATTAGCACTTGAATCTTTCCTAATATATCACTTGTTCATAACGTATGAATAATCACCAAACAGTAATCGCTAGTTTAGTGGAGTTCCATTTTCCTTAATACAACCACCGATGGAAATTTCTGCTGAAACATCATGTTAATGTTCAATGACACAGATAAGTCGTGAATCTAACTGCACATGTTTGTAATCTATTATATCGTATAATACGTTAACTGCATGCTTCTGCTATACATAGTAGACTAAATTGTGACTTAATAGAGCTTCGTTTGATCTTCTTAAGGATTCCATCTTGCTAATTACTCGAAACTATATCTTTACACAAATAGCTGTTGGATAATAGTATAACAGATTCTATTTTTTTTTTATTTAATTCTGATATCTTATTAGTTGAAGAACGAGACTCTCGAATTCGACACATGTTATGTATCGAATATGGAAATACACACATATTACATTTTTGAGGTCGTAATTTGGTCTGGAGTTACAAAAGTCTAAAAAATTGCACTTTTGAATTTTTTTACGAAATAGACTATTTGCGCATTTCCTACCCTCTATATCTGCAATTGGGGTAAAAACTTTCAGATTCCACCGGTGCATGCAAGAATAATATTTGTTTTAATATGACTGAAAAATTAATTAATATCCATGGAAGAGTTGCCACTTTTGTGTAATTTACAGCGAAAAAGTGTGGGTCGAGGTAACTTTTTTATTTTTCAAAATAACTGCGTATTGTAAATGAATAAGTTGTAGCTAATAAAGTAAGGTTTAATTTTATTTCGCTCTATATGAGTATAGAGTACTTAATTAACTGCCGTTATTTTTTATTATTGTTATACAGTGTGTCCCAGGATAGATGTAACAAGAGGTGTAATGGATCAAAAATTTCGGGATTTTGGAATGGTATTTGGGGATTGAGTCCTGCTTGTTGTAAAACTAAAGTATACCAAAAATGACTTGATTTGCTGTTCTACAGGGTGTTTTATAAGCAAAGTTGTAAAAATCACCACTAATAAAGTACCTTTATTTTTCAAAATATGAAAAAATTCCACTAAGAAAAGTTATTTAGAATGCAATTTTATATCTCTATGCCAAATTTCAGGAATATAAAATTATTTTTTTGAAACTTCCCATTTTTTCAATAAATTAGTATTTTATTTTGAACCATTCAATTAAAACTGCATAGAAATTATTTTTTGTGAATTAATATTTAAAGTCATGTAGAAGCTAAAAGTAGGCTATGAGAAAAGAAGTGGATACACATTTATCATTTATTATTGACATATCTGTCAAACGTAGTAGTCAATATTATCCTTAATTTCTGTTTCAAATTAACGAACCATGCATAAAAAATTAAGTGAAAATGGTACTCACAGTGCGTGAAAAAATTTATATTATAATAATAATATAATAATAATAATTTGCCTTTATTGAGTATTGTAAATATTACAATACAATAATTTCGACAGGGCGAAGTCTAGCAGAGCTACTCCACTTAACCCCACAGTATGAAAATAAATAAAACAGAGTGAACGATTATAAACGTAAAAACGTTATGTAGCAAATTAAGTAAAGATAATACAAATGACGTAAATATGTGTGAAAAAAAATGTATATAATTTTTCAAATTAGATTAAAAAGGACCTATCTGACTACAGTGTACTAAAAAGGAAAGAAAAGAGACTTGAAAGAAAAGTTAAATAATTAAAAATTATAGTTAAGTTATATTGCTTAAAATAATAATACATATATAATAAAACAAAGAGAGAGACCATACAAACCTAACAAAATACATACATATATACATACATAGATACATACATACACACGGTTAAAATAATGTGCAATGCTACAGAATTGGCGGTGAAAACTCGCTAAGAGAAGTGGTAAGCCAATTTAATTTGAAAATCCTAGGATGCTACTAAGAGAGAGATCAGCTCTTATTAATATTAGCAAGTCTGAACTCCAAAGAATTTACAAGGCAAAGAAAATTAGGGCATATAAAGCAAATTATAAACATACGCTTGAAGAGGGAGATGACGGCCGTTGGTTGGATTTTTGTTTGACCATTGGAGAATCATGGAAGAGAGATTTTTTCATCATTTCATAATTTTCTCAGATGAATCCACATTCACAACCAATGGTGTTGTTTCATCTCAGAATTGTCGGTTTTGGGATTCTGAAAATCCAAATTTTAGAATTCATTGTAGAAGACAATATTATAAAAAAGTGAATGTGTGGTGTACCGTTTCTTATCACGTTGGAGTTATTGGACCTTATTTCATTGAGGGAAGGTTAAACCAGCACACTTATTTACAGCTTCTTGAAAGATTTTCTGAAGAACATTTAAATATTTTAAGAGATATGCCTTCAGTTCATTTTCAACATGATGGTTGCCCTGGCCACTCCACAGAAATGGTTAATCGGTGGTTGAATTTAAATTTTGGAGAAAATTGGATTGCCGGGAATGGACCGATCAAGTGGCCGGCGAGATCCCCAGACCTAGCAATATTGGATTTCTTTTTATGGGGTCGCCTCAAGCAGTTGGTTTACGCTGAACCACTTCCTAACGATGTAGCAGTATTGAAGCAGAGAATTATAAATGCCGTAAACTCCATACTGTTAGATCATATTCGAAACAGTTTTAAGGACTTCAGGCGAAGACTCCGAATGTGTGTGGATGTGGGTGGTAGCTACGTCGAATAATAAAAAAATTGTAAACATTGTTTTGTATTGGTCAATAATTAATTTGTTTGTGAATCTGTTATGTTTTTGACATTTATTACTTGTTATAATTTTTAAACCTCATTAATCTTCTGTTAGTAATTGTTTCTTGTTTTACAATTAGTTCGATTAACATTATACCTTCTTACATCTCGTACATTCAATTTTTTATTTACCAATAGCCTACTTTTTGAGATGATTAATATTTGCTCCTACACAACTTTAAATATGAATTCAACTCTCAATTCGCAAAAAATGGGAAGTTTCAAAAAATAATATTATGTTCCTGAAATTTGGTATGGAGGTATAAAATTGCATTCTAAATAGCTTTTCTTAGTGGAATTTTTTCATATTTTGAAAAATAAAGGTACTTTATTAGTGGTTATTTTTACAACTTTGCTTATAAAACACCCTGTAGAACACCAAATCAAGTCATTTTTGGTATACTTTAGTTTTACAACAAGCAGGACTGAATCCCCAAATACCATTCCAAAATTTCAAAATTTTTGGTCCATTACACCTCTTGTTACATCTATCCTGGGACACACAGTATATGATTGTAAAAATTGTAATACTTACTAATCTATTAATTTAAAAAAAGTAAATTTTGAGAATCTCCAGTGATTTGATGATATTAATGAAAAATGTGCATAAGTTATTGAAAATTGCTTAATAAATGTATGCGTGCTTTATTAAAGTCTTTATATGGTCGTCCAGAATTTACAGGAAGTATAAATCATTTACGAGCCCGTTTATTTCCAACCTGTAAACTATATAGGGTGTGCAGAGTTTGCTAATATCTAACTTGAAATCTGGCAGAGTTGTTGATTTGCCTGAGATTTCATAGTCACAAAGTTATTGCAATTACTGTCACTATTATCATTCATTATAATTATTATTTTTCGACATTATTGCAATAACTTTGTGAGCAACACATGTAAAATCTTATAGAAGTGAACGACTCAAACATCTCAAATAAGATTTTGGCAAACTCTAAAGGAATTTCAGTTGTACATAATTGCTAATATGTGTATCAATGTAAAATATCGCTTTTTGAATATCTATACTACAGGTAGACCTATCCACATTTCAGCTATATCCAATGGATTCCTTATACATTTGTTAATGTATTGGAAAAGTTCCATAATTTGTATTCAGAACAATCAAAAATATTTTCATAGTTATGAGGATAAAATCGTGAAAATCGCAATTTCTTATCATGATCTGATTGATCATATTTTCGAAAAAATGCATACAAGTAAACGATTTTGTGTTTGAACATTCGAAAAATATACATTTTTTTAGAAATAGTGATATTTTATATTTTCCAATGGGTCAATTTCTCGACAAGTTACAGCCTCCAATACATATATTTATCAAAAAAAAATTATGAAGTAAGGAAATTAAAATGATTTGAGATGTACTTTTTTTTAATGCTCGTTACTACAACGTAATAAACCATAATAATCATGAAGTGTACATAC
The DNA here is from genome assembly GCA_936432065.2 of Rutpela maculata. Taxonomy (NCBI): domain Eukaryota; kingdom Metazoa; phylum Arthropoda; class Insecta; order Coleoptera; family Cerambycidae; genus Rutpela; species Rutpela maculata. Next base: position 65,621,189 of record OW386285.2, on the reverse strand, counting down.
TTTTCAACAGTTCTCAATGAAGAAATAATTTTTTTGAAGGGCTTTTATTTTTTTCTATATTGTTTATTGCGACGATTGAGTTCGGGCGTGATAATATATATAAGTATATTTTTCCCATCCATGCTTTGCTTGTATTGTTTAAAACAAAAAAGCGTCAGAAAGCTACAATTTCCATCTTTTAAATGAACCAAAACTCATATAGATTGAACAAATTCTGGTTTAGTGACATGTAATTCAGTGCGTCGGTGTCACAATCATGCTTATTCAAGTGCGTGTATGCATGGATCTCGCTCCGAGTTATAACGTTACATTTGACTATTTTTTTTTCGGGAAAACCGTGGCTTTAACGATAAATTTTGTTAGGGCATATTTTCTTCATAAATACGTGATCTATCCATCTGTATTTTTAATTTTTTTCTAGCTTGGTTTAATTTCAATATTTTGAAAAAATGGATGAAAAAAAATTTTTTTTCACTTTTTTTATGTTCTGCACCCGAGCGAAATGTAAACTTTTCAGGATATTATTCTACACACTTTCACAAACCCATTAAAAAAAAGTTTACACAGTTTGCAATTTTTTATGGATAAATACCTACGTCGACTGGGCTAATAGATCTTGAATTTGGATTACACCGAAAATACGGCAACATAATGCTAATCATGACAACAATAATTGCGAAGTCAGACTTTCTAAATATAACGCAATTTTGCAAATGTATATACTTGATCTGTGGCACAGAATGCTTTTGCGCAAAAGTAAATATATCAGTTAAGAATAATATCTTTTACAATTAATTTATTAATTCAATACTTCGTCAGTATTAGACGGTAGTTGTTTTAATTGGCCCTCCATCGATGAGTATTTTAAAGTGTTTTCCTAGAATATTAGCAATAGTCAAGCGGCCCACAAGGCCCTTGCATCAGTCCAGACTAAGTCAATACTGGTTCAAAACTGTAAACAGGTCCTCTGTGAACTTGGCTCATCCAACTGGGTCAAGCTTCTCTGGCCTGGACACAGCAACATCGAGGATAATGAGCGGGCAGATGCTCTAGCCAGAGGGGACCTACTGGTTCCGGTACCGGCTCGCAGCTACCCTAGTTCAAATGCCCAGAAGTCAATAAAACACTGGACTCGTTCCGTGTTTCCTACCAAGTACTCCGGCAAGCGAAGCTCCTTATCTCAGAGCCTTTGCCGAAACGAGCAGAATAAATTTTGTGACTAAGTAGGAAACGGGTCAGAATCGTGGCAGGTATTTTGAGTGGACACGGGATTTTCAGAAAATCTCTGCACACTATGGGGGTGGTGAACAACCCCAACTGCAGGTTCTGCGGCGACGAGGAGGAAACTTCCATCCACGTCCTAACTTCCTGCCCGAGTCTTATGAACTTGAGGAATAAGGAATGCCCCCATGGGAAGAATTTTGGCCTTGGGTTAGAATCCGGCCTGAATGGGAGAATTCACTAATTTCGTAGCGGTAGCACAATGGGCCACAAGGTTTGAGTGGGGCCACCTTTCGTCTCCCCGCTAAAAGAAGAAAAAGAAGAAGAAGCGTGACCAGATTAAGGTACCATTATACAAAAAGTATATAATTTCATATTAAATAAATTTTATTTTTTTGCATTAAAATACTAGGAATCCTATCATGTAATTCAATACTTCGTTAGTATTAGCTGAAGAATAGCTGTTTTGATTGGTTCTCCAATAATGAGTATTTTATTGTATTTACCTAATTAGTATATTAGCTTGGCCAGATTAGGACAACAATATACAGAAAGTAGGTAATTTCATAGTAAATAAAAAAGTGTGTAAATTGTGATTTGCTTAATACCTAAACAATATTCTCTAATATCTTTTATTTCTGCTTTCATAATTATTGGAACATATTTTGGATACTTAACAGATAAATTTCATTTACTTAATATCTTAATTTTCGTGTTTTTTCTTCATATTAAATATTACATATTTATTTTATGAAAGTTATCTGTTTAATATACAAAATAGCAGTTTTCAAAATATCTCGTATTCCATATAAGCTGTTTATGTGAAGACAAGTGTACATACAACAAAAATGTATTTATTTTGAGCTAGCTCTATATTTTATTACCTAAATGAACACCATGCTGTCTCATTTCACGTTCCCTAAGCTACATGGGGAATCCAGAATTTAACGCAGCACGTACAACTTATCACATTTTTATAACCACCAAATTGCTATTAACAACATTTTTTTTATCTTCTGTGCCTAATGGCAACTTCCGAGGCTAATCAACTTCACATTCACACAATAATTTGTTGCTTTTCAAAAGTTAATTTAGACCTTAAACGAATTTCTCTCAGTACCCAATCTGAAATGAAAAGTTTCCTTTTTCAATGCCTCTACTGAACAATCCATGTGATCTCGAATACAAATATTTTTTTGCACTAGGTATTTCGTTTTTAGTGCAATTTTATATACGACAATCAATTCATCATGTTTCAGAATATATTTTTCGAAATTTTCGAGCCAAGTCAATTATTAATAACAAAGTTATGGAATGAGATATGTAAAATACTCTATTTCTGAGTAATTTTACAAAAAAGTGGAAAAGTGCGATTTCTTCCGATTTCGCAATTCCAAATCGAATCACGACCCCCATAATCAAATTCGACAGATCATTTTACATAAGAATATGACTACAGTTTTTCTATGTTCGCCAGTTGCATACGCCGTTTTTATTTTGTATACTTCGAGGGTCTCTTTATATATAGTTTGTCTTACTACTGGCATTTTTATAATTTCACATTAAATGTAACTTTTTAAAAATTCTGCTTTTTCCATATGATGATGTAACTATGAGTCAATTTATGTTAGGTTATTCTAATCCAATGGTGATATTGATTATTTTGCAACATGGGAATTTTGTTATCTATAGATTGGAGCATAATGTTTTTCCTAAAAGTAAATTTTATCATAATACAAGTAATTATATTTATCTGACAAATCCAAATTGGTATATTATAAAAGAGAAAAGACTTTATAATCTGATAGATCTTCCGAGCTATTCTTTCGGAAAATTATAACTTAAATACTTTCAATATTAATACATACAATCATATATACAGGGTGATACAGGTATGCGGTCATTAATTTCTAGTGGTGATTTTACATAAAAAATATGAAAAAAAGGATCATATAAACATGGGTCCAGAAATCGCTCCTAAGGGCGCTGCGGGCCTCCTCAGGAACCGTTTGAACTACAGTGACTAGTTTTTGCATGTGATTCGATATCAATAAAGGTCATTATCTGATGTTATCCATCAAGGCTAAATTCAGTCAGAATTGGAAAGGGGAACTTGCTTCTCCCCCAAATTTTTTTAATGTGAATTGTCACATCGGAATATGATTCCTTGGCTATAAATACACAAAAAAAGGTTATCTTGTTGTAACGTCGCCGTACGACCAACCGGTTTCGAGAAATTTGAACCTAAAGAAACGCATTGCCTAGGATTTAAAAATAAGGATCATGATTTCTCGCTCTTCTGCATAATTTAACAAGAATAAAAACTGTGGGTAGTCAATTTTCTAAAATAACAAATCTGTATTACGTAACACAGAGAAGTACCAATAGGGTTGGCTGTCAACGTGTCAATAAAAAATAACAAATTTGTGAAATTGCATTTATTATTCTCTTGAATAAACCAAGGGAAAATAACAAATTATTACTAAATTAAAGGACTTAATAGATTTTAAAGATTAACAAGTTTTTAGACGACGATTCATTGAAGCAAAGACCCGTTGAAAAATTTCTGGCATGTTCCTGATAGTTTCGCACCCCATTAGTACACGTTCACCTAACTCTTCAAGATTTGTCACAAGAGTTGAGTAGACAAGGCTTTTCAAATAATCTGAGACAAAATAGTCAAGAGGATTTATGTCGGGGAATCGGGGGGGACCAAGTTACTGGTCCGTTTCTGCCCATCCATCTATTAGGATAAGCTGCATTTAAATAACTTCGGACAACTTTACTTTAAAATGGGGAGATACACCATCGTGCGTGAATCACATTGTCCTTCTGATCTCATACGGCACATCCTCCAAGAGATCTTCTAAATTTTTTCTTAAAAAATCTTGATAATTTAACCCAGCTAATCTATTAGGCAAAACAAATGGTGCTAATAATCTGTTGTCAAGTATACCTGCCCAAACATTGATGGAAAATTTTTCTTGGTGCCTGGACTCGAAGAAAGCATGAGAATTTTCTTATATGTGATTGCTGTGAAAGTTGACAACCCCTTTCTCGTAACGAACGATCTACACTTACAAGAAATCTTTCGCAAGGTAATCTTCTAATATATTTTTCCAAGAATATTGTGACGAATACGAGATTTATTTCAATTTAAAAAATAAAAATGTATAAAATAGTTAGTAGACCAATGAAATAAGGTAAAAAAAGAGGCCATTTGCGGAGTGAGGCCAAACAAGCAGAATTTTTGCAGAGACCTTCGTTTTGATGTTCCAATGAAGCACAAAAAAATCTCATATGCCTACCCTTGTGCGTCTTGAGATATCGAAGGCCAAAGGTCATGAAAATCGGTTTTTCGCGAAAATTTCACTTCCAGTGCATCTGACGTCATAAGAATTCATAACAAAACTTACGTAAAATAGTATTCTCTACAAAATTGTTCATATACATTTTTTTCGTACGACCAACCGTTTTCGAGATATAGCATGATAAAGCGGGAGCGCGCATTCGTAATAGGTAATACTGTATTATACTGCAGAGCTACAAATATAAAAGCAATGGAGCAATTAAGACGAAGCACTGCACTGTCTACATCTTATGAAGTTCGCTTTGATGCAACAATGATTGTGCCAGTCACCCAAGAAAAGTTCTTATCAAACCGGTTCAACAAAAATTTTTTTATTGAAATGCTTATTGAACAACTACAAGCTGCCAACATCGCTACAAAACAAGCCAAGGATGATGCAGATGTTCTAATCATCGAAACAGCCATGGAAGTATCGGAAAAAGAAAGAACCGCCATCATCATTGGAGAAGACATTGATTTGCTTGTCCTCTTAATAGGACGAACTCAGTCACATCACCGACAAATTTTCTTAAAGAAAATTGGCAAAGGGACTATATCAACACTAATTTATTCGTCTAAAAGTCTCGACAAATATCGTCATTGCAAAGAACATATTTTGTTTTTGCATGCCCTCACTGGATGCGACACTACATCGGCACTATTCAACAAAGGAAAACTTATGACAATGTTTGAGAAACATTCCGATTTGACTCACTCGGCTCAAATATTTCAAGCAGAAAACTGCCCGCCAGATACAGTATTTCAGAACGGAAAGCGTTTTCTGTTAGCTATGTATGGTGCTCCAAAAGATGAAGTGAACCTTGACAAATTTAGATACACCCAATTCATTAAGGCTACACGACTTGATAGACTTGTTAAATTGTCATCCCTTCCACCTACCAGTGAAGCAGCTCGATAGCATATTTATCGGGTCTACTACCAAGTACAGATTTGGCTAGGGAAAAATCTACAACCCGAAGAATGGGATTGGGATTTAAAAAACGACATATTACAGCCGAAAACAACACTACTACCACCTGCTCCAGACGAACTATTAAATACAATATTCTGTAATTGTAAAAAGTGTTGTGGTCAGTGTCACGGACAGGCATGCCTGAACCCGTCAACATAGTTGCAAAACATCGAAGACTTCAGTGACCTTGAGACATAGAGCCAACAGATATAGAGGAAGCGTCTGACGAAGATAATGTGTTGATCGAGGTGCTAGTGGAACCCGACGAAGACGAGGAGGAAGGCAAGGAAACATAAGGCGTGGTATGGAAAAGAATGTATTTTTTATTATTAATTATAAATAAACAAATTTTTAACGGCTTTAATAATGGGAATTTAATTTTCCAGTCTAACAGATTAAGAAAAGTGCTTTTATATTTATAGCTCTGCAGTATAATACAGTATTACCTATTACGAATGCGCGCTCCCGCTTTATCATGCTATATCTCGAAAACGGTTGGTCGTACGAAAAAAATGTATATGAACAATTTTGTAGAGAATACTATTTTACGTAAGTTTTGTTATGAGTTCTTACGACGTCAGATGCACTGGAAGCGAGATTTTCGTGACCTTCGATATCTCAAGACGCACAAGGGCAGGCATATGAGATTTTTTTGTGCTTCATTAGAACATCAAAACGAAGGTCTCTGCAAAAATTCAGCTTGTTCAGAGTCATTCCGCAGAGGAAGTTTTATTTCTCTGGACTATAGACATGAAAATAGATGTTACATGCATCTCAACAAGTAGAACATTTCGTTTCGCTGAAACTGTCAGGTCTAATATGGAATGACTGAATTTAGTTCAAGTGTTTTAAGTTGGATTTAATTTAGACGGCTATGTTTGTTTTTAGTATTTCATTACTTTCTTACTGTAAACCTTGCTCGTTTAAGGGTGCCGGTGCGTGCTTAAGAAAATGATTTCGTAATTCGAGAATTTCTCTTACATCCCTGAATCGATTAAAAACATTTTTTGATAGGCTTTTAGAGACAACATTATAGAATGGTACCAGACTATTGAAAAGTCAAACATTTTTTTTTTGATTTTCGCACAAGTAAAAAAAAAACTTTCTTTTTTTAGTTTTAAATAGACTAGTACGATTCTATAAAGCTGTCTCTAAAAGAATATCAAAAAATTTTTTCAATCAGTTCAGGGATGCAGGAGAAATTCTTGAATTACGTTCACGAAACCGCCCACCTTAATCACTACTGTCTCTAATCTGAGAATTCAGCCCAACGTTACTATGTCTGGGGAAGAGGGAGATATTTGTAATTTATTCATAATGGAGACGGTACTAATAGTCCAAATTGAAAGGTGTTAATAATATCAGTAACGAAGTAAGCGGACATTTTGTGTTTTATTGTCAATATCTCAAAAACTAAACGAAATAGGACAGAAAACTATACATACCTTTTTGATAAAGCATAAAATTCTCTAATATTGGCCAAGATTATAACAAAAAACCGGTAGGGTTGATAGATGAGAAGATGAGTTGTACTGGCCACCAGTCTCAAAAATGGCGTTCCGAAACGCTTGTTTTTCGTTTGTTTTAACCTCCACATCCATAAAAATGAGCAAGTTCTGGCACCTGCGAAACGGAGGAGTGCATCAGATAACTCAATAGTAACGAGCCCGTTAATAACTAAATTAACGAATTTTCACAAACATTTTGATAGTAACCTTATAATTTACGTGGGACTTTTAAAGTGCACTTAAAAATTTGAAAACATTTTTCATCACACAGATTTCTTAAATCTTTTTTTGTTTATATTGTTATACGAATAAAAATGATTGACTTTTTTGTATTACCATAGTTTATTGAGGTTTTCGGATCTCTGATATCATTTGAGATAATATTCGTGGATCTTGGAACATGGATCTTGCTCGCAAAGAAATTTACAACGAGAAATGTATCCGTTATTTTTTGTAGAACGGACACAGATTTTTTTCATTTAAGACCGAAGTCATGATACAGTGCCTTCAAAACGATTTAAATCGGTGAATTTTCATTTCACGGCAACTGAGGGGCAAACCGCGAATGAAATCTGGTGTACACTCAGAACGAAATCCGAGGAAATCTTAAGGAAATGCGAGGAAATCTTAGGAAATCCTAAGAAATCTTAGGAAATCCTAGTAAATCTTTTGTTTTTCGGATTTCTCCCCCCGCTCTTCAAAATTTTGTTTGAAAAAAATTCGAGGAAATCGTAAGAAGAGGTACAATAAGCTTAAACTTCAGTACGGCGGGGCCTCTGGCACTACAACCCATAAGGGAAAAAAAGGAAATCCGAGAAAATCTGTGTAATCTTGTCAAAGAGGAAATCTGGTGTACCAAATTTTGGGCGCGGTTCACCCCTCGACGGCAACAAATGAAAACGAATTACAGAAAATTACATAAGATTTCGACTTTGTGTGACTCTATATATGTACGTAGAAGCCGTCGTCTTTGAGTAAAATGTGAAAAAGTGCAAGTGCTTCTTCGAAAACAGTAAGGCAAAAAGCAATATCTTCAAAAGATTCTATTTTTGTTGTACAGTAACAACAAATTACATTTTAAATGCTTTAGGAAATTACGAATCTTTTTTGCTGAAAACAATATTTTTTGAGATATTTGTAAAAAAACATTTTAGTCTATATTACACTATTTCAATATACAAAGCAATATATAATTGCTCGAAAATCATTTTTACTGTATTCTCAATAATTTTCAGAAGAATTCCTAATAATAGATCATCCTGTGTTTTGAACCACATAAGCCTCGACCATTATTATCCTATAATTACGCATTAAAAGGCGATTGTCAAGGTAAACTTTTTAGCTAGTAAATTCTTTATTTCGACATGTAAATTACAAACAAAATATGAATCATGCACATGCACAAAGGTGTTTATTTACATTAAATTTAATTAAAAAATTGGTCCATTATAGATTCCTTTTGCTTACTTTGAAGTTCAATTTTTCTTTCAACTTTTGTGCTTCATTAAAGTTTTACAATTTTCTCAAAGCAAAGCTAATTTATTGAGAAGAGATTTTTTTTATAAAGATACGTCAATAATTAATGGACAAAGTTTGTTGCTCCGTAAACTTTTTTAACCAACCTAAGAAATATGTTGCTTTTTTCATTTAAAATTTCCGATGTCGTAATATTTTCATATTTCAGTTTGATTCAACTAAATGAATTTACTTTAAAATTAGTTTATGATTTTTATATTTTATTCTAAGCGTGATTTGGCATTTCTATAGTCATGAAATCCTACTACGAAGTTTGTTTTTAGTTGAAAAGTAATTTTTAATTAATTTATATATAATTTATTTGAATTATTTCTTAGTTCATGTATTCAAGGTAGTAGTAAATCCACATTTTCGTTATAATATTCATGTGAATGATTGAATACAGTACAATATAATGATTACAAGAATGAGATGAACGAAGCATAAATTTGTTATTTACCTTTTAAAATAATTTTCTGAACTAGTGTAGATGCCACGCAAAAACGCCTTCATCATGAACAACAAATTTATTAAAATGCAATAATGCAAAACAACCTTCCAATGCACGCACGGGGCCAGCCAGATATCCACGTCAGGTGCCGCACAGTGGGAAAAATGTGCCCTTTTTGGACAAAAATCTGCCGACAGTAGAGATATCAATCAATTTAAATAAAAAAAAAATGGAAAATACCCTTAATTCATTGTACTTTAGCCCTTTCACTGACCATGTCCCTACTCAGGGACATCAATTTTAAACGCTTGTGATATCGTGATATATGCACATATGTACCTGATATCACCATTTACCTGTCCAGGGACTTTTATATAATGCCCAAATCAACATCCAACGACATCTAGGTGACAGTTTCGAAAATTAAACACTCATATATGTTTAGTTGCCTGACCATCTCAGAAACTGTCAAAACATAGTATTGTTACGTATAGTTTTAAGTGGTAAAAAAAGTCGATTAATTAAAAATTTGTTCATTACTAGTAAGTACAAGAGCCATTGTTTGTTTGTGCAATATTCATGCTCTTCTATAAAAACTTATGTAGATATATTTTTTTGTTTAGCACAAGTGTTATACTGTGCACGAGCACATTATCTTTGTGTATTTAAATTTTAGTTAAACATACTCCTATGCATTTAATTTCCTTTGTAAAGGCCTTTGCTAACTTATAAAGATTTGTTTGTTGATTAAAAGTATCACAACATGCGATTTGTTCATAATATCTTGTTTAATATCCTGTTTAAGTAATGTTAGTGTTGGCCAACTAAAGATTTATTTTTTTGTTAGAGTATGCCTTGTAGTTTTTATGTATTATGGCATTTTGCCAAATATTATCGACTTTGTACGGTACATTTTGATAACTTGTTTTCTAGAACTTTAATATCGTAAGCACATTTATTTGCCCACAACCTGAGTTGTCTCGTTTGCTCTACCGGTATATTTATCTTCACAATAAATTTTGTTATTGTTAAACAGTTATTTTTTATTTCAAAAACGAATTTTACCTTTTGATATCCCGAGCAGGGATGTATTCTCTTTATTTTAAGTGATAAATTGTCTGTTTGATTTAATTAATAGTTTAACTTTTGCTTTTATTTTACTTTCTGAAAATTGCTTTTTTAAGTAGTTTCAAATTACAACAAAACGAAAATTATGATTGTCGACTAAGAGAATGAAAACCACCCAAACACGCTAAGGATACGTGACTGCGAAGCAGCAAACAAGATTGTAAACAATACCGAGGCAGATGGCGTAATGCTGTCAGACGTACCATACAACAATGAGAGACCAATTAGAATAATTCATGAATCACAAAGCAGTTGCTAAGACGTTATGAATAATAGCATATGCACAGCGACATTTTTTAACTTTTATTAATAATCGTTTATATAGAATTCGCCCTCCGTATACCTGGTACCTAGAGCGAGAAACCGAGAAGACTGAGGAAGGGGTGTGCGCACCTTCTCCTACTTAAATTCGCTATATCGTTTACATAGGCAATTTCAACAAGGATTTTTCTGATATACATATAATGAGGTAAAAAGCATCTGGATTAAAACATATCGATTGATAAAATTCAGTTCCCTCCGTTTTATTAACCATTAGGTATTATTGTTATCGTGCAAGAGATAAGAATAGATATTGGATAAAAAATAATAACTACCAATATGGTGTTATCAAAACCGTATTTTGATATTTTTATTACGACGAAATGCAGAATTTAGTGTATATAAAAACAGAGAAGCATTTTATATACTCCAAAGCAATTATTGCTTAATTCTTATCATTTTTATGAATCTGTTATATTAGTGGTTGATTTAATAATCAATCCAATTCAGTGATAAGCAATATTTATTATACGAATAATGAATTATTTTGTCGAATTTAAAATAAGAAACTTGAATACGAGAATAAATAAGCAAAATATACATAAAAAAAATTAAGCACTAAGGTGATCTGAATGCGAAACAATAATATTAGTAGGTATGCTTTTAGAGGGCAGAATATTTACTAGTGAAATATTTTTGTCGAATTCGTTGCCTATACGTTTCCTTAAATATATAAGGAATAAAAAACCAAATTGCCACCAACAGATATTATCCGAACTAATGCCCCGCCGAGTGCTCAATTACAAATTACAAGCCTGATCGCGTTAAATGCAATAACTGTGTCTTGACACAAAACGCTAAAGTTTCGATTGCATCAGACACCAGCCGAGAGACTTATTCCTAATCAAAGGAGCTCTCGTATCAGCCACTCCACACGACTTGTAGACTGCAGTTTCGAGCTATTGGCTCTCGTCAGTGCAAGGTAGGTCTGAGATGGAACGAGGCATTTATTCACTCTTGGTACATAAAGAGATTTATAAAACCACGTTTCCTTAAATATATAAGGAATAGTTCGACAAAAATATTTCACTAGTAAATATTCTGTCCTCTAAAAGCATACCTACTAACTGTGCCCATGTCAGGGCTACTGTTGTTGTGATTGTAATGAACATCAGCCGCTAGATGGGGCCTGCCATTTTTGTTGCATGTCGTAGTTTTATAAATCTCGTCATCTACCAAGACTGAACAAGTACGTCGTTCCGGCCCTCGTTCCATCTCAGACCTACCTTGCACTGACGAAAGCCAATAGCTCGAAACTGCAGTCTGCAAGTGGTGTGGAGAGGCTGGCACGAGAGCTCCTTTGATTAGGAGTAAGTCTCTCGGCTGGTGTCTGATGCAATCGAAACTTTAGAGCGTTTTGGGTCAATACAGTTATTGCGCTTAACGCGGCCAAGCTTGTAATTTGTAATTCAGGGCTCGGCGGGGCATTAGTCCGGAGAATAGCTGTTGGTTGCAGACTGGTTTTTTATTCCTTAAACATTTAAGGAAACGCTTCAGTAGTAAATAATATTAATAATATTCTTTTAGATTCATGGAAAAAACGTGGTCGTGAAGAGTTAAATCAAAAACACAAATCTTGATCAAAATATTGTTTTTCTACAACTGCTTCGAAAAGTGTTTAAAAAACCCACTGCTAACTACACTTGAAAATTATTGATTTCACAACGCACGCTAAAAGCATGTGAAATAGTATATTATTCGACGAGCGTGTAAAGCCTAGTTTTAATTAGTCGAGTTAGCGGTCAAGTAATTTGGGCAAGTACTAACTATCCCTCTAACTTTACCAATGAAAACGTAATTGGTAGAGTAGCGTACTAGATCATGGTCGAGTAGAGTTGGATTAAACGGTGGTAAAGTAACTCGCCCACTTGCCTTCTCCTACCATCTTTCTACTCTACTCTACTCGACTGGCGCTATACTAATGAAAACAGGTTTGGTATAGTCGAGTGCCTTTTTTCTGATGTTAATTTTTGTGATTTCAATTTTGTACTGTACGACTCGACCACTATTTTAATTTGTGTTTGAAAACGGGTACTCTCTCAAATCCTGTAGAGTAGAGCTTGGCTAAAAAGTATGCCAGTATACTCTACCGCTAACTCTACCAATGAAAACTAAGCTTAAAGCTATTATACAAGTATAATAGTATACTTTTTCTGCGACTACTCGTCGTTTGAAATCATTTTTTGATAACGGACTTGTGAAAATTAGTAAAAAAAAAACTTAACAGTAATTTTAAAATTTAAAGTAATCAACGTGTGTATGGCAAATTGAATTGAGTCATTGCATACGGGATGTTTTTTAACTTTAAGTCATCTTTTGTGATTCCTCCATAATTGTTAAATAATAAAAATGAACTCTTGTGATTAGTTCTTGCCTCGGTATGGGTAAGTGCGATGGCAGTGGAAGGAACGCGAAGAGGACTGGCCAGGGTACAGTGATGTGCGGCACTAAGAGCTATACTGTGCTAAGATTCTGCAGTGCCTACAGGACGGTCTCCTACGAGGCAGTGTTAATAGCACAGAAGACCTATACAAGAAGCATCACTATTGGCGGAACGTTTGATGTTTCATTGGTAAATTGGGGTGACAGAGAGTCATTTCTGGTATAGGTCTTCTGTGCTAATAGTGGCAGGGATCCCCCCGTCGACCTTCTAGCAAAGGAAAAGTGAGAGATATACGAGGGAACTGGCAGGAAGGAGGCCAACGATAGACTCTATCAGAGGTGGCAGGAGAGATGGAATATCTCGATTGAGGGAAGATGGACGAGGAGACTCATTCCAGATATTAAAAGATGAGTGGAGAGAGGACACGGGGAGGTTGAGTACTACCTTACATAGGCCCTAACAGGGCATGGGTGCTTTGCAGAGTACATTTACGACATCGAGACCGAGAATGTGGGGAGATAGACGACGCGGAGCATACCGTGTTCCGATGTAGCAGGTGGAGAGAAGAAAGGCAACGAGCCATGGATAGGCTAGACGGCCCAGTTATACCTGATGACATGGTGTTGAGGATGCTAGAATTAGAGGAAAACTGGCAACTCTTGGAGGACATAATAACATCAGTCATGAAAACCAAGGAAGTAGACGAAAGAAACTTGAACCTCTAATTGTTTCAACGAAGTTGGGAAGTATGGGGAGGACATCTCTGAGGAGGCAGATCATTTCTAACACCAAACACTACGATTGACCTGACTGATATTCTGACGGTAAGCGAGAGCGGTTCTAGGATATGAGGAAACACTGGAGACAGGCAGGGGCGACTACTCCGGAGGGGTTTTAGTTCGGTTGGAGTCCAGCACTACCCAGCGTGATAGATCCAGGACGCTGGATGTCCATGATGGATTCCCCCCCCCCCCGCAAGAAAAAAGTATCACACAGAAATGTTTTTGCATGTATTTGAAAAATGCTGTAATAATATAAAACTTCTTTTTTCAATTTTATACATCGAAAATATCTTAAGTCGCTGCCATTAGAGAGAAAAATATTAGCTCATCTTCTATCTTATACTTGAGACACTAGTTGTGAAATTTTTATATTCTATTAGTTTATATATAACATCACTAAATAAATTAATGACCTAACTAAACACTGTGAGTGGAAACTGATAAGTAACTTTTTCGTTGCTAACTTTTATGTCAATGAAGAGCGATCGTTAATTAAGCAAAATTTGGCATAACAAAAATGTCACAAAGCACACAAAAAAGACTTACTAATACCTCACTTCACAGACTTTTGCGCTTTATGCATTACCCTAGTTGGTCTCTCTCTCTACTGTAGGGCACGTCTGACAGCACCATCTCATCGATCGCGATTGCCTGTTAGTCAAGTGTTCTTATTCCAACCCGTGTTAAATTTGTAACTGGCTTTAGTCTTATTGCTTTGTTCTTTGGAGCCATCATTGTCCATAACTTGAGTTGAAATGCGTGGAAATATTCAAAATTAAGAAATTTTGAAGAGTAAAATTCTAGGATTACCGGCGACCGAAAATTTGTTTCAGAAAAATTTTGGATAATGCTGATCAGTATTCTTCAAGAGTAATGTAATGTTGCAATGCCTGAAATAAACAACTTTACATCAACACCTGCTTGAAGAATCACTGAATGTGAAGAAAATTTAAAAAACTGAGGCCTTAAGGCATCATTTCCCAGGTACAGAACCATAAGGCTTGGGTGGGTAGCGAGGGTGTGCCAAATGAAATGAAAGGTGAAATTGGATGAGGTTCAGTGATGTAATTTGATTTTATTTGTGGCCTCATGGTGACAAGTGAAGAAATTATAGAGAATAGTTAGATATTAATTCTTTTTGTAAAACGGAAGACGCACCTTACCAAAAGTCAATGACCTAACGATATCACTCATGTTTTCTTAATAGGAATACTAATGCTGAAGAATATATTTAAAGCATCTTCTAACAGTATTTTCAAAGTTGAAAAACATTATTTTCCAGCAAGATTTTTCAGACTCGATACCACTGTCATATCCAGGAGGATCCTACTAGATGTTTTTTTAAATGAACTTTCATAATTCGTAAGATCATGTGACCTTTCGCCAATCGAACACGTCATGATAAAAACCAATGCAGTGGATTAGTGGCTTACGTATTAGGTTTGAGATCAGTACGCCGGATTCGAATTCTGGCCAGGGTATGGATGTTTAGAGGCGTTTTTAATTTATTACCGATGCTTTAGCAGTAGGGCGGAGCAATACTATATAGGTAAAAATTTAAATTTGAATTTTAAGTTGGCCTGGGTGCGGGGTAGTTGCCTTTTGATTAACAAAACACAACTGTAAAAAGAAAATGGAAAAATATGAATGTCTTCAGGTTCCTATTTTCTCTTAAAAATGTAAAAAATAAGATTAAGAATGTTAATTTTTCGATGCAGCTCTTCGCTTGTTTTTTTTAATTAAAAAAAAACAACCCAGGATCCACCACGAGGATGTGGCTTCAAGTCGGATTTCCCCCACCCCCTCCATAATAATAATAATAATAATAATAATAATAATATTTATTAATGTAAGCCATATAAAAACTTAACTAATAAAATCTTTTTTTGTCTCCATTTTTGGTATTGCTTTTCTGGAAGAAATTTTCGCCCGAATTAATCCGTCCCTGGCGTTGTTACCACATACTGAAGAAGATGCTTCGGTTACCATTTTTACGTGGCGTTCTTCAGCCTGATTGTGGCATGGAAAACTTAAGATTTCAATGTTATCAGGAATATTCTAATCATTTCTCTAAGATCTATTTCGGTGATACTGTTGGTCAATGATGGTTCTGTTACTTCAACAGATTGCCAAATAATGAGCTCAATGTAATCTCTAGCTTCAAAATTTACTTCTGGCACTTTAAAATCGCGAACCTCACGTTCACATTCTAACGTTCGGCATTTTAAAATTCGACGCAAGGCTAACGAATATGTTTTCTGCTATCGCCAAGCATTCCAATCAAAATATTTTCGGGATGAGCGAATTAAGCATTTCTTTGAATGACTTTATCTACGATATTCTTAAATTGGGTCGGTAAATAACGAGATGACTGAATTAAGTGAAACAAATGTTGAGCTCCATACTTACAAGCTGATTTGTGTTTAATAAGAAACCAGGTAGTAGCATAAACTTTAATTACGTATTCCGTTAATAATTTTAATTCATACGATGGTTCTTCAGTAGCGACGTACAATCTTAGTATTCTGCTAGCTGTTGTCAACCATCTTGCATGTGACATTTTTCCAGGTTGTTTAGATACCAGTTGTGGGGAAACGCTACCTTCTCCTATTGCCAGACAAATTTCGTACAAGTACCTTTGATCGGTACTCAGATCTTTGACATTTATTGGAGGCAATTGAACATTAGCTCTTATTTTTTGAAACGGTACAACAGGCATATTCTCACATTTATTAAGTTGCTTTCCTATAGGACCGGTAAAGCCTTTGGATCATTTGTTTTTCCATCTACCTGTTGTATCAAATGACGAAGAGGTAGTTCATTAGTATGCAACAGGCATATAAACCAATGAACAGATTTTCCTAAGGACATTTCTATCTGTTTTATAACACCATTCTTGACACCCGTGTTAACTACGGTACCGTCACAGCCCACAGCAGCAATTTTGTTCAAATTGTCACCCAAAAATTTTTGAAAGAAGTTAAAAAGACCGGTCTTAATGTCATTAGCGCTTCCGGAGATAGGTGTCACATGCCCTAGATAAATAGAACCTGGTTCCGCAACAATAACTATATGTTCTTCAATAATTTGTTTAGTGTGATAACTGGATCCTATTTTTTCAACAGCGAGTGTCTTATCTTTCCTTCCGTCAAAGTAAATACCAGAAACAACATCCTGTATTTGTCTCATTTCTATATCAACTAGATTTTTCCTCAATTTTTTTCTTTCTCTTCTAATCTTACTTCTGTCAGTAATTAACGACGGATCCTCGTTGCTCAATATACCAAAATCTTTGAGCACAGCATTCACAAGGAGAGACGCATTTCTGTCTGAAATTCCACTTCTGTCACAGGCTTCAGCCACATTGGACAAAGCTAGTCTTTTCTTGTGGGGCATTCTTGAAGACTTTGATGTTGAAGGTTGTGAGATAATAGAATCAACCTCGATATAATTGGTAGCATAGTTGTTATCAATTTCGTTACAGTTGTCTTCCTCTGTTTTGCTCTCTTCTTCTTCCGTTTTATTTTGAACTATAGTGTAATTTGAAGTTGTATCTTTAATTTTCTTTTCAAATCTCTTTTTTATTAATTCTTTTCTTTCTAATTACTTCGCGATTTTCTTCGTAGTTTTAACCTCAATGCTGCCGATCATCATCTTTCTTTGGCCTCTCTGGTCTTGTAGAAATTCTCGTTCCATTATTGGTACCTTGATTTTACAGCCACATGATTCAAAAGTGACACATTTACACGGACAAATGTCGAATAGTTTTAAACTATTTGTTTTAAATAGCTTAATTTTTTCAACAGACTTGTTTTTCTTCATAACCTTATATTTCTCATTATAATCTTTTATTTTCTGAATTATTCTTTGGTCAGAAATGGTTGGAAGGGAAGCTTTCTGCCAAATACATTTAATATCAACAATAACTTGTTTAGAGATATCGAGTACACTAGGGTCTTTGTTGCTTTCAGCTTTGAAAAATTCACGATACCACAAAAACAATTTCATAACGTCGGAATATGTTGGAAGGACATTGCTACAAAGTTCACTTGGTGTTCCAAATATTTCATATTTTATCCGGGTTTGAGGCATCTTTTAAAAATACTCTAAAAGTCTAATCGAAAATACACTAATCGAAAACACATCTAACGCATCAAAGCACATTAGTGTCACTGAAAATAATATTGCAGACAGCAATCTCACAAAGCAGAAGTACGCGCCCCACTCTCGCTTACCCTGTCGCACTTCGCTAACCTGTTGTGACCTGTTCTGACACGTCACCACAAGCTTGAGGTTGGATTCTCAGTAATTATTGACACTTATTTTTAATGAAAAAATAGCAATGAAACAAATATATTGGGATACATATAAAATGTATAAAAAAACCTTTAGAAACAATACATAACATTTTTAATAGGAATCCGAAGATGACGTTGCAGAGAGTTATCTTTTTTATGTACTAATATTGAGGCAAAAAAATAACTATTTCTGATCTAGGCACTCTTGCGTTGCCGTCTTAACTATTTAAAAAAGTCTAAAAATGATTGTTTTTTATTTAAATTTCAAAATTTCACCTTCAAAAAGGAACCTGAAGATATCATCCCAAAGGACTGAATTTTTTTTAGGTTTATTATGGCCCTAAAAGGCAACTATTCCCCACCCAGGGATATCCAATTTCGAAAAAAAAAAATGTGTGCTCCGCCCTATTTAGCAGTCTAGCTGACTGCGGTTGAGTGAGACAACACGGAGTAGTCACTGTTATTTCTCTTGAGTTGGAGTCTCAGTTGCAGCAGATGGCAATGTCGCAGGAAATGCGTGTTGAGATGTGATGTTGCCCGTGTGTGCGTGTGTCTTGGTTGAGTGGTGGAATAACCTAAAGCTAAACTCCGCCAGGATATTAATATAATTAAGACAATTAAAGAAAATTACAAAAAAAAGAAATGTTTTGTGGGTTACTGGTTCTACCAATGAATCTTTAGAGCTTACGACATGAAGTCCTGATAGCTTCAGCTGCAGCACCTGAGAAAGACAAACCACCTGATTCGAAACATACCTCTTCGAATATTATATTATACAAGATTACGTGAAGCATCACTATTAGTATGTCACTATTAATTATCAGGCATACATCGTTTTGTAATCATGATGCATTCTTAATAAGCCCAATTTTTTAGCAATCATTAAAATATTTTCACCACATTATATTGCCATTATATAGAATATAATATAGAATATACGTGAAACATCACTATTAATATGTTGCTTTTAATTTTCAGGCATTTATCGTTTTGTAATCATGATGCATTCTCAATAAGCCAATTCTTTAGCAATCATTAAAATATTTTCACATTATATTGCCATTAAGTATATATAATATACAAAAAGTAGTCTGAGAAATAATATAACCGTATTATTCGTAATATCATTTGTATCGATTGTCGATATTACAAAAGAACATAGCGACCGATTTGGGCTCATATTATGGGAAAATTTTATAAAACGGGGTTTAAAGCACGATAGCCCAGCAAGATAAATGGACAGTTTTATATATCAGATATAAATTTTCATTGCTTTGCAGTTATATGGTTTTTAAGGTTAATGCCAGGATACTGTGCTTCATCTTACATATTTTCAAAGTATAATAAATGTTACTGCTATATTCTCTGCAATAAACATTTACACTTTTATGTATTTTATTTTTATGGAAATATGTTTCTAGAACTTTTATCCGTGTTACATTTACAACAATGTATTTTTATCTGTAGAGAAACGAAATTGAGGCATTATAAAAATTTTATTTACTAGAATTCCAGTGTGTAATAAGCAATTTTAATAACATTTTAATGTGTTAGAATTTAAAATGCTAATCTTGGCAATTAAGAGCCTGAAATTTTGCGAACTTTGCACATCGATGTTGGCATATTTCTTTTATTCGGAGAGGAACTTTAATATCACTACGCAGTGCGCACTACTGCGTGTTACCCAAATCATTGAGTGTGTAAATCTATATTGACGGTTTGCGCAGTATATTGAACAAATTCAATAACTTCAATTTTTATTGAAGCACGGTCGATATATTACACAGGCACACAAAAAAAGTAAATTTTCTGAGGTTTCACATATATACTCCCATGTATTTTTGACCGCTGAACACGATGTCAGTTTTACACAATTAGGTCAGGATTTTTGTTAACAGGCCAGAATAAGGTTTAAAATATAAATTAAATATTTTAAATAAGTAGACCATGTATTCGATGTATTTTTGTCCGTTGACCACGATCCCGATGTCAATTTTATTCCATCAGGTCAGGACTTTTTGTTAATCACCAGAAATGGGTTAACACAGGCCAGAATAAGGTTTAAAATATAAATGAAAGACTTTAAATAAGTAGACCATGTATTTTTGACTGCTGACACGATCCCGATGCCAGTTTTACGAAATTAGGTCAGGGTTTTTTGGTAACCACGAGAAACTGGTTAAAATAAGCCAGAATGGGGTTTAAAATATGAATTAAAGATTTACAAACGTAGACCATGTATTCTATGTATTTTTGACCGCTGAACACGATCCCGATATCAGTTTTGCTCCATCTGGTCAGAATTTTTTGTTAACCAATAAGAACGAAGACTACAAAGAAATGGTCTCCAACCATGGCAAAAAACTGAGAAGATTAGGTTGTTTAATGAATTTAAAACTACATTCCCTGCATTCTCATATAGACCAGCTTCCAGATAATTTAGGTGATTATAGTGAAGAGCATGGTGAACCAAGACATACAAGAGCGTAGATATCAAGATCGATGGGATGTTAATATGATGGCAGACTACTGTTGGACATTGAAAAGGGATGTGTTAACGTAAAGAATAAAACAAAAAATAAAACCATTACGCAGATCATTTGAAGATAAAAGAGTACGGTACCTACCACAGAAAAGAATAAAGCAGGATAAATAAGAAGTCATCACCTGATTGATTGAAACTGGCATCGTGTTTAGGGGAAAAAAATATATCGAATACATGGTCTACTTATTTAAAATTTTTAAATAATATTTTAAACCCTATTCTGGCCTGTTTTAACCTATGTTTCCTGATTAACAAAAAATTATGACCTAATTTTGTAAAACTGACTTCGGGATTGTGTTCAGCGGTCAAAAATAGATGGGAGTATATATGTGAAACCTCAGAAAATTGACTTTTTTTGTATGCCTGTGCTTGTTTCTGGGGAAAATCGTTATTATTTTCACTGATAATATAAGATAATTTTCTGCTAGTGCCTTACATTTTGCTTGTTAATTATACTGCTTACGTGAAAATATAGATTAACCCTAAAATAGATATTTCTGAGATAATTGTGATTTTGAATAATTCTTTCCAGATTCGCAATTTGTTAGTTTTCAGAAACAGTTGTTTAGTCATCATCAGAAAAACTAAAACAGGAAACTGGAAGGGAAGGAATGACAATGAAAATATTTTTAGTATTAAATTTAGTGTCATATCTTTTGCTTTTAAACACACGTGAAAAGTTACACAAAATGCTCTATTATTGGTTTAAAACACTAAATCTATAGTATCCGATATATACGTACGTCTAATTTAAACATATAGTGTGGACCATTTCTAGAAAATAGATATTATATACGTTTTTTATATATTTGTTTGTCTACTGAAGGAACCAATTTAAGTCTATTTACGACTATTAGTTGTCCAATGTATATTTACTATGAATTAGATCAATTGTAGAGACTCTGGGTAGACACTCTGGTGGATACTTAGAAGTATACAGGGTGTAATCGGTTTCATGTCATAAAAAAAACTGGTGGTGGGCAACGACTAGACGAACAAAGAAACCTTATATAACTCATAGTTTTAGAAAAAATAAATAAACAAAAATTTCGAAAATTTTTAATAATATTGTTTGAGAACTGCTGGAATGTTGAGATAGGTTTTTATCTTCGCGTATGTCGACGCCTCTAACCATCAAATACGCTAATACGGCTCTTTCAAAGTGTCTCGCTCTTTTGTTAGAGACAGCGCGTCGACGAGGACACAAGTTGATAATCACACTTTTTATTTCTTTTAAAAAGTAGTTAAGGTAAGGTCTTTAGCGGTGCGGTAAAGGTGAAATACGTCGGTGTTTTCAGAGTGCTTAGTAGATCTGAAGAAAATTACTCTCCCTTGTGCAATATTTTAGTTTCTGTGGGCACTTCGTTAAGTACACACGTCGAACCCGTCCGTTGTTTTGTATGTTGCTTTTGTTCTTTTTGAATTTTGGGCCACGTATTTACAGTTAAGATTTTTTTTATTGACTTACCGTTCAAGTCGTTAAGTTCTTAATTACGTACAGACACTACTTGTTCGTTCTTTTTGTGTTGCTTTTTGGATTTTGGACCAAGTTTTTATTCTTATTTTCTTTATTGACAACGATAGTTGATAGTTTAGTGTGGTATTTTAAAACGCAGATTTTGAAAGCTATGGGAGATTACACTTACCCAGGGCTCGCGGATATGCACTTGATGTATGGAGAATGTCGTGGACATGCAGCAGCTGCGGAACAGCTTTATCGTTTAAGATTCCCTAATCGACGTCATCTTTGTGCACGTACATTTGTAATCATTGCTTGGCGTCTTCGGGAAACAGGTCGTCTCAATGGACATGGAGGAGAACGAGGTCCACAACGCGAAGACAGGGTAATTGAAGCGGAGGTTCAAGTTTTGTAACTCATAGAAAAGGATCCAACTTTAAGCACCCGCGATATCGCGAACCGTGTGGGAGTATCCCATTTGTGGTGTGGAGGTCTTCGAGAGACATGAACTTACATCCCTATCACTATTAACGTGTGCAAGCTCTAGAACCTCAAGATTATGCAGGGCGAATGGAATTTTGTAGGTGGATTTTGAGAAAACACGCGGCAAATGAGGATTTTTTAAACTTTCTGTTTCTCCGATGAGTCGTGTTTTACCAGGAGTGGAGTGTTTAATTTTAAAAATATGCACTATTGGGCAGACGAAAACCCACATGTAATAAGAAGGGCGCATTTTCAACGACGGTTCAACGTTAATTTGTGGGGAGGAATTTGCGGAAATGAAATAATTGAACCTATAGAATTACCCGATAGGTTAAATGGTGATGTATACTTAAACTTTTTACAACAAACATTGCCAAATTTGTTGGAAGATGTACCTTTGGCAAGGCGCAGAAGAATGTGGTATATGCATGATGGCGCGCCAGTTCATTTTAGTCTGGCTGTTCGAAATTATTTAAACACGGAGTTTCCTCAACGATGGATTGGGCGTGGCGGACCAGTACCATGGCCTGCTAGGTCACCCGACTTAAATCCGATGGATTTTTATTTTTGGGGCCATCTTAAATCTCTGGTTTACCGTGATCCAATTGACACTTTGGAACAATTGCAGCAACGTATTTTAATGTGCATAGAAACCATAAAAAATGATCCTAATTTACCAAATGTGTTGAACGGAGTGCGCATGTCCTTAGTTCAACGTGCCGAAAAGTGTATTGATACAGACGGAGGCGGAGGAGATGGACGCCATTTCGAACAATTTATGTAAATCAAAAATAATTTATTGGTAAGTTCTAGATTTATTGAATATTGTGATTCCATTAATTCAGATGTATTTGCACCTACTCGAGAAAGAACCTACCAGAAGTTAGTTCTAAAGTGACATCTGGAATTATCTGGAGAATGGTGGCGTCATCACAGAAAAATCGAGATCTGTCATTTTTAGGTATAAAAGACCGCATTCTCGGCGGGTAGTTCAGAAAGTATAGAAGTAGTTTTGAAGTTTGATTGACAAGTGAGGTTAAGAGTACAAAGTGAAAACAAAGTGATAAACATTGTTATTTTTAGTCAGTAAAGTGCATTTAAGTAAATAATAGTATTGTGAAGTATCCAGAAAATTATTTAATAAAGTGTGTTAGTGGACATCTCTTGTTATAATTTTTGGAACCCACGGAATTTGCAAGGGCGGTTTCCTAGGGGTGGAAACACATTACAAAGTGGTGTCAGAAGCGGAATTTTATGAGAAGAGGAGCTCTGAAGTTGTGTTGGAGTGTTCGAGAAGTATTCTCGAGGGTTAGTGCTAATACAGAGGACTAATTTACTGGACATTGTTCAAGGGTTATTTTCGAACAGGAAAATAGTGTTAAGTGCATTTTTGAGACATTGTAGAACATTTTAATTAGGACATTAGTGTAATAATTAAATCCTTTAAACTGAGTAGTGATAGAGACACTGAGAAAAAGACTCAATTGTGTTAGTGCGTGAAAAATTTCTAGAACTTTTCTTATTTGGACATTAGTGGAGATTATTAAATTCTCTGAACTGGATAGTGACAAGACTATGGATAAGACTTTTTCGTGCTGTTTCGAGATTTTTCTGGAAAGTTCCATTACCGATATTGACGTGGCAGTTAAATTTATTTTATTTTAACATAATCGTATGCCCATTACAACAAGAAGCATGGCTACGGAGAAACAAATGAAGGACCTACTTGTGGAATTTACGAGGATGATGGCACAGCAGCACCAGGAGGAGGAAAAACGGCGTCAAGAAGAAAAAGAAGAACAAGAAAGAAGACGCCAGGAAGACAAAGTAGAACAGGAGAAAAGACGTCAAGAGGAAGAAAAGCGACGTCAAGAAGAAAGGGACGAATTAAAGAAAATGATGGAAGATCAGGAAATAAGACGTCAGAAAGAAAAAGAGGATGATGAAAGAAGACGTCAGAAGGAAAAAGAGGATGAAGAAAGAAGACGTCAGAAAGAAAAAGAGGATGAAGAAAGAAGACGTCAAGAAGAGAAAGACGAATTGAGACAAATTATGGAAGACCTGAAGATACGACAGCAAGAGGAGAAAGAAGAACAAGAAAGACAACATCAAGAGGAAAAAGACGAACTCAAAAAAATAATGGAAGACTTGGAAGAAAGACGCCAGGAGGAATTACGGAAAATCCTGAGCGATCAAATAAAAATACATCAGGACGCAATCATTTCTGTCAAGGAAGAAGTTAAAGAAGAGATAAACAAGGTCGAAGACAAAGTAGGTGAAGTCAAGACAGAAGTCAGCCATGTAAAAGGGGAAGTAAGTGACATCAGAGGAAAAATGAGCGAGTTCGAAGGAGAAATGTAGAGACTTAAACGACAATTGAGAGAAAAAGGAGGCCAGCTAGTAACATCATCGGGCCCTCGATTAAAACCTCCCTCCTTTGATGGCCAAAGCTCATGGACAACCTACAAGAGACAATTCGAGGCAGCAGCATCGGCGAATAACTGGGATAACGAGGAAAAGGCTATGGCATTAGTTCTGGCGTTAAAGGGTCAGGCCTCAGAATTACTTCAGACTATCCCAGTGGAGAAAAAAAGGGACTTCAAAGTCTTGGAATCTGCATTGGACTTGAGGTATGGCGACCAACATCTCGCCCAAGTATACCAGGCCCAGCCAAAATCACGAACACAAAAGGCTGAAGAGAGTTTACAACAATTCGAAGCTGCGATAGAGAGACTGGCACACCTGGCGTATCCGAGTGCACCTAGAGAATTTCAGGAACAATTAGCCGTAAGGGCCTTTTTAGATGGCATAAGGGACGAAGAGGTCAGGCGAGTTCTGAGGCTGACGAGACACCAAAGTAGTAGCGAAGCTTTGGTGCGTGCACTGGAAGTAGAAGCCGCTTATAGGGATACTCCAAGGTCGATAGTGCGAGCTGTAACTCTCGAAGAATCCCTACCAGAAACGAATCAGAACTCTATGTTGACCGAGATGCAGAAAATGTTTACCAAATTATTCGATAAACTGGATGACCTCGGAAAGCAGGAAAAACAGCAAAACAAAGGAAAGCCGAGTGGTAGTGTTACAACTGCGGCAAGGTGGGACATATGAAACGAGACTGTCAACAGCAGAACACGGAGAGTCGAGTAAATGCTGTGAATGTTGAAGAGAAGCAGGACAACTACACCAGGGGGGTTGTACTGGCTAGGGAATGCAGTGACCCCAGAGAAATAAAGATTTCCCAGCTTCGAGAAATTTCGAATAGTCTGCTGTTACAAGGCTATGTGAATGGAAGAAAATGTTTGTTTACCATCGACACAGGTACTACGTCATCAATAGTACGTCCAGGATTTATATCAGATATAAAGATTACCAAGAGGCAAAATGAAGTGATCGTCCGGACAGCTACGGGAGACAGGGCTACGGTTCATGGAGAAGTAGACCTGGGTTTGCAGATTGGACATTTAAGGTTCGACCACGGGGTCATCGTGGCTGACATCACGGATGACTTCATTTTGGGTCTGCACATCATGGAACAGTATGGATTTATTGTTGACGTAGGAAAGCGACTCTTAAGGATTGGGAACGAACAAATTATTCTGTCAAAAGTGAACGACCAACGCCAGAAAACAAGGCTATTGACAACGCAGGCAGTCAAGAGTCCTGCATTATTCAGAAAACCAGACAAGGAAGATTGCAAGCGCTACCCTCAGGTGAGAAAATTACCGAACATGGTTGAAGTCGTTGAAGTCGACACTGTCAAGGTTGATCTTCCAGACAGTTGGTCAAAGAAAACTCTGAGGCAAGAGCAATTGCGCGATGTAGAAATCGGACCCATGTTGAGAGCAAAAGAAGGGGGAACGCGTCCAGTGGGGCTGAAGGTTTTATGGTCACAATGGGATTCACTTACGGTCGTAGACGGACTTTTGAGGAGAGCATGGGAAAGCCCAGATGGGAAGCAGGTTGCCATGCGTCAAGTGATTCCCAGGTGTCGTGTACCAGAAGTACTCCAGGAGGCGCATAATGAAACGTCCAGCAGACACTTCGGCATAAACAAGACATTGAGTAGAGCACGGGAACGGTTCTATTGGGTTAATAGTCGCCAGGATGTGGAGGCCTGGTGTCGCAAGTGTAAGAATTGTGCTGCCCGTGGGGAACCATTTTCCATGAGCAACTACAGAAATGGAAGTCGAGAACAGCCGAAGAATGACTGAGAGCAGATGAACAAAACTAGTAACCGATTGAAGGCTCGTTATGATCAGAATGCCAGTACAGGGGGATTCAAGGTGGGAGATCTGGTTTGGCTGTGCAACCCACAGCGGAAGGAATGGAGACCCCCGAAACTTCAACCTCCTTGGGAAGGACCGTATACTGTTATTACCCGAATTAATGATGTCGTGTATCGGATTCAACGAAACAAAAAGTTCAAGATGAAGATCGTACACTTGGATAGACTGGCGAAGTATGTGAAAGAGGCTGAATTGACAGACAGGGACGTTCAGGCTTAAGGAGGGGGCAGTGTGATGTGTTGCCACCCCTAGAATGAACTCCATTAATTCAGATGTATTTTCACCTACTCGAGAAAGAACCTACCAGAAGTTAGTTCTAAAGTGACATCTGAAATTATCTAGAGAATGGTGGCGTCATCACAGAAAAATCGAAATCTGTCATTTTTAGGTATAAAAGACCGCATTCTCGGCTGGTAGTTCAGAAAGTATAGAAGTAGTTTTGAAGTTTGATTGACCAGTGAGGTTAAGAGTACAAAGTGAAAACAAAGTGATAAACATTGTTATTTTTAGCCAGTAAAGTGCATTTAAGTAAATAATAGTATTGTGAAATATCCAGAAAATTATTTAATAAAGTGTGTTAGTGGACATCTCTTGTTATAATTTTTGGAACCCACGGAATTTGCAAGGGCGGTTTCCTAGGGGTGGAAACACGTTACAATATTTTAGTTTTCGATACCTGATTGGCAATTCGTCAAATAAATCAAATTTTTTTCCTAACTTAAAATACACATAATTGTTTTCTGTTATCGTATCTCAGACGTCTAACTCTTTATTTCCCAATGTCATGCAATAATTACTCGTTTTTTAAGCTTAACTCAGAACACTCATTTAGGTTACAAATGTTAATAAACCACATTTAAAGGTGATAAATTATAAACAAAAATAAAAGCTCCAATATTTTGTTCTAAATTAAAAAACACACATGTAAAGAAATGCTGTGTTCAAACCTCTAGACCCATCATTTGCTTGCAGTTCTGCAAAAAGAGAT
Source organism: Rutpela maculata (assembly GCA_936432065.2). Taxonomy (NCBI): domain Eukaryota; kingdom Metazoa; phylum Arthropoda; class Insecta; order Coleoptera; family Cerambycidae; genus Rutpela; species Rutpela maculata. The sequence continues at coordinate 65,593,499 of OW386285.2, read as the reverse complement.
AACGAATTATTTACATTAAAATAATTGGTTCGGTTCAGGTGGTCATCAAAGGTGCCTCCCTTCTTTGCTTTGAAACCGCGAGCCGGCGAGAACGAGTCAGTCGGTAATCTTTGCACTTTTTTACAATAATTTAAAAGTTGTATAATTGGGAACTACACAGTGGCAGTGGCAGTAGTTCTCAAATATTTCTTACCCTAATATTCAAATTGTTGTCCTAGGTCAGTTTTTCAAAGTGCTCCTAGAGGAAAAAGTCATAAAGGTTTTTTTATTTGTCTAATCGGTCCCCGTTTTTTTTTTAATGACCTGAAACTAATACACCCTGTATATGGAATCTCGACATCTTATCTAGATGAAGAATAATAGAATATTATATATACTGAGTGTCACTTGGGACCTATTTACAGTTTTGTTGATAGTGCTAAGTATTTTAAGTGTTTTAATTACAGATGTCAGATATTCTGTATCTCGATAGGGCATCTGCACGTGACGTCACAAGTTCGTTTCCTGGAGTATAGACAAATAAATAACCTCATTTTATTTCTAACGTTTGTGGTTTGGCGAGTGATATTTGTGATATTCGAAGTTTGTATACTTTGAACAATAATATATTTAGCTAGATGATTTTCAGCGTCTGTTATAAGAAAATTTGAGTCTAATTATGTATAGTAATTATTATTATACGTTGGATACTGAAAGTCATAGGGAAATAAAGTTAGGCTATTTATTTGTTAATCATCCAGGCAACGACCTTGTGACGTACGTGTAGATGCTCTATGGTTAAATTTCTGACGTGAGAATTAGGAAGTTTCCTATTTTAGAAATATCATATACATTCAACCTCATTTTAGGCTTTCAGATAACTAGTCAAACAAAAAAAATATCTTGATATCTGAAAAACTCACGAACTTATTCAATTTCTTATTCGAATACTTCGCCTCGGCTGAAGTCCACCGTGACGTCACAATACACAACGCGCTGACTTGCCATGCCGGCGGCGCGCTGTATGTTCCCTTTATTTGGTGTATGTGCTCGATTTTCTGAAATGTCACAAAATGTCACTTTTGATTCGTTCGTGCCGAGCCGAATTTTCGAATTTTGCCGTGCAATTTACGATCAGGTTTATCTGGAAGACTTCCTCTTTACTCGCGACATCATACGGCCGTCGCAATGGTGTTTTTCGAAAAATATGAACATGCCAAAATTGCATGTTTTAGCAATTTTTTCGGCTCTCAAATGCAAGCTGGCTATAAACTACCGGTGCCTGCCAGCGAGTATAAAGGTGCCCGCGCCCGCTCGCTGTTGGCGCAATCATGTATTGTGACATAATCGAGCTCAGCCCAGATGACCGCGGCATTTTAAACTTGGAAGGACCATAACTTTTTTATTTATAGAGATAATTTTAAAAAAAATACAGATATTTTTTAGATTTTTACAACTATTTATTACGAGAAAATGAGAAAAATGGAAACTTCCTAATTAAGAAAATTAGGAGATTATGCCATGTCAATGTTAAATTTTGACACTTATATATGTGAAATTCTTTTTGCTATTAACGTTTTAATGTAGTGCAAAGTGATTCGAACGTTGGAATATAAATTTAACGTTATAATTTCTGTTACCAAGTAGATTTTAAGATGGGAACTATATTTCTACAGAACAGGACATTTTTAAAATGTAAAATTTACATAATGAGATGGAACATTAATAAATTCACTTCCGTCATTTTAACTTATATGAAGAGAATCTTCGAAAACTTTATGACTATATTAGTAGATTTCAAATGAAGTTTCATTAGACTATAGATGCCATTTAAAAATAACGCTTTGAGTTGCTTGTTATAATTTAAAAAGTAGGATTTTAGTGATCATTAACTCTTTCAGGCATGGTGATACACTGTTTGAACCATGCAAACTGACTCGTTTAATGCATGGTGGTACAAATTACGTACCTCATAATATTGTATATGCGTTGTGGACTGTATACACTATATATACTGTGTTCACTGTAATATATATTATGTATATGGTACCACGCCAAAGTATATACTTAAAACAAAAAATAAATCTCCACATATGTAACATAAAAATGTTTTATTCCTTAGCAATTTCCAATAACAAAACAAACAAAAAATAATTAGAGCAAAATATCCCGTGCAGCAAATGCTATTTTTGGGCATGATTTTCTGCGCCTGAAAGAGTTAAAAGCATTTCAAAGTCAGTTTCTCATTGGCTGTTTGACATTGAAACTATTGAAAAAAGTTGTAATGGCGGAGATTGTAATAATTGATTAAATATCAATTGCTGAATGTTCCTTTTGTTTTAAAAGGTTATTTAATAATTTATAGGTCAGCTTCATATTCAAAATCGTAACATTAACATGATAGGAGATATGACATTTTAAAAATATGTATTTACCTAACAACTCATCGTGTTTGTTTTCACAATAGTAATTTAACGCTTCTAATTTCGGTTAGGACAACAGAAACTTTGTCTCTTTTATATATTTAAATAATAGCTCATGAATTCATCGTTCTAATTATAAAAATAATTTTATGAAATACATTTCATCTTCTCTCAGTGTATAGGGTAAAAAATTAATATTTCTTTCTTGAACACAACGAAATTAAGTAAGCATTCCAATATCTTTATTATTTAGAGTTTGTAGGCGCTTTTATCTGACTACTGTATTTACATCTTCATTATTTCAGAAAAATAATCGAATTATTCTCCAGCATCTGCTTAGTGAAGCGATAACATTCGAGTCCCTATAGGGACTTTTTTCTAAGAAAAATGGTTTTCGTGATATAAGGTCATATTCTCGTTTTCTATAAATATATGTGCCCCTCGTCTTCAAGCGTAACATTGGAGATTTAGAAGTTGTTTAATTTGAATAGATATAACGTGTCCTTTAGAAGGGAAAATAAACTAAAATGTATAGCAATATCTGTGATTTTGTTCCAAAATAAATTAATTTTCTAAATAAATCGATTTCTCAAAAATCTTTTGTTTTCTTGCCGTCATATCATTTTGTATTTCTTCAAACATACACACCAATATGTTATACAGGATCTCAAAGAATTACAGAAACTTCAAGTGCTGATTGCTGGCGATATTTTTAGGCAATATGTCCTAAAATCATTCCCTGGGGTGATTAAAGTAATTCAAATTTATTTTATGATAACTAATTCCAGAATGCTCCATCATAATACAATAAACTTAAGTAATTCGATATATGTAAGTGAGAACCATCGTACGATATTGTCGTATTGTCATCAGCATCATCATGGGCGGGGTAAGAGGCTAAATTTAAATGTAACTTTTTTAATTTCAACTTTCTGCTATTCTAATGAAGTACTTTGATTGTATTATAATGTCAATATTCAAGCAAATAACTTTGTACTTGCGTAATTAATACAATTTATAACAGGACACGCTTGCATTTTATTAATTTTGTGTACACATACACTGACACTCTGCAACAGGCAAAAGCTAACTTTCATTTAAAAAATACGCATAAAATAAGAATAATAACTTTTTTATGCATTTTCATTAATACAATAGAAGTGTGTCATCAGAATAGCAGAAAGTCCAAATTAAAAAAAGTTAAATTTAAATTTACCCTCTTAGGCACTTTCAAGCACGCCCATGATGATGATAATTACAATAGAACTACATCAAATAAGGTCTCACTTCCATACATCCAGTTACAAAATTTTATTGTGTTATGATAGAGCATTCTGGATATAATAATCATAAAGTGAATTTTGGTCACACTGTTAGGTCGGTAATACCCCAGGGGGTGATTTTCGGACATATGTTGAAACTACTTGAAAAAGCAATTTATAAATTTAAAATAAAAGCCAGTGAAACTAAGCAAAGATGCTTCATTTTGTTTTGATTGATTTGATTCATTTACCAACGTGCGGTAGGCATTGCTGCCACTCCCAGGTATACAGCTGGGCCTGCTGCGTCCACGCTGGGTTAGACTGAGGTCATGCTTGTTGCCAGCAGCGAGAGCCACATGGCGCATGGTAAAGGAATGTGGGATGGGAGGTGCGTTACCGCATTGTGTCCCTTTTTTGTGTTTTTGGTTTTGGACTTCTGCCTCTTCTGAGTCTTCTTGTGAAATATGTTGCCGCGTTGTGTCGTAATACGGAGTGTGAGTCTTCTGATTCCTCGGTTTCTGATTGTGATAGAGTATATATCGTTCCGATTTCTTTGTGGCGTTCATTTTTTGATTCTGATCCTCTCAGTTGTTGTTCTCCACTGTAGCATGGTCTCCCTGTCTTTAGTATGTTGACGTTCGGTGCTAGCGCTTTCTTCAGTAGATGTGTTGGGTCCTTTCCTTGGGTATGTCCCCAGTACTTCACTGCGTGCATTTCTATCCTTTTTTTAATAGTCTTTTCTCCTAATAGTCTTCTGGTTTTTGTTGCTACCGCGTGTTTTGACTCCATATGCCATCTTTGGCTGTTTGACGGCTATGTGCATATATTTGGTAAGTCAGTCAGTCCCCTGGTAGTTTATTTTTCTCATTTTCTTATTTAAATAATATAAATGGCAGTATTAGAATTCGAGAGGTATTAAGGACTTTTCTTAAAAAAAAGCCACTACTTAAAACATAAAAAAAAATATTGTAACTTTGAGCTATGAGACATTTCAGTGTGGGAAACAAAAAATATAATGTCAAAGCAGAAAAATCAAACAACAAATGTCCACAGTAATACAATGGCAAACATACAGAAAGAACTGCAAATATATTTCATAAGGCATAAAAAGAATTGTAGTTGGCCAACTTGAAGCTTAGTTACAAAAACATTAAGGGTACTATTACAAACAAATATAACTTCATTTATAAGAAAAATTCATAAACAATTTCCTTTACTAATTGTTTTACGAACAAGCAAAGACACAAAACCAAGAAACTCATATTAAATACTTATTGGCATATCTAATTCAAATTGACAACAATTGATATGCTTATTTTACATACCAAATGGCATAGGTATCATACAGAGAAATAGATAATTCACTTTCGCACTAGGTAGAACGTAGTACTCCGAACTTCTGTTTATATCGGTAGCGCAGTGCTTAAGTTGTTAGGCTTGCGACCACGGGGTCCCGGGTCCGAATTCTGGCTAGGGTATGGATATGTAGTGGCGATTTTCACGTGTTGCCGAGAAGGTAGCAGTGGGCTAGACTGCAGTTGTGTGAGAGACAACACGGTCTAGTCGCTCTTCTCTCCTGACTTCGAGTCTCAGCTGCGGCAGATGGCAGTGTCGCAGGGAGTGAGTGTTGTCATGTTGTTTGTGTGTATGTGTCCGTCCTGATTAAGTGGTAGAATAGCCTACGGCTAAACTGCGCCAGAGCATTAATATAAATAAGGCGATTAATAATATTAAAAAAAGTAAAAAATGTCAGACATTAAAATAATTAAATTAGCAAAAGTAACTTGGAAGTGAATCCATTATTAGGAGACTTCCAACACTCAAAACGCACGTAAAACGACGGAAATACACAACTACGGAGAACAGGTAGATAACAGGGTGCCATAACCTTCTTAAGCAAATATGTATGTTTGGCCTCAATTTGAAGTAAAATAAAGTTTTAATCACTTATAGCAATTAGCAGCACACTGGCACACACAGGTAATCAAAACATAATACAAGTTTTATAGTCAGTACCAGACTGCAACAGAAAACAGGGAGACAAATTTATAATTTTAAACGCAGGAAAAACCAGGTTTCTCGCTAGAATCTTAAGCACTCACTTCTTTAAAATTTTTCGACTTTAAAACTACCTAATCGAATTCTAGAGGCAGTTATCAAAACTCAAAATAGTGAGAGACAAATTCTTACTATTATTTAATAATACTGTTGTAGAACCTTCCAGAATTGACCTAGGTCGAAGCCAAAATAAAAATTCGACTTCGGTAAAAATTTCATTTAAGGACATTTTCAAGAGTCTGAGAGACTTCAGAGCCAAAAACTAGTCCAAGAGGACCGTTATGAGTTCGATAAGGCACAACCAGGTAAAAATTCGGTAAGAAACACCGAATTTTTACTTAGGAAAATATATTTTGGTCCAGGATATGAGAGTGAAAGTATATGGTGGTCATGGAAAAATGAATCATGTACTTTTTAAAAAGTACGCCAAAAAAGTACTTTGAAAATATTCAAAATATTTTCAACTTTAATTCCTCCGTCGAAGACATTGACCATGGAGGTACAGTCATTATATACTCTGTTCTATAAAATATTAACAAGACAATGTATCAACAAGCTAAAAACGTACTCTTCGCCGGTTTACTAAACTTTTTATATAACTGTTACACATTCTATAGGATACTCTTCGCAGTTTTTTGTAAATAATGTTAGTTTTAGACATTTTTAATTTTATAGTACGAACTTAGTTGGTGAAAGACTCAGTGTAAAATAAAGTAAAAATAAAAAAAAAACTATACCATACCATATGTGGGTTTCGAACCTGGGACCCTTGGATTCCGAGTCAAAAGCGTAAGAACTACCTACACGTAAAAAAATGTAAAAAATGTAAATTTTTACAAAAACTTAAAAATCAAAAAAAAAATTAAAATTTAAATCATTAATAACATTTTTATTTACTGATCAATTTTGTTCAAAAACAATAGGGTTCTTCCCCTAGCTAACACTAACTTACTGTCCAAATTTCAGTACAATCGGACTTTTCTTGTTTGAGTTATCGTGCTTACAAGAAACGTGACGGACGGACGGACGGAAAGTTGTTTAGAATTCGTTCACTAACACAATGATATGAAATTTTTTTCTCTACGAGCGATATTTACGATTTTAGAAAAGTGCCGATCAAATACAATATACTCTTCGTTTTTGCGAAGAGTATATATAATAAGGCGAAACCGACGAATTTGGCAAAAGCGAAAAATCACAAGGCCGGTTCCTCGCATAAAACATGTTTGGATTCACCCAGCGACTCGTAATTTGGTCGAGTATGTTGGGTGGTCAATACAAAGCGATGGTAGGAAAGCTGCAGGACTTTCCGGATAATAAAATTATAGAGAAAACCGCCTTATGCACAAAGGACTCAAAAGTCCATTTTGCCTAAATGTCGTCCGAAGGCGACTCGCTGCCATTTTTCCTATATTGAACTTGCATGGGGACAAGTACGTTGGAAGACTGGCCGAAAGTTAAACTCATGTTAGTCGAACTCCGTCCCGTCAATGTTAAAATCACGATCTGAGACCTTTAAGCTATTCATAAGCGAACCAACATTTTTTTAGTAAAATATTTTTATGTTATTTTCAGTCAGCCATAATTACCAAAATACAAAATTTTTAATTTTTTTTAAAAAGGCTTGCATTAAAGGAGGTTAAATGAATCTTTTCTGCCAAATCGATTGTTAGCGCACGCTCTCACTTGTATGATTATGAAGTAATTTGCCTTAGTTGGGGAGGCGTGATTCTTTCACATAATATCTTATAATCATAATATATCTTATATTTATTAAATAAACGGTATTCTTTGAACTAATTGCATTTTTATTGATGTAAGTACTTTTGCAGTCTTAATCCCTGAAGTTTTCGTTTGGAAGACCTAAACAACTCCCATTCCCTAAGTCTGATACTCAGTGCTCTGGTCGCCCTACGGGAGCTTAATAGGGATTTTTTTATACGATTTCTCCAGAAATCTTTAAGTACGGAGACCATTATTAGTAGGTAAATATATACAGATCACGTCAAATTCCAATCCCGTCGGAGAGAAATCTTCGATAGGGATTTTTTTTATGCAAAAATCGCAATAATACAAAGACGTAAAGGCCCTTATTGACAATGAATAATTGAAATCACGACCGAGAGAACATAATCTGAGGTAGTGCAGCCTCGGCCCATTACTCGTCTATCGAAGTATATCTTATCTCGAACCCGCTTGGGAGTGGAAGAACGGGGCAGAACACGGCTGGCGCCCTTCTAAATATATATTGGTGTCGCGTCAATTTGAATCCTGGTAGTATGTTCTTCTACAATATCACACTACAAATTGATGAAGGGAGACCGCCCCAACCGGTCGAGTTGGCGACTCAACTCAAACTGGGGTATTCTTTCTTTTCCCGCGCGAAGGCTCCACAAGGGTAAAATTCTTTCGCCGAACGTTCTAGTACTACCGGGGCGGACTTGAAACATTTATGATGGGAAATGTATAAAAATGGAATACATTAACAAATTAAACCAATAATATTTAGAGATTAAAAATGAACCGTTACAGTGCTCATATAGACGTTTCTCCTAAAAATATCATCGGCAATCAGCACCCCAAGTTTGTACCATCGATTCATTGACACCCTGTATATATTTTCAACATAATTTTATTATTCTTTATTTAATTGTAAAATGAATATGCTTAAAATTGAAACAGACTTAAAATAACGCATATTTCTGATTAAATAGTAAAGTAATTTTTAAAAAAGTTCACCCGCCTATTCTTTGGTCCGTTCTATCTCTTCTTCGAAATTCGTGCTTAGGAACTGTCAGCTGTGAGTACTAACCATTTTGGTGTGAGAGTCGGTTGGGATTCTGTTCATATTTCTACACGGCTTTATGGCATGTATACACCAATTAATTCCTTAAAATTCAGGCATCTACTATGCTCTGTTCATAAATTTGTTAGTCGTCAGACAAAAAAAAAAAGAATTTATGTTTTCTCGTTTCTCAATTATTATGTATTTGCTAAGGATTATTTTGTTAAAAAAATTTAATTTATAATTAAAACGAAAAACAAAAAGTAAATTAAAACACATAATCTTGAGGATAAGAGACTTTGAAAGTTTTTTATATTTATTTTAAAATTACTCAACTTTTCCAAAAAAATAATTGGAGTTATATGCTAAGCTTTCAAACCTTTTAATATTAAAAGCATTAAAGTATACCCACTGAACTATATAATCCTCCTGACATTTGAAAAAGTATTTCGCGTTCACATCTATATAAGGTACAAAAACTTTTAGATCTATAATTTCTGCTTGGGCGAATCCTCATCTTACCAATATAATTTTCACATTTCTTTCCTTTTATTGAGGTCTATTTCTATTATAGTCAGAAGTCTCTTTGATGTCTCTATGAAAGATTTGAATGAATTCTGTATTTCAATTTGCAAAATATGTTAAAATTTTCTCTGTAAATTCATCTTGGTGTTCTTCATGCGTTTTACAATTATCTAAATTTCCTATAGACATACAGATAGATAATGAATCACAATTTGTTAAAGATTGAAACCCCATGCACATAACGAATTTCCTTTTAAACTTGAAAATTCCGTTATTGAATAACCTTAACCCGATATCTCGAAAACAAAGCGAAATATGTCTAAACTGCAACAAACAATATTATAGAGAATTAAATTTTGAATGAGTGTACTCGTAAGTAGCCACATGATTGACCTTTGACCTTCCATATCTTAAAATCTGTCCATTTTTCAGTCTTACATCCATTGGGACTTTGGATTAGGAGATTATGAGCTGCAACATATCAAAGACACACATATTCTCAGTAAGGTCCAAAATCCTACCATTTTCTTCGGATTTTTTTGCTACACTAGTCGAGGAAGTGTTTAGCGTGACTTTCATCTAGGTGCCTCCGAAAATTGATAATTTGAGAAAAAATGTATATACAGTTAGGCCCTCAAAGATTTTATTGGTGTTTTTTTTTCTTTTTGGAACCTGACTTTTTCTGATAGTCACATCAGAAGCAGGAAACAATTCACCCACAATTTTTCTTATTTTTCGATGTCCTTGAAATGCGTTTAAACGTAATCTCTACAAAAGGAGTTTCCTGGCGTTTGATCGACAAAGCAATCATTTTTACCAATATTTCAATGAAGGTGCTCCTGAATGAGATGTGAAATACTGATTCTCGCTTTTATCACACATCACACATATTAGACGATCTCTAATTACATAACCAACACATTTAAGAAATCTGTAAAGGTATTTACACAAAACCTCCGTGTCAATAGACCTTTTCATCATAAGCGCGCGCATGTGCTGCCGCTATGTTTGTTTGCGGGAACTATGAAATGTTCGGACACTTGGTTGTCAAAATGGCTGCACCGGTATCTTTTTTTCACATTAATTTAGACGAAAGTGTGTGATCGACGGTGCAATATTAGTACAAAACATTGTGGAAGAACACACTTGTGCTCAATTAAGGCGTTAACTCAAGTATCCTGGCCGTAAAATGAAGCGATAATAAAGAACTGGTTGCAAGGTTAGAATTCAACTATCAACTTATCAATTTATATTCAAGTGCATTAAAAGAAAACAAATGTGTTTAGTCTACAATATGCTTAATAACATTCTTGGTGCAGTAATTGATAATGCAGTAAAAATATTTTCTGTTTTTTTACGAAAATGTAGGGTCAAAAACGCAATTGAAAATGAGGTTTTTTTGTCGATCCTTATGTGGATAAAACTGACTCTTTTTTTTCTAATTTTTTCAAATAGGTAAACCATACGATATGGCACTAACTATTTTCAGAAAATTGGTAACAGATTCATCATTATTTGATTAAAAAACGTAATGTTTATGTCAAATCCAATATTGACATGCGAAAACTGTCCGAAGAAACATGGCGGAACTCGACGTTTTTTAAACAAATAATGATGAACCTGTTACCAATTTTTTGAAAATAGGTAGTACCATATCGTATAGTTTACCTATTTGAAAAAATTAGAAAAAAGGGAGTCAGCTTTATCCACAGAAGGATCGACAAAAAACCTCATTTTCCACCAGTTCTTTATTCTCTCTTCCAGTCATTTTACGGCCAGGATACTTGAGCTAGCGCCTTAATTGAGCACAAGTGTGTTCTTTCACAATGTTTTGTACTAATTTTCCACCGTCAACCACACTTTCGTCTAAATTAATGTGAAAAAATGATACCGGTCCAGCCATTTTGACAAACCAAGTGTCCGAACATTTCATAGTTCCCGCAAACAAACATAGCGGCAGCACATGCGCGCGCTTATGATGAAAAGGTCTATTTAGCATCTCTTATTTTATTAACATTTTTTTTTTTGTTGGATGTCTACAGTGTTATTTTTTTAACCAAAGATTTTGTACCTGACAATAATAGTGGCAAATACATTCCAAATATTATTTCCTCCTTCTTAATTCATTATCTTATATAAGAGTAGGAGAATCGTAAGCAAGAATTTTGAGGCAGTTGTATTTTATTTAAAAAAAAAAAATCAGTTAAGTAACACACGCACACAAAAAATAAGTGTACTCATGTACTTTTTTACCAAATATCATATCCATATGTATTTTGGGGCTCGCTGAAATCGAATTCGATGTCAAAATTGTCATATGTCGTCAATATTTTCATGTAAGCTCAAAAAACAGCTTAGAACAAGCCTAAAACCGGGATAAAAGTAAATTGAAAGATTAAACGAGTTGATCCATATTTCTATTCGTATTTTGGGGCGCTGAAGCCGAATCCGAGGTCAAAATTTGCACATGTAATTAATATTTTCATGTAAGCTCAAAAAACAGCTTAGAACAAGCCTGAAATTCGGTTTCAGCGCCCCAAAATACATATAGCAATGTTAGTCGGTAAAAAAGTACATGTCTTTTTTATTTTTTGTGTGTCTGTGTAATTAAAGTGAAAAGGAAGACCATATTCCATATCGCTCAGAATAATTGAGTTTATGGGTCTCCACCTCGTCTCTTTGGGTAGAACGCATTATTTATACCTTAATAGTGATTTAAATTTAAAGTAGAATATGCTCATTTTTTTAATACGAGACTTTCAAACGCTAAATTTTGGTCCAAAATGACTTTTAAATTCTTCACCTCACTACTGAATTGAATTATACAATTATTTAGTGTTATATTTACCGTTTGATTTTCTTTTGATTTGTTAACTAAAATCCTAGATCCCAAACACATGAATACTGTTTTATATGCGTCCAGTTGCAAACCATTTCTTTTAGATTACGCACTTGTTATTTCGAGATTTTCATTTAACTCACGAATCGGTAAGTTGACATCTTGTGGATAGCACGGCTTGTAAATCTGGGTATCATTAACATGTAGATGCATATTCCAATCATAGGTAACTATGCATCAGAAAAAACATTATTATGAACAGTAGGGGCTCAAGTATGGTGCCTTGTGGTGCACTTGATTTCACAACAATTTCATTTGAAATTGAATTCTTTTGTTATAAGTGCGTTCACTTAAATCATTGTTAAACCATAATAGGGTAGTAGATGTTATTCCATAATATTTTAATTTTGCCAACAGAAGTTTATGATTGATAACATCAAATGCCTTACAAAAGTCAAGTAAGGTTAAATATATTATTTCGGAATTGTCCATGTTTCTAGTTATATCATTTGTGATTTTAATATGAGCAGTATTAGTGCTACGGTGTTTCCTGATTGCTCTTCGAGCAATATTTTATTTATTATCATATGATTTGAGAGCTCCTTTTCTATCATTTGTTCTAACAATTTAGACATTGTGGGAAGTATGTTAATTGAGTGAAGTTGACCAAATTCTGTTGCTTGGTTACTTTGGGAAGCGGTAATATGATGGATTTCTTCCAGACAGATAAAACAGCACCAGTGTGTAAGGAAATGTTTATTATAGGTATGAGTTATAACACAGGAGTTTTAGTCAAAATATCGCTTCTACCCGGAATTAATTATTGTAAAGCTGAAAATTTCCAGGATTGTAGTTTTGGTCCAGGATAATACGTAGCAAAATGTCCCCTTCTCTGCCCCGTCGGCTTCCCTGTTTTTTCGGAGCAACAAGGGCCTAAGTCGTAAAAATTGCAGAGCTGGCTATAAAGTGCAACAAAAAGGTTGTTACTGGTCCGATTTGGGTCTAAATGATCATACAAGATTAGGAGAAGCATATCCGTTCATATTTCAAATGTTTAAAAAATTTATAAAAATTCCGAAATGGCGTCATTGCGGATAAATGAAGACTCGGAGGAGAAAACGTACCCCAATAAACATTTCTCTTCATACTTTGGGCTTTCCATTGGTATGTCTACCTTCTCTGCAGCGTCACCCGTTACGGAGTTATGCCACTCTGGGTGTCGCAGCGGCGAGACTCTGACATTTAAGTGCGTTCATTGTTGCGTCTATCATGTCTAGTCTAAACAACCAAGAAGGGGCAAGATGAGTTATACAATTAGTTCTTTAACTTTAATAGTTCTCTAAGTGTATGCTTTGGTTCATTGGTGCGGCAAAATTGAGTGATCTTAGTTAAGCCATGTAGCAGAGGAATTTTAGTTTTTAACCCGGAATTAATTATCGTAAAGCTGAAAATTTGCAGGATTGTAGTTTTGGTCCAGGACAACACGTACCAAAAATCCCCTACTCTCCCCTGTCAGCTTCCCTGCTTTTGCGGAGCAACAAAGGCCTAAGTCGCAGAAAATGTAGAGCTGGCTATAAAGTGCAGCAAAAAGGTTGTTACTGGTCCGATTTGGGTCGAAATGATTATAAAAGCTTCGGAGTAGCATATCTGTTCGTATTTCACATGTTCCATGCATATCTTGTTCATAATTTTCCGCTCTAGTGTTGTCAAAACTTCAAAAATTGAAAAAAGTTCGAAATGGCTCCATTGCGGATAAATGAAGACTCGGAGGGGAAGACGTACCCGAATGAACATTTCTCTTCATACTTTGGGCTTTCCATTGGTGCCCGGTGGAACTGTCCTGGCCGCGCTGATGACCAGTTGCGAATTCCTGTTTATATATTATTGGTGTTTTATAAGATTTATTGAATTAAATTTAATTTGTCAGACTCAGAAAATGACTTTATTCGTCTAGACAATTGACATTATTGATCTACCGGGAAGTAGGGTCGTCCAGATCATCTTCCATATCCACGACTGGCTGTTTGTGCAGCTGGATTCTCTACAGATTCGGCACATGATGCCGCCTTGCAGCGCAAGAAATTAGCCGCAGCAGGCTATCGGGAGCTGGCTGCCTTGACGTCTAGCCATTGCTGAATGTGCAAAAAGCACATGCACATTATTTGAGTGCTGCAAGCTTTTCAAGAGATTAAATCCTCACAAAATCACTTACTCCTCTCCTTTCCTCACCTGGAGGACTGGGGGTGGAAATCAGGACTCCAGGGTCTGGTTCCGATTCCTGTTCCTACCACAAGGCAGCCAGCTCCCGATAGCCTGCTACGACTAATTTCTTGTACCTACAAGACGGACTGCGGTGCCCGGTGCGAGTGCAGGAACTCTGGTCTGAACTGCAGCATCATGTGCCAAATCTGTAAAGAATCCAGCTGCACAAACAGCCATTCGTGGATATGGATGATGATCCGGACGACCTTACTTCCCAGTAGATCAATAATATCAATTGTCTAGCCTAATAAAGTCATTTCCTGAGTCTGACAAGTTAAATTTCATTCAATAAATCTTATAAAACACCAATAATATATAAACAGGAATTCGCAACTGGTTTCATCAGCGCAGCCAGAGCAGTTCCACCGGACACATGGCGGGCGCGGCTGCCGCGCGCTGACTCTCAAAGTTGCGTAGCTCCATAACGGGTGACGCTATACAGAAGGTAGAAATACCAATGGAAAACTCAAAGTATGAAGAGAAATGTTTATTAGGATACGTTTTCCCCTCCGAGTCTTCATTTAAACGCAATGGAGCCATTTCGAAATTTTCTCAGTTTTTGAAGTTTTGACAGCACTAGAAAAGAAAATTATGAACGAAATATGCATGGAACATATGAAATACGAACAAATATGCGTTTCCGAAGCTTTTCTGACCATTTCGACCAAAATCGGACCATTAACAACCTTTTTGCTGCACTTTATAGCCAGCTCTGCAATTTCTGCGACTTAGGCCCTTGTTGCTCCGAAAAACCAGGGAAGCCGACAGGGGAGAGTAGGGGACTTTTTGATACGTGTTGTCCTGGACCAAAACTACAATCCTGTAAATTTTCAGCTTTACAATAATTAATTCCCGGTCAAAAACTACAATTCCTGTGCTACATGGCTTGACTAAGATCACTCAATTTTACCGCACCAATGAACCAATGCATACGCTTAGAGAATTGTCAAAGTCAAAGAATTAAAGGTATAGCTCGTCTTGCGCCTTCTTGATTGTTCAGACTAGACGTGATAGACGCAATAATGAACACACTTAAATGTCCTAGTGTCGCCGCCGCGACACTCAGAGTGGTGTAACTCCGTAACGGGTGACGCTACAGAGAAGGGAGACATACCAATGGAAAGCCCAAAGTATGAGGAGAAATATTTATTGGGATACGTTTTCCCCTCGAAGTCTTCATTTACCCGCAATGGCGTCATTTCGGAGTTTTTCAATTTTTTTTTTAATTTTTTTAAATTTTTGAAATGTTGACAGAACCAGAACGGAAACTTATGAAAATATGCATGGAACATCAGAAATATGAACGGATATGCTTCTCCTAATATTTTATGATCATTTCGGCCCAAATCGGACCAGTAACAACCTTCCTGTTGCACTTTATAGTCAGCTCTGTAATTTTTGCGACTTAAGCCATTGTTGCTCCGAAAAAACAAGGAAGCCGACGAGGGAGAATAGGGGACTTTTTGCTACGTGTTGTCCTGGATCAAAACTACAATCCTGGAAATTTTCAGCTTTACAATAATTAATTCCGGGTAAAAAACTAAAATTCCTGGGCTATTAGAGCAGTTTTGCTCTATGGAAAAATCAGCTTCAGCATTAGATTAATTCCATCTATTCCAGTTGCGTTAGATTGAATTGGGTACAAACAGTTTTGCACCATATCATATGTGATATTCTCTACCGCTTTTATAGCTGTAATGTTGTAATTTTTTAGGAAAGATTTAACGATTTTAACTCATCTCCGGATGATGCTACTGTATTGGTGAACCACGTGTTAGTATATTTTAGAGTATTTTAGTGCTTTTTAGATTAATGTTTTAATTGAAATGTCTTATAACATTTTTATTTATTAATTAAAGACAATAAGGTTTTTTCGCCAGTTACCACTGACTTACAAGTCACATTTCAATATGATAAAATTTCAACGCGTCGCGTCGCCCAGTTAATTGAACCTTATTACATAATCGATATTGAGGCCGATGTAAAAATGGAGAAATAACGAATTCAAACGTATTTTTAACCTACGTCAATATAGATATTAGTAATAAAGTTCAGTAAAGTTAGGTAACCACTTATTCCCAAATGGTATTCTGAGCAGCATTCGTAAGTCAGTGAGTGGTCCTTGTTTGTAGCAAGATAAGGCAAAGATGAGCCAAGTCGTGTAGACATCAGGGGCGATTTTTAAGAGATAATGGTTCTTGGCTTGATGGAAATTTGATGCCTTTTGACATTGTTTTTCAAGCTATAGTAGTACTACTATAGCTATAGCCAAGAGCCACTATGTTTTAATAATCGCCCCTGATGCCTACCCGACTTAGTTCATTTTTGCCTTATTTAGCTACAAACAATTCCCACTGACTTACGAATGTTGCTCAGAATACCATTTGGGAATGAGTGGTTACCTAAATTTTGTAAAAAAAGACATTATGGTATCTGACTTGCTTTGCCTGAGATTAGAGACCCATATTTCAAGTTTGTACACTCATTTTGAAATTAAGAAAAAACTGATAGTAGTCGCAAAGATATTTATTAAATATCATACACTTGCCAGAATGTTATTTTGTCCCCCTAGATTACAGAAATTCCACACTGGGCGACGCGACGGTGAAAGTTTATTTCAGAATTTTTAGTGATTTTTTTTTTAAGGCGATTCAATTTTTTTTTTTTCATTTTTTGTTAAACAAAGCTAGAGACGTCCGTCCCTGATTGTAGACGTAGAATGTTTGAATTGCAAAAATATCTCCATTCAATATACTCTCTTAATATGAGTACGAATGAATAGTAGAGAAAATGTAATACAAAATCCATTCAAATGGTTACAATAGTGCTAACCAACAGTAATTTTATTATATTTAATAGGATTATCCTGGATACTTCACCCGTAATCCTACCCGTTTGCGTAATTAAAATAGATTTTCTCTGTTCTTTGTACACTTAACCGAATTTGTAGTAAATTGACTGTATAAAAGCTTCAAAAGGTATATATTTAAACCGTTTATATTTCAACTTATTCAAATGTAGCGTAGGAGATATTTATAGCTCAAAATTAACATAATTATATTAATTATACACTAGTTTTAATCAGAGTTAAGTCTCACTTAATTATCAATTTTTTTAAATGTTTGCTTTAAAAAAGCTCGTAATCTTTCTTCTCTATACAAATTCAGTGGCGGATTTATACTTCTTCCGCCTAGGGGCTATCGGAAACTTGCCGCCCTCCCACCTCTTTCCCATTCTCTGCTCCTTGCCCTCAGCATTCAAAAATGATAGTCCCTGTACACCTCACCTCCCCTTTTATAGTCAATTCCCTCCTCGCTCACTCCCTTTTACGCTTTCTCCCCATATAGCCTGATCAAATGGTAGTTTTTCGGTAACATGAGTCCGGTAGAAGGTTTCTCAACGGAATTATATGTTTTTTGGGGTGCTGAACACGAATCTGAAGTTTGCTGCCTCGTAGCAGTACCGGCTCAGGTCAAAAAATGCAAAAAACCTTGAAATTTTCGGAGTTTTTCCGGTTTTCCGCTCATATCTTGCAAAGGACGCGTCGTACGGAAAATATTACTTTATTCAAAGTTGAAGAGAATTAAGTTCTGCGTTGAATGACCTTCCAAATTAGACCGATATATAAGGTCGCCATCGTTAGTCGAAAAAAGGCAATTTTTACCAACTTTTGTGAAAACTGCAATAAACTCACTTTTAGACGTCTGTAATTTGAAAACAGCCACTCTACGTGAAAAACTCGCCCAATTTACGTCAAATCGCACAATCTTGCAGTACTGCCGGTCGGCGCCGTTGTTAGACTGTTTTTGAGTGGATGCGACTCCACGTCATCTTTATATAACCAAGGCAAGACCAAATTCTTGAAGACTCTCTCTAAACATCCGGAACTTGAAGAGACCGTTGCGAAATTCTTGGATCTGTCGGCCCAGCCAATGGCAATTGCTGCTGCTGGAGAACAATTTTATAGTACAGTAGTAGTTTCCGTACGACGCGTCGTTTGAAAAATATGAGCGGAATACCAGAAAAACTTCGAAAATTTCGAGTTTTTTTGCGTTTTTCGACCTATGCCGGTACTGCTACGAGGCAGCAAACTTCAGTTTCGTGTTCGGCGCCCGAAAAAACATATAATTCCGTTGAGAAACCTTCTACCGGACTCATGTTACGTGAGAGGCACTTTTGAACACCATTTGATCAGGTTAATAGGTTCGTCAATAGCACACAACACAAAATCACTAGTACTAGCAACAGTGGTTTTGGATAAATTAAAAACCAGATCGATATATAATATTGTTGTTGTAACGCCATATCCTAAAATGACATTTATTTGACAGTTTCAATAAATCAAAACAATTTCATTATTGACAAATGAAAAATAAAGAAGAGTTAAATAAAAAAAAAATATTTCACAGTGTGAAATAAAACTTCTTATTTCACATTTTAACCTCCCCACAATAAAATTGTGGGAGGTTACTACAATTAGTCCAAAATCGAAAATTGAGATAACATCAGATCTTTACGTTTTGAGGTCCCAGGAACCCAAAAAAGTTGTTTTTGAAAAATGTCTGTGTGTGTGTATGTGTGTGTGTGTGTGTGTGTGTGTGTGTGTGTGTATGTATGTTAGCACGATAGCGGCGAAGCTACTAAACGGATTTGGATGAAACTTTGCATGAGGGTTTCTTTAGTGCTCCAGAAGATCTGAAAAGGTTTTGGTTGAGATCGGATTACGTTTAGTGCCGTTTTGGCACAATAAGTTGTTTATTTTATGATTACTTACAATTTGTAATTGAACCATTGAAAAGCAGTAAAAATTCCGATTTCAACGATATATCACACTTGCACTTTTTCGATTTGGTTTCCGTGAAAAAAAATAAAAAACACGCTTCTTGTGTAAGATAAATTTTATAGTCTAACCTAACGTTCGATAGACGTGTCAGAGAACGTATACCACAAAATAATACAGGGCTGTACCTCTTACTCTTTGCAAATTTGCAGCCGCAAAGGCTTTTTTTAGAGACTATTGACGGAATCGGGACTGTATTGATCTGACGAGAGTGAAATTCTACATCTCAGCGCGACATTCCGAACGACTAATTATTTACGGTTAATTAGTTATTAACGTGCAAAGATTGTCTATCTCTTTTTTGCGGGGGAACGAGATGGAAGATGGACACTCTTCTAACACAAATTCGGGATCGAGAAACGTCAAACGAAAAATTGCAAAAATGTCACTTTTGATTCGTTTGTGCCGAGCTGAATTTTCGAATTTCGACATGCAATTTACGATGCGGATCAACTACAAGTCTTTCTCTTTCCATCGCTACATAGTACGGCCGTCGCGGTATCGTATTTTTTAAAATACGAGTAAATTTAGATGTCTTGTTTTCGACCAAAATTTACCCTCGGATGCCGCAACTCTGAAAACGGTTTTTCATCTGTAACTCGGAAACTGTGAGAGATAGCTCAAAAATAAAAACTAGCTAAGGAAAACTACATGTCAGGAACGTTTTGCCGTACTCGAAATTTTAATGGGACTTTTCGTTTGGGTCCGGCGGGCCTTTCAAGATGACGGTGTCATGCACTTTTTTCATTAAATCGTTCGTAACTTCTAAACGGGGACTCCTACGGCAAAAAACTTTGACCTAACTAAATTGTAGAGAATTAAATTACCTAAAAGCCTTTTTTTGGATTTTTATGCTGCTGCAAAAATTACCGAGATACGATCGGCCAAAGTGGAGACTTTTTTGAAATTCGTCTAAAATCTCGAATTTTTTTTCTTTAAACCTCCATAACTCTTAAACGGCGTCCCTAGGCCAACATACTTCGCCCTAACGAATGTGTAGAGAATTTAATGCTACAAAAAATTATTTTTTATTTTTTGACATAAGACAAAAAATAAGGACGTTAGGAACGAAACAAGTGGAAATTTACATTTTCCAAGGAAACGTGTTTTCTTCTCTTCTCTTGCGAATATCTAGATAAATATTGATTTTGGCAAAAAAACAGTAGGGATCTATTAGAAAGACAATGAAATGATGATGAATTTGCTTTGTCAAAAAATGTCTGTAGGATTAATGGTTTCGCTGCTATATATGTTTCAACACAAAATTTCGATTTTCCCATATTCCCAAATTATATTTGATATTGATTTTTAAAATTTCCGAAGTGAAATTTATAGTTTTTTGTCCTCAAAGCAGTGCAATGTACAGGGTGATATTCTAATAATGACAGAGGTGTTTAGTGATTTCGGCTGATAATTCCGGAAGGGTTGAAGATATCGAACTGAAATTTGAAACGTAGGTATAAATATTGTAGACGGACGGAATACGAGTGAATTAATAATACATCTACGTCACATGACGTCACAAAAATGAAAAATTATCACAACAGACGAACTGGTACAGATATCGACTTAACGGTTGGAGTTATTGAATTGAAATTTGAAATGGAAATATTGTAAATGGGCGGAATAAAAGTGAATTAATAATACACCTACATCTACATGACGTCACAAATAAGACAAATTCTTACAACAGGCGAACTGGTACAGATATTGACTTAACGATTGGAAACATCCAATTAAAATTTGAAATGTGGGTGGAAATATTGTGGACGGACGGAATACAAGTGAATTAATAATTCACCTACGTCCACATGACATCACAAATAAGAAAAATTCTTAGAAACTGGTGCAGATATCGACTTAACTATTGGAAACAACCAATAAAAGTTTGAAACGTAGGTGGAAATATTGTAGATGGATGGAATACGAGTGAATTAAAAATACACCTACGTTCTGATGACGTCATAAGAACATAAAATTCTTATACCAGGCGAACTGATGATGATATCAAAAAAATATTTCTACAAGACGAGTCACCAAATTTTTTTTTTAATTTCTAAGAAATATCAAATTTTCGGAGAAATGTCACTTTTCAGAAAAATGTCAAATTTTTAAAAAATGTCAAATTTTCAGGAAAACGTCAAATTTTCGGAGAAATGGCACTTTTCAGAAAAATGTCAAATTTTCGAAAAAATGTTAAATTTTCAGGGAAATGTCACTTCAGAAATATGTCAAATTTTCGGAAAAATGTCACTTTTCAGAAAAATGTAAAATTTTCGAAAAAACGTCAAACTTTCGGAGAAATGTCACTTTTCAGAAAAATGTCAAAAATTCAGGAAAATGTCAAATTTTCGGAAAAATGTCAAATTTTCGAAAAAACGTCACATTTTCGAAGAAATGTAACCTTTCAGAAAAATGTCAAATGTTTGAAAATTAGCAAATTTTCGGAGTAATGTCACTTCAGAAAAATGTCAAATTTTCGGAGAAATGTCGCTTTTTAGAAAAATGTCAAAAATTCAGGAAAATGTCAAATTTTCGGAAAAATGTCACTTTTAAGAAAAATGTCAAATTTTCGAAAAAACGTCACATTTTCGAAGAAATGTCACCTTTCAGAAAAATGTCAAATGTTTGAAAATTAGCAAATTTTCGGAGTAATGTCACTTCAGAAAAATGTCAAATTTTCGAGAAAATTCAAATTTTCGGAAAAATGTCACTTCAGAAAAATGTCAAATTTTCAGAAAAATGACAGATTTTATTAAATGGACTCAAAGGAAAATTCCTAAAAAATACTACGGGGTCCATCTGTGGTATAAGTTCTCTGCTAGTGTGTTAAAGCGTGCAGACTGTATGCTGAGTATTTTTGACGTGTCAAGTGCATCGTGAGATTACAAGTTTTTTCGACGTTTATAAAGCCCGCGGATGGCGTGGGAGGCCATCCTGAACCGCTTACAAGCCTAGAAGTGTAAGCAACCCCACCGGAATGCTTTCGGTGAGTTTTTTCCAATAAAACTTTAAAAGTGTTAGTAACATTATATTTTAAAAACTATTTCCGCTACTTCCGGCATCCCGCCGGAAATTCTTCCGGCAACATAACCTAAAAATAGTACTACATAACCTAAAAACAATTTAAGACATTGGTACCAACCTAAACATTTTTCAAAAACCAAATTTCCCAGAGAAACATTGGAACCAAAAATTTGACAGCTATCACTTCCCCGATCGATTTAGCGAAAAATCGGTCGAGGCCAAAAGATAAAACTAAATATACCAACTCAAACTTAAACGATCCACCATGAACACTACCCTGACTACATCTGGCAGGGAAGCTGTCCACCAAGAGTTATATGGTTTTTTCCAAAGATGGCCATCGCTGCCATCCATCCCATTACCAACGAACAGGTTTCTTCGTTCAGTTATTTCCCGTATCAATAAACAAAATTATTAAGTGCTCTTGCCTTCGAACGTTTTTATATTATTGTTTATTTTTATATTAATTTTAGATCCATGTGGACACATTATAATTTTAACCTAGTTTTTAAGCCTGCCTACAGAAGACAAACAGACTTTTCTATGTTTCTCCAAGCCAAACCGGACCTACCCCGTCCAGCCTCACACTCGCCACGACGGTGTTCACCGTGGTTGTCTGGCTGGCACCGGGCTAGGATCCGATGAAGCATAATATTTGTATTAAAACATTGAATAAAACATTAATGTTGTGCAGACTATAAATTTAACACTCAAGTTCTTAGGTCCAAATCCCACCGAACGCAAGACTTTTTTTTCTGATTTAATATGAAAAAAATATTTCAACTTAATAAATATAATTAAATGAGATCGTTCATATTGTTTAGTGATCTTTTCGGCTTCAAAGATTCACTGGGTGGGGAGGTTCCAGCCGCTTCCAGTAGCTGCCGATTTTTTTTCTTTATTTTTACAGAATTATATTGTTTTCTAATTTCGAATGGCGATCCAATAATTTTTGTATACAACTCGATACTAAAATGTATTATAAACGCCCCACTGGACCGATTTTGAGATTCTTTTTTTTTTAATAAAGCTCTATCCACAGATGTATCTTCACTAATTTTTATTTTTTAAATTGATATTTCCATACGTAAGAACAAAATACAAGTTCAAATAAATAAATAAATCAATAACTGCCCTCGAACTATATGCGTTCCGTACTTATGGCGCCCCCTACATCAAACTGTGCATGTTGAGGCCATTGAAGGCACAGTTTAACAGTTGACTGAGGAGACCCGAGCAAATAACTCATAAGTAGAGGCTATATTTTATAGGAAGAAAAAACTGTTTTTAAAAAACAAATTTATTTCGTGTGGCTTATAGCTTATCAACGATCCACTTATAAAAAAAAACACCATTTTAGCCATTTGTTATATAAAATACTATTATTTTATCATATGAGAACGAAAACAAAATAAAATTTGAAATAAAACTTTGTATGCATTTAAAATGTTATTCATTTAGACATAAGCCAAATAGGCCTAGGCCAGATAGGCTTATCAGCAATCAGCGAAACGACTCCTACTAATTTAAGTTCTATAACAGCTATTGAGAAAATTCTATGTAAAGGGTGGTCGCGCGAACGGTAGAACCTCATATAACTTTGTTATTTTTGGAGTTACATAAAAAAGTACAAAAATAAAAGTTATAGAAATTAATATGTATTTTTCAAAAATTATTTCAGAATAGCAATTGAAAATCGCATTTTGGAGATATGAACTTTACTCTGGTTTTTTGAATGGAGCACTCCATATATATTTACACAGTTTGAAAGACCATAAAAAAAACTTTTTAATTATATATAATACATGGTATTTATCTTAAAAAATTTTGTCTAATTTACTATAAATTTACAATTTATCAAATTAGCCATAGAAAACAAAAGTGTGTAATTAAAATAAACAAAATATTTGTTCTGTCAAAATACCTGCTAGTATGTAATTTCACTTTATGGAGAATTTCAATAATTGATATATATTTTTCGGACTACCATGACTTCATGTAACAAAATATCAAACTTAAGATCTACTATAGTTTTTAAGAAAAATACTATGTCATACATCATTGAAAAGGTTTTTCTATGGCCTTTCAAACAGTGTAAAAATATAAGTGATGTTCCATTTAAAAAACCAAAGTAAAGCTCATATTTCTGAAATTCGACTTTTAATTGTTTTTCTGAAATGATTTTTGGAAAAAACATGTGATTTCTCATAACTTTTATTTTTGAAATTTTTACGTAACTCCAGAAATAACGAAGTTAAATGAAGTTAAATAAAGTTCTACCGTTCGCGCGACCACCCTGTACAGTTGACTATAATAAGGAATTCTAGTCTAGTGAAAATAAAAAACACGTTCTCAAATAAATTAAAAATGTTCTGATAGTAGATACTAATAATAATTTTTCGTTTTTATGTGCTTTTGGTATTTTTCAAAAAAATTGCCGCCCCTGGATTTTGCCGCCCTGGGCTATAGCCCCTATAGCCCCTATAGCCCCCCGAAATCCGTCACTGTACAAATTGTGAATTTATCATAACGTCGTCAAGGCGTTTTCACGATTGAATTCAGATTATTCCATTCTATTTTCAATATTTTTCACAGATTTAGTTGTATGCTTGATATTAATGATATTAATGAAGCGATCTCAGATATCGTGTTAAATATTTTCCACCTGACAATCAAATTAGAAAGGTTGAAAATCATAAAAGTTCTGAAATGTTGGTACAGTTCCAATTATGAAATTATAAAAATGTAAATGAATCACTAACAAATAACAAATGGTAATTGAGCTCAGTGGGAAGGGTTTCAAAATTTCGAAATAAACCAGAGTTTGTCCGAAGGCAAAAGATGCCGATATAACTAATGTAGAAAATTATATATATCAATCTTGCCTAATTTTAAAGGAATTTGAGATATCTTTATATAACCGCATCTATCCGTAAACAAGTCACTTTCTATTTATCAAGAGGTTTAATGGAAAAAGGGTAAACTTATAACTAATTTAACTTTAATTTTGCAAAAAACCGCTGCCCAAGGAATTACTACTTCCACATCCAGATTCTCTATCCAAGTCACTCACAACGAAAAAACTTTGTATGTGAAAATAATTGTTTACGGAACTTTAATAATATAATATTTGAAATCTTCTACCCCAAAAACCCACAAAACGATACCCCACGTCGGTAGTGGGGTGGGGGTGGTGAGAGAGGGGTGGTAGTGGGGGGTGGATGAAGTAAAAAAATATTTTGAGGTTTCTGGTTCCTGTACATACACTAAATCACATTTTTTTTTCATCCCCTTTAATAAGGGGGTGGGGGTGATAATGGGGGTGGCTAATGCCAAAATTTTTTTTTGAGACCTTAGCTTCTCTTATATACTAAATACCAATTTCGTGGACTCTTACCTGCTTGATTTACCCATTTACCCCAAATTTACCCCAATTTACACCCCAACCCTTCGACGGAACAAGATGAAAATATAATCTAGTTCTAGATCTCGTTCAAGTACATATTTGTACCAAATTTCAAGTCAATATCTTAAACGGTTCCAGAGTAAACGTGCGCACAAAATAAAGCTACAGACAGACAGACAGAAATTTTTTTTTCGCTCAAACTTAAAATCTCGACGTTTCATGACATTTTAAGCCTATTTGGACAATAAAAATTTTTAAAAATTTTTTTGTCGTTACTATACTTCCACTGGACGTGGAAGTAATATATCGGAAACTGTAGCTGCAAAGGGGCAGGGAGATGTGATGTACACTGATTTCTCAATGGCCTTGATACCTTCAATTACTCTGTTATAATATTAAAACCAATAAATCTTTGGTTAACCAGCAATTTAATTGATTAATTCAATGTTTATCTAAATAATAGGGCACTGCATATTGCATACAGTGGCTCCAGGTCAGACAAATACAATATACATGGATACATCAGGTGTCCATCAAGGATCCAATCTCCCATTCTTATTTTTATTATTTATTGATGATTTTACTAAAATTGTTGACTGCAATAAACTGCTTTTTACATATGATTTAAACATTTATTCGAAATTAGGAGCATAAGTGACCGCATTTTTTTAAATCGAATATTCACTTGAGGAATGGTGATATTTAAACTAAATCGACAATATATCGAAATATAAAGTTAGCTACTCACATCAAGTTAGTTACTCACATAAGAAGTAACCAAATATATGTAATTATATTTTTAACATTCAATATTAAATTGGTAATGTTCCGCAAAAGATCCAGGTATATTATTTAGCAGTAAATTAAATTTTTCTGAACATGTAAGTAATCTGAGTACCAATGCACAAAACTTTAGGCTTTATCATTAAAAATTGTAAATCTTTTAATAACGACACTGTTTTAAAACTCTGTATTATTCACTTATACATTCCATACTGGAGTATGGACCTCTAATTTGGTATCCAATTTAAAATTTTCGAATCGATAAATCTCGATCTGTCCTGAGTAAGTTACTAAATTTTTTAGCATATAAGAATGATGATGTTGTTTATCCTGGTCGTGGCTCTAATCATGAATTACTATTATCTTGGTTTGATATGACATCATACTGATTCGAGGAATTATGAATATTTTGGTTTTTCTCCATTCCATAATAAAACTGACCACTACTTGAACTTAATTTTGGAGTTGCACAATTTAATTCCTGAAAATATAATATACCTTCCACATACCATATGCTAGATTTTATGTTTCGAAATGATCACCCATTTATGGTAGGTATGTGTCCGAGCTTAATAATATATCGTATCAAATGGATATTAATTTTTGTTCAATTACTTTCTTAAAAGAATCAGTTCATACTTTCAGCTTTAACTCATTGATTTATCACTATATCTTATTATATTCCTATTTTCTTCTCCTCTTTTTTTGTGCTCAATGCAATATTTTTAGTATTAAGTATTGAATAAAAATAAAACAAAATTACAAACCAATGGGGCTGAAAATACCCAGTACCTTGCTCCAGATAATCATAAGCCTTCTTTTTAAGAAAAAGCATTTTCCAGAAGGGCACTATTGTTGATTTATTTTATTTTCCTGTAATTCTGACCTAAAAATAGCTAACGTCTGGAAAGGCTCATGAAACTTTGATTTTTCTAGAAAGGCCACGAAAATAAATCACACGGAGTAATATCATATAATTTTGGTGGAAATTCATATACAGCATTGGAGCTGGTTCAAGAACCGTAAGCGTCAAGGATAGCCAGATCAAGCAAATCTGTTCGCATGGTGCCGCCATTACTATGACGTAGCCGCGCGCCCTATTCCAGTGCTCTGCCATTTAAAATACATTGTATGGAGCATATTCTTTTAATAATATTAACGCACACGCACAGTTTATTGAAATAATTGAGGTACACAACATTTTCAGTATTCTTTGTATATAAATATTGTGAACTAAACGTGTGTGGAAAGTTTCAAGAATGTAGCATTTCTTTCTTTTTCCACTCGATGTCAAATTTTAATATATTGTTGATTATTCAGTTTATTTTACTTAATTTTCGATTTTTTTTTTCTGCTTGAATTAGAATCTGTATTTTATCCTCTTCATTGTCTTGACCTGATTAGCTTTTAAATTCCTGAAATTCATGCGAATTACAGTGCAAGCAGGCAAAGCGTGGAAGTTTCTGACAAAAATTGACAAAATCATGTCAAATTTATTAAAAGCAAGTCATGGAAATGAAATGACTGATTCAAAGAAACATACATTTTTTTCTGTAGGCGGATATTGATCCTCGATTCACAAAAAATCTGATAAAGAATTATCTTATCTACAGTGGATTCTGATTCAATTCACAGAAAAATCTGATAGAAATGATCTAAACAAAATATTAAATAATGACAAATATGTATTATAAGAATTAACACCCAGTATAACAAAACGTCTCGGAAAACTAGGTACAGTGTGAACCTAAAGAAACGCAAAAAATTTATACCTTTGGTATGTGTCATTTTTCAAAAAAATCTTCGAATAGGTCGATTTTAGTTTTGTAAATGCTACATTTTGTCACTAGACCAAAATTTATGACGTCATTGGGTTTTGAGTTATGACGTCATCATATTTTTTTTAATGGAAACAGATATTTTTGTTTACTGTTTTTGGTGGTATATTCCTTTAGTTTTCTGGTGATATAAAAAAAATTGATATTACCTAAGCCATTCTTTGGGAAAAAAATAATTTTATTGATTGATACCTTACATAAGTAATTGTGAGAAAAAAATCATCTCCATTGCTCAAATTGCCACCCTCCAACCATTTGGCATTGACCTAGATGGGTGTAGACACTTTGCACGCTGTTCTGAATCATCTCATGGTCAATTCGTCTCATCTCCAAGCCAATTCTGTCTTTCAATTCTTCTATGGTATCCGGTCTGTTAAAATACACCCTTGACTTTAAGTAACCCCAAAGAAAAAAGTCTAAGGGGATTAAATCCGGTGAACGCGGGGGTCACTCAATCGGACCTCGACGACCTATCCAGTAAAAGTGTCATCTAAAAACTGACGCACTGCTATCCCAAAATGAGGTGAGCCCCGTCTTGCTGAAACCAGACGTTTTCAGCAGGAATATCTTCATTTTTATTGTTCGGAAACATAACTGCTAATGCTGGCACTAACTCAACTCGCAAAAACTCTAAATATCTTGCGGCCGTAAGATTTTCTTCAAAAAAAAAAAGGTTCCAATAAACGATCACCAATCATACCTGACCACACGTTTACTTTGCCTCGTCGCTGTGTATGGGCTTCTTGAGTCCAATGAGGATTTTCGCGTGACCAATACCTATAGTAGCTTCATCAGAAAAAACAATATTCTTTAAAAAATTTGGGTTTTCATCGCACAAAGTCATCAACTGTTCACAAACTGTAAGCGCCGACCTGGATCGGCGGGATTAATTGCACTTTGTATGGATGGTATTTTTCTTTTTTCAATAGACGTACAACAGAAGTTTGACTCACGTTATGATTTAAAGCCAGCTGCCTTGTCGAAACATGGTGGTTTTCCTCACATTCTAGAAGAATATTTAATTTGGTTTCGTTGCTTGTGCTAGGGCGACCAGATCGAGGGAGGTCAGCTACACTGCCAGATTCATCATATCTAGCCACCAATCTACTTACAGTGGATTTAGAAATGCGCTTTTCGGGATACTTGGCATTGAAAACATCACATGCTTCCTGATGAGTTCTCAGCCTATCACCATATCCAACCATCATCAAAAGTTCTATGCGTTCTCTTTCACTTAAACGTGATTGTTTTTTTATTATTTTCTTTGTTTTGTTTTTATGTCAAATGTTTTCATGCTAGTTAAAACAAAAATGTAGGCAACAAGATTTATCAGTCCATAAGAAAGTGGAACATTACTCGTGAATTTACGAAAGGTAAGCTATATTTACACAAAATATCATTTTTCCAAAAGAATGGCTTAGGTAATATCAATTTTTTTATATCACGAGAAAGCTAAAGGAATATATCACCAAAAACAGTAAACAAAAATGTCTGTTTCCATTAAAAAAAAAATTATGATGACGTCATAACTCAAAACCCAATGACGTCATAAATTTTGGTATAGTGACAAAATGTAGCATTTACAAAACTAAAATCGACCTGTTCGATGATTTTTTTGAAAAATGACACATACCAAAGATATGAATTTTGTGCGTTTCTTTAGGTTCACACTGTACATTTAGGGTGGAGTGAAATTTTTATTTCTTCCACGTCCAGTGGAAGTATAGTAACGACAAAAAAAATTTTAAAAATTTTTATTGTCCAAATAGGCTTAAAATGTCACGAAACGTCGAGATTTTAAGTTTGAGCGAAAAAAAATTTTCTGTCTGTCGGTCTGTCGGTCTGTCTGTCTGTCGGTCTGTCTGTCTGTCTGTAACTTTTTTTTGTGCGCACGTTTACTCTGGAACCGTTTAAGATATTGACTTGAAATTTGGTACACATATGTACTTTAACGAGATCTAGAACTAGATTATATTTTCATCTTGTTCCGTCGAAGGGTTGGGGGGTAAATTGGGGTAAATTTGGGGTAAATAGGTCAATCAAGCAGGTAAGAGTCCATAAAATTGGTATTTAGTATATACAAGAGAAGCTAAGGTCACAAAAAAATTTTTGGCATTAGCCACCCCCATTACCACCCCCACCCCCTTTTTAAAGGGGATGAAAAAAAAAATGTGATTTAGTGTACCTATGTACAGGAACCAGAAACCTCAAAATATTTTTTTACTTCACCCACCCCCACTACCACCCCCCTATCACCACCCCCCACCCCACTATCGATGTGGGGTATCGTTTTATGGGTTTTTGGGGTAGAGGATTTCAAATATTATATTATTAAAGTTCCATAAATAATGAGTGAGTGACTTGGATAGAGAATCTGGATGTGGAAGTAGTGATTCCTTGGGCAGCGGTTTTTTTTATAAATTTTCTTATACATAGGGGGGGTGGCGGCCTCTTGCATTCAGAATTATGGAAAAAAAGTTTCAGCTAGAAAGAAATATATTTAGAGGGTTCACAACGAACTTGAAAATATGATTTTTTTTTTTATTATTATTATTATTTTCTTATACATATGGGAAACTGAAGACACTTGTATTCATAATGATGAAAAAAAAATCAGCTTTATTAAAAAATATTACGACAACGACCTAAAACATTTATAAGGTGTTATTTTATGCGTCCGCATTTGGCAACTGACTCATATACCAAGTATCCCCTCCAATACCCCTCCACCAATTCTGAATTATTCGTGGTATATAGAAGCTACAACGAAAAAGACAACTAAATGAATTAAATGTTTCAATTGACGCCAGTCTTATGATACAACTGACAATGATAGTGATTTTGTTACTAACTCACCTGTGAAAAAAAATGCCGAATTGTGTGACTAAAAAACAAAGGCGGTTAAAATTACCTAGCTTAGGCCTTGTATGTGAAAGAACCTACCTTGAAAGTCTTTATTTTGATGGTAGAAGAGATCGGATTAAAATATTAATCAAACGTGGAGGAAAAACATACCACAAAATTGTTATAAAAGAACATATTTCTCGTATTCAAGAACCGAGGTCACATTATATAGGACATGTTTCTCCTTGCGATGGAAAATCAAGAAGCATTAAAGATTCAATCACGAATTATCTGCGTAAGAATAAAATTCCTTTATCTTAGTTAGTGCCCGTTGGCAATACTGGTATAAAAGGTGGTGTTGTACGGCTGATAGAAGAAGCTGTGGGCAGACTTTTGCAATGGTGTATTTGCTTGTTACATTGTAACGAGCTGCCTCTGAGACACCTTTTACAACATTTAGATGGCCCCGCAGCAGGACCATCTGGTTTCTCTGGACTGGTTGGAATAATGATGGAAAGCTGTGAGAACACAGCATTGGCGATATTCGAATCAATTCCGGAAATACTCACAGTTTTGCCAGATATATCAAAAATTAAGGACCTTAGTTGTGATCAAAAATATCTATATGATATATGTCAGGCAGTAGCCACTGGGAATTGTGCAGAATCATTATTATCGGGAAGCCCAGTAAAATTGTCACATGCTCGTTGGTTGACTGCAGCAAACAGAATTATGAGACTATATATTGGAATGCAAAATTCATCTCATAATTTGGTTACTCTAGCGAATTTTGTCAGTCGTGTTTATGCCCTGATGCGGTTCTCAATTAAATGTCACCCCTCCAGCACCAATGGGGCATGTCACTTGAGGAAAATGATTTCTCTTTCCAGATATCTTGACTCGGATATAAAAAAAGTGACTGATCCTGTCATTGAAAGAAATTCATTTTACGCCCACCCAAAAAATGTGTTTCTGGCTATGATGACCGATTCAAGAAAATCCATACATGAATTAGCGTTCCGACGAGAGATGAAAGTGCGGTCAAGCTACTATTCGAAAGTTTGTGGTACCCACATTGAATTTTGAGGCAAAGGATTATACTGATTTAATTGATTGGCAAGGTATTAATGTAACAGAACCTCCTGTAACAAATTTGTAGCAGAAGAGACAATTTTGAAAGTAATTACAAGTGGTGATTGCAGCAACATCAATTTTGCTCGGTTCCCATGTCATACACAAAGCATGGAACGTTGTGTCAAGTTGGTAACCAAGGCATCAAGTGAAGTTTTTGGACTTTTCAGATCGAGACTTGCAAGTAGAAAAATAATGCCCAAATTTAATACAAAGAAACAATTTCGCATAAAATAATAATCGTTGTGAACCCTCGAGAATTTTTTTTTTCGACCTGAAACTTATTTTCCATTAATTTGGATCCGAATAGAATCCATAACCAATATATTAGAGAAAATATATATACATTTTTTTAATTTTTGTTGTTTCACTTGTGAACCCTCAAGACATTTTTTTATCGAGCTGAATTTTTTTTCCCATTAATTTAAACCCAAATGGCCACCATCCATAGTATGTATTAAAAAAAATAATTAATTTTTTTTAATTTTTAATATTTCACTCCACACATATAATAGAAAAAACGTATTTTTACCTAGTAATTCATTTTGCAAATCTCCGTTAAGTCAACCGAACAAATCCTACTTTTATCTGAGTTTTTATATTGCCTTTTACACCTGTTTATTCATTCATCTCTTATGGTTTTGGACAACAGATATTTGGGTTTTGGAAAAACGTGGAAAATAATATTTTAGCAAGTAGATTTCTTTGTACAATACGTGTTATTACAGTCATACACTGCAAGCTTGTTCTCGGCATTTTTCTTCACTCCTATCTGAATAATAACAATATGTAAATCTAATACATGAATTTATTAAGCTTTTTTCACCTTCTTTAATATATACAAAATCAACATAGAACACTAATAATAATAATTGTCTTTTAAATTCTATAAAGGTCCAAAATAGTGCAAGCAATAGTATGTCCCTGTCTCTGCACACAATTTCACTTATCAAGAATGTTTTTATAACTCAAAGAAACGTATAAAACACACGAAGATGTATATATGAGATTTACAAAGAAAAACCAGTAAATAAATAGACAAAACTTAGTAATCACACCACCAAACACAGACAGGCAATGCAGATCTTCTGTGTGACGTCACAGCTTTGCCGGTAAGTGGCGAACGTTGCAGCATAGGGAACTGGCTATCCTCCCTTTATTTACGGTTCTTGGGGCTGGTTAAACTAACTTGAAAAATGGCTTGCAGTGTTTGATTGTTTCGGGTGCTCTCAGAGCCGTAGCGAGCCA
Organism: Rutpela maculata; assembly: GCA_936432065.2. Classification (NCBI taxonomy): domain Eukaryota; kingdom Metazoa; phylum Arthropoda; class Insecta; order Coleoptera; family Cerambycidae; genus Rutpela; species Rutpela maculata. The sequence goes on along the minus strand of OW386285.2, from coordinate 65,560,249 downwards.
ACTTTTTTGGGGGGTTATTTTTCAAATTTGCCAACTTCATAAACTTAAGAAGCCAACTCTGTAAATAAATGAATAATAATTCCAAAAAATTGATAAGCGAAGGGGAGAAAATCTAAAAAATTTTTTTTCCTTTCCTCCGAAATAAAAACTAATGAGCGAGGGGGAGAAATAAAAAAAATATTACTTTCCTCGCCAACTTATATCTCAAATTTCCAACTTTTGCCAAGTCTGACAAAGTCTGGCATACTACCCCCCCCCCCCCATATCCCCCTTGGCTAAGACCCTGGGTGCGCTATTTATTCTTGAGAAAATATCATGACCTAAACACTGTCTCAGTAACGGTGATAGTTTAAAAATCTACGTTTTTATTTGTATTGGCTACTAGACGTCATTTTTTTGAGCACTTGTTATTTTCAGTATCTTTGTTGTACATAATTCCGACGTCTACACTTTAACAAAAATAAATAGAATAAACAAAGATTTGAATATAGCTATACGTAAACGATCAATATTTAGTATTGTGATTCCTTATGTTTGACGATGTAGGTAGACAAGGGCTAGACACGACAATGTAACTATTGCATAAACAAAAGTGATAACTGAGGTGTATAATTTTGGTCCCATAAGCTAACAGTAAATATATAAAGAACGGTAAACATGGTAAACAAAAAATATAGCACTGGTGGGATTTAAATTTGAGACTCTAGAGCTTTACTACTATTCTAAAAATAATACTTATAAAAATTTGGCGCTGACAACAAAAATATTCATTAAATGGTGTCCTTAACAGTAATTTAAGTAATTTTCAGTTTCGGAACCAGAACAAAAAGGATAATTTCCCGAACTTTACCAGCCATAATTAATATCACTTATTATTAACAATCCATGAGGAAGTTTTGATTGAATAAAAGAAATGTCAAAAATAGAGCGTTTTTCTTAATCTTGGCTATTAAAAGTGATAATTTCTTTTAGATGTAATATTTTTATTTCCAGTTCAGAACATATGCAAAATTGTAATGTAGAATATTGAAAATGAGTCATATCCGTTATAGAAGGTGATCATCAGAGGCGTGTAAACAATAAGTACTATATTCTATTATAATTTTAGAACACTATAACTACAAAATTATTTGATGAAGAAAATAATATTTGTTGGGTATTGCCAGTTAAGAAATGTATACAAAAGTATACATTATATAGTATATTAGTATACATTAGTATACATTAGTAACAATGTATAGAATGGTCACGGTAAAAAAGTAGTCAATTAAGAAAACGGTGTAGGAAACTAATATCTGGAGCGTAGTTGATAATATTACCAAGGAATTATCAGTGAATAGAGAAATATACAGCGGTGTCATCCAAAAAGAAGTTACGAGGATGTCCAGTGTACATGATATCCAAACCGTAAAATGTACATCTTATCTCTCTGATTCGAATTAACTTTATGTAGATTAGATAATACATTATTTTTGGTTTTATTTTAAAACGTTGTTAAAAGATATTATTAAGACTATTACGAAACAGGTGAGAGTAGTAGAGTAGTAGAGAGTAGTAGAGCGCTGTCTACTGCGAATACCTATTTGAACAATAAAAAAAACCGCTGCCCAAGGAATCACTACTTCCACATCCAGATTCTCTATCCAAGTCACTCACAACGAAAAAATTTTGTACGTGAAAATAATTGTTTATGCAACTTTAATAATATAATATTTGAAATCCTCTACCCCAAAACCCATAAAACGATACCCCACATCGGTAGTGGTGATAGGGGGGTGGTAGTGGGGGGTGGATGAAGTAAAAAAATATTTTGAGGTTTCTGGTTCCTGTACATACACTAAATCACAATTTTTTTTTCATCCCCTTTAATAAGGATGTGGGGGTGGTAATGGGGGTGGCTAATGCCAAAAATTTTTTTGAGACCTTAGCTTCTCTTGTATATACTATATACCAATTTCATGGACTCTTACCTGCTTAATTTACCCATTTACCCCAAATTTACCCCAATTTACCCCCCAACCCTTCGACGGAACAAGATGAAAATATAATCTAGTTCTAGAACTCGTTAAAGTACATATGTGTACCAAATTTCAAGTCAATATCTTAAACGGTTCCAGAGTAAACGTGCGCACAAAAAAAAGTTACAGACAGACCGACAGACAGACAGAAAATTTTTTTTCGCTCAAACTTAAAATTTCGACGTTTCATGACATTTTAAGCTTATTTGGACAATACAAATTTTTAAAATTTTCTTTGTCGTTACTATACTTCCACTGGACGTGGAAGTAATTGGCTGTGTACTTAAACTTAATAGTGAATAGAGTCGTATTTAAGCAAAATATTAATTAAATAGGTATTCGCAATCGACCACGTTCGACTGCAACTACTACTCGTTTTGTTTTTACTGTATATTTTTTTTTTCAGTGTTCTTGTCTTTGTCTTATCCAACTGCATAATTTACAGCATATTTGACTATTAGTATGAACTTTTATTTTATTAGCATTACTTAAAATAGTATTCAATGTTTCCAAGACCTACTTTATATCACATGCATACCATCAAAGTGAACCAATAAATATTTTAATTTGAATTAAATTTGAATGCCCAAGAATTTGTTTGATATGTTTTATGTTTATTATATATTTATTTTACATTACACTCCGATCATTAAAATTTAATATCTTTTTTGCAGGTTCTTTCTTGGCCTTTGTTCTCGCATATTAGGTAAGAAGATAAATTTAATAAATATTGTTGTATAGCCAGATGAGCCTTCCATTTTTATTGTTTTATATTTCTGTGGCTTGGTGCTAAAAGGGCCAATGTCACTTTTTCTTTAAAATGACTTATTGACAACAACGAACTACATTCGTTCAGATTATATCTGTTATGGTCATAAGATCGTGTTTATTAAAAGATGTCTTCGGAAAAACTAAAAACTTTATTCTATATTTAGAATGAAGTGAGATACATAACGGTGCGCAGGGAGGCGCATTGCAATTAACATTGAATGTCCAATGTGTTTAGCTTAGTCCAGTTCTATACGTATAAAAATAGTGCAGTATAGTACAATCATTACACCCCCCCCCCCTCCATTAAATTAAAATTTTATTTGACATGTTTCTTACTAACTTAATATACTAACATTACTAACTCTTAACCTATATTTAGTCTTTCAGGTGGTTTAACGTGTCGTCCAAATCTAGTTTTATAATTTACTAATCCAGAAGTGCCTGGGCTATTATTTATGTCGGAAGTTTGTGAACTACTTGTTAAACCACTCGATTGATTATGCTCTACATTATCTCTAAAGTTATTATTGTTTAATATAGAGTCACTTTCATCATCTGATGAATCAGAATATTTATTATCTTTGTTATGCACAAAATTTTTGTTCATATTTCGATCGATAATGTCTTTCCTATTTCTTATTATTTCTCTGCCAGTATTGTACACTTTAACATTATAAGATCTTGGTCAACTATTTTTGCTAATAATTTTAGCAGATACATTTTTTGTTCTAGTTTTTACATATACAGTTTTGTTTATTTCAATTTCAGGGAGTTTTCTTGAATTTTTATCATAGTAAAATTTTTGTTTTTCTGTTTTTCTTTTAACATTTTTCTATACTCATTTGTTTTTATTTTGACAGGTTTTAAATGTTTATTAGTGACTGGCACAATATAAGGTGTATAAAGGTGTATTCCTTAATTCTAACAATGCAATAAATGGATCATTTTTTGAAATTCCACATTTCTTTATAATGTTTTGCACTGTTGGAATTGTTCTTTCTACTAAACCGTTTGATCTAGAATGTTTTGGACTTGAAGTTCTATGCTGAAAGTCCCATTCATTTGAGAAACATTTAAACAAATGTGGAGTCATTTGTGGGCCATTATCTGAGAATACCACGCCGGGTATTCCTTGACGAGAAAAAATATTTTTTAATTGATAGATTAACGCTTCTGATGTTAAACTATCTAATCGTACAACTTCTGTAAATTTTGAGAAATAGTCAACTAGACTAAATAATGTTTTTTATTAAATTCAAATAAGTCTATAGCAACTTTTTGCCATGCTCTCTGTGGAATCTGGTGTTGTTTTAGCACATGCTTGGCAATTTGCAATCTATGTCGCGTGACATGCCTGGCTAATAAATTATTTCGCGTGCTCTGTTTTTTGTTTTTTCTTTGCCTAAATGACTTAAGTGCAATTTTGTTAGAATACCTTTTCGTAAATTTTTAGGAATAATTATTCTCGAATGTTTTAAAAATAAACCATTATGATAAGAAATTTCATCATGAAAGGGAAAATATATTTTTACACTATCTTTTAAGTTTGTTTTATTTTCTGGCCAGCCGTTTTTTGTTAGACGTATTAATTCTAACATTTCTTCATCTTTTTTTGTTTCATTTTTTATTTCAATTAATCTTTAATCAGTTACATTAAGATTTTCTGTTAATAAGCATATTTGTGCGTCTAAATCTTTTTATTAAACTCTGAATCATATGAATTTAATTGAATTTCGTCATTATATGCTTTTGATAAAGCATCGGCCAGTATTATTTTACAGCCTGGTTTGTATACTAAATTTATATCATATTTCTGAATTTGTATTAGCATGCGTTGTAATCGGGGAGGACAGGAATTTAGGGGTTTTTTAAATATGGCTGATAACGGCTTATGATCGCTTTCTACTGTTACGTTTTTTTAACGTAAATCAGCTGATGAAACCTTTCTAAACCAAATAAAACTGCTAATGTTTCACGTTCAATGGGCGCCCAATTATTTTGTGTATCTGTTAATGCCTTCGATGCGTAATATACAGGTAGTTCACTTTGTAGCAAAACTGCTCCAACAGCTGATTGAGAAGAATCAACCGATAATACTACAGGTTTGTTAACATCGTAATATTGCAAAATTGGTTTGTTAGACACAATTTCTTTTAATTCTTTGAATGATTGTTCTTTCCAATGCCATTGGGTGTCACTTTTCAATAAAGTTCTTAAGTGTTCAGTTTTGTATGACAAATTTGGAATAATTTTTATTTATTTGCTTTTATCATGATTAGAGAATATTCTTTAGGTATTATGCAAATCACAACTTACACACTTTTTTATTTATTATGAAAATACCTACTTTCTGTATATTGTTGCCCTAATCTGGGCACGCTAATATACTAGTTAGGTAAATACTTTAAAACACTCATTATTGAAGAACCAATCAAAACAACTACTCTTCTAGCTAATACTGACGAAGTATTGAATTATATGATAGGATTCTTAGCATTTAAAAAAAAATATATTGAAAATACTCAAATCATTGATTTACATTTAGTCATTCACACTTTTTTTGTTTAATATGAAATTATCTACTTTCAGTATATTAGTACCTTAATCGGGCCACGCTAATATACTACTTAGGAAAACACTTTAAAACACTCATTAACGGAAAACCAATCAAAACAACTACTCTTCTAACTAATACTGACGAAGTTTTGAATTACAGGATAGGTTTCCTGGCATTTTAAGGAAAAAAAATATTGAAGATACTTAAATTATTTATTGAAATTCAGTCATTCACAAGAATTATTGAACCTTACATTCTATTTCAGCTCTAGAAAAGTTGTACAAGTTTTTTCGAACTCGTTAGTTCTCATCAGTAGAGTATAGAAACATTCATTCATTATTTACAAGCCTATTCTTGATTTATTTTTTACAATTAATTATTTTTATTTATTTGCTTTTATCATGATTAGAGAATATTCTTTAGGTATTATGCAAATCACAACTTACACACTTTTTTATTTATTATGAAAATACCTACTTTCTGTATATTGTTGCCCTAATCTGGGCACGCTAATATACTAGTTAGGTAAATACTTTAAAACACTCATTATTGGAGAACCAATCAAAACAACTACTCTTCTAGCTAATACTGACGAAGTATTGAATTACATGATAGGATTCTTAGCATTTTAAAGAAAAAAATATATTGAAAATACTTAAATCATTCATTTACATTTAGTCATTCACACTTTTTTTTTAAAATGCTAAGAATCCTATCATGTAATTCAATACTTCGTCAGTATTAGCTAGAAGAGTAGTTGTTTTGATTGGTTCTCCAATAATGAGTGTTTTAAAGTATTTACCTAACTAGTATATTAGCGTGCCCAGATTAGGGCAACAATATACAGAAAGTAGGTATTTTCATAATAAATAAAAAGTGTGTAAGTTGTGATTTGCATAATACCTAAATTAGATTCTCTATACAATAATTGTTTTCCAAACATCTGAATTTTTTGATCCAATACAATCTATATAAAAATTATTTTCCATATTTATTTCATTTACAGATTTGCACATTTTTGCAAAATGGTTGGATTTCTTACATTTCATACATGTTTTTCCATACGCCGGGCATTGGTTCTTTCCATGGCACATACCGCACTTGTAACAATTTATTTTAAATGGTTGCACTTGCACTTACGGTTTATTTAGCACTGCCTGTGGGTGGAAGTGAGATCTCCGTCCCGTCAGTGATTTAGATGAAGATGGATATACTGTTTGTTTTCTGGTGTTGTCATCTCTTTTCTGCGTCTTTATTATTCTGTCTACTGAGCATTCTTGTTTTTCTGTTACTCTGCAGGTTGAACTTATTTTTTCTAGCTGCTCTTTCGTTCTCTCTGCTATTCTGCAAATTTCCACTGCTTTGGTTAGGGTTAAATTTTTCGTTCTATTAATTTGTTTTGCAGATCTGCTTCTGTTTTCAGTCCGAGAATAAGTTTGCTTGTTATTAAACTGTCTGTTAGATGTCCAAATTCACATGTACTACTTAAATCTCTGACATCTGTAATATAATTATCCATGAATTCATCGTCTCGTTTGTCTCTCATCAGGAACATGTGACGTTCATACGTAACATTTTTCTCTGGGTTGAAATAGCTTTCGAATTTGTCCACGTCAAAGTCCATATTTTTTTCACCTTCTTCATAATATATGTAAAGTTGTTATATATTTTTAAAGCTCTGTCTCCTATACACGAAAGTAATAGCGATGATTTATATTCAGGCGTTTCGTTCATAGATCTTGTTCCTTGAACCTTGAATATACAACGTGAATTTTTGTTTGAAAAATTTCCAGCTGTCCGCCAGACATCCTTCCCAGGACATCGGTTCTGGCTGCTGAATGGCGGTAGTCACGTGTTGGTGAATTATCGTCTGTGGAACTATGTCATCGTCCGCGTCGGAAGGCATGTTAATTTACTACTATTCACCTGCTATACTATATAGAGGTATTAAATTCACTTATTATATATTGTTCAAATATATAAATATAATACGTTATACTATAATTTTTTTACTTTTTACCGTACTGCGCCATGTTATGGTCATAAGATCGTGTTTATTAAAAGATACATACAAGTGCGCAGGGAGGCGCATGACAATTAACATTTAATATCAAATGTGTTTAGCTTAGTCCAGTTCTATACGTATAAAAATAGTACGGTATAATACAATCATTACAATATCTTGAAAAAAAGGCCAATTTCAAACTCTCATAAATGACTGAGAATTTTAAGTTTTTAGGGAAAATGTAAATTTGTAAAAAAAAATTTGTAAAACAGATGAAAGGCCAATTGTAACACAAACTGTATTAATAAGGTAAGTTTCGTTTCTAAATAGCCCAAAGTAGACTTTGGCCGTTTTATCATAATAACTTACGCAAATAATAACAATAATATAATTTTCCATAAAAACTTTAAACCTCATTTCCTCAAATTGCATATTTTTGACATTGGCCCTTTTAGCACCAAGCCACAGTACAATAAATATAATTCTTCCAATAGGAAACTCTAAGCCGCTGTGTTTCACTCAAGATAGGACCACTTCAATATATCTGTAGTTCTTCGTCGAATCGAAGCACGGTATTTCTTATAGTATATTATTTTTGATAAAATTTTAAAAAAGAGGAGGTCCTCAAAATTGACCCGTACGTGTTTTTTTTCGATATTTGTACAAACATTACTCAGAACTTTCTTAGGCGATTCAAATGAATTGTTTCTCAAATTGCATGGTATTACTCGGTTCCATATTAATTTCATCAAGTTACATCCAGTATAAGGTGAGCAAAAATTGGAATCAAGATTCTGTTAGTCGAAGAGACGAGGTTGCAAGTGATAATTTAATTTCATAAAATTTAATTTTGTTACAAAAAAATCAAATTCCGACAAAATTTCATTAAAGTTGGGAGTTAGGTATTTTAGAAGTACTTAGCTGATAACGAATCTGATGTCAAAAGTTGAGAATTCAAAATCACGAAATCAATATGGATGCGATAATTGCAATATTTTTACAGATTTACATGAAATTTTATAGATAGTGATTTCCGGAATCTCTAATAACGAGCCTAATGATAGAGATTAAAAAGTCACCACGACGGGTATTTTACTGTATAGAAACTAAATATAGAAGCCACTAACAGGATGAAAAAAAATGAACCGTCTGCATCTTCAAGAAAAGTACCTAATTTTAATTAATTATAATTATTTAACGTCGGCCTATTTCCGCTACCAGGGCCTATCACCGACGCCAGGAGACGAGCTACCCCCAACCTGGAAAAAAGTACCTAATTATTATGAAACAAAATTTCACCATCACGTCATCCAGCTAATTGAACATTATTACCTAACATCGATATTGAGGTCGATGTAAAAATGTACAAATGACGAAATCAAACGCATTTCAATATCGATGTTATATATTAAGTAATAAGGTTCTATTAACTAGGCGACGTATGTGGGGCCAAATCTCAAAAAACTGGTCAAAATTCTTAGCATTCAGTACGTTGACATGAAAAAATATCTCGAAAATGCTTTATTTTCGAAAAAATATTTCAATCAAAAGTTCTTTGTTTTCGAGGGGCAAATAAAATGAAGTGAAATTATTATTTATTAATTTGGTGTATGATATCTAGGTTATCTCAAGGTCAACTTTGTTTTTCAACTGATAACTTATATTTTTAATCGAGCATCTTATTCTACGAAAGGAAAAGAACTTTTATCTGAAACTTTCTTTTATCGAACAAAATATCTAATTTTTCTTTCTGTAAGTACTTTTCTGATTAGAGAAAAATGAAAAATTATCTACCACATTATTAAAATGGAAGTCACTACATACAGGGTGTTATTAGTTTCATGTCATTAAAAAAAACTATTAATGGGCACCGATTAGATAAACAAAAAATCTATGACTTTTCCACTAGCGCACTTGTGCAAAAAAAAATTGATTGTTAAGGTAGAAGGCATTTGAGGACCACTGCTTTTCTAGGTCAATAGAATCATAGAAGTTTTTTACTTACTTTTAAAAAGTCATAGAAAAGTGTAAAGATTGCCGACTTGTGTTCTCGCCGCCGCGCCGGGCGGTCTCAAGCAAAGAAACGCGCACTTTGATGGGATCATATTAGCGTGTTTGAAGGTCAAAATCGCCGACATAGGCGACGATTATAACGCCTGCACCAATATTCCAGCAGTTCTCAAACAATAGCACTAAACATTTTCGAAATTATTGTTTTTTTTTACAAAACTATGGGCTTTGGACCCATGTTATATAAGGTTTTTTTGTTTGTCTAGGCTTTCCCCACTACCAGTTTTTTTAATGACATAAAACTAATTACACCCTGTATAAAAAACGAAATATTATATTTGTTTTTCTTGCGTAAAATTAGGTTGCCGAGTAAATTGGGTACCAAAAGTTCATCAAAAATTTCTTCAAGTTTTAGTAAATCAAAATAAACATTTAAGTGTTTTATCTCTAAAGCTGATCGTTTCGACCGTAAAAGTGTAGATATTTTGGTTCGTATCTCTTGCAAAAGTATTGTAAGAAATGTTTCAGACAAAATTATTTTTCATAGAATCTTCTTCTTATTCATAACGTATTGCCAGACGTGCATTATTTTTACATTTAAGACATTTTTACTCATTAGTCCAGTCAATGAAAGAGTTGTAGAGAACATTTAGGAGGGGAGAATTTTTCTCTTCAGGAATGTGTTGGGGGTAGTTAGGAGGTAAACATACTAAAAGTCCCCGCCCCTAGCCCCGCCGCTTCAGAGGGAGAGTGAGGTGGAAACGTTCCTTTTTTTGGATTCTTCGCTTATAACTCAGAAACGATGCGTCGTATGGAAAAAGGTAACCTACGCAAAATTAAACGCAGTTAAATTTCTCACAGGAATGTTTATATTCATTTCCTTCCTATGTATTATAGTTTACGAAATATTCACCAGCAAAAATCGATAATTAATAAAAATCAATTATGTACCTACCTTGAATATTTCTGTCAAAGCGGTTTACCGTGGTCTGCTAATAACTCACAGTCACAAAACAATCTTTATTTTGCAACACTGGACGTATTTACTAACGTAATATTTTGTCGGAATCTGTAAATTTCCTTAAACATACAGTGTGACTCACTTAAAATGAAGATACATACCCTTATAACTTTTTCATTTTGTTTCCGATTTGAATCAATGTTTACTCAAGTATAGAACAAATTAGGATCTACTTATGACCAGAAAATCATTCACCTGCTATAAAGGAAAAGCCGCCTGTGGTACCAAAATATGGGGAAAAAGATTAAAAATCATATTGATGGGTCTTGACCAATTTCACGTAGCCACCACAAATTGCGGAAACTGAGGATCCCCTATCCCAGATGAGCTTATGTATGAGAAATCCCCCATCAATAACCAAATCAAATTTTGGTGTATGTACGTTTGTGGCGCAGATCGGATGCATTTTTTAGAATTTCTAACATTCAAAATGTTTTATTTTTTTCAGCATATTTAAGTACCGCAGGTGGCTTTGCCTTTGTAGCAGCCGAATGTTTTTCTGGTCATAAGTAGATTCTAATTTGTTTTATATTTGAGTAAGATTTGATTCAAATCGGGAACAAAATAAAAAAGTTATAAGGGTATCTTCATGGTATATTTAAGGAAATGTATAGATTTCGACAAAAATTACGTTAGTAAATACGTCGAGTGTTGTAAAATGAAGATTTTTTGTGACTGTGATTTATTAGCAGACCGCTTTGATAAAAATATTCAAGGTATGTAATTGATTTTTTCTTTATTAATCATCGATTTTTGCTGGCGAGTATCTCGTAAACTATAAGACATGAGAAGAAAATGAATATAAACATTCTTGTGAAAAATTTAATTACTTTAAATTTTGCATACATTACCTTTTCCCATACGACGCATCGTTTCTGAGTTATAAGCGAAGAATCCAAAAAAAGGAACGTTTCCACCCCCCTCCCCTACTGAAGCGGCTGTTCTAGGGGCGGGGACTTTTAGTATTTTTACCTCTTAACTACCCCCAGCACATCCCTGAAGAGGAAAATTATCCCCTCCTAAATGTTCTCTACAATCCCAATGGTTGGATTACATGTAATACAAAAGAAAGAAAAAAATTATTTGTGGAATTCTGTGAAATGCACTTTGGTTGGGGTAACCTAGCATTGTTGGTTTGGTGCCATACCAGACCTACTATGGATTTCATCTCATCATACTATATAAAGTTATTAGCATTAATACTCGCCGTAACCATATGTGTATATCATGGTACCCTGATGCTGCCTTTCAAATATCCACATGTGGGGACCCGGAGTCGAAGAGGTTTAGAGACATACATTACTAAGTTCTGGTATAGAAAACGGTAAAACATTTGTATAAATCGCGTATATAGCCTTCAACAAAATATTAAATTACATGTGAAAACCTAATCGTACCCTAATTAAAATAAACTCAATAAACAAACCGAGCTTATTTAAAATTTGTAAACTGAATAAAGCTAACTGACGATAATTTATACATGGATCTTCACGCGAGATTTGAACGATGTCCTCTGTCTTGATTTAAATTTCTTTCGAAAATCAAACTCAAATGTGCGTTATTTCACAAGGCATTTCAATTAAAAATAGACTCCTGTTTGTCACTAATAAAGTATAGGCTAAAAATCTGAAACCAGACTTTACTTTAACTTAGAGCTATTTACCGGATAATTAATTTTATACTATGAAGAAAGGCCAAAGTGCATTTATATTTGAGGAAAATATAAGCTCCTTTGAACTCATTCCTTTGTACCTCTAGGTCTCGTTATGCAGTTCATTATTATTTCAAGCATTCTGTCAGTTTAGCCTTAGCAATTTATGAAAATGTAACATGTTCCTAGAGTTTAATGGTTATGTGTAAAGCGTCTCTTTTGTATAGTATTTAACAATTTAATAATTAATTTCTTATATGTACACCTGGATATATTTCAATCCAACGAAAAATATTTGGTGTGGCCAGCTTGTAGATAAAAAACATAAAGGAATACATTTATTATTAACTTAAATTCAATAAATATTACTACATCATTATATGTAAAAAAAATATGTTTTTACGCAAAGATGATGTAAAGAAAGTAATTTTTTAAATAAAAATTTTTGTGATATTGATAACTAAACAAAATATTTGTTTGTAAAGTAAAAACTGCTTAAGGAATCACTACTTCCACATGCAGATTTTCGGTAGGGATGGAGTGAGGGTGGCTGATGCCAAAAAATAATTTAGACCTGGCTTGTGATGCATACACTTGAATCTAAATGTTACGGACTCTTGCGTGGTTGCTTTACCTATTCACTCCAACCTTTCAAAGGAATAGGATCAAAATATAATATAATGTAATCGTAATAGAGTAATCGTGCGTGCAAAAAAGATTTTTTTTCTCAAACTTAAAATCTCGACCTTTCATGACCTTTTAGGCCTTAGAAAATATTATTTAGGTATTAAACAAATCACAACTTGCACAGTTTTTTTATTTAATATCACTACTTTCTGTATGTACCTCAATCTGGTCACGTTAATTAGGTGGACACTTTAAAACACTCATTATTAGAGAACCAATAAAAACAAAAAAGTGTGTAAGTTTTGATTTGCTTAATACATAAATAATATTTTCTAATCATGATGAAAGCAAATAAATAAAAAAATAATTGATTGTAAAAATTTTAAGCCAATTTGAATAAAAAAATTTTTTTATCGTTACTATACTTCGACCCCATATGTGGATGTGGAAGTGAAATCATTATCATAATTGCTAATTGATGAATAGAAATAGTTAAACAAAAATTTTAAAAATAATTATGTACTTACATTTTTAATAACCTAATAGCCAGGGAGGTAGCGACAGATTTTCGCGTTAATATTTATAAAGCTAGATTTTTTCCCATGATAGCTTAGACAGTATCAATGATAAAGGTGCAAATTTGCCAATCTCTATTCTGCAAAAATGGGTAAAAAATTAAATAACATGTTGCAAAAACAGATAAATTTTCTGAAATGTCACAAAATTTCACTTTTGATTCGTTTTTGCCGAGCCGAATTTTCGAGTTTCGAAGTGCAATTTACGATCAGGTTTATCTGGAAGACTTTCTCCGTACGTCTCGACATCGTACGGCCGTCCCAATGGTGTTTTTCGAAAAATATGAACGTGTCAAGATTGTATGTTTCTGCAATTTTTCGGCGCCGAAATGCAAGCTGTTTTTTGCTATTTTTTGCAGATATCTCCAAAACGGTCTGAGTTAACTCGAAATAAAAAATTAGGTCAAACGAGTATTTTCCACTACGAATCATCTTTTTGCTACCATCAGAATTTTGATTTTTTTTGTTCGCTTCGGAGATAAGTACTGAAATATCGGCCCTGTACGGCAAAAAATCGTAAATTTTGAAATTCTACAGTTGGCAACTTTTTGATCTTGGCTCCTATGCCAAAAGACTACTCTAGCTAATTTAAATAGAATTAAATTTGTTAAAACCATTTTTTTTATTTTTTGAATTCCGACAAAAATGAAGAAATTAGAGGAGGGGATTTGGGATTTTTCTATTTTCGATAAAATGTCTCCATTTTCTCACCGTAATTAATCGGCAATTAACTGAAATCGATCTTATATACGATGTTCACTTAATATCATATTTTACTTTGACGCTCTGTTAATCTTGGCCATTCGAAACAAAGGTTCCTGAGAAAAATTATTTTCTTAAGATTTACATACACTATAGGAAAACGTGTAATTTCCTACATTTCCTCGAGTATCTCGATAATTCTCGTTTTTTTTTTCGAAAAATTTGTAGACAGCTTATCTAAAGAGAATTGATTGAGCTTTCCCACACTTTTTTTGTTTTTTCTCTAACATAAAAAACAAAAGATTTATGACCGAATATGCGCTCCAGGCTATTGCAGTTCGTGGATAAGTTTTGCATTTTCTGCCGCGGAATATTAATCTACAAAGTTGATTTTTTGTCTACAAGCAGTTTATGCACTATTTCGATTAAAAATCACATTCTATCTCCGCTAAAAGTTGGCTAAATCTTTGGTAGACGTTGCTGAATTTATAGGGCATGAAAAAAGTTAAACAATCTGTAACGTTCTGAATTTCTTTCCCGAATGAATTTCAATTCCTTCTTTTTATTCAATTTTCAATAGTAAAAAGCATGTATAAAAATTTCAGATGGTATAGATACGTTGTGGATAGAAATGTGAGAGATAAAGTAAGCTTATTTTCAGTGAATATTTTCGTCTGTAGCTTGTCCACTAGCAATATTAAAAAGTAAATCCTTATCTAACGTATTATCAAAGGGTTTCTAATGGAGTAAGTAAAAGTGATTATTAACACATCTATAAGAAAACTGTCTGTTCGTTAATATGAATGAAGAATATAATTGTCACGATTTGACTATGTATTGCCATTTTGGCAACGTCTACCAAAGATTTAGCCACCTTTCAGAGGAGGTAGAATGTGATTTTTAATCGAAATAGTGCATAAATTGATTGTAGATAAAAAATCAGGTTTGTAGATTAATATTCCTCGGCAGAAAATGCAAAACTTATCCGCGAACTGCAATAGCCGGAGTGCATATTCGATTATAAATCTTTTGTTTTTTATGTTAGAGAAAAAATAAAAAAAGTGTGGGAAATCTCAAAATATTTTCCATACATAAGCTATCTACAAATTTTTCGAAAAAAACGATAATTATCGAGATATTCGAGGAAATGTAGGAAATTACACGTTTTCCTATAGAATGTAGGTATGTAAATCTTAAAAAAATAATTTTTCTCAGGAACCTTTCTTTCGAAGGGCCAAGAATAACGGAGCGTCAAAGTGGTATATGATATTAAGTGAGCATGGTATATGAGATCGATTTCAGTTAATTGCCGATTAATTACGGTGACAAAATCGATAAATTTTACCGAAAATAAAAAAGTCCCAAATCCCGCCCCATCTAATTCCTTCATTTTTGTCGTAATTCAAAAAATAAAAAAAATGGTTTAAGCAAAATTATATTTAAATTAACTAGTTTTTTGGCGTAGGAGTCAAGATTAAAAAGTTGCCAACTGTAGAATTTCAAAATTTACGATTTTTTGCCGTACATGGCCGATATTTCAGTAGTTATCTCCGAAACGAAAAAAAAATCAAAATTCTGATGGTAGCAAAAAGATTCATAATGGAAAATACTCGTTTGACCTTATTTTTTATTTCGAGTTGACTCAGACCGTTTTGGAGATATCTGCGAAAAATAGCAAAAGACAGCTTGCATTTCGGCGCCGAAAAAATTGCAGAAATATGCAATCTTGACACGTTCATATTTTTCGAAAAACACCATTGGGACGGCCGTACGACATCGCGATGTATAGAGGAAGTCTTCCAAATAAACCTGATCGTAAATTGCACTTCGAAACTCGATAATTCGGCTCGGTACAAACGAATCAAAAGTGACATTTTGTTACATTTCAGAAAATTTATATCTCTTTGCAATATGTTATTTAATTCTTTACTCATTTTTGCAGGACTTATAGATTGGCAGAATTGCACCTTCATCATTGATACTCTCTAAGCTATCATGGTAAAAACATCTAGCTTTATACAAATGATTTCACGAAAACTGTCGCTACCTGGCTATAAACAAGGTTTGACGTTAATAATATTGCTTTTCAACATGATTAATATGGATAAGACGTAATTGAAAAGTATTTGACATCAGTAATAGTTATTGTATTAAATTATTATTTAAAAATTAATAACCGAGAAAAAACAGCGCAACAAATTAAAAAAACAATTAGTAGTTAATGTAACAAAAGTATCAATAATGAAATCAAATTTGCAAATTACATACATTTATTTTATTTTATTTATTTTATTTTATTTAACTTACACCATTCAACAGCATAACACCAATTACTGAATGGGTACAATGCAGAGTTGTGATATTTATAACAATACTAACAATACTAATAACTAATAATCAGTAACAAAAGAAATACTAAAAAAGAATACTAAGAGTGCGAAGGACTAAAAACTAAGTGTCGCTAAATTATTAGAAGTTCAGATATAATAAACATCGGTACACACTACAATTTTAGGTTTTTTATCAAGGCTATGTAAGATGATGCCCTCTAAGCATGCACAGATAAAACAAGTTACTAAATGAGTAAGTAAAATTAAATGAAAACAACGTGCGAAGGAATATTTTCTTGTAACAGTTAATATTAAAATAAGTAGATGGATATTTATGAATATGGTAAAGATGTTTTCTGTTCACTAATGAAATATTAGAATTGGAGAAATGCCAGAATAAACAAAACGTCATTAATCTATAAATTAAAAAAATATAAGGAGCTATTGGACAAAATTCTATGGTAAAATGACTGTAGTAAGTTATAATACAACTGTTAAGCTAAGCAATGATTGTAATGCTGAATTGAAATATAATGTATTTGGATGTTTAGAACTTTTGAGGAACATTTTTTTGTTGTTAATATTATGGCTTGAGGAATGGCTCCATACAGACAGTCATAATTTAAAATCAGAGCAAATTCGAATATTTGAACTTTGAAAAGTGTAAATACCTAATCGATTCAAACGTAACTGACACAGCCAAGTAAGTGATCTTGTAGCAGACCGTTCTACTTCTGTTATTATCACTTTTGCGATCCTTTGAAGTTTTGAGTGATAATAGGGTGCTTTCAGATAATAATGATTTATAGTTTTGCCCAATTAGTTTACCTATTTGTCGTCTAACTGAAGACAAATTTACGAGAAATAGAGCTTCTACCTGTCCCAGGTTTCGAAATTGAATCAGAGGAAATCATTTATATTTCAATTCATTTCAAGTTTCTCTACACGCATCAAAAACTAGAGTTGCACACACTGCACTTATTTCTAATGCAAAAATTATACTTCAGATTGATAAGACGCAAGCCTCAGAGCAATCTTTCTAAAATATATGCCACTCTTTTCTACCACAAACTTAAACATTAATGGTTGGAATGTATGCCGTTACATTCAACAATTTCCTTGGTGCGTTTCCATGGCATTTTGCGTTTATTTTGTATGATGTAACGGAGAGGTGCCGACAATGGTCACTGGTCAGGTTCGTTGGTACAGTAGCCACATGTAAATATCTTTACGCGCGTCAGCACTTCGCCATCTAAGGGATAAAACTTTGCGCTTTATATTTAAATCTGCTCTAAACTACAATTATGATTATTTATGCGTAGGTGTAGGTGTTCCTAATATTCTGAAAAAGTAACAATTTTTAGCTTGGCTATGATAGTAACAGTTAGAGATAATTAAACAGCTAAACATTATGTGCATTAATTACTTTGATCATATATATCTTTTTGATTGACATACATTAACATAGGAATCAACCGCCCTACACATTTTGCAACGATGGCCATCCCAACTGTGTGGAACAGTGGTCACTAGTTTAAAATTGTAAAAATAAGTGGCCACTGTTCCTACTAACAATAAGAAATTTAATGTTTGTATACTTTTGTTCTTACAGACTTCAATATGTCCAGAGCTAAACCTAGACGCACCGGCATAAGACGAACAAACCATGAAACCATGAGAGATGCTATTATTGCGGTCAAAGATGGGACTGTCATTAAAGTCCGCCGCATTGAGATTCGGAATCCCCCGAACTACCTTACGCAAATACTTTTCAAAATGCAACAATAATGAAAATATTAACTGGAACAGTCAAGTACTAGAAGGCGCCCCTAGGTTATGTCCAAATTATTCCGTAAATAAATTTTTTTCTACAGATGAAGAAGTTCTCCTCTGCAATTACCTGAAAACAATGGCCAAACTACATCACGGATTAACCGCTAAAAATATACGCAGACTCGCATTTGAGTTGCCTGTAAGCAATAGTAAGAAAATTCCCGATTCATGGCACTTGAATCACCAATAATAGTGGAAGTAAGGGGATTTTCTCGAAAAAAAGCGAAAAAAGCAAAAAAGCAAAATCGTGTTAAAGTTATAGACTAAGAGCTGGCGGCCGCGGAGGTACTACGATATTACCTCCGGCTGGAATTTTGAGAAGTGGTTGGGGAGACCATCAGGAAGTGCCATCTGCAAGGATTTTGCTCAAAACCCCTGCAAAGGACACGTCAGACGACTCAAAAATGAAAAAATTTTTGCACAAAAAAATGATCATACCTCCGGCTGAAAATTTGCACATTACCTGTTTGAAGGTCACATATTACGTATAATAATAATAATAATAATAATAATAATAAATGGTCTTTATTTCCCAATAAAAAAAGTAATTACACGAAATTCGTATAAACTAACAAAAATTAAAAATACACAAATATTGGGAAATCGCCGAAGATCAGATGTCGGTGAAGAACACAGACCCTGTTTTTCATCTTAAGCGGATATATATATACACATATATACATACACATACGTACACATAAACATATAAATTAAATATTAAATATTAATAATATACATACATATAAGAGTACACACCTGCTATTTAACATAATATAAAGTAGGTAATTGACATATAGAATAAATACAACAATGTTCAGTATGCATACTCAGATACATTATTTCTATTCGTTGCGAGGATTCAAGGAGTCATTTTGTTCTGCTAGTAACAATCTTTTGTAGGAGTGCTTAAAAGATGTAATGGATTTATTTTTTATGCCCGTTGGTATAGAGTTATATATTTTAGTGATTTGGTAGGTAAATGAGGCTTTAAAGGATTCCGTACGATGAGAGGGGGGGGGGGGGGTGAGTGTACCTTTATGTCTCAAATTTAGACCATGAACGTCTGTTCTATATGTTACTTTTTTATTAAGGTAAGCTGGTATTTTATTTTCTAATATTTTTTTAAAGAGACAAGCGGAGTGTAGTAGACGTCGCCTTGACATATTTAACCAGCCTATTTCATTAAGCTTGTGTGAGATATGTTGCCTGCGTCTAATACCAAATATTAGCCGCAGGCAAGAGTTTTGTATTACTTGTATTCTGCGAACATCCTCAGCGTAAATGCAAGGACCATAGACCACATCACCAAAATTTAGTTTGGACAATACCAACGATTCACACAGGATTGTTTTAGTTTTTTGGTTGAGAAAAAGTCTGTTTTGGTATATTGTTTTTAAATTTATATGCCGCACGTATACAGTTATTAATGTGAACCTTAAATTTTAAACAAGTGTCAAAAGTCAGTCCTAAATTTTTGGCATGCTCAACTGGTGATATTTGCTGCCCATCAACATTTATGCGAATTTGTTGGGATATCGAGGACCTTATATCCTTTGGAACAAAGACAAGCACAGATGTTTTATTTGCATTAATATTTAATGAATGGCGTTTAGATATATTTACAATAACAGCAACATCACTATTTATATTATTTATTGCGTCTGCAGTATCAGAGGGGTTAAACGATAAATAGAGCTGCGTGTCGTCAGCATAAAAGTGTATATGACAATGTCGAAGTGCTTTTACAAAGTCAGACGTGCATAAAGTAAACAAAAGAGGACCTTGGATCGAGCCCTGTGGTACCCCAGATGATATTTCAAGGGGAGTAGATATATCGTTATCAATTTTGGTTCTCTGAGTTCTGTTAGAAAAATAATTAAGAAAAAAGTTAACTACGTTTTCAGTCATTCCTACATAGTTTAATACAGAAAGTAGCACTTCATGATTTAAGGTGTCAAATGCCTTCGAGAAATCGATAAGCACCAGCACCGTAGCCTTTTTCGCATCCACTCCCCTCAAAATATCATCCGTGATATTGAGTAGGGCCGTCTCACAACTATGCATTGGACGAAAACCGGATTGGACTTCTGGTAATATATTAAACTTAGAAATATGTTCTCGTAGCTGTACATCTATTTCTCGTTCGATTACCTTTGATAGGACGGGTAAAATACTAATTGGACGCAGGTCCTTATAATCCACAGGATTATTGACTTTAGGAATCGGCTGCACGATAGCCTCTTTCCAGGAATCCGGAAAAACACTCTCCTTAAGACAGTAATTTATAATGTGGGTAATGAATGGTATGATAACTGGACAGCACATTAATATCAATTTAATATTAAGTCCGTCATGACCCTGAGCATTAGTTTTGATATTATATAAATTTTTTTGTATGTCATACTCAGAAACTGGCTTGAACTGGAACGGTTCAATTCCTGCTTTAACGTTATTTTTGTAAAAGTTGGTAATATCTTGGTCGGCAGGTAAGGTGGAAATACAATTTATATAGTAATTATTCAGGCCTTCAACATTTTTTAAGGTGTTAGGTATACATTTGCCTTGCTTACGTATATTTAACAGGTATAAGTCTTTCCATATTTTATTACTACCTCTTACGCGTAATTCATATTCAAAATAGGCTCTTTTTTCATTTTTGCATGCCAGAGTGGTATAATTACGTAGAGTTTTGTAATAATTATAATGGTTTATGTTTTTAGCTTGACGCCATTTTGAACGAGCTTTATTTCTTAAAGACATGAGCAGACGTATATTATCAGTGATCCAAGGAGAATATTTTTTAGTGATTCTTATAGTTTTCAGTGGCGCATGTATATTAAAAAGCATTAATATGGCTTCATTGAGAAAAGAAATTTTATCATTTACATTATTCATATGGTAAATAGGATCAAAGCATAAGGATTGTAAATCAGCATTAAATAAAGCATTATCAAAATTTTTGAAATCTCTTATTGTCTTAATAACAGGAGGATCTACTTTTCGCGTTATATTTAGTTTACAGGATACTAAATCATGATCGGACATTTGATCTAGGCTAGTTACATTAACATTTTGTATAATGTTACTATCATTATTACTTGTTATAATTAAATCAATTAACGTTAAAGAGTTAAGTGTCACGCGAGTAGGTTCAGTCACTAGTTGATTAAAACCGTAGGAATCTAATAATGAGTTTAATTTGCGTGAAGCGGGACAATTGGTTTTTAGCATATTTATATTAAAATCGCCTAAACAAAAAACTTCATCGTATTGTGGCAAAAACATAGTATGTAAATCGTCAGACGCCCTCAAAGTTGTCATGTCATTTTTTTAAAATTTTTTTTCCTTACCTCCGTCTGACGTTTTAGCATATTGCAACAGAGACCATTCTAAGCACAAATTAAAATCTTCAGACGAAAATGCCGCTGCGAAGTCCCCCTACAACGTTCACAAAATTCCAGCCCGCCTGAGAGGTATACTTTTTTTTCGAAAATTTATTTTCGCTACCTCCGTCTGACGTTTTTACATATTATCCTAGAGACAATTTTAAATACATATGTAAATCGTCAGACGACTGCGAACAGTGATATTGATAATGATTCCGAAGATTAAAATGAAATAACTTTTTTTTGTCTCAATTCAGTAATAATATTAGTATTTTTTTCTTAAATGAATTTACAAAGCGAACAAAAAAAAATCTATGGAATTTATTTAATAATCATCGACCACTTAATAATCATCGTTTACTTTCAGATATTCAGAATGTGTTAAATGAACTACTCATTGTACTAAGTAATAGTATAACTACATCTTTCCTCTTTGATAAAAAATAATACTTGCTTGAAACCTCTTGCATATTGATTTTTGATAGTATAACAAGATTAACATTTTTATTTTATTTTATTCACACGGAACATCCTTTACTTTTTATGTATATGTGCTAGAAACTTTTCCCTTGAATTGACTTTCTTTTATAACGTATAGTGACTCAACCAGTATTTCATTAAATTTAAAAGATGTTGAAACAATATTCAGTAATTTAGGCTGGAATTTCGCGATATTTCAGGGGGATTTTGCAGCGGTATTTTCGTCTGACGATTTACATGTGTATTTAAAATTGTCTCTAGGATAATATGTAAAAACGTCAGACGGAGGTAACGAAAATAAATTTTCGAAAAAAAGTATACTTTTCACGCCTGCTGAAACTTTGTGAACGTTGTATGGGGGATTTCGCAGCGGCATTTTCGTCTGATTTTAATTTGTGCTTAGAATGGTCTCTGTTGCAATATGTTAAAACGTCAGACGGAGGTAAGGAAAAAAAAATTGAAAAAAAATGACAACTTTGAAGGCGTCTGACAGCGGTGACCTAGGCGTCTGACGATTTACATAAGTTATCTGTGACCTTCAAACAGGTAATGTGCAAATTTTCAGCCGGAGGTATGATCATTTTTTGAGCAAACATTTTTTCATCTCTGAGTCGTCTGACGTGTCCTTTGCAGGGGTTTTGAGCAAAATCCTTGCAGATGGCACTTCCTGATGGTCCCCCCAACCACTTCTCAAAATTCCAGCCGGAGGTATATCGCAGTACCTCCGCGGCCGCCAACTCTTGGTCTATTATGAAACCTATTCCCCTGCTGAACACGAATAGCAGAGTGAAAAATGTTTTCAGTCATGCGCACCCCCTGAAACGGCCAAAAACCACCTTTTTTTTGCTTACTTCTCATATGACAGCTTGGCATCACTATTTTTGGTTCCTGACTTCTTCTTTAAAGACAATAATTGCAATTGTAAGGGCGGATATGCGTAACGATGCGGATGTATAAAATTAAGTTTACGATGTGGCGTTTTTTGTAAGACTTGTCAAGGTAAATTTTGTGAGAATTATGCTCCAGAGGATGGAGATGATAAACCAAGCATAGAAACAAACGAACCCAATGATAATAGTTATAATAATGCTGTAAACTTCCTAAAACCCGGAGTGTATATTTTCGATCACGAGTCGGAAACGAAGAAGGAGGCAATAGCATTGAATGTGATGTTCATTTCGATGAACCATGTAATTCTCTTAATAAGCGCCCTAGGTTATATTAATGTCTTGTAAAAAATATTATATTATACTCAAAATCGTGTCCTGTGTATATATAATTTATTAGAAATAGAAATTTTTACCAATGATATTCTCTTCCTTATATCCCGTTTTAAGAAACATGAATTTCAAGTCCTTGCGAAGATAGGTTAATTTTTGATGAGGATGTAAAATAGATAAATGGTGACTTTGAAACCACTCCCACTCAATATACAAATTAGAAAATAAAAAAATCAATTTTCTACCGCCTGGGGGCGGGTGGGACCAACTCCCTGAGGTTGTCACAATTAACTCTTTCCATTGTCCTTCATCAGCATCCTGGGTGAGACTGGTTTTACGACTGTTCAGGACGGCGTAAAAGTTATCATTACCAAAGGACAGAAGCAAGTGGTGCAAATCACTTCACCAGAGAGAGACATAGAGGTACACTCTCGTTACAATGTGTGCTGCTATTAATGCGGTGGGAAATACAATTTCACCATTATTTATATTTCCAAGAAAATATTTCAAATAGCATATGTTGAAAGGTGCTCCACTGGAGCCGCATCTCCAACAGGTATCCAACAACAGGTTGGATAAATAGCGATATGTTCCTTCAGTTGATGACATATTTCATTCGTCACAGTAAGCCGACTTCTTGAGATCCTGTAATTCTAATGATAGTCAACCATGAGTCTCACGTCCCTCTAAAGGTTATAAAATTAGCACGTCAAAATAATATAGTAATGTTAACGCTACCGCCGCTTGCTAGCCTCTTGATAAAACTGTTTACGGACTTCTCTATAAACACTTGCCAATCGTGATTGGCAAATCACCCTGGTCAGCGAATAACGATTTACGACATGGCGGAAATAATTTTTCAAGCTTATCCTCTCGCATTTACGCCAAAAAACTGCATATCCGGCTTCGCAGCGACTGGAATATTTCCATACAATGATACTGGTTTTGCAGAAGACCATTTCTTTGCTTCAAAGGTTAGAGACTTACAGCAGAGCGAGGTCAACCTAGATTCATCAACAAATTATTTGGATTCAGAAACAGAATCAAATAGGGGAGAGAATGTATCAACTCATTACTTGAACGAGCAAATAGAATCGAATCAACGTGATTCTGAGCCAGGATTGGGTCATCACCACACTGAACAGTTTTCGTCCCCTAATATGAATGAGGGTGATAATATTGTTGAAAAAGAACTAAGGTTTATTAATGGTGCTGAAGATGTCCATATTCCAATTGATCGTCAAAGAGGAAACAAAACGCCAACAAAGCAATTTATTTCTGCTGAAAAAATTAAACCCTATCCATAAGTTGTGGCAACTGAAAAGAAGAGAAAAGGCATAAAAAAGAAATTTACCGAAATTTTGACAAATACTCCAGTGTATAAGAGGATAGAAGAAGAAGAAGCTACAAAAAGGGCACGTAAAAATAACGAAAAAGGAAAAAATACGAAGCGTAAAATTAAAGAGAGCTCGTCTGATAGTGAACCAACTGAGTCATTATATTTGACCTACTCAGATGGTGTGGATTTTTTTGAAGATAAATCAAGAATGGTAAACGATGTTGTTAGAGATTTAAAACAAATCGACGTTGACTCGTTTGTTGTTATTAAATTCCCTACGAAGAAAGACAAAATATTATGTAGGAAAAGTAGTTGGGCTTGATGTGATAAACGAATAATATAGTGTAAGTTTCTTAAGGAAACACAACAATAACTTTTTATTTCCTTTGACTCTGTATTGTGCAAATGTGTCATTTGATGATGTAGTTATCTGCTTACCAAATCCCACTCCAACTGGCGTACTGCACGAACTAAGAGTTTTTTTCAGTTTAATGTGAATCTGTCTAATAATTATAATATGCAATGACATATATCTACCTAAGTTATGTATCAACAGAATGGTACTATATTTCATTTTGTATAATAGAAAATAAGAAACATTAGGTGTGACCACTGTAAAATTTCAATGTGACCACTGTATCAGACTACAAAGGTACAGCGGCCACTTTACACAAAGTTTTTCAATTATGTTTTAGGCCAATATTACCTCCAATCGGTAGCAATAGGCAAATGTCAGATATCGACAGTTGGGCATTCGCCGGCCACACTGCAGTGGAGGTGGGCTGGGTTTAAAAAAAAATGAATATAGGGCCCGAAGTAAATTTTGATTCTTGTCAAATGCCTCAATAAATCTAGATATTGTCCCCCTTCAAACTTACTAAACAGGGACACAAACACATTTAAAAAAATGACAAATCTGCTACTATTATTAGTGTTTATTTACAAATTACAAATCAATGCAAAGAATAAGTTTCCGAGTCTGACACTCAAAAGTCTAGTTTTCAGCTAATATCATATATATATTATTACATGCCTAATCTCAACAATATTTACAAATATCTCTTCCAACGAATGTTACGCAAAACTATCACGCAATTTCAACACTAGATATTTAAGACAACGTAATCGAAAGTTGAAAAAAATATATATTTGAACTAATAAGTTTACTAAATAAACAGAAATTAGTTACGTATAATGGTTAGTTAAATCGTAGAACCAGAAATTCTATGGTTTTAATGTAGCTTAAGCTTAAGCGCAAGAAAACACACCAACTTAATATTGCTGGAATAAGAAAATGTGTTAGTTAAAACTAACTTCCGCTGTACACATTATATATTGATTGGAAAAGAAAAAGCAATTTTACTTAACTATCTACCTGTAAATTTAATTACTATATTAGATTTAGATACGATAAGAGCGCTATCCGACCAACTTTATATACAAAAAAGAAACAAAATATATCTACGCAAAAGAAAATAAAACTTATAGTATACGACTTAGCAGTCTATCTGTCTATCACCATCCAATTAATCGATGTGGGAGTGAAACTGTCCTGTATCGTACTGGATTGCCCTCCAAGGGGATTATAAGGGGGACCAAGGAATATTTAAAATGGGTCCACGCAGGAGCTTCCGAACCAAGAAGAGATAAGACTGCCGTTATGGTTGGTGGAGTAGCCTCCCCATATAAAGACCCTTTATAATCAAGAAAATCTCAAATTAAGAAACAGCTACAAAATGTGGCTGTTACATACCTTCAACGAAGGGTCTTATATGCCTGTTTTCTTCAAAGAAAAACAACAAATTTCCACTGCGACCAACGATTATGGGTAGGATAATGTATCCAAGGATTAGTCACTACTAAAATACATAGAAAATGCCTCATTAAAAATCTCCCAGACCATGTGCCACCAGATATACTTACAAAATTGCCAATATGATCCCTTTAAAAGGTATGATTTGAAAAATACATCCAAAATTCTAAACTACAATTCAACAATTTCAAATCACTATTTATCAGCGGAAATTTAAAAAAAAAATGGGAACAAAAAGGGATAAATCTTGTAAAAACTGTCCTAGTAAGTGGGGCAACCAGGAATACATTTCTGTAGTTTCATATGCAAGATCTCTGAAGTGATGCTAATGCCCCAGGTCGCCACACAGAACATTATTTTTCAATTAACTGTTCACATAGGAATAACATAACAATTAATAACCATATATTTTAAATAAAGAAAAGCTATTGCCATAATAGGATTGATTTATTAAGGAATTCTTTTATCTAGATGGACTTTTAAAAGTAATGGGAAAATTGCGATCTAACTGGTAACTAGTTGGTAACACTGTCAAAACGTCAATAATATTGACAGCGAATACGTCAAAACTGGAAATTCAAAATAGCTAGAAAATCAAGGCGAAAAATGGAAAAATACCATGGAAAAGATAATACTAAGCGATATTTTCCCGACGCAAAACGGTAGGTGTACTTGTTTTCAATGGCATTCTTTTGCTCCCTGAACCGTTTTATCCACATTCAACAAATTACCCAAACATTTGTTTATTACACCAAATACTCATCATGACCATTACAAGCCTATCTCTGAAGATGTACACAGAAGGATGCAGTGATTATTATGATATTATATCCCAGTTATGTCTGAACTCATCCGACTAGAAGGATCCCACACATTTGACAAAGTTATTAGGCATTCACAAGCACTCAAATTAAATGTGTACAAGGCTCTGAGTACGAAGGATCAATGAGCACAAGATCAGGTGAAGCCACCGAATGAAAGGCAAACAACGGTAAATTGGGATTACACAACCGATCTCGTTGCAGGACCTCCTTGCACAACCACACTTGCGTTACTTACTTATCAAAACATACAGAAATTGTGTTATAACTATAATTCAGAAGGGTTTAAAAATACTATGATGTGACGAGTCAAATATACTGTAACACCAACTCAGTCGTATTATTTGAATTAATAAATCTGTCAGAATGTGAATTTGGAACCCTCTATGAATTTAATCTAAATTCATTTAAAAAAATCTCTTCATTATCGAATTATATACTTTTCAGCAAAAGGTGGCCACTGGCGCTTCTTCCCTACGTTTTTCACACAACTACAAAAATAAATAAACTTTCGAATTTGAAAATTTTATTTCTTTAATAACAAAAATTAACGCAATTTAAAGGGCAATATTAAATATAGAACAAATTCATATGGAGTGTAAAGGTAAAGTTGTGTTAACATGGAAACATAAGTTAGTTCTGTGCATGTAGGCATGCCAACTTTCACTTTATTTTGACGAGGAGAGAATTTTCAATTATTACTTCGTCCCTCTTTACGTGATGGGAAAGCGCAAAGTTTCCTACTTTAGGAAAAAGTTTGTTAAATGATCGCAATAGCTACTAATGTTTTGAAATTTCTGTTTATTCTACTAACCGAAATTTTGATTGAATTCGTATTATTGAATAAACAATTTATAAATATGTATGTTAGTAATTTGCTACAAATATTAATGCCAGATTCTTTAAAACAAGTATGCGGAAGCCAATTTTCTTTGCATAAAATAAGTTTCCTCTGCCTACAGTGAATTTTCTTATCACCTCATTCAGTTTGGCCCCTTTACCTTCTTCAAACGAAGCATAATTTAATTTGAAGCCCTAGGTGCAACATTTCGCTATTACATCCCTGAGCTCTAAAGTGAATATTAATCTTTTTCAGTAGCGTTCCTTTACATACTCTTCTGACTTTGTTATTTATGTTCACAGCTCACTAATATTCAGTAAACATTTTCAATTTACGTGTAACATTAATTACAAAAAATAACCAGCAAAATCCACTTATGCTGGCCGTTGGTTTAACGTTAGTTAATAATACTCATTTAGATCAGACCCAAACTAAAATTGGTTTTGGAACAACGCCCACGTGTAGCTTAGTATATCGTATAGACATCATTAATCAATGACCCACCGATTAAATTCTCCTCTAGTCTGTGATAATTTCGGATTTTGTAAAAAGATAAAGTTGACTACAGAATTAAGCTGACTCAACAAAAGTTCAACGACGTAAAAGCAGAAATACTTTTGTAAAAACAATAACATTTAGTCAAGAAATTGTTTTAGAAAAGACCAAGAAAATTATCATGGTCTAAACAGAAATTATAACATTAGTAAATTGGTTGAATTAACGAACTGTATACTGCTCTACCGTACGTGAACATAAAATTACATTAGTAAAATATAATTATTCACTTTGAAGTTCTCTACGGTAATGTTGCAGGAGGTGAACAACCCTAGTAGCATGTATGTAATTCATAATGTATCCACACAAATTTCCGTAATTTAGTCAATTAAGTAAGTGGAGGTATACATTTATTAAATTATTTATAATTTCCATTACTTTATTTAATATCTGTCTACAAAGATTCTAGCTATAGCAACAAAATGTTTAAAAAAACTACTTCTTCAATTAATAAAAATTCGGATCGACTGAATTTATCTAAAAATTACACATTTGATAAGTGATTATTTTAGTTTACTTTCATAGGATAACTACACCTAAAGCACTGAAATAAATCTAAACGTAGTATTAGTATAATAGCACATTTTTTATTATTTAATTTTTAATAATAATGAACATCACATCAAATATTCGACAACTCCCAAATCCAAGAAGGGTCTGGGAGAAATTAATATTACTAGTAATGAGGGAATTACTGCAGGTATATACTATGATTCTAGAGCGACTTAATGCCGAGACAGTAATTCGAAATCCATAAATTAAAATGTCAAATTTTGATCAATAATATTGCATTCGTTTTTCAGAAAAAAAATGCCTAATATGACTCTTTTCTTCTTAATTTTTATTAAGAATGCCAATGACTGAAATAAATTTTGATTTACTCAAAAAAAATGTAAAGGTCTTTGATACCGATCCATTTCCTTGAAATTGAATGACTAATTCCACCGACACACAAAAAAAGTGCACCCGCTGAAACCGACTACGAAGTCGGAATTGTCAGATTGGTTCGTTTTTCACCCCTGACCCCAAAAAAACACCCCCCAAAAAGTGGTCTGGACTGCGGACCATACCAGTGTATCCTTATGTATTTGGACCCTCTGAAGTTGAATCCTAAATCGGAATTGTTAAATTGCCTCGTTTTTCACCCCCAACCCCAAAAAGACAACCCCTCTAAAAAAAGTGGTGTGGCCCGCGGACCATATCAATGTGTCCTTATGTATTTGGACCCTCTGAAACCGAATACGAAGTCAGAATTGTCACCCCCAAAAAAGAGTGGATTGGCCTACGAACCAGATCAGTGTATCTTTATGTATTTGGACTTGTTGAAACCGAATCCGAAGTTAGAATTGACAGATTGGCTCGTTTTTCACTTCTAACGCCAAAAAAACAACCAAAAAAAATGTGGTCCGTCGGGCAGACCACTTTTTTGTTTGTTTTGGGGATGTTTTTTTTTTGAGGGGGGGGGGGGGGGGTTAATGGTGAAAAGCGAGCCAATTTGGCAATCTGACATCGGATTCGGTTTTAGCGGGTCCAAATACATAAGGATACACTGATCTAGTCCTCAGGCCAGACCACCTTTTTTTATTTTGGTGTTTTTTGGGGGTTGGGGGTGAAAAACGAGCCAATCTGACAATTCTGACTTCGGTTTCAGAGGATCCAAATACATAATAATAGTAATAATAATAATACTTTATTAATACAATTGATCAAACAATGTTGATAAAAGAATATACATTAATAAGTAATCATTTACACATAATAATTTTTTTTGTGTAATTTAAAAAGCTAAATATTCATCTACGCTATAAAAGGCATTAGTGAGCAACATGTTTCTAACAGTGGATATAAATTTCTTTAAAGTACAACATTTTATGCTTATATCTAATTTATTATATAGAACCGTACCGACATAGTAAGGATTAGATTTATAAAGTTCTAATCTGTGAAGTGAGTGCTGCAAATTTTCTCCATGTCGTGTATTATATTCATGTGATATATTCTGAAACGTGAATGTGATCAAATTTTTTTTGACAAAAGTTAAAATTTCAAGGATATACAAACACGGTAAAGTTAAAATTTTTTGAGGTAAAGGTAAAGGTCTGTTTACAAGATTCACGATACTGCAATCCATACATAGAACGTAAGGCTTTTTCTGCAGCACAAATACACGACTAGCTGTACTAGCATTACCCCAGCAAATCACTCCGTACCTAATTGTTGACTCAAAATTTGAATAATAAAATATTTTCACTACATTTTTGCTTGTAATTTGTGATAATCTTTTTAAGGCAAAACAAATACTTGAACACTTCTTGCATACATAATCTATATGAAATTTCCAGTTTAGTGACATATCTACATAAATACCTAGAAGCTTAAAATCTTTTACTTGTTCAATTGTTTTATGCTGAAGTTTAATTAGTGGACTAGATATATAATTGGCGCCAACAGGATGAAACTGCATTGAAAACGTTTTTTCCTGATTCATTGCCAGGTTGTTTGAAGTAAAATAATTGAAGAGGGAAATCAAATTATCCTGCAGAAGTTCAGACATTATATATACATCTTGATTGCATGATAGAAGAGTCATATCATCAGCAAAAGTACAGTGAAAAGTGGAAATAAAGTAATAAGAATACACTGGTCTGAAAACACAGGCCACACCACTTTTTTATTTTTGTGTGGTTGTTTAATCGAGCCACGAAGGTGTTATCGTAAAATGCGGGACACACTGTATACAATAAAATTCCTTGTAGTAATTATTCACCATTTTTTTAGTTGAATTACTACTTATACTCTTTGCCGATTTATTGAATTTTTATATAATCGTTGCACATTCTATAGGATACACTTAGCAATATTTTTCTGATGTTAGGTATTTAATTAGTAGATTGTAATACAAGTGTGGCAAGGGCTTCATTGCAAAACGATGTATGAAAGTAGGACACGAGCCCAGCGAGTGTTCCTATCATACGAGTTTTGCAATGAAGCTTGCCACATGTGTGTTACATACTATTTTTTCTACGGTTGTGAAGTTATTTCCCTTTTTTAAAGTCTTTAGAAAAATTTTAAATTGGCTGCCTGTCAGATTTTATTTAAAGTGACATTTTCCGCAGTCATTCTGAAGTTAGAAAATTTGACTTTGTAATTGCAATTCATGTGTAGTTAATATACATTTATAGAATTTAATTGTTATTACCAGTAAGTAATATAAAATTCTTTAAGGTAAACACACTATCTTATTTCGGTGTGTAAAGATGTAATCAAGGCGTGTGGCAAATTCTTTGCCGCACGGCGTGCGGCAAAGTAATATTTTCTGCAGTCATTTTGAAGTTAGAAAATTTGACTTTCAGCACAATCGTAGAAAATAGTTATTTTTGTATCTAAGGTGCAAAATACTACTTTGGTGATCGAGAACGAAAGTTCGAGATGACCAAAGAATTTTGCACTCGAGATGCAAACAATATTTTTTCTACAACAACTTTCATTTGATTAAACTAAAACCATAGTTAAAAAAATCATACTGTTTTTATTGAAATAATTTAAAAAATTCTACTTTCAGTTGATTTATTTGATAACACAATACATATTTTTGAACTAGATGTTTGTTTAATTCTCGTGTATACATTGAAAATTATAAAAAATAGGCAATAATAATATGTGATGTGCAAAATATTTTGCACCTTAATGCGACAAATATTTTGCGCACGGTGTCATGGTAACGCGAAAAAAATAATGTCAATAAAAAAATGTCTCATTTTAGACACTGACATTAATGCGCAAACATAGCCTTTTTTTGACAGTTGTAGAAAAAGGTATTTTAGGTATTATTATAATATTTAGGTATTTAGGTAGGTAGTATTTAGGTATTTTAAAATTTATGATGCCAACTTAGTCAGTGAAATACTCGCCAATATAAGATAAAATTTAATAAAGTTGCTACATTCAACCTACTTATGTTTTGAATCCGCGACACATGAATTTTGAGTCTCTAAAGTGTAACCACTATTCCTCCATTTTTATTCTAGCTAGCACCAACTTACTGTCCAGATTTCAATACAATTAGACTTTTTTTTTTTAATCTTTGTACTTACAAGAACGTGACGAATGGACGAGCATTTTGCAGGGGATTCAGAATTTGCTCACTACCAAAATGATATAAAATTTTTTCCCTATAAGCGACATTCACGGTTTTATGAATATGCTGATCAAATGCAATGGCCTACGTCAGTAGTTCCCTTCGTTCTCGTATTTGCGAAGAGTATAAAAATGAATGGAAATAATGAACAGAGAGAAAATGTAGAGAACAAGCAATTATCTCCAAATATATTTAATAGGCGGCCCATTTTTTAGATTTCGGATTTCCCACCCCTGGTTTCATTTGATGAAAAAACCACTACCCAAGGAATTACTACTTCCACATTTTCTATCCAAGTTTCTCAAAAAAAATTTGATACTATATTTGCACTCCACTATGTGGAAGCAATTGTTTATGGAACTTTAATAATACAATATTTGAAATCTCATAAAATGATATGCCACATTGGTAGTGGGGGTGGTGGTGGAGGTAGGGGGTGGTAGTGGGGGTGGATGAAGTAAAAAAAAATGTTGAGGCCTTTGATTCTTGTACACACACTAAATCACAATTTTATTTTCTTCACCCCTTTTAATAAAGAGGTGAGGGCGATAATAGAGGTGGCTAATGCCAAAAAATTTTTTGAGACCTGTTTCCCTTATATATATTAAATACCAATTTTAAGGACTTATTTGCTTGATTTACCTATTTATTCTATTTACCCTAATTTACCTCCCAACCCTTCAACGGAATAAGATGAAAACATAATGTAGTTCCAGGTATCATCATAATACATAGGTGTAGCAAATTTCAAGTCAATATCTTAAATGGTTCCAGAGTAATCGTGCACACAAGAAAGTTACAGACAGACATAATTTTTTTTTTGTTCAAATTTAAAATCTCGACGTTTCGTTACATTCTAAGCCTATTTGAACAATCTAAATTTCATTTTTTTTTTGCGATACTATACTTCCACTGGATGTGGAAGTAAATTTGGTATACTTTTGAAAAATTCAAGTCTCTCACAACGAAAAAAAAATTGATACTATATCTGAAATCCACTATGTGGAAATAATTGTTTATGGAACTTTAATAATATAATTTAATTCCAAAAACCCATGAAACAATATGCCACATCAGTAGTGGGGGTGGGGGGTGGTAGTAGTGGGGGTGGATGAAGTAAAAAAAAATTGTTGAGGCCTTTGGTCCTTGTACACTGCTAAATCACAATATGATTTTGTTTTACCCCCTGGATGGGAAGGTGGCTAATGCCAAAACATTTTTTGAGACCTTAACTTCTCTTATATACTAAATACCAGTTTTATGGACTCTTACTTGCTTGATTTACCCATTTATCCATTTACCTCCAACTCTTCAACGGAATAATATCAGAATATAATCTAGTTAAATATCGTTGAAATACATACGTGTACCAAATTTAAAATGAATACCTTCAGCGGTTTCAGAATAATCGAGTGCACAAGAAAAGTTACAGCCTAAGCCTAAGCCTATTTGAACAATACAAATTTTTTAATTTTTTTTTGCATCACTATACCTCTGGATGTGGAAATAAAACAATCCCTGTAAAATATTATTGGGGCAAGATACATAATATTTACAATAATGGAAATAAATGGAATTGTTTATATACTTTTGTTAACTTGTTTAAGCCACATTTTTTATAACTAGCAACATTTATCTCTAAAAATGACTAATGCCTTATCAGGCCATATAAGTACCGAAAATTTAATCTGCGTTGTGAGTATAAAGTATCTCTTATACCACCGCAAATTCGTAGTCTAGGAAAGAGAATCTGTAAAATAAAACTTCCGTTTCAATCTTCCCTTATATTATATAAAAATAAAACATTTTTTTTATTACAAATAGTGCTAAATACTGACCTAAATCTACAAGTGTAGTAACAAAAGTAATATTTCTGCACTATTCTAAAGCTTGCTACAGCGTTTCTCATTTGACATTAGGGAAACGTGGTTTATAATCCTGTCCAATTTGGAGTAAAAATTGTGTTTGGTCTTCATTTTTTGTTAAAATTTCATTGTAGTCACCAATAAGCTTGACACCTCTTTTAGTTGCATCATTTACAACTTAAAATTTATTTACAATAATAAAACGGTGCTTATAAGATTCATTTTCACTGCAAGCTACTGGATCATTTTCTAAGAATTACGTAGCTTAATTTTTCGAAAAACTGTTTACTTTTCTCTCATGTGAAATTCTTAAATTCCTTGTTTTTAGTATCGTTAGTGTCATGAATCATAAATCGTTTAATACCTTCTTCGTTTGGTGTCAGCTTCAACCATAGCTCTTTTTTTGATAACCGAAATATCGTCATCAAGGAATGGCAAACCAACATTCATTGGATTTAGGTATCACAAATGTTTAACTATTTTATTACTTGTTGCTTGAAATATTTCGCTGTCAATATTTTTATATTTAAAGAGTTCCTTACCAAACAGTAAATCAAAAAAAGGTGCTTTGCTAGCATATGACACTTTAAACCAAGCCTTTATATATAGCTTTACAATAAAAAGGCATATATCTTCAAAAGTTATCTATTCTTTCTGAGATGGTTTAAATTGATCTTAAAAAAAGAATATTTTTAGACAGCAAGTTGTCTTGGACATCCAATGTGGGTGATGAAATGGGTGTTGCAGTTTTAAAGAGGCATCTGCGAAATTGGCAATTGTAGCCTTAGCGGGCTGTAAGAGTTTTTGTCCAGTTTTTGCTTTTCTTTGGTCTATTTTGGACCAAAATTCCCTAAACAGTTTAGTGAAACGTTTGGACTAGATGAAGAAGGAATTTATGCCAAACGCACTTCTCAAAACAAGTTCAAAAATATGGTGTCTACAAGGAAAGTACAGAATATCCTTTTCTAACATTGTTGAAATATTGCGGCTGTCCCATTTAAATAACCCATAGGGTGCTGTGAATAAATTTCATAATTAAAATAGTTAAACCAGAAATACATTCTAAGAGAAATTTGCCTTTTAAAGTTGTTAAAATTTTGAAATTTCATGTAATTTGGAAGAAGGAAATTAATATCACAGCCACAAAAAAAATAAAGTTTATTTTCCAAAGGTGAAAAACTACCTATCCCCATGTGTTTTGAGCTGTTGGTTCCAAATATCACGTCAAAAATTCGGGGTTAAATGGCTATTAAATCTAATAGAACGACACATGTTGAAATGAAACTCCTGAACCGTTTAAAATGGCTCTTGTCACTTATTCCCAACGTTCTATTTTATCACGGAAACGATGGTGGTGTACTTCTTTCCCAAAAAAACAACTACTCTGATTTTTCCATAATACGCTTGACTAACCGGATTTATTACCGGGAAAATAATTCGAGTATCTTTTGACCAGGAGATGCCAAAACAACCCCCGGTGGTTGGAATCACCCCCTCCCTGAATGACAAAACATTCCGAAAATACTGCATAAGTACTGAAGAACAGTTTCCTCCAGTTTTCTTCGAGGGTGAGTAACACGATATTGCATTACTTTCCCCCACTCTTCTGGAACTACCCCTAAATGTTCTGATTTTTCCATACTACGCTTGTGAGGGCTTTACAGATCGGGGTTATTACAGGGAATATTGATAAGTCGAGTATCTTTTGACCAGGAGACGCCTGAACAACCCCCGGGGGTTGGAACCACCCCCTCCCTGAATGACAAAACATTCCGAAAATACTGCGAAAGAGCTGAAGAACGGTTTCCCGTACTACACTTGTGAGGGCTTGACAAATCCAGGTTATTGCAAGGAATATTGATAAATAGAGTACCTTTCGATCAAGAGACTCCAAAACAACTCCCGGAGGTTGAAACCACCCCATCTTCAGAGGTCGTCTTTTCTCACTTAAGAGTAGTTCCAGAAGAGTAGGGGAAAGTATTGCAATTATTGTGTTACTCGCGTTACTCGCCTTTGAAGACTAGGCAACTGTTTTTCAGCCTTTCCGCAGTATTTTCGGAATGTTTTGTCATTCAGGAAGGGGGTGGTTATAACCCTCGGGGTTGTTTTGGTGTCTCCTGGTCAAAAGATACTCGACTTATCAATATTCCCTGTAACAATCCCGATCTGACGAGCCCTCACGAGCGTACTATGGAAAAATCAGAACAAGAGGTAGTTGTAGTTTTTTTGGGGGAAGAAGTACACCACCATCGTTTCCGGGATAGGACAGAACGTAGGGAGTATGTGACGAGAGCCATTTTAACCAATTCGGAAGTGTCATTTCAACGCGTGTCGTTTTATTAGATTTAATAGCCACTTAACCCCGAATTTAGGGATGAAATGTTAATTTGCAAAAAACTGAGCAGTGAAACATATATTTTTGACGTGATATTTGGAATCAGCGTCCCAGAAAACACAGGGATAGGTGGCTTTCACCTGTGGAAAATAAACTATATTTTTTTTAGCTGTGTATTCAGTGAATTTCTAATAGATTTAATTAGCCTGGATGGAGCAAGTCTAACTTTAAATAATAGTTACGGAAATCAGAACTTTACGTATTTTTATTTTTATAAATTTCAAGGAGACTGTAAAAATTTATGAAATTCTTAGTTATAAAGGAAAAAAACAACAACTATTTGAGTTCTGATTTTATTCCCCCTTATATTTTTGTTCAATAACTTACACATGTTCATTTTACACCTAAATATAAAAACAGTATTAATTATTATTGAATTGGACTGCCTTTTATGCATTGAAGGGTGACTTAAATATCTATTTTAGATATTAGACAGTACATATACGTTGTTATTCATAATACTGTTTAAGTCTAAATCAATCATTCCGGCATCCTCATCAATGTCAAAGACTTCAGTTAAGATAGCACAACATAACATTGATGTATCTTTTAAATCAATAACTTTTGTTTGATGTTACTTAAAATAAAAATACTTGTTTAGCATTTAGCAAATATCTCAACAAATATATAACCTGAAATGATTATGTATTAAAATATTAGATGCTTCTAATATTTTTATGTTTTTCTTTTTTTTTTCAGCATAACCTATCTAGTTTTGTCAAAAACAAAGTACTTTACCTAAATCTTTTTCATAAAATTGAAAATACTCACCTAGAGTGTCAATTCGTTAAAAATTATTCAGGTCTTTGAAACATGCTTGTTAATTATAATTACAGTCTTTCTGGTTTCAATATTTATACATGTTGAAAGTATCTCTTCAGGTTATAATGATATTAAAAAGTGATGCCTTTCGATATCATTATAACCTGAAGCGAATATAGAATAGCTTTTAACATACTCGAATACTGAAACTGGAGAGGCCTTTATTTTAATTAACGAATGAATTTGATTTTAGTTTCACATAGTCGTAGACAAAATTTATACTTGGATTGATTTAAATCGGTACTAATATAGTATGTCAGTATTCTACATAAGTAACTTTTCGTTGTATATTTAGCTTATCAAGCAGTGTATATTAGAGGTAAGGAATTGTAGTCTTTGAGTTGGATTTTTTTTTATACAAGCTGATTCTAAATGGAAATTAATACGCCACCTGTAAGTAAACTCTATAAATATGTTCCTCATCCGCTTTTTCCGTAGCTGATAATACAACCGGAATGAAATTTGAACCTAGTCTCTGTATTCTTGAAATTTCGGTATATATGTTATATAATATTACACGCTATCTTATTGCGACTTAGCCATAATAAACCTTCACAGGTATATCGTATTTCACGATAACAGCTTCTCTTATTAATTGCTTATCTTCAAGATATCATATTACACCTTTGTTTCTCATAACTTGTGCAGACTGCAGAACTGCAATTCCTTTGTTATATATTTTGCTTACTCAGGTTCTGTATGTTATAAATATGACTAAACACGCTTTGTTGAATCAGTTATTAAACTCACTTAGAATGAAACACTTCTAATTATTGTATTATTCCTTTTCCAAGAGCCAACGTTGGCTCCATTTAAGTAAATAAATCTTTTTAAAAAGTCACTCATGAAAACCGTGATCTAACATTGGCGCAGTCGGTAGGATCCGTAAACATCATCAGAACAAGAAGCCTAACTGGTAGTGAAGCGTAAGAGAACAAGGAGAACATCTGCAGAAGGTGCCTAACTAGTGCGTGTACATCTACTTGAACAAGGAGACCTTCCTCACTGGTGGTGGCGGATCCCAATCCCTTGACGGACGAAGAACCTACACATGGAGATGAAATTAATGCAAGTCATTTTTAAGAATCATCTCGTTGTTTTACTTCATTTTACAATTATTATTTCTCACAATTATTTACGTGTATTATACCGCTAATACACTCGGCGAACAAAGCCAATTCTGTTATCAAACAAATCCTTTACAAGCTACAACGCAACAATTCTAATTTTAAGTTATTTATTTTCGTATTCACGAAACGACTGTGTATTATACAGTTAATACACAATTTATTAACGTACGCAACATAACAAACAATTTTAATTTAATTCTCGTATCATACTGCTGATACGCAGACAATTCTTTTAGTTCAAATAATCTCTAAATAAAAAGCAAAATGCCAGACAGAGCTCAACCAGAGCCGGTTCAACCAGTTCAACCAGTAGTGCCGACGACAACCGAGCAA
Source organism: Rutpela maculata (assembly GCA_936432065.2). NCBI lineage: Eukaryota > Metazoa > Arthropoda > Insecta > Coleoptera > Cerambycidae > Rutpela > Rutpela maculata. Next base: position 65,521,011 of record OW386285.2, on the reverse strand, counting down.
CCAGAGCAAGTCGAGCACGAGGTAGAGCCTTACAAACTCTCAGAAATTTTCTCGTTAATTCCGGAGTTCGATGGTAACGCCATCAACCTCCAAACTTTCCTAAACTCATGTCAGTGTGCCCAACGCATGGCAATTCATGACCAAAAAATCTTATTAACTGTTCATATTAAAAATAAATTGAAAGGCAAAGCTGCCGAACTAATCAATTCTCGTAACCCTGCCACATGGCCAGAAATTAAGGCACTCCTAGAAACCCACTTCGGTGACTCTAGAGATTTAACAGCTCTTATCCAAGACCTACAACGAATTCACCAATTGCCAGGTGAATCTGCATTAACATTTGTTTCGCGTCTACAAACGCACAATGCGAAAATGCACGCTGCAGTGCAAAAACAAAATCTATCTTCAGAGCAAAGAACCGCGCAAACAAACCTGATTGAAACTATGACATTAAATAATTTGTTAACGGGTCTAGAACCAAATCTAGGGAGAATAATACGTGCCAGTAACCCTCCGACTATAATGAACGCAATTATTAGAATTCGGAGAGAACTACAACTTTCGTATTTTGAACAACAAAAATTCCCCAAAAATAGTCCGGTCAAAAATCCAGTAATTCAACAAAAGCGACCACAAGGTCCCAATTTGCAACAAAAGTTTTGTTCCTTCTGTAAACGGAATGGACATGTAATAAGCGAATGCCGCACAAGGCAACAGTCTCAAAACTTCCAGAGACCAAGTTTCCAAGGAAACCCAAACTCACAAAATTTTTCTCATCAAAATTTCGCACAACCGAGTAATAATCAATTTAGTCAGAGGACATTCCCTCAAAATAATCAGCCAAATCAATCACAGCAAAACAGGCCCTCAGCCATAAGGCCGAACCCTAATTTTATGCAACAGCGACCATCAGCTATCCAACCTAACCCAAATTTTAATCGCTTTAACCAGCAAAAAGCTCATCATTTGAATTACGAACTTTATGACAATTATGACAATCAATGTAACTATAATCAATATAACGACTACTCTTTCGACGATTATCAAAATTACCAAATTCAAAATGAATCGTACGAAAATTATAATTTTGAAACCAACCAAAATTTCCAGGAGAATTATACTGCTAATTCTCAGAGCGAGCAATACGAGGATTATACTGCTAACCCTCAGGATTTTTGCCAAGGTTTGGACCAACCAACAGATCCTCCCAACGAGGAATTCGAACCAATTACGGAGCTAGAAACTCAAATTCAAATTATGAACCTCAACGACAATATCGACCCCATGCTGAACTTCCCAGAACAAAAGTTCATATAAATACGCTTTCTCGTACCTTGTTAACCGTAAACTCAAAAAATCTTTATTATACGAAAGACGCAACAGGGAAATTTAAAATCTTAATAGACACAGGTGCAGGAATATCAATTTTTAAACCCAAGACAGCTGAAAATTATAGACGTAGATCTCCTGAAAATGTAATTATACAGGGCATTACTGATCAAAAAATTTATATCAACGAATCTGTTCTCATCCCCTTTTCAGATGAGTCACACAAAGTTTATATCTATAATCTAGATATAGATTTTGATGGACTACTAGGCGCAGATTTTCTAGAACATTACGAATGCCAAGTAGACTTTAAAAACAAACAACTAGTCACGAATTTTAAAAACGTACCATTATTTAAAGTCACGGAAGAAACTACAGTAAATTTACCTGTACAACCAACTAGTAACATCAGAAACCAAAACCCAAATTTAAGCAACATCAAAAATTTAATTTCTATCGAACCTCGCATGGAAAAAATCTGTAAATTAAAATGTAATTTGCAAAATACCGAAGCTATACTGTTAGCCCAGGAAAACGAGAAAGTACGCTTACCAAATGCTATTGTCAAAATCGATAACAATGGAGAATTTTTAACCTCAATTATAAACGCGAATGCAATACCAAAAACGGTAAATTTTTCTAACATAAAACTAGAGCCAGTACAAAAATTCAAATCAATTTTCAATTTAAACACTCAAAATTCTGACTCACACCTACAGACGGACAGATCCTTCGAAATTAGGAACGAATTGCGCTTGGATCATCTAAACGAAGAAGAGGCCGAAATAGTAACGCAGCTTTGTTTAGACTTTCAAGATATATTCTATATGGAAGGAGACAATTTAACTTTTACTAACGAAATTAAGCATTCCATTGACACGAACGATTCAAAACCGGTTTTTACAAAATCATATCGCTACCCTCATATTCATAAAGATGAAGTCAAAACACAAGTCTCTAATATGCTTGATCAAGGCATCATTAGACCTTCGATTTCTCCCTGGTCCTCTCCAGTTTGGGTTGTACCTAAAAAACTCGATGCCTCCGGTAAACAAAAATGGCGAGTTGTAGTGGACTACAGAAAACTCAACGAACTGACTATTGACGATAAATACCCGCTACCCAATATTTCCGACCTCCTCGATCAATTAGGCAAATGTCAATATTTTACAACTTTAGACTTAGCCTCCGGATTTCACCAAATCGAGATTGATGCGAAAGATATTCAAAAAACTGCTTTCACAGTAGAAAATGGTCATTTTGAATTCGTAAGAATGCCTTTTGGACTTAAGAATGCTCCATCAACATTTCAAAGAGTGATGGATAACATTTTATTAGGTATCCAAAATGAACGATGTCTCGTCTATATGGACGATATTATTGTTTACTCCCCTACTATTCACGAGCATATTTCTCGATTAACAGAAGTTTTCAAAAGATTACAGAAAGCCAATCTCAAAATTCAACCCGACAAATGCGAGTTTCTCCGCAAAGAAGTCGCTTATTTAGGACATCTCATTACAAAGGACGGCGTAAAACCGAATCCTTCGAAAGTTGACGCTATTCTAAATTTCCCTCAACCAAAAAATCAAAAAGAAATTAAATCATTTCTAGGCTTAGCCGGTTATTATAGGCGCTTTATACCTAATTTCTCCAAGATTACCAAGCCTTTAACAAAACTCTTACAGAAAGACATACCATTTCTCTTCGACAATGATTGTATGAAATCTGTTCAAGATTTGAAACAAACATTAACGACAACTCCGATATTAATCTACCCTAATTTTGACGAACCTTTCATTCTAACCACTGATGCGAGCGCATTTGCCGTCGGCTCAGTGCTGAGCCAGGGGCCCATTGGCAAAGATTTACCCATTGCCTATGCTTCTAGAACCTTGTGCAGTGCAGAAACTAAGTATTCAACGATTGAACGCGAGCTTTTATCGATAGTATGGAGTGTAAAGCACTTTAGACCCTATCTGTACGGCAGAAAGTTCAAGCTCGTAACCGACCACAGACCACTCACCTGGCTATTCTCTATAAAAGATCCAGGAAGTAGACTTGCCCGTTGGCGACTCAAATTAGAAGAGTACGATTACGAAATAATTTATAAACCCGGCAAAATCAATAAGAACGCGGACGCACTTTCCAGAATCAAAATTAATCATTTTTCCGAATGTTCCAAATTCTATTCAAAGGTTCTAGCCGCGAATGACGAAGAGTCAGACGACGACGAAAACCCAGACGATAACAACGAAATCACTAACGAACAAATTTCCCGAGAATTTGAAACTTTCACCAACCTATATAAAACAACATCTTTAATTGACTATTCGAAAATCAAAGCCTCGAACAAACAACTTTTGTATCGAGAACATAAAGATATTATAACCTTTTTCCAACAAAACAACTTACAAGATCTACATCACAAAATTATTGAGGACATATTCGAGGAAAACCCCGAATTTCATAACGATAAAATCAATATTGTATCGAGCAAAACAGTCAGACATAGGAGATATTTTATCATCCCTCTACCTTTTGATATCGAATCTGTAATTGAACATCTATTTTTGGTACTATTTAAAAATCAAGATGTTTTGGATCTTTCTAAGACATACTTTGTCGAAAATAACCTAGACCTCCCCATACTCGAAATTCTATCATTCATTTTTGCGGAAAAAGACTTAAAAGTAGTAATTTGTCAAGATATCGTCAGAACTGCCGACGAAGATGAAATTCCAATTATATTGGAGCAAAATCATTTTGGTAAAAATAATCTACACCGCGGAATAAATGAAACGATTCGAAGAATTAGAGAAAAATACACTTGGCAAGGTCTAACTAAAGACGTTGAAAATTTTATAAAAAATTGCGAAACTTGCCAAAAGACTAAAGTATGCCGGAAAAACCTTAATAACCCTCTGGTAGTCACAGAAACCCCAAGAACACCATTCGAAAGAATCAATATTGATTTATTTGAATTCCCTACTCGAAATTACGCTTTAACCATTCGCGACGAATTAACTAAATTCACGCAAGCATATGCAGTCCCGGATAAATCCGCAAAATCTGTCGTAAACACTTTGTTGTTATATTTCCAACATTATGGTACCCCATTAAGAATCCATTGCGATTACGGTGGCGAATTTGACAACCGCTTGCTCAAAGATCTCTGCACCCTCTACGACATAAAATTAACTTATTCAAGCGTAGGACATCCCCAATCGAACGGATCCATAGAAAGATTTCATGCTACTTTAGCCGAAATGATAAGAATCCACAAAACTGAAAACCCAAACGAACATCCTTTCACGATTTTACCATACGCAGTAATATGTTATAACAATTCGGTAAATAAAACACACGGTTTTACCCCATATGAACTTATCTTTGGTCATACATCTAACAGACCACCCGAAACTTTGTACAACCAAAAAGAATTAATAACTAAATACGTTAGAGATTTAAACAATAGAATATCCCACTACTATAAAATAGCCCGTAGTCGAACACAATCTCAAAAAGAGAAAGCAAAAGTTCGCTTCGACAGAAATATTCCCCAAAAACGACCTGAATACAAAATAGGTGACTTAGTTTATGTAAAAGAATCACAAATTAAGAACAAACTACAAAACAAATTTAACGGTCCCTTTAAAATAAAAGAAATTTTTCAAAATTCTGCTACCCTATTAAATCTCGAAACAAAACAAGAGACTAAAGTAAATTTTGATAGAATGAAACCATATACTGAAAATTAAATTTATTTTCAGGTTTCTCCTGCTGTTCGGATCAGCACTCTGTCAATACAAAATTACCTCGATCAATAACACTGTTGGTGTATACTATCACCGAGACACGGACATCGTGGTGACAAATGACAAATGGACTCTACTAGTGCATAAAAATATTTCATCCCTCAAACTAGCTTTTGACAAGAATCAAAATAATTTAGACAGAATCTTGAACACCCTCGATGGTGCTGATCAAAAATCAATCCTGTTTAGAAGCGAAGTTAAAACAGAGTTTAACCTTTTAATGCAAATAGCTAGTTCAATAAAAACGAAATTTGACGAAGTCTTTTCAGACACAAAGAGATATAAACGCGGAATACTTAACGGTTTCGGAACAATATTCAAATCAATTACCGGAAACTTAGACGCCGAAGATGGCGAGTACTACACTAACTGTATAAATAAACTAAATAATGACGAACATCAATTAGAAAACTTAATCAAAAATCAAATCTCAGTTACAACTTCTGTTATCAAAAATTTCAACTCAACTATACAAAAATTGCAAATTGATGAGGAAACATTTAACAAAGATATCAAAGAAATCGAGCACACAATTCAAACCATGACTCAAACGATCCAAGCTGCCGAAATAAAACTAAAATTTCTATACATTTCCGAACAACTAATGGCCAGCTATTTGTATATCGAAGACAATCTAAACGATATTTTAAATTCAATAACATTTGCCAGATTAGGAATTATTCATTCATCAATCATAACACCTGATCACTTAGTAACGGCGTTACAAGAGATTTCACAGAGTTTGCGAAGGAACAATTTACCTCTTCCAATTAAACTATCAGCAGTTGCTCAATATCTGGATATTATTGAACTAAAAGCTTTTCAACTAGATTCTAACCTAATATTTGTTTTAACAATACCTCTTATTGAACCTCAAAATTATAACACCTTTCGCCTATACCCCATACCTATACTTGATAACAGAACTGGTCTACATCACTTTTTATCTATTTCACAAAAGTTTATCGCGAGAGACGATGATTCTTTAATGTACATACCTATACAAAATTTGAAAGAATGCAAACCACTCTATTTTGGAACCAAACTATGTTCGAACCTGTTTGCATATCCTATCGACCAAAATGCCATTTGTGAGGCTAGAATATTAAAACCATTGCCGAAACTCCCAGAAAACTGTCAAACTTCCTTCATCATTAGTCAAGGATACAACGTCCAAGAACTTGAAGACAACACACGGCTAGTAATTAATTCCGAACCACTTCACATTACCATCAACTGTCCGAAGAGAGAATCCATAACAGAGCTAATTAATAAAAATTCCATCATAAAACTACAACCAGGATGTTACGCCTATGCAGGCATTACTCGAATACAAGCCAGTGCTAAAGACTTTTCCGAAATTAAGGATAATTCACATCCAATCCAAATTCCTTTTGAATGCTGCAATCACATGCCCGACAAAATCGAAATCCCAAAATTAAAACCGCTTAAATTAAACAGTCTCGACGTAGAAGATTTAGATATTGCTAAAAACAAACTAGAGCAATATTCCAAAGACCTAGACGACCTCATAAACGAACCTTTTGTGACCAAACATGTATCTTGGTTCACATACTTCATAATCACTCTCATCATCCTATTAGTTCTACTTTACATAACTTGTAAATGTAGAAGAAGAAGATGTGGAGCATTGCGAATCCAACCCTCAACGGATAATCCTCCTTCACCTCCTTCAGAGCGAAGCAGAGTATTTACCAAATTTCCTAGACTGATCCCTCCAAGAAAGCGACCCGGTATTAGACCTCAAGAAGAAGAGGACATCGAGTTAACATAGACTTTCATGTGGAGTTTTACCCTTGTCTATTAATTTAGACTATTGTATTTTATCCTTATGTAATGTTTTATTATCGCTTACCAATTTTAACTTTTACATCATTTTATTATTTTGCTTTGTATTCATTCAACATTGTTTCAATTTATTTTTGCATTATATTCATTTAACGTTTTAACAATTTTCAAAAGTTGCTGCATAACATCAACTTTTTTATTAAGGGGGAAGTTGTTATATAATATTACACGCTATCTTATTGCGACTTAGCCATAATAAACCTTCACAGGTATATCGTATTTCACGATAACAGCTTCTCTTATTAATTGCTTATCTTCAAGATATCATATTACACCTTTGTTTCTCATAACTTGTGCAGACTGCAGAACTGCAATTCCTTTGTTATATATTTTGCTTACTCAGGTTCTGTATGTTATAAATATGACTAAACACGCTTTGTTGAATCAGTTATTAAACTCACTTAGAATGAAACACTTCTAATTATTGTATTATTCCTTTTCCAAGAGCCAACGTTGGCTCCATTTAAGTAAATAAATCTTTTTAAAAAGTCACTCATGAAAACCGTGATCTAACATATATTATGTAACCGTTTTTTTTTTGTTTTACTTTTTAAGTGCCTTATTTATATTAACGTTCTGGCGCAGTTTAGCTACAGCTACTCTACCACTCAACCAGGATGATGAGATGAAATAAGGTCACCCATCCAAGTGTTGGACTCAATCGGCGTGCCTTAACTCCACCGATCGATGTCTCGCCACTGAAACCGTTACCATACCTCACCTCAAATTATTATTTCATTTGGATTATTCATTAAGACTTTTAGTTCGATTTGCTCCATACCATTTTAGCAAACATTCCATGCCAATTTTTAATTTTTCTATTTTTGTTGAATTATCTTTTTTTAAATGAACAAACTGACTGGCGTAGAAACGTATTGAAAAATAATAAATAACTTCTTTTTGATTTCTTAAACATGAATGATGTAGTTTGGCATCCTGACATCGCATGTAAAAATAGAATGCAGTTTTTCATATGTTCGAATGGTTTTTGTAATTGACTTATTTGAGTAACCTTGTTTTCTTTCGCCCCTTTTTCTGGTCTCATAATGTAGATATCTTTTATTTTTGTATGACGATGATAAATAAGTTTTACCATATCATCAGTATCTCCAGAAATAACTGTTACTGCGACATACAGTTCACTTATTTTAACAGCTGTTAAAGCTATTAATACAGCTACATCTCTTGGGGCCTGGATTACTAGAAATTCTACTTGAAGTATATATATTTTGACTAAATTAATAAAATTGTGCTTGTTTTTGTTGCTTTCAAGAAAATCTCCCTGATAAATTGCAACAATAGATTCAGGTTTAATCGATACTTCTATGCTTTTTTGAGACCTAAATTGATGCAGGAGGGATTCTTTACTTGATGTAATATTTGAGTCATAACCATCTAAGACAATTAGACATTTTCTGGTGCAACAAGGCTTTGCAAAATTGACATACTGAGACATACTGAGACAAGCCTTTGCCAATCAACCTTATGTAGAAAGAATCTTCCATCAATAACAAATACAGTATTGTTTTCTGGCTGGGGCTCAGCGTTTACAAGTAAACCAAATTTTAACCACCCCACATTAAAATTGTGGGAGGTTACTACAATTAGTCCAAAATCGAAAATTGAGATAACATCAAATTTTTACGTTTTGAGGTCCCAGGAACCCCAAAAAGTGGTTTTTGGAAAATGTCTCTGTGTGTGAGTGTGTATGTATGTTAGTGTATGTTAGCACGATAACAGCGAAGCTACTAAACGGATTTGGATGAAACTTTGCATGAGGGTTTCTTTAGTGCTCCAGAAGATCTGAAAAGGTATTGGTTGAGATCGGATTACGTTTAGTGCCGTTTTGGCACAACAAGTTGTTTATTTTATGATTACTACAATTCGTAATCGAACCATTGAAAATCAGTAAAAATTCCAATTTCAACGATATATCACACTTCTACCCTTTCGACTTGGTTTCCGTTAAAAAAATTAAAAAGAATTCGTTATATGTGCACACATGACAGCATTCAAAAATTATTATTGGTATTATTGTTAGGGGAAAATGTATTTTGCCATCTGTCAAAAATATTTGGATTGATTGATATGATATGTGACGTCACAGCTAACCTCAAAAATATATATTTCTTAAGATTTAAGAATATTACGTAGCTATTATTAAAATTTCTGCCTGGTTCCTGTACTTTCAAATAAAATCTAGTACAGTGTAATGTTTATGAAGTTCTAATAACTTTGTCCTAATAAAATAGGACTCTTTTTGTAGGTTGGAAATCTAATTGTAATTAGCACTCTATTTTTATTAATCAACAAGAAAAATTATTTGCGTGAATTTTTAAATATTTGCTTGGAGCCACTGTATCTCCAAGCTAAAAATGCGTATACAAAACATTAAAAATGAGAATTAACTTGAGAAACTTAAACATGATGCAGATGGCCTATAGTTGAGGAGCATAATGCGCATTTACCCACTCCGCGGGATTTTTTGAGAAGGTAAGGTGCGACTATGTGGAATCTCTTTATTATATGGTAGGTAATGGTGTAGTACTGGGTGTTTATCTTAGAATTGCGCTGTTTGGTTTTTATGTCGTTTATGCTACTACATGAGCCAAGAGCAAATTTAGTTCTTATAAATTTTTTCGTATCGTTTACCAGTTAAGAGTTATGATTCATTATACATGTCACTATCGGTTTAAAACATAATTTATTCGGTTATTTATTAAGGGAAGAAAAATATTGATTCTGCTGCTATTTACTCACAAAAACTTTAATAATAACTAGTATTGATACATACAATTTGTAGTAGGACGTAGTAGTTGTATTATAAAATTGGTTCTTAAAATAAATTATGTATTGACAGAAAACAATATTTAATGATACTATATTAGTATTCTCTTCAAAACAATGTATCACCATGTAAGTCATCCGATGAATCTACATGCCTTGTATGCTCATCACAGTTGTCACACATATCTTCGTCTCCTCCACACACACATAGTTCTGTGCACTTCAGATCGTGGGAAAGACATTTACATGGTGAAGCACATTTTCTCTTAACACAAGAGCACCTAATAAGTTGAAGAACTGTCTTTGGAGCACATGGTAGCATACACATAATAGGAGCATAATGGTCGGTTTTTAGTTCCCAGCCGAAGTTTAATGGCGAAGGCAGATTAGGGTAGGGCTGGTCAGCACGGCACCATTCTATGGTTTGATAACGAACTCTATCAACATATGGTATCAGTGATGCTCTTGTTGGTGGCAAGTTTTCTCCTTGAGTTTCTTTCTTTGTGAACATCCACCACCTCAGTTCTCCAATGTCTGATATATTTGTGCCAGGAACATAGACTTGACATATGATCTTTTCTATTAATAGTCTATCTGTATCAAGAAAATTTTCCAAGCTTCCAAGTTTGCTTACAGCTTCGAGAATGTCATCATCTGCTTTACTGAAGACTTTTCAAAAGGAGGTTTTCGCTTTCTTTGTCAAAGTCCCTGTGGTGTCACTTCCGGATAATGCATGCAGGCCTAATAATGCTGAAGTTTTCTTTGAGCCCAGGGAATCGGTTACTTTGCTGAGATTGATCATTCTTTAACTTTGGCCAACTCCAGTTACAAACATAGTGTTCAGTGGAAGGAACTTATACCACCATAAAGTAAGTGTGAAGACATCTGTATCAGGTGAGTAAATATGAAGCTGTGTAGCACCGCGACGACAGGATAAACATGGAATGCAAAATTATTTTTGTATCTGTTTCCTCATGATTGCTTTTCAGTTCATCTGTTTCAATCCCCATTGAACACTTTGCTGTTTCCCTCCAAGATACAAATAAACACTTGTTTCTTCCAGTTACACATTGCTTTCTCGGACAAGTAAGCTGTTAACTCATCTTTAGTCTTGACATGAGATAACAATGACTTCATAGATGTGTTTCCAATGTACGTTGTATCACTGATCTTGTAGTGGACTGGTTGTGTGTTGCCAGTTCTTTTCTTACACATAGAAGATTTTAGTGAATTTTCTCTGCAGTCACTCAAACGCACTTTCAATATTTCACTATTAGAGCGTTGGACAGCTAACTTAAGACGCTCGCCACTTTAGTCTGTTGCTATGCAATACAGTCTCTTTTTGCTTTCCTCCCCATCACAAAAAAAACAGTTTTTTTGTTATATGCGGGTGTTTTAGATCGTAAAGTGCATGTTGCCTTGTCACTACTGGTACTCGCTTCTAAATCATCCGTAGGCTCACAACGCTTTCCTTTTTCGAAAAGTTTTTTGCATATATCCATGTTTGTCCTACGAGTTAGTTTTTTGCAACATTCTTTATGCCATTTTGCATTGGTGTCTTGTAGCTGTTTTACACTTAAATTCCCGATTCGACTACTAATTGCATATACCTGGATCCAACAATTCTTCTCTTTGTTTCAAACATTGTAGAAGTTTTTCAACCTTCAATGGATTAGCAAGAGGTAATTTAATTTTACCTTGACACAAAATACCCAGTTTATAACCTATTGAAAGTCGGATAGGCTAGGCAATAAATGTATACTAATAAATTTGTGTTATGTGGTAAAATTGGCGTGTAACTCTTAAATGGTAAAAGATACGAAAAAATTGATAAGAACTAAATTTGTTCTTTGGCTCATGTAGAACAGAAAACATTTTATACAGATTTTGCATATGAGCACTGTGGAAGGAGTTAATTCTTGATGTAAAGAATAGATGTCTCGCATGGCGGCCATCTTGGATGTATAACGCCATAAAAACCAAACAGCGCAATTTTAAGGTAAACACCCAGTACTACACCATTATCTAGCATATAGTAAAGAGATTCCACATAGTCGCACCTTCCCTTCTCAAAAAATCCCACGGAATACATTATGCCCCAAGACTACTATGTCCCTAAATATATTTCATATCCTAAAAATCAACATTCGTAAATATCAAGAGCTACTGGCTGATGGTTTCATCCAAAGCCAAGAGGAGGGAAAAAAAAAAACATTCGTAAAGGTTACCAACCCAAATATTTTTTGACAATGTCAAAACTTATTTTAGTTGGTTTTTTTAAGGGTAAGACTACTATGTCCCTTTTTTAAGGGTAAGAATTCTATGTCCCTAAATATATTTCATATCCTAAAAATCAACGTTCGTAAAGGTTACCAACCCAAATATTTTTTGACAATGTCAAAACTTATTTTAGTTGGTTTTTTTAAGGGTAATAATTGTTTATAGCCATGTTCGGATATTACGTCTGATTGATGGGATGCGTCACAATCATTTATTTAATGCCAATCAAGCTAACCGAGCTAAATCTGAAACGTTCGAATATTATAAAGGCCACGAACCTCGACTTGCTCGGACCTTTTTGATCGAGCAAAAAGATATTAATTTGACGCATGCGTAGTCTTCTTGAATTGTCCATAATGTTATTGACTTATTGAGGTTAGAGTGTCATTTGGGCTAAATTCTATATTTTTTCTTCGCTATCCAATGTTCTACAAAATCTTCGAAACGTCATCTGTTAATACCCTTATAATATCCTGCAATTGATTTACATGCAACATAAACAAACATGAGAGGTTATGTTTAACAGATGGCTTGTAGTCCACTTCAGTTCGTTCGATATTTGTTCATAAAATACATGTCTCTAAAGTCACGTGTAATTTATCTATTTGCTCAGTGCTTCGATTTCCGATGCAATATTCAAACACAGCTGATAAGGATCCACCGTGTGGGGAGGTTCCAGCCGCTTCCAGTAGCTGCCGATTTTTTTTATATAACTGTGATTTTACTTAAATAATTAATTATTCAACTGCAACTGTCTATACAAGCAGTTTTTACCCCCACCTTAAAGTTGCAAGCGTGCGCTTACAACTGAATTAAAAAAAATATCAGTGAAATAATAAATTTTTCTAGTGATAGCTCTCCGCTTTCATGACGAGTTGAATGATAATTTACTTATGTATAGCTTCAGAAATAAAACATGATAACTTTTACAGATACAAAAAAAATAGTTTAAATTAGACATATGGAGCTTTTTAATCCCTAATCAAAATCGTCCTTCACAATTTTAGATGAAATTCGTTGTCATGAAGCTGTTTGAATAAAACTAAAACAATCAATAAATCGGCAATTTTTCCAATGTTCCCGTATTGAGACGCTATGTAGTATGTTGATTGGTAGAAAGTAAATTTCACAAAAAAGAATCAAGTTAGTATAAAATAATTTCCAGGTTGTAGCAATATTTAATGCATTCCTGAGCTATGATGCTAAAGAACTGATTTTATTTAATTCCATAGATGCAGGCTTTCGTCTTTTAAATTTTAATGCTTTTCACAAATGCTTATTATAAGTTATATACAGAATCGAATATAAAATTATCTACATTGTTCTGCACCGTGTCTATGATAAACATTAAAAAGTTTCGTTCCTGTAGCAAAAACTTTTTACATTTTATCAAATAATGATGTTAATTCGAAATTATCCGGTTAGAGATCACTTTGGATGCAAATTGAAAAAGTTTCTGCTTTGAGAATTTTATTCAGTTCACTAATAAATATTCAAATTTTAAAATTATATCACGAAGTAACTAATGCAATGTCTAAGAATACAAATTTGGGACATACAAATTTTCTGAGCAAATTGATTTATTTGACAGTGAATTTTTTAACCAAATATATGAAAGTGTACTACTTGGTAAGCAAAGAAAAATCAGGGCTAATGAATTTGGATGTAACCGCTTTGAGAAATATTTATTTGTATATTTTAAAGTAAATTATTTTCTGTTTGCTTACAGTTTCTTAATTTCTAGCATAACCAGAAGTAGGTTATCAACAGAATGCAAAGATTTAGAATTAATATTTTCTTGTATGTGTGTGTTAAAATTTTCTAATCAAATTAGTAGGAATTAATTTATTTGTATAATGAGTAAAAAAACCTTTATTTCCAGAATAAAAACCTTTGCTGTGGCTTTTTCTTTAGCTGGAATTTTATTTGATGTTGCTGAAGTATTTTTATTAAGCAAAAAAAGTGGAAAATGGAAGTTACTTTATTAAACGTTCTCATCAATTTATACATAATTTTACATATTTCAGGACCGCAAAAAACCTGTCAAGAAAAAGTAATAAATTTTTATTAGAAAATATTAAAGGTACAATATAAAGCGGTATAAATTTAATTTAGCAAAGTTTTCAAAGGTTGGAAGTGTTTTAAAAAATGTTTACATTTTTTTTTATTTAATAAACTTAAAATTAGAACTATTAGAGGCAAAAGCACCTAAATCTAATATACTTATTGTAGACACGCTCGAATCAATTACACACTAATGGGTTTAAAGATTTAGAATGTCAGCCATTAGAGGATGAATCCATAATACTTGGATATAAAGTGTTGAAATTACATATTTACTCAAATGTATCATCAGTGATTTCTGGGGCATATTGCCTCCACAATTAATTAATTTATTTCAAATAGCGATTCTTTTAATTCCTTCAATTTTAATATATTTTATTTAGCAACCATTCTTTATTCGATATTTTTATAATTTTGTATTCTTTAATCTCTAGTTTTCTTTGGCTTTGGGTCGTAAATCATACAGTCAGTCGCAAGTCTATTAATTTTATACTAATTACATTATTAAATACGTATACGAAACCTAAATCTAAACGAAAAATAAAAACAACCTAACTCAAAAAAAGGAACATTTCAAAGAACCGCAATGAGAAAAAAATTTATTTTATTTATTCATTTTTTATTATTGTGATGTGTTGCCACCCCTAGAATGAATTCAATTAATTCAGATGTATTTGCACCTACTCGACAAAGAACCCTACCAGAAGTTAGTTCTAAAGTGACATCTGGAATTATCTAGAGAATGGTGGCGTCATCACAGAAAAGTCGAGATCTGTCATTTTTAGGTATAAAAGACCGACCGCATTCTTGGCGAGTAGTTCAGAAAGTATAGAATGTAGAGAAGTTTGATTGACAAGTGAGGTTAAGACTACAAAGTGATAAACATTGTTATTTTTAGTCAGTAAAGTGCATCTAAATTAATAACAGTATTGTGAAGTATCCAGTAAGTTATTACATAAAGTGTGTTAGTGGACAATCTCTTGTTATAATTTTTGGAACCCATGGAATTTGCGAGGGTGGTTTCCTAGGGGTGGAAACGCGTTACAAATTGGTGTCAGAAAGCGGAATTTTATGACAAGAGGAGCTCTGAAGTTGTGCTGGAGTGCTCGAGAAGTATTCTCGAGGGTTAGTGCTAACACGGAGGACTAATTTACTGGACATTGTTCGAGGGTTATTTTCGAACAGGAAAATAGTGTTAAGTGCATTTTTGAGACATTGTAGAACATTTTATTAGGACATTAGTGTGATAATTAAATCCTTTGAACTGAGAAGTGATAGAGACACTGAAAAATACTTATTTGTGTTAGTGCGTGAAAAATTTCTAGAACTTTTCTATTTGGACATTAGTGGAGATTATTAAATTCTCTGAACTGGATAGTGACAAGACTCTGGATAAGACTCTTTCGTGCTGTTTCGAAATTTTTCTGGAAAGTTCCATTACCTATATTGACGTGGCAGTTAAATTTATTTTATTTTAACATAATAGTATGCCCATTACAACAAGAAGTATGGCTACGGAGAAACAAATGAAGGACCTATTTGCAGAATTTGCAAGGATGATGGAGCAGCGACGTCAAGAAGACAAAGAAGAAGAAGAAAAGCGACGTCAGAAAGAAAAAGATGATGAAGAAAGAAGACGTCAAGAAGAAAAAGAAGAACAAGAAACAAGACTTCAAGAAGAAGGAGACGAATTGAAGAAAATGATGGAGGACCTGAAGATAAGACAGCAAGAGGAGAAAGAAGAGCAAGAAAGACGACATCAAGAGGAAAAAGAGGAGCAAGAAAAACGCCAGGAGGAATTAAGAAAAATCCTAAATGAACAAATGAAAATACAATAGGACGCTATCATTTCCACCACTGAGGAACTACAAAAAGAAATCAAAGATGAGATGGGTAGCGTTAAGACTGAAGTTACTGAAGTAAAGACTGAAGTCAGTAAGGTCGAAGGAAAAATAAATAAGGTCGAAGATAAAGTAAACAAGTTCGAAGAAGAAGTCAAAGGAGAAATAGACCGGCTTAAACGACAGTTGAGAGATAGAGGAAGCCAGCAGGTGGTATCATCAGGTCAGCGACTAAAACCTCCTTCTTTTGACGGCCAAAGTTCCTGGACGACGTACAAGAGGCAGTTTGAGGCAGCAGCGTGTGCGAACAACTGGGATAATGAGGAAAAGGCCATGGCATTAGTTCTGGCGTTAAGGGGCCAGGCCTCAGAGTTACTTCAGACTATCCCGTTGGAGAAACAACGGGACTTCAAAGTCTTGGAAGCTGCCTTGGATTTGAGATATGGCGACCAACACTTTGCCCAAGTATACCAGGCTCATCTTAAATCACGGACACAAAAAGCTGGGGAAAGTTTACAGGAATTCGATGCTGCCTTAGAAGGAAATTCTGGAGGGTACCGTGTTGGCCTAGTTGAAGATAACGAATCGATTAAGTCCCTACCCAATGTTATTGTGGCGAGAACTTTAACCCGGACTAAAGATAAAATCCCCCCCAATTAGAGTCGTTAATTTAAATTCCCACTCAGTGACAATTAAGGAAGGCAAACCGATTGGCTCCTATGAACCGATCACATGGGTAGCGAGATGCGAGGAACAAACAGAGGGAAGTTCATCTATGAAAATAGACCAGGAAGTTTTGAACTTGCTGAGTACCCAGTTGAAGCATTTATCTGAGGATGAACGAAGGGAGGCAATCAAGTTCCTGAAAAATGAAAGTTCCGTATTTGCCAAGAATACAGAGCCCTTACAAAAACAGACATAGTCCAGCATCGGATAAATACTGGCGACTCACCCGCTATTCGACAACCACCTAGGAGGCTTCCATTAGCGAAACAAGAGGATGCCTCGGCAATGATAGACAAGATGCTACAAGATGGAATCATTGAAGAGTCAACGAGTCCCTGGTAATCGCTAGTAGTTTTGGTTGCCAAGAAGGATGGAACATTAAGATTTTGTGTCGATTATTGAAAATTAAACGATGTCACGAAGAAAGACAGTTACCCATTACCACGAATTGACGACACGTTAAGCACGTTGGCAGACTCACGATGGTTTTCTACGTTAGATCTTAGGAGTGGATACTGCAAGTGGGGCTTCATCCTTATGATAAGGAGAAGACAGCGTTTTCAGCAGGCAGTGGTCTTTATCAATTTACCGTGATACCTTTTGGACTTTGCAATGCGCCAGCTACCTTTGAAAGATTGATGGAATTCGTACTGCGAGGGCTAACCTGGAGGACGTGCCTGGTTTACCTTGACGACGTGCTTGTTATGGGACAGGACTTTACAGAACATTTGAAAAATCTTCAAGAAATATTTGGGCGAGTCAGGAATGCCCATCTGAAGTTGAACCCGAAGAAGTGCCTGCTATTCCAGAAAGAAGTCAAATTTATTGGTCACGTGGTATCTTCGGATGGAATACAAACAGACCCCGACAAAATTTCTGCTGTACGAGATTGGCCAACACCATCTAACGTTCATGAAGTGCGGAGCTTCCTTGGCCTCTGCACTTATTATAGGCGCTTTGTGGAAGGGTTTGCAGAAATTGCGAAGCCATTACACCGGCTGACAGAAGAGAAAGTGCAGTACCAATGGACACCAGAATGTGAAACGGCATGAAGAAAATTAAAGGCAGCTCTATGCACTGGTCCTGTGCTAGCGTACCCACAACGGGAAGGACTTTTTATTTTAGACACGGATGCCAGCAATTCTTCGGTCGGTTGTGTACTGTCTCAAATCCAGAATGGGCAGGAAAGAGTGATCGAGTACTTCAGCAAGGTGCTGTCCAAACCGGAAAGAAATTATTGTGTAACCAGGAAAGAGTTACTGGCCATCGTTCAATCAGTGGACCATTTTCATAAATATCTTTATGGACGACATTTCAATATTCGGACCGACCATGCTGCATTAAAATGGCTGTTGCAGTTGAAAACCCCTGAAGGTCAACTGGCTCGATGGATAGAACGGCTGCAACAGTATGATTTCAAAATCGAACATCGACCTGGAAGATCTCATAAGAACGCAGATGCTTTATCTAGAAGACCGTGTAAGGAAGATTGCAAGCACTGCCGCCATGTTGAGAAATTGCAGGGTACGGTGGCCGTCAACACTATTAAAATAGAGGTTCCGGATGATTGGACAACCGAAGCGCTGAGACAGGAACAACTGAATGACACAGAGATTGGGGCTATATTGAGAGCAAAGGAGAAAGGAATTCGACCAGCGTGGAAGGATGTTTCAGACAAGGCAGTTGGATTGAAGGCTTTGTGGGCCCAATGGGATTCACTTAAAGTCATGAACGGGCTGCTAAAGAGAGCTTGGGAAAGCCCGGATGACAGGGAAGTTGTTATGCGTCTAGTGATTCCCAGGTGTCGAGTACCGAAAGTACTTCAGGAAGTGCATAATGGAGCATCCGGTGGACACTTGGGCGTTAATAAGACCCTGAATAAAGTACGAGAACGATTTTATTGGGTAAATAGCCGTCAGGATGTGGAAGCTTGGTGTCGCAATTGCAAAATTTGTGCAGCCAGTAAGGGACCACAGACTAGAAGTAGGGGTGCAATTAAGCAATATAATGTCGGAGCTCCTTTCGAGAGGATCGGGATCGATATAGCCGGCCCATTCCCAGTAACCAAGGACGGTAACAAGTACATACTGGTTGCCATGGACTATTTTAGTAAGTGGCCAGAGGCCTATGCGATTCCAAACCAAGAAGCAGTCACTGTCGCCAAAGTCTTGGTAGATAATTTGATATGTCGGTTTGGTGTACCCCTGCAAGTTATTGGGGATACACAAAATACGAACAACAGCCCTTCACCCGCAATCGGATGGAATGGTGGAACGACATAACAAGACCATGAAAGAACATCTCTCTAAAGTGGTTCATAAAAATCAACGTGATTGGGATCTCCACATACCGTTCTTCCTCATGGTATACAGAGCTGCTATCCACGAGTCTACAAAACAAACACCAGCCCGTGTAGTATTTGGACATGAGATCAGACTGCCGTGTGATTTGATTTTCGGAACACCAGGCGGAGAACAGCTTCCTGTGAACAGTTATGTGGATAAAATGAGTGAACGGCAAAGAAATGTTCATGAGCTGGTTAGAGACCAAATCACCATAGCCAGTGACCGAATGAAGGCTCGATACGACCGTAAGGGTAGTTCAGAAGGGTTCAAGGCAGGAGATCTGGTTTGGCTGTACAACCCACAGCGAAAGAAAGGGAAGTCACCGAAACTTCAACCTCCTTGGAAAGGACCGTATACTGTTATTACCCGAATTAATGATGTCGTCTATCGGATACAACGAAACAAAAAGTCCAAGATGAAGATCGTACACTTGGATAGACTGGCGAAGTATGTGAAAGAGGCTGAATTGCCTGACCGGGACGTTCAGGCTTAAGGAGGGGGCAGTGTGATGTGTTGCCACCCCTAGAAAGAATTCAGTTAATTCAGATGTATTTGCACCTACTCGAGAAAGAACCCTACCAGAAGTTAGTTCTAAAGTGACATCTGGAATTATCTAAAGAATGGTGGCGTCATCACAGAAAAATCGAGATCTGTCATTTTTAGGTATAAAAGACCGACCGCATTCTCGGCAAGTAGTTCAGAAAGTATAGTAAGTAGAGAAGTTTGATTGACAAGTGAGGATAAGACTACAAAGTGATAAACATTGTTATTTTTAGTCAGTAAAGTGCATCTAAATTAATAACAGTATTGTGAAGTATCCAGTAAGTTATTAAATAAAGTGTGTTAGTGGACAATCTCTTGTATAATTTTTGGAACCCACGGAATTTTCGAGGGTGGTTTCCTAGGGGTGGAAACACGTTACATTATTTTGTTTATTTTATTATAAAAATGCAAACTTGCGAGTTACAATAGAAGAGAATAAAAACAAATAAAGGAAAAGTAGATGTATACAAAAGGCTTCTTGCCCAGTTAAACGATAATAATATTCCGAAAAGTAAAAATTATAAAGAATAGTATATGTGACATAATTGTTTAGTTATAAGTATTGCAAATTATATATAAAAGCACCTAAGTGATTAACACTTGTGTTGTGCTGTGAGGAAGTGTACGGAATAATGAACTGTATAGGAGGAGCAAGTGTATACCGGGTGGCTCAGCCGATAGAGACACTCTTGTAACTTTTGGATGGGCGAATGGATTTTTTCACATTTAGTGTAGTGATATGGGATGAAATTTCCAATTATATGATGCAAAGAACCAGAATGGCCGACGTTCGGTTTCGATGCAATTCACATGAAAACCAAATTTTTAAATGGGACAACCTGTATATTTTTGCATATTTGGATCCTGCTGGCCAAAATACATATGATCTGGTCCTCAAATATTATTTTGATTTTCAAAAAATATTTATAAAAAAATATTATCATTATTTATTTAATTATAAATATAGTACAAACATAAGGTAGACATTATGCATATCATTTTCTTCGTAATTTAAAGATCTAATTAAATAACAGGCTGTCCCATTTAAAAAAAATAGTTTTCGTTAAAAAAACAATAACCAATGATGAATAAATCGTGTTTAATGTTAGTATCTGAAGAGATAATATTTTAAAAGTACTTTCAGACTATTTAATATTTGAGGATCAGTTCATATGTATTTTGGTCAGCAGCATCCCAATATGCAAGAATATACAGGTTGTCACATTTAAAAATTTGGTTTTCATCAAGTGCATCGAAACCAGAAGTCGGCCATTTCGGTATTTTACATCATATAATTGGAAATTTCATCTCACATCAAATTTGAAAAAAATCCATTCACCCATTACAAGAGTGTCTCTATCTGCTGAGCCATATTACAATGAGCATTTACACTATCCTATTGCCTAACATTTTTATAAAACCAAAGTAATTTTGAAAAATAAATATTTCTGATAAAATTGTTTTTTTTTTTGGATTTTTAATATGCTTGATGTGTATTGGCAAAAGATTATAAGCTTTTGGCAGTGTGTGTATTAGAAATCTGTAACAAATATTTTCGTTGAATCTTGGAGTGGGCAAAATTTCATAAACAGTGCTACAAGTGTGGTATGCTGAAGCTATATAATTCTGGAATGTTTTGTTTTGAAATGCATATACACATAGTTGGTGAAAGTAGAAAGATTACAAATATCTTCAGTATAAAGTAAATTTGTATGATACCATCTATGTTTCCTAAAGATAATTTTTAATATATGATTCTGAGTTATATTTAGTTTCTATAATGCAGTTTTTATACATTCCTTCCCATATCAAAATCCACAACGGATAAGTGATTCGACAAGAGTCTTACAGATGATTAACAATAGCTTTCTTGAAGGAAAGTCTCGCGATTGGATAATTTATGAATAAGTTTCCTTATACAGTGTGTCCCAGGATAGAGGTAACAAGAGGTGTGATAATATAATAATAATAATAATAATAATATTTATTTATAACAAAGTCTTACATTTGAGTATACAGTAAAATTAAATTGTGTGTGAAAATAGCGTACTGTTAATAAAAGATTTTAGCTAATACATCTGTATCCTTTGAATATAAATAAAACAAAATCACTTAAGGGTATTGATATACCCTTGAATGTGATGAAATGCATTTCATTTATAATATCATTAGATAGGTTGTGTGCCATAGCTACCTTAACTAGTAATTTCATTTAATACAACATAATTAATTTAGAGTTAATACCAATAGCTAATACAAAATAATTAATTTAGAATATCATCTATATTTAACTTATATACCTACATGTATCTAATTACCTAACTTTAAGTATAGATCCCTACCTTC
This sequence comes from Rutpela maculata, assembly GCA_936432065.2. NCBI lineage: Eukaryota > Metazoa > Arthropoda > Insecta > Coleoptera > Cerambycidae > Rutpela > Rutpela maculata. The sequence goes on along the minus strand of OW386285.2, from coordinate 65,499,063 downwards.
AGAATATATCCATTTCTTTACCTCGAATTTGATTTTCTTATATTTTCTTATTTTTCTTATCGATTCAGGTAACATATTATATAATTTTGGCGCAAGGTAGTTAAAACATTTTTTTCCAATGCTTTTTGCAATTTTCTTAATTTCTAGATTGCCTTTCTCCTTATTTCTAGTGTTGTGTGAATGTGAGATAGCGTTGCTTTCATGTCTCTTATTAATTTGATGAATTAGTATGCAATAACAAAACATTTGCCTAACATCAAATAATTTGCTTTCATTATATAATGCATCAGTGGGGTATAATGTACATCTTTTAAAAATGATTTTAATTATCCTTTTTTGAATATTTTCTAAAGGTTTTATATATGACACACCTACCCCACCCCAGCCAACTATGCCATATCTTATTATTGACTCAACGAGTGCTTTATAAAGAACTATTAAGTGGTCAAGTTTTAAAATTTCTTTAAGTTGTTTAAATTTATATATGAGCCCTCTTAATTTATTCACTACTGATTGCACTTGATGATTCCATTTCAAGTTTCCGTCTATTACGATACCTAAATATTTTATTTTTTCTGTGGATTTAATTTCTATTTTTCCTTCTTGGTCCTTTATTTGAATTTTTTTATATAATGGCCTATTTCTGTTTTGTGATGTTAAAGGTAAGTAATACGTTTTTTTGTAGTTAATAGTGAGTTTTTTACTGTCGAATCTATTTTTAATATGTTGTAAGTCTGATTCTACTATTTCTTTTAGCAATTCCCAAGATTCAGATGAGTAGAAAATTGCTGTGTCATCAGCGAATGATATAATGGTCCCTGTCGAGTTTAATGTAAGTATGTCATTCAAGTAAATGGTAAATAATATAGGCCCTAGTACAGTCCCCTGCGGCACCCCATATTCTACAATTTGGTGTTCACTAATGACATTATTGATTTTGACATATTGTTTCCTGTTTTTCAGATAACTCTTCAACATTTCTAACATGACACCTCTGAATCCAGTTCTTTCCAGTATATTTATTAGTTGCGAATGTGAAACAGTATCGAACGCCTTAGCAAGATCCAAAAATACACATAACGAGGGCTTCGACTGATCTACCGCATTATACATAAGCGTGGTAAGTTTTCCAATAGCATCATTCGTTGATTTTTTTTCTTGAAACCCAAACTGCATATCTGATATTAAATTATACTTTTGTATATAACTGGTCATTCTTTTCTTTATCAGTTTCTCTAATATTTTATTAAAATTAGTTATAAGTGATATGGGCCTATAATTTTCAAGCAACGTTTTATCTCCAGTTTTATGTATAGGAGTTATTATGGCCTCTTTAAATTTTGAAGGATAAATACCAGTTTCAAAGACTCTGTTATATATGTAGACTAATGGTGTTAAAAAGTAATCTTGGTTTTCTTTAATAAATTCTGATTTTATACCGTCAATACCTGGAGATTTATTTGGTTTTAGTTCACTTATACAAATCTTTACTTCATGTTCGTTGGTAAAATTGAGAAAAAATGACTGTTCAACATTTTGTGGAATATACGGAGGAAAGTATTTAATTTTTTCTGCCATTTTGCTGCCGATACTGGAATAGTACTGGTTAAATTCGTTCGCTATTTCTAGCTTATCTGTAATTTGCCTGTCATTCTTTTGAATATACTTTATGTCCATTATGTCTTTGTCCCTATTATTTGTCAATGCCTTTACCCCATCCCATAGAATTTTGCTGGTAACTTTATCTTTGTATATTAGGTTTTTAATGTAATCATTTTTGGCCTTTTTCACCAGACTATTTATTTTATTGCGATAGGTTAGGTACTGCGTTTTTATATTATCATCATTAGGTTTTTTTAGTGTTTGCTGATAAAGATCGTCACGTTTATTAATTGAATTTACAATACCTGCCGTAATCCAAGGTTTTCTTTTTTTATGCGTGTTTTTAAACGTTTTTGTTGTAGAACATTGTTCTAGTATGGTTTGAATTTTTTGTAGAAATATTTTCACACATATATCGGGATCATTATTATCAAATACTCTAGACCATGTTTCGTTCTCTAGGCAATATCTAACTTTTTCCTTATTTATTACGGTGTACTGGTGTTTAGCAGTTGTCTTCTTAATTTCTGAGTTACTTATCTTATAAGTAATTACATAATGATCAGTTACCTGTGTTCTTATTATAGTAGCAATATCTTGAATTTCATTTGGTTGGGATTTTTTAACGAATATGTGATCTAAGCATGATTTAGATATATTTTGTTCTCTTGTGTAATCATTTATATGTGATACAAATCCATTTTCACTTAATAGGTCCAGATATTCTTCCACAATTAGGTCATTTGAGAGTATGTCGATATTTATATCTCCAACTATTATTGTGTAATTAGACTGTTTTAGTTCATTCAGATATACTTTCAAATTTGTATTAAATTCGTTGGGACAAGTATTAGGGGACCTATATATGGCTATCAGAGTAATTGTATCTCCATTATATTTAACTGATAATTCTAAAGCCGATATATTTCCTAAATATATAATTTTATATTTATACTTATATTCTTTTTTTATATACACAATAATACCGTCATTTTTATTTATGTTGCCGTGATTATATATTAAATCGTACCCTTCTAATTGAAAAAATGACAAATCTACAATGTTAAAGGTTTCACTGAATACCAGGCAATCAAAATCATGTTTAAACTGAGACATAAAAGCAACAAATTGTTCAAAATTTTTTGACATACTTCTTATATTATTATGTATGACTGAAAAACCATTTTCTATTTTATTTTCATTTAATAACTGATTATATTCATCTGCATTTTTTACTGAATGGGTAATGACTGTTGGAGGATTATACTCTCTTATATAGGGATCCATATTTTATGTATTACCTAAACACAATGATTATAGTTATATTATAAATAATTACCTCACAATAACTAATTATCTAAATAGAATTAATATATCTTTTCACAGTGAAAATTGTGCTATTTATTTGTATGTTTCCGTAATTGGATGCCTATCTGTCTGGGCAGCTGTATCTATGCTCCTGATATTATTGTGCAGAAGTTTAAAATTTGAAAAGTTTATTGTTAACATTAAGGACTTGGTTAGCTACACTTACGTTTATACTGTAGATATTTTATAGTCTCTTATATATGGTCCATTATTGGGAAGTAGTTTTCTTTGGTTTGTTTCTCAAATTTTTCACTTCTTTAAATTCTATAACTTTAGGTTCAGTCTTGGGCGTTGCATTTTTCGTAGTAGTTTTCTTTCGTGTCGGTAGCGTATCCGTTCTTATTCCTGGTTTTAAAGTAGACGTTGTTGGAGAATTATTAAGTGCATGAACATCTTCCTCAATTTTTTGCTCTATTTTCTCGTTAAGGTTTGAGGGTGTAGAAGGGGTACAGTTGTTTTTTGGAGTCGCTACAGCGTCCGCATTATTGGTTTCTACTGTTTCTGGTTGGCTTGTCTGTTGGGGCTCGTCATTAATATATAGGATGTTGTTTCTTATATACGCATTTAGGTTCTGGCTCCTTGCTGTTTTCAAGTTCTGGTACAATTTTTTGTTCTCTTTTTGATCTTGAGGACAGAGGTCTTGTGCGATAGTTATTCCAGTTCCCTTGAGTTTTTTAACATTTTTAAGTACTGACTGTTTTTTTAAGTAAGATATGAATTCTACAATAATTGTATTTCCTTTTCCAATTGTATATATATTATTTATATCCTGCTCCGTAATATTAATTTGCAAGAGTTGGTTTAATTTTGATATTACAAGATTTATTAAATCATCGTTCTCTCGTGGCAGGCCGAATATTACGATATTATTTTTTCTGGCTTTCCTTTCTAATTTAATAATTTGGTTTTCTAGATTTAGATATTTGTCATATAGAGTTTCTAATTTTAAAGAAAGGTCAGTATTTGTCAGTCTTATTTCGTTTTTTAGTTCAGCCGTGTTATTACTTATTATTTCTTGTAGCTTTTCTAGTAGAATTTTATTTGGTAGAGTTTCGGTATTATCATTCATCATTTGTTACAGCTGATATTGCCTTTTAATATTTATGGCAGACAGTACCTAATTATGTTGCGTACCGTAGTTCTCTGTTAGTTGATGGGTATGGTCGGTTTTGATGCACTGCACTTACCCTTGTCTCTTTTCTATTGCTTGCACGTGTTACCACTTGACTTGGCCCGAGATTATCGCATAGAAAGTTTCCACTAAAACTGTTACACATTACACATTATTATTTTATATTATTTGAGCTCTTTATTTAGAAGAGAATACTGTCTTTAATGCAGATTTTTTTTTTGGTGCAGTCTAGCTTATTTTTGCGTTTTTTCTTAGGGTTTTTACCAATTTTTCCGCGGGTTTAGTTCGGAGCATCACACTACACAACCACACTCGAGCGCGTTTAAATAAATTATTGATGGACCAAAAATTTTGGAATTTTGGAATGGTATTTGGGGATTGAGTCCTGCTTGTTGTAAAACTAAAGTACATCAAAAATGGCTTGATTTGGTGTTCTACAGGGTGTTTTGTAAGCAAAGTTGTAAAAATCACCACTAATAAAGTACCTTTATTTTTCAAAATATGAAAAAAAATTCCACTAAGAAACGTTATATGGAAGGCAATTTTATACCTCTATACCAAATTTCAGGAATAACAAATAATTTTTTTGAAACTTCCCATTTTTTGCTAATTAAGTGTTGAATTCATATTTAAAGTTGTGCAGGAGCAAATGTTAATCATCTCAAAAAGTAGGCTATTGGTAAATAAAAAATTGAATATACGAGACGTAAGAAGGTATAATGTTAATCGAACTAATTGTAAAACAAGAAACAATTACTAACAGAAGATTAATGAGGTTTAAAAATTATAACAAGTAATAAATGTCAAAAACATAACAGATTCACAAACAGATTAATTATTGACCAATACAAAACAATGTTTACAATTTTTTATTCTTCGACGTAGCTACCACCCACATCCACACACATTTCGATCCTTCGCCTGAAGTCCTTAAAACTATTTCGAATATAATCTAACAGTACGGAGTTTGCGGCATTTGTAATTCTCTGCTTCAATACTGCTACATCGTTAGGAAGTGGTTCAGCGTAAACCAACTGCTTGAGGCGACCCCATAAAAAGAAATCCAATATTGATAGGCCTGGGGATCTCGCCGGCCACTTGATCGGTCCATTCCTGGCAATCTGATTTTCTCCAAAATTTAAATTCAACCATCGATTAACCATTTCTGTGGAGTGGCCAGGGCAACCATCATGTTGAAAATGAACTAAAGGCATATCTCTTAAAATATTTAAATGTTCTTCAGAAAATCTTTCAAGAAGCTGTAAATAAGTGTGCTGGTTTAACCTTCCCTCAATGAAATAAGGTCCAATAACTCCAACGTGATAAGAAACGGCACACCACACATTCACTTTTTTTATAATATTGTCTTCTACAATGAATTCTAAAATTTGGATTTTCAAAAGCCCAAAACCGACGATTGTGAGATAAAACAACACCATTGGTTGTGAATGTGGATTCATCGGAGAAAATTATGAAATGATGAAAAAATCTCTCTTCCATGATTTTTTCTCCAATGGTCAAACAAAAATCTAACCTACGGCCGTCATCTTCCTCTTCAAGCGTATGTTTATAATTTGCTTTATATGCCCTAATTTTCTTTGCCTTGTAAATTCTTTGGAGTTCAGACTTGCTAATATTAATAAGAGTTGATCTCTCTCTTAGTGGCATCCTAGGATTTTCTATAACAGAGACATGAGCTATAATAGCCCCAACATTGTCTTCATCATATGCTTTTATTTTTCTTTTCATGTTAAGAACACTACCAGTAGCCAGAAACTTTTTAATTTTTCTCATAGCCTGAGTACGTGACAAAGCAGTGTTTGGAAATTTCAAATTAAATTGGCTTACTACTTCTCTTCGCGGGTTTTCACCGCCAATTCCGTAGCATTGCACAATAAAAATTTTATCACGCACTGTGAGTACCATTTTCACTTAATTATTTATGCTTGGTTCGTTAATTTGAAACGGAAATTAAGGATAATATTGACTACGTTTGACAGATATGTCAATAATAAATGATAAATGTGTATCCACTGCTTTTCTCATAGCCTACTTTTAGCTTCTACATAACTTTAAATAGTAATTCACAAAAAATAATTTCTATACAGTTTTAATTGAATGTTTCAAAATAAAATACTAATTTATTGAAAAAATGAGAAGTTTCAAAAAAATTATTTTATGTTCCTGAAATTTGGTATAGAGATATAAAATTGCATTCTAAATAACTTTTCTTAGTGGAATTTTTCCATATTTTGAAAAATAAAGGTACTTTATTAGTGATGATTTTTACAACTTTGCTTATAAAACACCCTGTAGAACACCAAATCAAGTCATTTTTGGTATACTTTAGTTTTACAACAAGCAGGACTCAATATCCCAATACCACTCCAAAATTCCAAAATTTTTGGTCCATTACACCTCTTGTTACATCTATTCTGGAACACACTGAGTTATTCATCAAATAATAATAACCTATGTTACTACTCCATTTTAGATGTTTATCAATGATTATACCAAAATACTTGACTTCATTAGTCTCCTTATTTTCGTCTTTCATATTTGTGATACTAGTAAAGTTTGGTGTATTAGTTCCGGTTAATGTAAGGGCTAGGTAATGAATGTTATTTGCATTTAATGATGGAATGTACGCATTTGGCCAATTTTTATTTTTTCTGTACCTAATTGTACAGATTTTAATTTCAGTCACACAGATACACACAGACAAAAGATGGTAACCATATCGTCTGCTTAGGAAACAATATTTGCTTGAACTTTTAAGTACAAAAGAGAAAGTCAAGAGGTGTGGAATTTTTACATATAAAATTGTAGGAACAATTTTTCAATCTTATCCTAACACGGGAAACATATTTAGAAATAATTCTGTCATAGGTAGCAGAGCTTTTCTGATGAGAAAATTAATGAAGTAATTTGCCAGCAGGGCGCGGGCAGAGCGACCTCTCACAATGTTTTGGAAGTCAGGGAGCATTTAAATGAACAATTTGACATTTGGATTGGAAATGGCGGACCAATTCCATGGCCACCAAACAGCCCTGATTTAACACCTTTGGATGCATTTTTATGGGGAATTTAAACGGCAAAGTGAATTATGATTTTAATTGGAATGTTGAAATAATTAAATTAAAATGAACAATTTTAATAGTTGATGAACCTATTGCTGACGCTGTTGTAAAATTTTCATTTTCGTATTTTATGTTAAAAAATATTGCTCATCTCAGGATTTTATTTTTATTCTTATAATATATCAAACTTTTCTGCTTTTCTGTAATCCATTTTGATCAAATAATAATACGAAATATCAAACAGTAACAATGTTGTCATACTATCTCAGTCACAGCCTACTGCGTAGTAGTGGATTGTGTGAGTCGGAAAAAGACCCGAAAAACCCGACTATTGTCTCATGCAACCAAAGTAGTTCTCCCCCCGTTTTCGAGGATGTTGAATACCGTGGTTGTGGCAGAATGTCTCGTTGGGGTTATCCACTTCCGCAAACTGCCAAAAACCATTCCCAAACGCGTATTGTATTCCGTTTCACGGAATCTAACTTATTGATTCCCCGTTTTCGAGCATGCTAATTATAGGGAGGACACTGGTACGTGTGCCTGACACTCACCCACCTCTTCAATGGCCAATAACCACCCTCTAAAGGGGCGAGAGAGCGCTCTCATCATACCACCGGACAAAAAGTTTCCCTCCCATTTTCAAGCATGCCGAACACGGAGAGGAACACGAATCGAGTGCTTGACACCCGTTCATCTCCTCAATGCAAAAAAATACAACTTCGCATTTTCATAATGAGTGTAACTGTACGGGTTCAAAGAACGTAAAAAATAAACTTAAAATAAAAAAATTAATAAACGAATTTATTGTTTTTTTTATAGTCATAGTATTTTATAATGCAATAAAAGCCAGCGTGACAATATAGGCAGTAATTGTTTGCGTCAATAAAAATATTTTGTATAATATATTATAATTAAATAAATCAGATGTTTCAATTATTATACCGGGTGCCACAGGCTAGTGGCTATATTTCCTTTATTTTTTAACTTATCAATTTGAAATTGGAATGCATATGCATATACCACCTGTAAAAAGGGGTTTTTGGACATAAAAACGGTATATGAAATCATTTCCGATTTACCCGGAAATGACCGCAACTTTCGATGTTTAAATGGAACATCCTGTATATTTTTACATATTTGGATTCAGGACAACATTCTGAGTATACCATGAGATTTTCGAGAATTTCTGAGTCAATGTTCAGTTTTTTTAAGCATTTTAAGACATTCGTCTAGAGTGCTTTGGTATACGAAAATTTGTTCTACGGCAGGTAAAGTCCAAGGGAAAAATTTAATTTTTCGTTTAATATCATTAATAACTATTTACGAAGCCTTCAAAATTGAACAAATCACTTTTTTATAGAAAACTTTTTTTTTTCAAATGGGAAGGTGGTGGCTCATACTGTTCAATAAATTATAATTTTTTTTCTGAATTCATTGATATCCATTTCAAATCTATGCTATTTGTTTTTCTATTTTATTTAATTTATTTAAAAATAAAAAATCACTTTCTATATAATTTTTCTTAAACTTTAGCGTAGTTGCCTTTGCAAAAATCATATGTCTAATAATGAAATATGAATAACTACGTTTTTGTGAATAATAAATAGCCTTTTGGTTCTCTTTTGTTTCTTAATAGGTATAAGTACTAGTGCAATAAAAATTATTTTGAAAGTGATTTTTATTTTTAAATATATTAAATAAAATAGAAAAACAAGTAGCATAAATTTGAAGTGGATATCAATGAATTCAGAAAAAAGTCTATAATTTATTGAATACTAGGAACCACCACCTTCCCATTTGAAAAAAAAAGTTTTCGATAAGAAAGTGGTTTGTTCAATTTTGGAGGCTTCGTAAATAGTTATTAATGAAATTAAACGAAAAACTATATTTTTCCCTTGGACTTTACCTGCCGTAGAAGAAATTTTGGTATTCCAAAGCACTCTAGACGAATATCTTAAAATGCTTCAAAAAATTGAACATCGACTCAAAAATTAGCGAAAATCTCACGATATACTCAGAATGTTGTCTTGAATCCAAATATCTAAAAATTTACAGGGTGTTAGATTTAAAAATGGAAAGTTGCGGTCATTTCCGGGTAAACCGGAAATGGGTTCATACCGTGTTTTATGTCCAACAATCCATTTTTACAGGTAGTTTATGCACCCCAAATTTCAAATGAATTTTTTTCCTGTGTAGCATCGTCAAAAACGGGGGGGAGCTTTGCCCGGGGGTATGCTGAGAATGCACTTTCACCCTTTGGAGGGTTGTTATTGGCCATTTACGTAGGTGGGCCAGCCCGGGAATTAATTCCACCATCTCCATGGTGATGGTGTATCCTCGGAAACGGAGGATCACCAAGTAAGATTCCCTCAAACAATTATAATACGCGTTAACCCCCATTTGGGGATAGTTTTTGGCCGTTTTTGGGTCACCCCAACGAGAAATTCTGCCACCATCAGGGTGTTCAGCATCCTCCAAAACGGGGGGAGAACTAATCTGGTTGCATCAGAAATAGTCGTCTTTTCGATATGTGAAGAAATATTACAGCTAGATATAAAGGGTCTACCAACCATATATATATTTGAAATCAGGGAAAAGAGATGCAAAAGAATATGTAAAACATACAGGATTTTCCATTTAAAAAACAACCATTGTTATATCACGTGACCTATGCAAGCAATTGTTTCTTTAATTGCACTTAAAAAAAATACATATACAACCCTACAACTTCTATACGAAACTTTTTTTTATTTCCAAAAATAACAGAAATCAAGTGGAGGTCAATATATAATGATGTACCCTGTAGGTACATATATCATCATATTTTTGGATGGGCTCAGAAATCTTAGTAAAATTTTGTCATGACTATCACTCTATGTCAATTTCAGTAGGGAGTATTTGAGGATTCTACCGTGCTATTTTACTTACCTATGTTTCAATATTGAACTAAAAATTCTAAATCTAATAAAAGTTTTCATGTGTACAGGAAATAGTTTTACACATTACACACATACATACAGGCACGCATACATTGTTCTTCCATACTTGATGTTTGGGTTCTGTACAGTTCTTTTTTCCTACGTTGATTATTTTTGTCCATTTAAAATATACCTACTAGATAAAATCAAATAGCTCTCTGTATACTTTGCATATTATTCCTCTGAATATGTTGAAATAATATTAGCTGTTGCTGGATTTTTAAATTATTTGGGCAGCTACTCAAGAAAATAATACGTGATGAAATACTGTAGAGCCGCTTGTATAATATTACATGTTTCATTTTCGCAAATAAAAATACGAACGTTTGTGACTGAAGGCAAAGCTTGATGAATTCTGAAAGATTCAGCAGGTCATACTTGATATTCTGAACATTGTTATTTGTTTCTTTGACATTAGACATAAAGGAACATGAAATTGGTGTGGTTCAATGGATTTAGTTGAATTTGAAATTTTTAAATTACATAAAAATATGAAATAATACATTTCTCTGACAACTGTTATTTTTTATTAAAATGTTCTCTTTAAAAATCCAGGATTTTGTGTTAGAAAAGAAAAGGCCCTACAGTTTATAGTGGAATCTAAAACACTACTTTAGAATTAAAATTATTTCGCAGTAAGGAAGGTTCGAACCCGCTTCGCTGCATGTTGATAGCTAACTGCAATAGCGTTAAACATTAAATGCATTTTCTTTGGCATTTGAGCCCTAGCCATACAGCAAACCATTAACCTAGAAACAAACCTACGTCGACACAGAAAAAACAACAGATGATACAAAACTAACCTACTCAACGTTTTGCTCGCAAAATTCATAATAAAATTTTCATTTCTTCCAAAAAACTGATAATACAATCAAAAATTTGTTTATTATGTTTGATGAGGGGAAATAGAGTGCATTAAAAGGAGACTGAACATTACAATTAATAAGTTTATTGTATAATCTGTCAGTTTCTGCTCTGTATTTGGAATATTGGAAGAAAATATGGCCCAGGTCACCTTTAATGCAACAAATATCACAGTTCACTGATCACCTATTACTAACCGTCAACTAGTCGTAAATATTGAAAATATGTGTTCGGAAGAAATTGAAGTGGAGCTAGGTACTCCACAAGGCAGTGTTATAGGGCCTCTTCTGTTTTTGAATAATTAATAGTATCCATAAACAGATAGCGTGAGTTATAATGAGTGAGTTATTATAAATCACTAGGTACAGAGCCAATCACCTTTATCTTCATGCCTAGCCTCCAATCGACGAAACGCGCGACATGAAGGTGGCTTTTCCGATACGATGAAATAGAACGGTCCATTATTATTGAGGGGAGGAAGGTGATTTATCATGTTTGAATAGTTTCGACGTTTTCAAATCAAGTTAAGTAATAATTGCGCCAAAAATGATGAATTCGGTTAGTAAAGATGAACTAATATGTACACCAGATGAAGACAAGTATCTAATGATATAATAAATAAACTGAGTAGGTAATTTAAACAGAATTTTCTCAATTTAATATTTATTGTTATAATCGTAGATAAAGTATAGTATTCAACTTGCGATAATGGTAATAACTCACTTGATGAATTACAGTAAACTTCATCTGCGTGTGTTATTACCTCCATTACCACTCGTTGAATAATATACTATTATTTATTTACTAATTGTTTGATGTGCTAAAAAATTGTGAAACAGGCTGTTTCTCTTTCTCAAATTCCTTAGATGTTTATTTAAATTTTAAATTATATATACTGGATCATCACGATTAGAGAAATTATAAAAACAACAAAAGCTTCAAATTCCTTAGATGTTTATTTAAATTTTAAATTAATATACTGGATCATCACGATTAGAGAAATTATAAAAACAAAAAAAGCTTCAAATTAACGACGCCATATTGACGTCGTTAATGAAAACATATCTTACTTAAACTGTCTGTTCGTTATTTTGGTCGGGTACCGTGTTTAGAATTTTAAAATACGTTCCCAAGGGGAGGAAATATTCATATCTTAAAACAGTCGTAATTCCTTGTTTTTTAATATTAAATATTGGGTGTACGAAAATTATCTGCCAAATACCCAAAATGGAATTTTTCAAGAAGTATCACTTAACTGACAATAAATATCTTTTATTTCTGCTTACACAATGACTGAAAAACTTTATTTTGGGTATTTAGCAGATGAATTTCAACGAAATCATTCGTTCTTTTCATATACTATCGATTCAAGTCAGATCATGTTACCAACAAGAACTCTCCCCCCACGGGACATCTTGTCAGCATGAAATGTTAAAAATTTAAATTAATAAGAACAGTCAGTGGCGTAGCCAGCTTTTTTGGGGCAAAGGAGACAGTCGTTTAAAAGGCGGTATAAAAAGTTGTAAATAAAAATAAAATACGGATTTTTATTTACAGTACACACATCATGGAGGGGGGGGGGGGGGGGGCAAAGTGCCCCATGCCCCCTTAGCTACGTCGCTGAGAACAGCGTCAATAAACGCTGATATTTAGAGGGGGCTTAAACATAATATATTTTAACATTTTAACAAGAAACAATAATTTCAAGACTTGACCGAATTCCTTTTCATATTGTACTTTTTTCTTTTACTTATAACAAATTTTGAGAGCATTAACTTAATTTAACCCTCGCTGTATTTTACTCTCCACTCTTAGTATATACAAATGATCGTATTGCGGATTGAATCTGTTAAATATCCATTATTACAGTAAACTTTTAATGTGTACTACCCGTTCTACCAACAAATTTTAACTTTTGTACACAATAACCTTTATTTAGTATTTATTAAATTATTATATAATAAAAATAATAATAAATTATTTATATAATTTTATAAATAAGTAAACAAAATATGCTCTGCGGAAAATGTACCAGCTATAAATCGTCGTTTCCATGTGGACCGCTAAAATACACATTTTCAATTTTCTTAGCCATAGATTTACTCTTTTCGCTTCCCTTTTCAATATTCATCACCCAGGGTACAGGAGATTCGCAGTCAAAATTAGCATCGAGATTGGAGAATAAATTTCTATAAAATTCTATCAGCAGCCCCTCTCACTACGTGTAACCAAATATCATAGAGACTTTGTTGTATTCCCCAGATGATGTAACATCAGTAAGCGGTCTCGCTATAATTGCTGGGACTTTCTTTGAAAACTTGACGGGGAGGCATAATACTTGGTGGGTAGTCGACACTATTGTCAGCAAAGAGATGAGATACTTTTAGTAAAAATATGCAAGGTGGACATCCTAAAATATATATTAATGGGAAAAGTGTGACGGACGACGATAATATTTGTAGTTAACACAATTGTCAAGAGAGAAACCTGTTCTACTTTTAGTGAAAGATTTAAAGAGCCTTTAAAAAATAATTAATTAGTAAATTATGATGGAAATATTATTTGGAATGTAGCTGACACAAGAAAACTGATATATTTATAAACAGAATGGTCAAACTAAAAAAATAATTAATATAGAAACGATAGAAGAAAATAATATTTAGAATGCTTCTGCTGCTATTATCAGACAGAGGTAGTCCCTTGAGGTAAAGCTTTTACCTTAAGTTCCTCAAGTACCAAAAGTTCTGCGCAAGACATGTACCCTCCCCCCTCCCCCATTTTCGAGGGTGGAGAACACGATGGTGACAATATTTTCTGACCTACCCTCCAACCACTACCCCTAAACCGAAGAAACCACCAAATATTCAAATCACCCCCTTTTCAATATTCAATATTTTTTAATTTTGATTAAATTTTGGATTTGGGGTTTTTGGACAATTCTGAATAACTTCCGTTATTAAAATTTTCGGATAAAAAAATGTCTAGCACCGGAAAATCGGTTTAGGGGTAGTGGTTGGAGGGTAGGTCTAAAAATATTGTCACCATCGTGTTCCTCGCCCTCGAAAACAGGGAGGGAAGATGTCTTGCGGTCCAGTCGCAGAGCTTTTGGGCATTTTGCCTTTGGTTTACCCCAAGGAACTAAGATTTTGATATGCTTTTAGTAAAAAAATATACAGGGTGGTTATCCACAAAAAATATTTATCCATTAAATATTGAAGAGTGTCAAATCGAGGGGGTTGGTTTTGTGTAAATATCCTTACAGTTTTTTGCTTCTGTTTTTGAGTTTGTCATTTTGTTCCTAAATTCCTTTTAGACCGAAAAATTCTTGAAAATTATAACATTTTAAACGATACTCTTTTACTTTATCGTATCTTCCTGGAGGCAGGGGACCGCCAGGGCGACAATTCTCATACGAGTCTTTTCGTTTAGCTTTTTAGTCAACAGCCCAAATTTTGTAAGTGCTTTGCAAAGTTTTGTGTTATTTTTAATTAGCTTAAGGTCTCTGCGTAGACAGCAATTTAATTTTATTATTAGTTTTTAAGTTCGCCTAAGACGAACAGGAGAAATAATCACCCCCAAATCATTACTAGTTAAGCCCTTCATTCACCACGGCGCTGCGCGTCGACAACCAATTTGAAAGTATTAAAAAGTCAATTTAGAGACATGGTGGAAAATGGCATTATTTATCCTAAAGAGAAAAAATATTGGGGAACCTTATTCGCTGAGTTTAAGCTATTTTCAGATGCATGTATCAAATTTTGATGTGAATTTAATTAAATTCTATGTTTATAAACGCAAGTGTTAAATTAAAAATTGTTTATTGAATCTACAAACAATATAGTTGTAACGAAATTTGCGAATATTTGTACATCAATATTTGTGCGCCAATATTTGCATAATTTCAAATCAATTTAAATTGGTTGGGAAGTAAATGGGGCTTAGCTGAACACATAAATATTTAAAATGATAACAGGAACTTTCCGGTACACCATTGTTATACTTTTAACCTGCTAAGCTATGTTAAGATGTACTAGGTATAAATATTTTCCTTCTTTCGTTTATATAAGCCAAGAAAGTAGCAAACGATAACTATATACAACGAAATAAGAATCAGCAAAAAGCAATGTAGAATTTGGTTAACGTAAACAAAAATAAAACAGACAATTCGTCAGAAATTATTTCTCCTGACGAATTTAATAATTATTTTGGAAACATTGCTCAAAATTTAGTTAACTTCCTGTCATCTCCCACCGACAATTTTGAAAATTATTTTACAAGTTCCATAGAAACTGGTGTTCACAAGGATTTTTACTGAAGTCACTTACAGTCCAGTCTTAGATTCTGAAAAACAAACAGTTTATGATATCAACATTAAAATTCTCAATTGTATTAAATACATTATTATCATTCCACTCACGAAACTAATTAATGAATGCATTAGAAAGAATGTGTTTCCAAAATATCTTAAACTGTCAAAAGTGTTACCTTTATTTAAAAAAAACTCTATTGATGATCGGGCAAATTACAGGCCTATTTCTATCGTGCCATTATTTGCTAAAATCTTTGAGGTCGTTCTCAAATCTCAAATCACGAATTATTTTGAAAATTGTAATCTTTTCAATAGTTGTCAATATAGCTTCAGGTCAAAATTGTAAACGGCGTTGGCAATTAATTCGTTGATAAATTTAATAAATAGAGGTTTCGAGGCCAAAGAATTTGTGCATATGCAATTTTTAGACCTTAGTAAAGCTTTCGACTGTGTGCTTCACAATATTTTGGTGAACAAACTAAAATGTTACAATTTCTCTGAGAGTAGCAGAAAATTGATTATGTCGTATTTGACTTATCGTCATCAATTTGTTCATTTTAATAATGTTAACTCTGGTACCATTGATATTAAATTTGGTGTCCCTCAGGGTTCAGTTTTGGGACCGGTTTTATTTCTTATTTATATTAATGATTTGCCAAACAGTAGTCCCTCAACAAACTTCACTCTCTTTGCTGATGACACAACATTGGCTCATTCCCATAAACATTATAATATTTTATTATCAGAAAACAGTTTGTGTATGGTTCAAAACTGGTTTTTAAACAATAAGTTAGTATTGAATGATGATAAGACAGAGACTATGATTTTTTCTTTAAGACAGTACTCTGTACAAATGACCTCTCATAGCGTTAAATTTTTGGGCATTATCTTGGACAGTAAGTTAACATGGGAGGAACACACGTCCTACATCTGCAAGAATATATCACGCAATATTTTCTTATTGCGCAATTTAAAAAATTGTTTGTCACAGTCAACGGTTTTAATGGCATATCATGCTATAATTCAATCTTCCCTCAATTATGCCATTTTAATATGGGGCCACTCGGCACATACCTCAACAGTTTTTTCACTACATAGAAAGGCGGTCAGAATCGTTGCTGGGCTATCATATAGAGATGATTGTAGGGATGCTTTTATAAGCCTTAAGATACTGACTTTACCCTGTAATTATATACTGCAGTGTCTTATCCATGTTAAAAATAACCTTAATAATTACATAACATGTGAAAGTGTACATACGTACTCAACTCGTAATAGGGGCAATATATATTTGGATTTTTTCTTACTTTCAAAAACCAGAAATGGCACCTGCAATTAGGAAGTTTCCATTTT
The DNA here is from genome assembly GCA_936432065.2 of Rutpela maculata. Lineage (NCBI taxonomy): Eukaryota > Metazoa > Arthropoda > Insecta > Coleoptera > Cerambycidae > Rutpela > Rutpela maculata. Next base: position 65,482,377 of record OW386285.2, on the reverse strand, counting down.
TCTCATTTTCTCGTAATAAATAGTCATAAAAATCTAAAAAATATCAGTAATTTTTTTTAAAATTATCTCTATAAATAAAAAAGTTATGGTCCTTCCAAGTTTAAAATGTCGCGATCATCTGGGCTGAGCTCGATTACGTCAGAATACATGATTCCGCCAACAGCGAGCGGGCGCGGGCACCTTTATACTCACTGGCAGGCACCGGCAGTTTATAGCCAGCTTGCATTTGAGAGCCGAAAAAATTGCTAAAACATGCAATTTTGGCACGTTCATATTTTTCGAAAAACACCATTGGGATGGCCGTATGATGTCGCGAGGTAAAGAGGAAGTCTTCCACATAAACTTGATCGTAAATTGCACGGCAAAATTCGAAAATTCGGCTCGGCACGAACGAATCAAAAGTGACATTTTGTGACATTTCAGTACACGTACACTAAATAAAGGGAACATACAGCGCGCCGCCGGCATGGCAAGTCAGCGCGTTGTGTATTGTGACGTCACGGTGGACTTCAGCCGAGGCGAAGTATTCAAATAAGAAATTGAATAAGTTCGTGAGTTTTTCAGATATCGAGATAATTTTTGTTTTGTTTGACTAGTTATCTGAAAGACTACTAAATGAGGTTGAATGTACATGATATTTCTAAAATAGGAAACTTCCTAATTATGCAGTAAAATTTTTCAACGTGTTACCGATTGCTGTACAAACACTTGACTGTATTCGCTTTAAAATTTTAATTAAACGATTCCTCCTTGAAAATGCATTCTATGACTTTGACGAATTCTTGTCAACTGATTTTTTTCGTTTAATTTTATAAACTTGATATGTGTGTGATAATGATTGTTATTCTATGTGCTTTATTGTTATTTACTCTACTTTGTTATTTATTTGTTTTATTTATTGTGTATTTTTTTTACTTATTTAAGACAAGCACTATTTGATAATAAAGATCTATCTATCTATATACTAATAAATTTTCTTTGATTTCCCACTTATATTTAACACGATTTAGTACCAAACAGATTTAAGAAATAACGAAATAATTACACAGACACACAAGAAAAATAAATTTTATTTTCCAAAGGTGAAAGACACCTATACCTACGTTTTTTGAGTCGCTGACTCCAAATATCACGTCAAATATATATAAAACTGAGCAGTGAGCTCAGTTTTTCGCAAATTGACATTTCATCCACAAGGGGTTAAATGGCTATTAAATCTAATAGACAACGACACACGTTGAAATGAAACTTCTGAATCATTTAAAATGGCTCTAGTCATATACTCCCAACGTTCTGTCGTACCACGGAAAAACGACTACTACCTCTTGTTCTGATTTTCCGATAGCACGTTTGTGAGGGCTCGACAGATCGGAGTTATTACAGGGAATATTGATAAGATAAGATATAGTGATAAGAGTATCTTTTGGCCAAGAGACGCCAAAACAATGACCGGGGGTTATAACCACCCCCTCCCTGAATGACAAAAATTCCGAAAATACTGCGAAAGCGCTGAAGAACGGTTTCAAGGGCGAGTAACACGATAATTGCAATACTTTCCCCCATTCTTCTGGAACTACACCTAAATTAACACCTAATACACCTTGTTCTGATTTTTCCATACTAAGCTTGTGAGGGCTTGACAGATCGGCCTATTTATAAATCGAAGATCTTTTGACTAGGAGATTCCAAAACAACCTCTTGGGTTGTAACCACTCCCTCCCTGAATGAGAAAACATTCGGAAAATACTGCGAAAGGGCTGAAGAATGGTTTCCTCCAGTTTTCGAGGGCGACTGACACGATAATTGCAATACTTTCCCCCACTCTTCTGGAACTAAATGGAAATAGAAACAAACTACCTGTTCTGATTCTACCATACTACACTTGTGAAGTCTTTACAGATCGGCTTAACTAGTAATGATCTGGGGGAGATTAGTTCTCCTGTTCGTCTTAGACGAACTTAAAAACTAATAATAACATTAAATTGCTGTCTACGCAGAGACCTAAAGCTAATTAAAAATAACACAACACTTTGCAAAGCACTCACAAAATTTGGGCTGTTGACTCTGGTAAAATGCTAAACAAAAAAACCCGTACGAGAACTGTCGCCCTGGTGATCTCCGTGCCTCTAGAAAGATATGATAAAGTTAAAGAGTATCGTTTAAAACGTTATAATTTTCAAGAACTTACGAACAAAATGACAAAAAAACAAAGAAGATAAAAACAGATGCAAGAAACTGTAAAAATATTTACGCAAAACTTACCTCTCGATTTGACACTTTTTAATATTAAATAAGTAATTATTTTTGTGGATAACCGCAGCTTAACAAGCTTAAGAAGCTTAAAAATCTTGTTTATCTCTGTCCAACAGTGACGATATTTCTTCTCTCTCTGCGCGGCTACTTGCCATGGTTGACTAGTAATTAAAAATAATTTTAGTTTCCTCTTCAATTGGTCGAGTGGAATTGTTAATATGTATTTTTAGTCAAATATCATATTTTGTGCCGACCAGTAGGTTGGTACGAATCTCTCCGTTTCAATAAAAAAATGAGCATTAAATTTTTATTTTGTGTAATAAATATTCTATTACAGTCACTAAGAGTGATATTTTCCACAGGATGATATTATATTAAAGCGCCCAGTCAACAAGTTATTTAAACCTTTTTATATCGACAGCATGTCTCAGATGTATTATAGTATAGTGAGTACCGTTAATTTTTTTACAGGTATGATCAATGTGTCATATATAACTTAAGTCAGCATCAAAATAAGTAGAAAAGAATTTATTTATTTATTCTCACATTATTGACTTTTATATCAAAATGATGATTACTTTCTTTCCCGTTGTAAAAATTTATGGCGACTGTTTAATCCGGATTAACGATTTATCGTTTTTCTAGCAGTAGCAGTAGCAGTAGCTAGCAAACTAATAGGAAATTATATAGAATTTATTTCGTAAATCCGTTGGATTTAATCCAGAAATATATGGTATTGTTGGTAAATCATTGACAAAAATTGAAAATATGAGAAGACCCAGCATAGATCCCTGCGGATCACCAGTTATTTTATTTTATTATTAATATTTATTTTACCATTCTAATAAATATTTCTAATACCGACAATCGTACACCCTCAATAGTAATATTCTCATATCATTAAAGAAACTGCCGATGGCGTCATATAGCCAAAAATCACATATGCTTAAATCTATATATTATAGAATTACTAGCTGACCCAGCAAACGTTGTTTTGCCATATAAATTATAATTTTTTGTCCAAAAAATAAAAAGAAAATTTCTGGATAGGGCCACCCTTATCACCTAGGGGTATAAAAAATAGCCTACGACCTATTCTCAGACCTACCAAATGTACACCAAAAATTTCATAAAAGCCGTTTCGAAGGAGTTCGATAACAAACACTGTGACACGAGATTTTTATATATTAGATTTACAAAGTTGTCAATCTTCAACTTGTACTGATGTATTTTTACATCGGAAATTTTCCAAACACAATAAAAATTTATATTTGTTATTTTAAACGACCCATGTTTACCAAAATAAAACACCTCGGTGAGCATTTATTTATAACTCTCTAACCCCAAGCATTTTTCAGTATTGTGTCGTTTACTTTATCATATATAGTGACAACGAAGGGAATCTATAGTAAACATACCGTAAATGAACAACTGATTTTAATTTAGGTGAGTCGGAAGCGGTCGAAATCGAATATTTAGTTAACAAATTCACTCCGATTGTTATACAGTGTGTCCCAAATATAAGAATTGAATTTCATTTTTTTTTCTCCGGTATATCTATCACTTATTTCGCCTCTAAGAGGCGAGATGAATCAGTTCATACTATTAAAAACAGATGTATTTAAAGAAATATTTATGAGGTAATATGGCGCAAAAAATGAAACATACTGCAGAAAGGTGACAATCTTTGTATACTAATTGGTCTGGTTTTGTGATTTTTTGAATACCAAACAGGAGAAAAGATATAAAATCTAATCTAATAAAGTTTAATACAGTATTGGTCCTAGGAAAACCAGAAGTAGGTTTACGTGCCCTTCCCTCTGTTCTTTGAATATCTAATTTTTTTATGATTTAACTAATGTTTTAAAGGTGATTACCATGAAATTGACAAATGTATTTTTTAGTAAAAAAAATTGTATGCCTATGTAACATCTAGCTTGTCCATGTTATGGTTGATTACTATAGTTCACTGTAAAATATACGTTAAGAATTTATTGTCACTGTACCTAAAGAGGCTTTCACAAATACCAAGACTCTTGAACACTACACTCGAATATTATTACTCGACCCGCGATTCGCCAGTCTTCTTGGCGTCATTCTGGGATGACTACAACTAAAGTTTAAATTTAGAATATTGCTACCTTTGTCTATGGGCTTGTTTGTTGTAAATCCTGGACTTCTCGTTTCCATTCCATTTGTTGGGTTATCTTAATAAGTTGTTAGCATAGTGTCTAATTCTTGCACAATAAGGTGACCGATTTGCTTTGTAAGATTTAGTGCTTGGTTAATAAATCTTTTACAATATAACAATACACGAATCATCCTTATTAAGGAGGAGAATCTTTTGATGATTACATTCTCATTTTGTTGGACGGTCACGTGGAAACAGTGTTTTATTTCTTCCATTGTTTGATGCATTTAGGCTTGCTTGGGCCATTGATTGTGGTCCAAAAGCCATTTGGGACTATTCCACCAAAGATCGTTCCCTTTGATTTTCGCAGGATCTACGCCTCGAGAGATTAGGTCTGCTGGGTTGTCCTCTGTGGATACGTGGTGGCACGATTGAGTGGACAGGAGTTTGTTTATCGAAGCTACTCGGTTGGCAACGAATGTTTTCCATCTGGATGCTTCACCTCTGATCGAAGCTAGAGTGATCATCGAATCTGTCCGTACTTTCTGGATCTACAAGGCAGTTATGGTTCGCCCCATCAGTTTGGCGAGTAGCACAGCGACACAGAGCCAGTCTTGGTATAGTTGTTTTTGCTCTAGCAGGTGCAATCTTGGATTTGGCGACCAGAAGGGTGATTTTTTTCTCGCGTAGATTGTCGCTATTCAGTATATACTACTCCATAGGTCCTTTCTGAACTGCCGCAGAAACCGTGTAACTGTAGATCGGCTATATTGTTGTAGTTTATCCATCGTGGCAGATGGATGTCTTCTGTGATCTTGACCTGGCCATTGAATGATGTCCATTTTGCTGCAGCATTCTCCGGAACTGACTGATCCTATTCCAAGTCTTGCAACCAAAGCTCTTGGATCAGCAGTTTAGTCTTTATAGTTACAGGAGCTAGCCATCTCAATGTATCAAAAAGTTTAGCTATTTGTGACAGGATGTTGCGTTTTGTAAGTTTTTGTGGACAAGCTGTGTCTGTCTGGGGCTCGAACCCAGAATGCGATAGACATATTCGCAACTGAATACGCCTTAGCCGATGCCGGTAGGATATACATAGGTATATCCTACCGGTATATATTTTATTTTAGCAGGTGTTTGTTTTCTTACTTTCTTAATACATCGTATATATTCCATTGCAAACTTCACATTTTCTTGCTTCATCTAAATCTGTTGCCAGGGCTTTTTTTCGAGGTCGAGAAGTTCCTGGAGTGCTGAGTGACTTATTTCTCTCCATTTATATTTTTACATTAGACACAGTATGTAAAATAATCTTCAATGTATGTACTAGCTGCTCGCTAAAATAATTTATTTATAAGTAAAAAGAAATATAAAATATCATTGGACAATGGTCGTGACAGCCTGCATTATAGAAACATGTACATTAAATTTAAATAACAGCAGCGACAACTTTGACAGAAATCAGTGGAGCCTTGTTTCCTTTCTATAATATAAAATGATATTAAATTAGCTACCAGATTTCTAGCTTGAGTATTTAAACGTTTTCCAGGCATAATGAATTAAATGAATTAATTGCGTTGTGAAAAGTAAACAATATGTGTGCCACTGACGATTGATACACGAGACTGATGCACTTCCATGTAGTCTAGATGTACGCGTTACCATTACTACTCTCAAATCTAACACGCAGGATAAGCATACGTAGGTCGTAGACTGTGCAAGACACATATCTTTACGTCCATTTCAGGCAGTTCGATTGTAAGAAGGGAGACGCCAACAAACAAACGATAGTCTTTGCATGCTTCCCGCTTTAGTGACGTCCGTTCAAAGATAAATTGATTCGACTATAGAGAACATTTGCAAACGTTAGCAGAAAAAGAATTAAACAAAACAGTACACTTTTTGTCCGTGTATCTTATTAGGCAAGTTTGCCAAACATTCAATTTCAGAAAAATTCGATACAATAAAACTTATTTTAGTGTTAAATTAAGAAAACTCTCATCAGGTTTTATGTTTAATAACGTAAATTGATCATTATTTCTCATTTTCTTGACCGACTATTGAATAAGATGCGCAGACAAAATAAGTGTACTGTTTTGTTTCATTTTTTCAGCTATTTTCAAATATCAAAACAGATTACATATTTTTGATATACAGATGATTTTGAGATATTAAAAATCATTAGTTTCTTATAAAGATCGACCTGGATTTCGATTTTGGTTTATGTGGAATTTTGTCAAGTAAATTAGGTGAAACACATGTACCAAGCATGAATCTATTATACAAAGTGGTTAAAAAGTTACGACCAAAGAAATATTCGGCCAATATTAGCAAAACATCCTTAGTAAAGAAGGACGATTATACCAATACCAATACCACCAAAGTGTCCTTTCTCCATTGGTGTCGCATGTACATTCAACTCTGAAACACTTTATATATCTTTATTTTAAACAAGCATCAAACAAAACTATAAAATTGTGTCGTAAAAGTTAGCAGCGTAATCTTCCTATGAAATACAGGACTTTTGAACAATGGAAAATATAATCGTTGTAAAAATGCACATCACATTTTGTACCTCGTATAAAGGGAAGTAAACACATTAATTAGATCAGGTACTGTAATAGAATCAATTTACTGTGAAAGGTAATTACGGAAAGTTTTGGTAACAGTAATATCCTAAATTGGGAAAGTTGCATCCTGTTTTCCAGTAAATTATCGATACCAGAGCTCACTCAACATGGAATATTTTACACATTATACTTTGTGCGAAGCAGGCATGGCAATCACTTAACGATTTTAAAGTTTGTCCAAATCTTATGAAATATTTCAAATATTTCAGATATTCTAAGTTCAGCAAGAAACTTACACATACCGGGTGTCAACGGAATCATGGTTTCAAGAGTTTTCAAGATATAAGTTTTAAATTTAGCAAGGATAATACATACCAAAAACAACAAATTTTTCATAATTTGACACTTTTCCGTCACCTGGTTTCCCCGGAAAAGACTCCAACTTTGAAATTTTACATGGAACAACCTGTATATTTTTACATTTTTTTTTATTTCGGATACGATTTTAAGTACGGCTGCGACTGCCAAGTTTAAGACTTATATGTTGAAAACTCTGGAAACTATGGCTTGTTTAATGATTCCGTTGACACCCGGTATAATAAATCTGGAAAGTTGGGGTTTCTGTACATTTAAAATATTTGCAAAAACTGATCTGGGGAGATGTAAGATGAGTAATAGAATGCATGATGACAGTTTTTGGAATTTTTGTATGTTTATCCTGTTTGTTTGAATGCGCATCACGCACGCATCACGAACTAATTTGAGTGGAATTTTCACAGGTAAATGTATCTAAGCTTGTAGTGACATTCAGTTTTTTATTCATCGAAATCGGTCTACTTTAAGCCAAGTTTTATGATTATACTTCTGTAATATTCCAAAAAATTTGAGAGGATTCCTGAACATTCCAAAAAATTTGAGAGCCTTCTGAAATATTCCAGAATTTTCTGATAAATCGAGATTTCAGAAGGTTTTGGAATATTCCAGAGCTGTAGAGCAGAAAATAAATTATACTCTCTGGTTAACAGTATCGGTTTATCTTGAAAATTATAGAGTTATCCCGAACGACAGGAAAGCTTCCGAAGGAGATCCGTGGTGGGGATCTACAATGTACATGTCTGTGGTGATTTTACCTCAAACGTCGTTTACAAAGAAGCTTTTTAGTTAATTTCAAAATTTCACACAGACTTAGTCGTGGGCACAGCTAGTGTAACATAAGGTGGTTTTAACCAACGACAACAACAAGCATTTATTAATGCTACATGATACAATATGCGCCATTCCGGAGCCCGGCCCGGAGCCAGCCAGACAACCACGGCGAACATCGCCGAGGTGGGTGTGAGGCTGGGCGGGGAGGGTCCGGTTTGGCGGTGACGAAAATTACTTGGTGAGCTAAAACTCCTGCCTAATGGAAAAAGGCTTAAATTTAACAATATCGTGCAACGTAGTACACGCGGGTAGGTACTTAAAAATAATTAAAATTAAAACTGAAAAACTATCGATTTCGCGCACACGCGAACACTTAAAAATTTTGATTGCTGGCATGGGAAAACAAAACTCAACGAAAAAAACCGTTTGAGACAATTCCACCCGTTATGTGAAATTTTGGTTTATTAAGAGTTTATTGGTCGAGACTGAATTTAGAGACAAAAATGGACAAGAAACAAAAAAAGGTAAAAACAAACAGAGGGAATAGAAAGGGGTTGGTTGTAGGTTTTGGTGAAGATTAAAGGTGGGGAAAGGAGAAGTTGTTGTAGAGGAAAGTGTGGCTAGAGAGGTTTCCGAAAGATAGGCAACGCCTGGTATGGTAGGCGATGTCGGATATCGAAAAGGATCGCATTATGCTGTCTGATTCGTGTTATGTTGCGGGTTAGCGGACTATCTCCCAGATTGAATTGAGAGAATTTTTGGGGGATTTCTTGGACGTAGTCCGCTAGTGACGTTATGTCGTAGCAACGATTATATAGATCTCTGAGGGAGGTGTATCTGCCCGAATCAGAGATGAGGCGCATACATTTGTATTCGAGAACTCGGAGTTTTCTCATTGTCGTGGTCGGTATTCAATTCAATTCAATTCAAAACAAATTTATTACTGTTAAATAGTACAGTCGTGCGCCTCGGTTGGGGACTAGTCTAGAGCCGATCACCCCACCGCGGCGTGCAACGCCGCGGTAGATGAGTGATCAGGTGGAGTGGGTCCAGCTTTGGCTAAAACAGCAGATGAAGTGGTGGGCGTTAGGGCTCCTGTTCTTAAGATATATTAAAAACTTAACTCTAACAATTTATTTGACAGAATCAGAAGAGATTTTAAAATAATTATAAACTACTTAAAGCTAAAGATAAGTTTGGATTTTTAGCACACGCGCACTGGCGCACACGCGCACTAAATTTATGACGATAAGATTGTTATACGGGAAAAAACTCAATGAAAAAACCCGTTTGAGCTAGTCACGAGACTCATCCAGTGGTCTGCCTGCCTCTGGAAAGGTGGGGTAGGAGGAGGTTGTGATTTTAAAATTTTTTGGATTTACTAGAAGTTATTGGTCAAAAGGGGATTTGGAAGAAGAACAAAAAGGGACAAAAGAACAAAAATTCACAATAATAACAAAAACGAGATTAATAGAGGGAATAGAAAAGAGGTTTGAGAGTAAAAGGTGGTAAAAGGGAAATTGTGGTATAGGAAAGATTTGGCTAGGGAGGTTGCCGAAAGATAGCCAACGCCTGGTATGGTAGGGGGTGTTTTATATTGAAAAATATGGCATTATGCTGTCTGATTCGTGTAATGTCTCGGGTTAGCGGACTGTCGCCCAATTTGAATTGGTAGAATTTTTGCGATGTATTTTGAACGAAGTCCGCTAGTGGAGTTATGTCGTGGCAACGTGCATAGAGATCTCTGAGGGAGGTGTATCTATCAGAGACTGAAATGAGGCGCATAAATTTGTGTTCTAGTACTTTTAGTTTTCGCATTGTCGAGGCCGGGATGCTGCACCACACCGACGCCGCGTATGTGATGGCCGGCCTGATCACCATCGTATACAACAATTTTTTATGTGTCCTGTTGAGTCCGCTACTCCTTGCCAGGAGCGGCTACAGACTCCTGGACATGGAGTAGACCTTGCGTATTGTCTCGTTTATGTGAATGTTGAACGTCAGTCTCTTGTCCAAGTTCACTCCTAGATACTTCACGCACCGTTTAATTGGAATTTGGCGACCCCCGATCGAAAGTGGTGTTAGAATCCGGTGGTTTTAACCTGTAGCAATGAAAATCATACTGTTTGGTTATTGATTTAATGGAAACTATTATCAACATTTTAATTTCAGCTAGAGCACCTAATAAAGTTTTATTTTCCATACAGTACCTACTTCTCAACGTAGTCACCGGTTGATATTTTATTTTTAAAACCGCAGTATAGACAATAGTTGAGCATTTTTTAATCAAAATCTGTCTTAGCACTTATAGACTAGTCCCCAAGTCACAAAAATTTCAGAAATTCAGAGATCATTCAGACAAGGTGTTTCTTAATGTCAATTAGTTCATTTGCTTATCAGCAAGATGTACTTAATTTATCCCACTCAAACGAGACCCGGAGCCCCCTTTGGGGGGGGGTTCGCGATTTCCAGCTTTCCCGTTGAATTTGCGACAAAAATGGTTTAAAAAAATTATTAAAGCTTATAAAATTCTCTACAAAATAGGCTATATACTATTTTATGGCCAGATGCATATTTCTACTAGTAATTAGCGTCCACATTTGAGCTAAGAGGAGCGACCTCCATCCAAAGTATTTACTTCGTAACGGCCCTATTGCAGCAAGTTGATTTCCATTATAATAAGACTATGTTGGTAAATACTCATGTATTGATAGTAATAGTAAACATCTGACTTTATGATAATGGGGGGGGGGTCACCGTCAGTCCCTCTTGGTAGATGAGTTGCTTTAAGCAGTTTTTCATGACTAAAAATAGATAATTTGTCTTGCATGTGGTAACTATTTCATGTTCTTTCTATTTTTATAATAGAGTTTTCGCGAAAATAAAATGGTGTTGTAACTGGTAAAAATGTCTGAAGCAGTTTGAAAGGAGTTATCGTATTTACAAGAATCGGTCTACACATATACACATACGTTTTTATTCCATATTTGAGTTCAGCCTGTTGTAAATCGGATTTCTGTACAAAAACTATTTTTCTACGATGTTTATTAAAAAATTTTGTCCCATTGTAAGATACCAATGATTAAATCAAATAGGTATAATAAGGATGCATCAAATAACTATTGCCAGTAGCTTTTTAAAATCATCTTTTCATAATGACATTATTGCCAAATATATTGAACAGTGCACGTTATTATACTCTTCGCAAAAACGAAGAGTATATTGTGTTTGATCGGCACATTTCTAAAACCGGAAATATCGCTCGTAGAGAAAAAATTTTCATATCATTGTGTTAGTGAACGAATTCTGAACAACTTTCAAAATGTCCGTCCGTCTGTCCGTCTGTCCATCTGTCCGTCCGTCCGTCTGTTTGTCTGTCTGTCTGTCTGTCTGTCTGTCTGTCTGTCTGTCTGTCTGTCCGTCTGTCTGTCTGTCTGTCTGTCTGTCTGTCTGTCTGTCTGTCCGTCTGTCTGTCTGTCTGTCTGTCTGTCCAGCCGTCACCTTTCTTGTAAGCCTGATGACTTAAGAAAGAAGAGTCCGATTGTATTGAAATTTGGAAAGTCAGTTAATGTCAGCTAGAGGAAGAACCCTATTGTTTTTTAAGAAAATCAATCAGTAAATAAGAAAGTTATTAATCATTTAATTTAAAAAAAAATTTTCCTAAGTTTTGTCGCTTACACTTAAATAGAAATCTTGCGAAACATTATCTCTATAATATATGTACAATATTTTTTTGTTTATGCATTTTACTAATATATCTTTTATAATAATATGTCTAATGCATTGAAATATGATTCTCGAACAATATATATTACAGACATTCAATTTTTGTAGTGATCTAGTGGCTAAAGTTTTGCTTTGCAATCCAAAGATCCCGTGTTCGAATCCTAGTCAGGTTGGATGTTTTTTTTTTTTCAATTTTTTTCATATAATTTTTTTCACAACAAAGTATTACAAAATTTAGGATGTCAAAAAACTAAAATTTTGTACAAAAAAAACTGCGAAGAGGATCCTATGGAAGTATAACAATTATATAAAATTAAAATTGGTGAAGAGTACCCACGTTTTTAGCTTGTTTTAGCTCGTTTCAAAATGCACATTACGAAACAGTTTGATTGCTATAAGCCCCAGCATCCCTTGGGATGGGAAGTAAGAAGAAATAGTTGAAGCCTTTGCTTTTGTACACACACTAAATCTCATTTTTGTTTTTTTTTTTCACCCAATTTAATAATGTGGTGAGGGTAGCCACTGCCAAAAAGATTTTTGAAACCTTAGATTCTCTTATATATTCTAAATACCAATTTAATGGACTCTTCCTTGCTTGATTTCCCTATTTACCTTCAATGCAATAAGATCAAAATATAATCTAGTTCCAAATTTCGTTAAAATACATAAGTGTACCCAAGTCAACATCTGAATAATATTCTCGATTCCAGAGTGATCGTGCATACAAAAAAAGTCACAGACAGAACGATAGGCAGAAATATTTTTTCTCAAACTTAAAATCTCTACGTTTCATGACATTCTAAGCCTATTTGAACAATAAAAATTTTCAAATTTTCTTTGCTTTACTATACTTCCACTTAATGTGGAAGTAATTGGTCTAGTAGTTTCGAAGATTACTTCCCATATACAAACAAATTTATGTCTTACAACAGAATGGATTACTTATGTGTCTAGATTATAGTAATCTCTTAAAGAAACTTCTATCGAATTATAAAATATCTACGCATGTAGCTTAGGAAAGTTTAAGGTTATTATATCAGCTAGCCTTCACCAAATAGGCAGTTCATCCCAGAATGGCTCAAAGGCAACTATTATTTCAACATAGTCGATATTGATATCAATTTTACGCTCTTATCAGTAGTTTGCAGTTTAACCCTGTAAATTGTGCATCAAATTTTCCGGTATTTTACTTTAAAGTGAATATAGAGGGATCGTATTGTACATTTTCCAATTTTACACTTCAGTACAGAAAACGAGACAATCTTTCTGCTAACCTCTTGGGAAAGAAAACAAACATTTTATATCGTATCGAAACAAAATATTTTGATTCGTTTCCACATATGTCAATATGTACATGAGAACAGTGGCGGATTTAGATATTTTTCTAAAGTTGTTTATTCTCGATTTTAAAGTTTTAGCACATTCATGTCACTGAGAGGAGAAGGTAACATAAATTGAATCGTGTTAAGCAACAGCGATCCAACCTACATAAACACAAATCTAAGAAAATGACGTATAAAAGTTTGTGTGCTTTGTTCTTTGCCATGTGCACATTGTCGATTTTCAGCTGCAGTTTCTTACTACATGTAGCATCAATAATATTTACCAGTAATTGAGTAATTATTATGTGTGTTAAAATATAATAAAAAATGGGTGGAATCTTTATTGCAAAATGAGAAACTTCTTAATCAGTGTAGAGTAAAACACTCTAATTCATTTTTATTTTATCTATTATTGGAAAACTGAAAACAGATATGAATTTCAAAATCATTGGCTGTTTGTAAAAACGTCTTCATAAAAAGAATATACTTTGTGCACAACACACATAATACATTGTGTATAACACACCAATAAAGGTTTATTTTTATTATTATTATGACAAACGTAAATAATAATAAGCAAAAGGGAAATGTTGATACACTTAAATAAGTGTTTGATATTTCTTGCCGAATTTATTTGATACACTACTTAGAATACTGTCAGCAAAAATTTTTCGTCTTCAATTTGAAAGGAACCACTAAAACTTTCTAAATCACTGCAAGTTCTTTATCACATACCATGGGTTATAGATTTCTGCATCAAAGAATCAACACACATAGTTATGTGTGTTGATTCTTTGTTTCAGAAATGTACAACTCCTGATACAATTCCAGAGAAAAATGTAAATCTCAGATTTTTCGTTTTGGTTTAGTACGACCAACCAAAATTTCGAAAATAACTACTTTGTAATTAATCCAACTTTTTCAAATGGCAACATCTTTTAGACGCCCAGAAGTTATATACTTTCACCACAAATCCATTGATAACTTCAAATCGAAAATTGGTTTGACATTAACCCAAATACACAAGTGTTTCGGTGAATAGGTAATAATTAAAAGACGGGAAAGGAGGAGAGTAATAAAAGGTCTGCTCCTGCAGTAATCAATTACGAACTAATCGGACATAATCAAAAATAGGATTTCTGGGCGTCATAATAGAGACGGACTTGAATATGATACTATATTTTGAAAAACGTGTGATATAATAGTAATAAACTAAATTGTAATGTGTGACATTACACATTACAAAAGTAGGTATATTTCATTTGATCTACACATTTCTAAAACCGCAAATATCGGTCGTAGAGAAAAAATTTTATAACACTGTGTTACCGAATTCTGAACAACTTTCAATATGTCTATCTGTTCGTCCGTCCATCCATCTGTCACGTTTCTTGTAAGCACAATAACTTAGGAAAAAATCGATTGAAATTTAGACAGTAAATTAGTATTATTAGAGCAAGAGTTTTTGAAAAAATCGACCGGTAAATATAAAAGTTCTGAAACATTTTGGGGAAAAAATACACACGAATTGTGTTGTGCTTAATTACATAATTATATTTCATAAGATTCTACAAACACAAAAGTACTTCATATTATACTGATAAATCGATTTGTTATTCAAGAGTGTTGTAACGCCCTTGATATGATTCTGTAAACACAAAGATACTGACCAACGGTTCGACAGTCAAGATGACATCATCGGGAGATCATTAAAATTGCAAGCACTTAAATCAATCCTATGAATGTTTACAAAACTCTTTACATGTATTTTTTTCATAAAATGTCTCATAACCTTTTTATTTACTGATTTTTTTTTTTCAAAAACGCTGCGGTTCTTCCCCTAGCTAACACTAATTTATTCTCCAAATTTCAATAAAACCTGACGTTTCTCTTTTGAATTATTTAGTTTAAAATATACATGACGGACGGAGAGGCAGACGGGCAGACGAATGGACTGACAGAAAGACGGTCTATGACGAACATTTTAAAAGTTGTTACGAATTCTATGACAACACAATGATATGATATTCTTCTATCTACGAAGGATATTTACAATTTCTGAAATAGATACGAAAAAACTGCATTCAACATTTTTTGTAAAGAATTTCATAAGCTTTATTCCGATTTCGATAATACATAATTTCGATATCGCTAGTGGTTAGAGAGATATAAACAGAAAACTAAATCAAAGCGATATCTTTCCAAGATGGCGGCTTAAGCGCAACAGTTTGAGCTGGAAACTTTTAGTATGTTTAATAGTAAATCTTAATAAACATCTATGCCAAGTTTCAAATCTCCATCCATTTTTTTCCGTCAAACGTCGAAATTTGTTCTAATTTATCTGGGGTATTAGCATCGATTATAAAATGGCAATAAATTTCTCTTATTATGGGATAATTGATTTACTATTGAATTGCCAATAAGGGATTGTTTCCTTAAAATCCGATACAGTCCTACTTGACCCACCTACGAAGTTTATAGACAGGTAGTCAATATATTATGATATCTATGATCAGACCGATTATTTAAATCTGTTTGACCCAATATTTATTTTTAAATATATATGCTGACATAAAAAATAGGTTACAATTATTCGTAATTTAAATATTGAAGGAAATAATGAGGAAATAAACTTTTGACTTCGAGTGCTTGACAGATAGCACATCCCTCCTATTTAACTATTATCGAATTCATGTCTGTATACACTCGTTATTCCTACAAATGTGCTTGTCATGAACAGAGACTTCAGGGAATATTCATATAACTAAACCAAAATAGCACACATTGAGTTAAATAAACCTGTCATGAAAATTGAAATTTAACGTACAGAGCTCTTATGTTAAATGCAACAATTAAAACATTGGAGAACTCTGAAAAGGATTTAAGGCAACTAAACAATAATAGTTAGATACTACGTCTATACAAGGTTGTTCTAGAAATGGAGTGAAATAAATTGAACCAATTTCACATTCCCAGTAATTATCTGAAGAGGCATCTTCACACAATTCGTGTAGCAGGATGATGCTTCAGTGTCTCAAATCTAACCGTCGTAATATTTGGAGATTTAAATCAGTACATCTTGTAAAATGAATAATATAACGAGAAATGCGTAGCTCCACAGTGGAACAAGTAGAACTTGCAATAGTGTTTAATTAAGATTTTGTACGAGCACGTCATAATTCACGTTTACCTGGTGACATCGAAATTAAGTACAGAGTCAAATTGGTCAAATAGGCATTTGGAGTCACCAGATTGCCACTTTCATTCCTTTCGTAAGTGTGGAAGTATAACGGTAAAAACAGAAATTATTTTTTTCTTGTTCTAATAGGTTTAGAATGTCATGAAACGTCGAGATTTTAAGTTTAAGTAAAAAAAATTGTCCGTAACTTTAACGGGGACGAGCGTAGAGGCGACTTCAATGTGAATGTCAGTCGATATTCCGTTGAAGCAACGTCGAGCGCGGTTAGTACTTGGATGGGTGACACACCTATCTTGGGAAATACAGCGTTCTCGTCCCACCTTCTAGAGGCTTGTATATCAGTGTATACTCGGAAGTTACGTAATTTCAGACGAGGATTACGTAGTGGATATACCATCCTTCGGAGGGGATGCAAAGCAGGCGGTCCCTTGTCTATTAAATGTTAGGCAAGTAAAAGATCCCTACTCTTCTTGAGGGAAGAGGTTCGGCAAAATTTCCAGGTTGGGGGTAGCTCGTCTCCTGTCGTCGGTGATAGGCTCTGGTAGCGGAAATAGGCCGACGTTAAATAAATAGATTAAAAAAAAAAACTTTTTTGTAGGCACGATTATTTTTTTTTTTTTTTAACCGTTTAACGTCGGCCTATTTCCGCTACCAGGGCCTATCACCGACGCCAGGAGACGAGCTACCCCCAACCTGGAAATTTTGCCGAACCTCTTCCCTTAAGAAGAGTAGGGATCTTTTACTTGCCTAACATTTAATAGACAAGGGACCGCCTGCTTTACATCCCCTCCGAAGGATGGTATATCCACTACGTAATCCTCGTCTGAAATTACGTAACTTCCGAGTATACACTGATATACAAGCCTCTAGAAGGTGGGACGAGAACGCTGTATTTCCCAAGATAGGTGTGTCACCCATCCAAGTACTAACCGCGCTCGACGTTGCTTCAACGGAATATCGACTGATATTCACATTGAAGTCGAATCTACGCTCGCCCCCAAGGCACGATTACTCTGGGGCCGTTTAAGATATTGACTTAAAATTTAGTACACCTACGTATTATAATGATATCTGAAATTAGACCATATTTTGATCTTATTCCGTAAATGGTAAAGGGGGTAAATAGGTAAAGTAAAGAAGTAAGAGTTCATAAAATTGATATTTAGTGTATGTGCAAGAAAGCCAAGGGCTAATAATTTTCTTGGCATAAGCCCCACTATCACCCCCCTTTACCACCCCCCCCCCCCCTCGTTATTAAAGGAGGTGAAAAAATAAAACTGTTATTTAGTGTGTATACACTTGATTTCAAAAAAAAAGTAGTTCACTTTATTTATGCAATGTAAATATGACTCTTAAAGAAATATTGATAACAGTCATTATTTAAACGTCAATTCTCACAATTTTTTTCAAGTTGAAGTTTATTAATACGCAAGTTTTGATTAAGGAATCACTCTTGAAAATTTTTAATTTTTCCCAATTTTTAATAATGGTTAGACAACTAACAGAAATTCAAAAGATTAGTATTCTTTCCAAATTGGAAAATAGATTGTCTATGAGAGCAATTGCTTCTGAATATAACATAAAAAAATGCAGTGTAATGAAAATTAAAAAAAAGATGGAAAATTTTTTATCAACATATCAGTATCAACTTACGTAATTATAACTGACTGACAATCTATATTTCCATTATTAAGTTAATTTCAATAATGTACTGTCAAAAGAACAATTCAGACAAGTAAATCTTATCTAAGAGTTGTACTACTTTTTCTTTTAAATCAAGTGTACTATACACTCGACTATACATTAGACGGTAAAGGATGATCGTAGTATGAGCACGTTCTCAGTGTGTGCGACAAGATCCTATTGGCGTTTATTTTTGGAGCGGGTGTAATTCCAAATAATTTTTTCTACTCCCTTATTACTCCAGTCGAATTAGACATAATAAAAAATTTTGCGTACTGCGGACTTTTTTTGTGGAAGTTGTTTAAGAGGGCATAATAAGCAAGCACAGAAAACTACACCCTGCTACACCATGTGCGTCCCCTATTTTTAGGGGTTGAAACTTTGAAATTTTACTTATGTGTCCATATCTTTTTCCATATTACCCGTAGGGCTCTTTACCAAGTTACACTTTTTGGAGATTCATCCCTCCTCTACATAATATATATATATATATATATATATATATATATATATATATATATATATTGCCATGACATAGCCCACCGATCAATGGACAATGCTCGATTTTAGAAAAAACACAAAGTAAAATTTTAAATCAAAAATAAAACATTTTATAAAAATTTATCAACACTTTAAATCGCAAATGGTGTACACGTTAAGCGTGAGAGCCATAGCAGGGTGTATTGACTTTCCTCATGTTCAAACTACACAGAAGGAACAGTGAAATGATAGGCAAGGTTTGGTTTAGAAATGCTTTGCCATATTTTGTAATTAAACATGTACTTTGTAAAATATTGTATAAAAATTGTAACATACCTATAGAGAAAATCACTCTGTACAATCTAATTGTAAAATTAGTGCTTCGAAAACTCTCAACGGCAGGCAAAAGGACCACAGTGCGGGATTTGCTTGTTGGAGCAGTGTAGAACCTACCTAGGTACTTTCTGGCTACAAGGACAGCCTAAAAATAGACAAAATCATTACTATTAAAATTCCAAATAGACTAAACATGTGTTAAAAAGTGAGAAATTACTCATAATAAACTTATAAGTTCATAAGGAACAAAATCAAACAAACATTTTAAGCTCCTATGAATTTGGTCAAAACAAGGCTCGGACAGCCAACGGTAAATTCTAATCATGTCAAAAATTGTGTAAAATGTTAATCGTAATAGACTAAAAAGCATTAAAACATAAAGTTACATACCTTAGTTCACTTAACAGCGTGGTTATTTCCAACAAAAGACTTGAAAAGGGGGCCACAGCTGACTTTCAAACTTCTAGGTATGGGACGCTACCATATATTCTTGTCAAATTGGTATAAATTAAGATTTTTTCAGTGTAATTTCACTACTAGAAGTTAGATTATGTTACACAATGTTGTTTTAGTGCAAATTGCTACATGCACTGTCCATAGTTAGGGCTGGACACTTCACAGTATAGGGTCTCCGAGACTCTGAAAAAACATTTGTTCATGTTAGATTAAATAAAATGTTGTTCTATGTTTATTATGTAAGAAAATATTCGTTATAGCTTTATGTTTGACCTGGAAGTGTTTTTTATAGCTGTAATTAGTTTTTAAGAGTGTTTTTGTGAAATTTCCAACTGATCAGGTAACCTCAAAATACATCATTCAAACTAGGCATGTTGCATACCAAAATGATCAGCTTAAAGCTAGGAATAAAGTACAGAAAGAAAAATAAGCATTGTATTAAAAATAAGCTCAAAATCATAAAATTTCCAAAAATAAACATCAAAAGTCAAAATCTAGTAATCCAGATTTTTTTTAAAATTGTCAAACCAGGCCAATTAGAAGCCATATTTTAGCATTCAGTCGTTAATTATCATTCAAAGGGAGAGGTTTAATCAGAATTTGCTGAAATTATAACCTAAGTTTTTGAAAAATATATTTTGTGACCTGTGATTGGTCAAATCAAGTTTTAACATTATAATTTTGAAAATTAGTCACGACTCAAAATAAATACATCTGATAAATTGGAAATTAAAAATTAAAATGCAAATAAAAATTTTGTAAACAACAAAAAAGGTATCGTCTTCGAAAATAAAATAAAAAGTGTTTGCTCCGAAAGGTAAGGGTAAAACACCTACCTGCGTCTAATTAAAGTGCCAAATAGTGCAACGCAATCAGTATCCTGGTTTTTCAAGAGGAATATTCAAGAATCCTGATTATATCAAAACAAAACATCACCATTGTAACGAGTCACTTTACCGACTTGAAGACAGCGTGTCAACAGAGAACTTCAGGCTGTTTCGACAGGACTTTTCGCTTGTGAAGAACGGTCGCGTGGTTGCAACCAACTTTCGTCGTCAATTGGGATTAGCACAAAGGTAAAAGCTTTTATCAAATTCTAAATAAAGAATACTAGACACAAAAGTGTCAATTTATTTATTTCTATTAAAAAATCGTCTTCGTTAAAATAAAATTTTCAATTTGAATATAAAATTTTCATAAAAGCAAAAACACTGATTATTATCAAATCAAAAATCTAAAGGCCGATTAGCATAAGTTATTTTAAGAGATACTGTTCACCATTTTGTAATTAAGAAATTCAATCCAGGTCAAAATTTAAAATTTTAAATAAAAGGTTTCTGTTCAAACATTTCTGACCAAACTTGTGTGTTATTTATTTGCTTCCTGATATTAAAAAAAAAAATAATAAACTTGAACCGGCTTCTTCCCTGAGCGGAGTCAATCCTCCTGGTGTGGAAATCGTGCTCCGAATGCCTGTGTGGTGCATGTAGAGGTAAGAAAATAAATTTGACAGCCCTCGTGCTGCCTGGCGCCCCAAAACTACCTCGTATGTCTACAACATACACACACAGTACAGTGCATTTTATGGCGTCCAACGTGGTGAGCATTTTGTAAGCACGCAACGTTTGAGGTTAACGTGTTGTAACACATTTTGTATATCAAGCTCAGGAAAGCAAATAAATTCAATAATAAACAAAATTTAAAATTCTAAAATCAATTTAAAATCAGGCATTGTCGATTTAAAGGTAAATAACAAGGTAATTTTATAAAAGGCTATTGGTAAGGTAGAGATAATCTACATATTTTGGTAAATGAGATTAAGATCAGGTAAGACTACTGACATGGCAGGAGACAACCCAGCACCTGGAACTTCGACAGAAGAGACACAACAAACACAACAAGCAGGTGATGCAACCACTACACAAACAAATCCAGACATGCTAAATAAGCTGATGGAAATGATGACAGGAATGAATGCGAAAATGGAGCAAAATAGTCAAAGGATGGAAGAAAAATTAGAACAAACAATGGAGCAAAATAGTCAAAGGATGGAAGAGAAAATGGAACAAACCAGTCAAAGAATGGAAGAAAACAGTCAAAAATTAGAAGAAAAACTAGACCAAAACACACATGAGATAGGCAACATTAAAAACATAATCGATCAAACCATGGAAGAAATAGAACAGAGGACAAAGTGGTTGGAAGAAAAGCTGGCAACAGAACTTTTGCAAACACAACAAAAATTAGAAGAAAAGATGGAAATGTTCACGGAGAATTTGAACAAGAAAAGTGAAGAAGGGATGAAAAAATTCGAAGAAAGCACGCAAGATTTGAGAAACAGATGTGACAATCTGGAAGGAAAATGGGAAAAAATCGATGAAACGATTTGTGAGAAAGTTGGTGAAGCAACAAAAGAAGTGAGGGAAGAAGTACGAGCGGAAATGGCTGGAATTTTCGAAGAAGGAATGAATGTAATGGACGCAAGGATAAGAAAACAAGGAGAAAAGGTTGACACTCACAAAAAAGAACAGGAGAGAAAGATATCTGAAGTTACTAGAATGATCAGGGATAGTACACGAACGCACACGCCACTACACACATACACATGTAACAAAACACCTTTTTACTTCTACGGAGACAACAGAACACATCCAAAAATATTCATAACACGCCTAAAGCAACACATGGACACATTGCATAGCTCTGCCGACCTCAAGACTAATATACAAAATATGATAAAAGGAGAATGTGAATATTGGTACCAATCTGTGGAAAATAGGTTCGAATCTCTCCAGGAGTTCGAGGTTTTATTGATGAAACAATACTGGAGTGATCACACCCAGCAAAAGGTAAGGGAAAATCTATTCAACGGAAGGTATAATGACAAATCAGGTATTTCTAGGGAAAACTATGTACTAAGAAAAGTGTACAACATAAAACACTTAGAACCTAAGTTCACTGAGAGTGAAATTGTTCGGTATTTGGCTAGACATTTTTCAAATAGCATTCAAAACGTTATTATAACACAAAGGATAGGAACGATGGACAGTCTCCTAGAATATTTACGGGAAATAGACGATTACCACCAAGGTTCGTCGAACAATTATAATAAATACGGGAATAACGAGAACAGGTACGGAAATAGCGATAACAGGTATGGGAACAATGATTATAGGTACGGTAATAATGAAAATCGAAACAGAAATCAAGATAACAAATATGATAGATATGATAATACGCAGGGGACAAATAATTTCAGGTACCTCAAGGGGAACAATTATAGCCAAAATGGGAATTTCAACTATCAAGGGGGGAATAATGAGGACAGGTACAATCAAAACAGAAATAACTATAATAATTATAACAGGTATGACAGAAATGAAGGGCAAAACAGAAATTTCAATGGGAATATGCCATATGGGGGGCAACAAACTATGAATCAAAACAGGGAACAGGGTAAGCAGATACAGGAAAAGAAACAGGTACATTGGGAATCAAAGAAGCCAACGTATGATGAACGAAAAGGGGATACAAGAACGTACTCGCAAGTGGCAAATACCACTGTACAAAGGGGAAGTGAAAATTCACAGGCTCACATGCATAGGATAGAAACGGAGGCACAAATTAATGTTAGGCCTGAAAATCAGGATTTTTAGTTAGGCAAATTTTAAATTCGAAAGCTACGTATGAACACATGAGAGAATATTTGGGAACTGAGATGGATGATGAATTTAAAAATGTAAAAATTAGTCAATTACCTATAATAAATATGCAAATAAATAATATAAATGTTAGGGCACTGGTTGATTCAGGGTCAGAGATCAGTCTGATTGATGAAAAGATTTTTAATGAATATTTTAATAATGGTGAAAATAAATGTATAAAAATATCAAAAATAAGATTGGTTAATTTAAGCGGTATAAAGTTCGCAGAATGCAACAAAATATTAAGTACAGAATTTAAAATTAAAAATCAAACATTTAAAGGTGATTTTGTTATTGTGGCAAAAATGAATTTTGATGTCATTCTGGGGGAAGATATTTTATCTGAATTAAGGGCAATTATTGATTTAGGAGAAAGAATCCTAGTTGTTGAGGGTGAAAAAATACCCATATTTAATATTAAGAATATAAATGGCGAAGGTGCCAGCGGTAAAAATGAAAAATGCGGTAAAAAAGGCGATAGTGCCAGCGGAAATATTATAAAAGGCGAAAATGCCAGCGGTAAGAATAAATATTGCGGAGAACATATGATGGAAAGTACCACATATGTAATGAATACTAGTTATAAAAAGCCCGAAGAATTACTGATAAGATGTCCTGCTAAGTTTGATAAAATAATACAAAACATGCTGCAAAATTACATTTCTTTAATTAATTATGAATCTAGAGTTGCAAAAGGTTATGAACACAAGTTAGATGTTGACGAAAATAAACCATTTAAGTGCAAAACTTATCCAATACCTTATAAACACAGAGAACAAGTACAGCAAGAAATTAAAAATATGATTAATTCTAACATTATTGAATCAGCTAAAACTAATTATATCAATCCTTTAGTTGTTGTAAAAAAGAAAGACGAGTCAATACGTTTATGTTTAGATGCTAGAAACTTAAATACAATCACAAAATCACAGTTCGATGCACCTCAAACGATCGACACACTTTTGTCCAGGATCGGCAAAAATTCAGTTTTCTCAAAGCTCGATCTCAAAAATTCATTTTGGTTGATTCCTTTGCATCCAGACTCACGCAAGTTCACAGGTTTCAGCATAGATGGCCACATATTTCAATTTAAAGTGGTACCCTTTGGTTTGCAATCAGCATCTTCAGCTCTTGTCCGGGCGATGCAAAACATACTAGACAAGTATGATAGTTTCTGCGTACATTATATCGATGATATATTAGTGTTTTCTGAAACAGAAGAAAAGCATTATGAACATTTAGACATAATTTTGAATGCATTGAATGAAGCGGGTTTAAAGTTAAACATTGAAAAATGTGAGTTTTACCGTACTTATGTAAAATACTTAGGGTACAAAATTAAACCAGAAGGCATAAGCGTAGGGCAAGAAAGGGTAAAAGAAATAAAGGATTATCCGCGTCCGACAAATTTGAAAACTTTAAGGGGATTTCTGGGGATATTAAATTACTACAAAAAATTTATACCGAGATTGTCAGAACTCGAGATTCCACTACTTGAACTTCTTCGCAAAAACGTCAAGTGGGAGTGGGATGAAAGAAGGGAAGAAGCTTTTCAAAAGGTAAAGATGAACTTTCACGACAATCTACTTCTTCACAGTCCGGATTTTTCGCTACCTTTCACGTTGAGGACCGATGCGTCAGACAACATAATAGCCGCGGAACTCACACAGGAAATAGGAGGAATTGAAACACCGGTATGTTTCATATCTAGAATCTTAAAGCCGTATGAAATCAGGTATTCAACGCCCGAAAAAGAAATGTTGGCGATCACCTACAGTGTGGCCAAACTATCGTTTTTCCTAACAGGAAACCATTTTACTATTGAAACAGACCACGCAGCTCTGTGCTTCTTAATGAAGAATAGATTCGCCAATAACCGAATTTACAGATGGTCTCTGCTCATACAGGAGTACTCGTTTACAATTAAACACAGACCGGGTAGATACAATGTCACTGCAGACGCTTTGACACGTAACCGACAAATCGACACAGTTGACAAGCGGAACACTTTCACAGTGGGATTAAACGCACTCTCACACAACAACACTTTGTACACATATCAACACGTAATAGACAGCCAAGCACAATTACACGAATTAAGGAACCACATATCGACATACCCACACAGTAGAGGTTACATCATAAGAAACAATTTCATTTTAAAAACAATTGCAAACGAGGAAAAATATGTTTTAGACGAGAGTTTAGCTGCAGAGATTATAATAGATCTGCATGTTAAATTCGGACACATCGGAGTTCGGAAAACTTGGATGATTTTCAGGGAAACCTTTTTCTGTAAGCGAGATTTATCCTTGGCAAAGGAAATAATAATTAAATGCCACGAATGTTGCATGGCAAAAATAAAGAATCATGTCAATAAGAACATAGTTTATAGCATTACTACCAGTAAACCTTTAGAACTTGTAGCTATGGATTTTGTCAGTAACCTAATTCCTGATGAAAACGGTCATAAACACATTTTAATACTAGTAGACGTTTTTTCTAAATTTATTAAACTATACCCGACAAAAAGATGCAATACTACTACAGTACTACAAAAATTGAGTCACTATAGTAGAAACATAGGGAAACCATGTAAAATATTGGCAGATAATGCAACCTATTTTAATAATATAAGGTTGACAACATATCTTGAAAAAAAGGGGACAAAATTGGTATTTACAACGATTAGAAGACCAAATGCCAACCCAGCAGAACGCTATATCCAGGAACTTATTAGATTTTTACGTATAATTATCCAATACGATCATAGAGAATGGCCTTCTGCGGTAAACGATGTAGAAAATTATATGAATAATGTGCCAAGTACTGTAACACAAGTATCACCAATTGTAACCATGCTTGGGCAGTTACCAGTCAGGCCATGGACAAATAATGAAAATTTAAGCCTAGAAAATGTACACAAAAATGTCAAACAAAGATTAGATCGCACTGCGAGGCGATATGAAAAGCGGGAAAACAAAAAAATTAAGAAGAAAGTTTCATTCCAAGAAGGGGAGAAAGTAGTAATCAAAAGATTAAGGGTATCGGACTATAAAAACGATATTTGCGCTAAATTGCAGTACCCATACGAAGGACCGTACGTGGTACACAAAATATTGAATGAAAATACCTATGAATTAAAGAATATTTATGACAACTCGATAAGGGGAAGATTTCACGTCAGTCTGATGTATCCATATGAGCCAGGCTAGACAGAATGTTATAAAAATTTAATTTTAATTTGACTGTGTGCATGTCATGCCATATTGGTAACTAACAAAATTGTCACCAGTCAAAAATTATTATTAGTTAAAGGGGGAATGCCATGACATAGCCCACCGATCAATGGACAATGCTCGATTTTAGAAAAAACACAAAGTAAAATTTTAAATCAAAAATAAAACATTTTATAAAAATTTATCAACACTTTAAATCGCAAATGGTGTACACGTTAAGCGTGAGAGCCATAGCAGGGTGTATTGACTTTCCTCATGTTCAAACTACACAGAAGGAACAGTGAAATGATAGGCAAGGTTTGGTTTAGAAATGCTTTGCCATATTTTGTAATTAAACATGTACTTTGTAAAATATTGTATAAAAATTGTAACATACCTATAGAGAAAATCACTCTGTACAATCTAATTGTAAAATTAGTGCTTCGAAAACTCTCAACGGCAGGCAAAAGGACCACAGTGCGGGATTTGCTTGTTGGAGCAGTGTAGAACCTACCTAGGTACTTTCTGGCTACAAGGACAGCCTAAAAATAGACAAAATCATTACTATTAAAATTCCAAATAGACTAAACATGTGTTAAAAAGTGAGAAATTACTCATAATAAACTTATAAGTTCATAAGGAACAAAATCAAACAAACATTTTAAGCTCCTATGAATTTGGTCAAAACAAGGCTCGGACAGCCAACGGTAAATTCTAATCATGTCAAAAATTGTGTAAAATGTTAATCGTAATAGACTAAAAAGCATTAAAACATAAAGTTACATACCTTAGTTCACTTAACAGCGTGGTTATTTCCAACAAAAGACTTGAAAAGGGGGCCACAGCTGACTTTCAAACTTCTAGGTATGGGACGCTACCATATATTCTTGTCAAATTGGTATAAATTAAGATTTTTTCAGTGTAATTTCACTACTAGAAGTTAGATTATGTTACACAATGTTGTTTTAGTGCAAATTGCTACATGCACTGTCCATAGTTAGGGCTGGACACTTCACAGTATAGGGTCTCCGAGACTCTGAAAAAACATTTGTTCATGTTAGATTAAATAAAATGTTGTTCTATGTTTATTATGTAAGAAAATATTCGTTATAGCTTTATGTTTGACTTGGAAGTGTTTTTTATAGCTGTAATTAGTTTTTAAGAGTGTTTTTGTGAAATTTCCAACTGATCAGGTAACCTCAAAATACATCATTCAAACTAGGCATGTTGCATACCAAAATGATCAGCTTAAAGCTAGGAATAAAGTACAGAAAGAAAAATAAGCATTGTATTAAAAATAAGCTCAAAATCATAAAATTTCCAAAAATAAACATCAAAAGTCAAAATCTAGTAATCCAGATTTTTTTTAAAATTGTCAAACCAGGCCAATTAGAAGCCATATTTTAGCATTCAGTCGTTAATTATCATTCAAAGGGAGAGGTTTAATCAGAATTTGCTGAAATTATAACCTAAGTTTTTGAAAAATATATTTTGTGACCTGTGATTGGTCAAATCAAGTTTTAACATTATAATTTTGAAAATTAGTCACGACTCAAAATAAATACATCTGATAAATTGGAAATTAAAAATTAAAATGCAAATAAAAATTTTGTAAACAACAAAAAAGGTATCGTCTTCGAAAATAAAATAAAAAGTGTTTGCTCCGAAAGGTAAGGGTAAAACACCTACCTGCGTCTAATTAAAGTGCCAAATAGTGCAACGCAATCAGTATCCTGGTTTTTCAAGAGGAATATTCAAGAATCCTGATTATATCAAAACAAAACATCACCATTGTAACGAGTCACTTTACCGACTTGAAGACAGCGTGTCAACAGAGAACTTCAGGCTGTTTCGACAGGACTTTTCGCTTGTGAAGAACGGTCGCGTGGTTGCAACCAACTTTCGTCGTCAATTGGGATTAGCACAAAGGTAAAAGCTTTTATCAAATTCTAAATAAAGAATACTAGACACAAAAGTGTCAATTTATTTATTTCTATTAAAAAATCGTCTTCGTTAAAATAAAATTTTCAATTTGAATATAAAATTTTCATAAAAGCAAAAACACTGATTATTATCAAATCAAAAATCTAAAGGCCGATTAGCATAAGTTATTTTAAGAGATACTGTTCACCATTTTGTAATTAAGAAATTCAATCCAGGTCAAAATTTAAAATTTTAAATAAAAGGTTTCTGTTCAAACATTTCTGACCAAACTTGTGTGTTATTTATTTGCTTCCTGATATTAAAAAAAAAAATAATAAACTTGAACCGGCTTCTTCCCTGAGCGGAGTCAATCCTCCTGGTGTGGAAATCGTGCTCCGAATGCCTGTGTGGTGCATGTAGAGGTAAGAAAATAAATTTGACAGCCCTCGTGCTGCCTGGCGCCCCAAAACTACCTCGTATGTCTACAACATACACACACAGTACAGTGCAATATATATATATATATATATATATATATATATATATATATATATTTAAAACTGAACGTTCAGGCACCAAATTCACATATATATGGACGGAGTGGCACCTATATATACGTTCTGGCACCAGATCGAGGTGCCAGAACGTTTTATCGCATATTTGAACATCTAAACATCATAACATCCTTCCCACAAAATATCAAGATGGAGCTACTTGGTCGATTTTTCTATAAAAACTGGATTTTGGTTCAACCGTATAATCTGCAGAGGGCGCGCCAACCACTGATGTCTAACCGTACTTAGTGGCACCATGCATTTGCGCTCGATTCCCGATATTTAAAATGACTTTCTGGCACCTCAGGGTTTCTACGGCTAGTGAATTTTAAATCATATTATAGATGGAACAAAATCCGATAAATTTTTCGGGTACCTAAGTAGTTTAAATTAAATCTAATTTGAATGAAATTAAGAAAACCTTCAATTACTCACGGAACTACATCTCGACGTCGTTCTAAGCATTTGATGTCCAGGACAGGAGATATAGTATAAAAAAGTTACGTTTTCGTTACAACTTTGCAACTTTTTTTTAAACAATAAAACTATCATTAAAATCGGACAAACGGTTTAGAAATAAATTAACTTCAAATCATAACAAATTTTGAATGATGCGATCATTTTGTCCGTGGGTATATTATATAAGACATTATACAGAATATTAAAAATTATAAAGAAATCACAGTACATTACATTTATGGTACATGCGACAATGCCCCCTAATAATCGTTTATTTAATGCATTTGTCGACAAAGTAACCGCAGTTTACATTATTTCTCGCTTTGAAATCTACAAACCCCTTTATCGTATTATAACTCTGTGAACTGCCTATTGAGGTCAAATTCCTGGGCAGGTAAAAATTATGTGATGACTTCCCTTAATTTATATCTAATATTTGCTGATTTATTTACTTATTGTTTCTAATATAATTAAAAATCTTTAGCTGTACTTTCTTCATATTCTATACAGGGTGTCTGAAAATATCGGTAACAAACTTCTGATACAGATTATGTCCGCAAAAATTTGAAAAAAAGTGCCGCAATGCCCGCAAATGTTTCAGAATTGAGCTACAGCACTAATTAAAAATATTAAAAAAGGTCCTCTTTCATTTTAATCGAAAAACTAACCGTTTGTGAGAAAAATCGAGTAAATGAGAAAACACGATGTGCTTCAAGTTTTCACGTAACAATTAAGTCAAGTAGAGTAACAATAAGCTCATTATTAATTAATTTTCATTGCCATTATTTAATTGAAAAAAAAATGAAAATAGCAGAATACCAGTTTTTGGCTTCAATCTTCAAAGGACTGTAGGTCAATAAGGAAGCATTAGCTGACATATTTATATAAATTTTCTTTCATATTTTTGCATGTAGAATCGGCACCAGACCGGTATTATCGGACACCCTGTATAGCCGAACAATGAGACCACTGAATTCGACACATGCTATGTAACTCTCAAACACACAAAAACAGACAGTTAATTCTTATTAAACACACACACACACACCACATTACATATTATGACTGAATAATAAATTAATATTAATGGAAGCGTTATCACTTTGTGTAGTTTACAGCGCAAAATGTGATCAAATTAACTTTTTTATTTTTCAAAATAACTGCATACTGTAACCGAGTATCTATAATGGAATGAGTAAATATTTTATTTGTAGTGTTTTTATATATACCTACCGTGTATAAAATTGTGTTTTTTTGCAGTTTTTAAACATCTCTAGTTATATAGAATAATAACTAAAATAAATAAAAACTAGAATATCCGTTATGAAATTGCGAAGAAAACTCGATGAGCCCGAACTTTTTTGTCAATATGTTAAGTTGAAAAAAATTTAAACAAGATAATTTTTTAACAATTGATGATAACTTACGTAATAATGCATATATTTTTACTCTCTCCTACTCCATTATATTTCTAACCTAAATAAATCATCTTGTCAAAATTTAAGTCCAAAAAATAACACCGGCACACACAAAAAAAGTCGAGTGCGAGAAGGCAGGCCCTATGTATTCCCATGACGTTTGACCTGCTGAATACGAATTCGATGTCCGTTTTGCCAAATTGGCTCTTGTATTTTTCCTAACCTCAAAAGAACCTTAAAAATGCCCGAAATACCTCAAACAAGTAAATAAAAGGCTTAAATGAGCTGATCACCATTTCCGTGCGTATTTTGGGGCACTGAGACCGAATCTGAGGTCAGAATTGGCCGATCAGTTAGAAATTTTAACATAGTCTCAAAAAAACACCTAAAAAATGCCCGAAAAATTCCAAACAAGTAAATAAAATGCCTACATGAACTGATCACTATATTTATACCTAATTTGGGGCACTGAAACCGAATCCAAGGTCAGAATTTATGCGCGACGATCGAATATCTTGTAAAATCCTTATTTAGGATGAAAACGTACCCAAAAATGACTGAATCATAGCCCGAAATTGACTTTGCTCTACATAATATCTGAACATATAATTTCCGACGTATTTTCACACGCTGAACACAATACAGTAGTCAGAATTAAAGCGCAATCTGCAAAATTCAAAGAGAACTATCATTTCAGCATATACTCTCATCAATCCTAGTGAGCGGAGATAGGTAACTTTTAAATTTTCAAGTATCCTAAGGAAAATATTACTGAAAAGTGAAATTTTTCAAAGTTTGCTCTGTTGAGAGAGGAATATCGTTTGGACTTAACATTTACTTACCTTGATGATTTTTTACTTTTTTTTTTCTTAGAGCTGTTTAGAATTGTATAGTTTTCTTTATTCTGTTTGATTGTCATATGCCATTTGTTTCTTTTTCTATTGAGACTAGGACACCTCCACGGGCAACGATTTATTTCGGCTAAGTTCCTAGGTAAAAAAAATGCCGTCATGGCAAAAGTAGAGACAGAGTTTACGATGCAGGGAAACCCCAGTATCTTCGGCAGGTCAGGTTGGGAAAGCGGGACTGCGGGCGTCATCATGCAATCGCAGCTCTAGTGAAGTAAGAAACTTGCCTTCCTATGAGTATAGGGCTACAAGAAATTTGCAGAACTGTGTAAATAATGTGAATTCTTCTGTTTTGTTTGTAGTAAAATCAAGGGTCCGAAAAATCGAAAAAAGATCAGCGATAAAATAAAAAATATTTATCTAAAATCTATATATGATAAGGTTTAAGTATATTCATCAAGTGTTCTTTTCCTTGTGTAAAATATTTTCCAAAGTCTTTTTCTCTTTTTCTGTATGAGCTAGAACGAACATCACTTGATACTAAATTGTCTTTTTCCATAATCGGCGCTAAATATTCTTTACCATTAGATAGACCAAAATTTCTAATAACATTATTAAGTTTATCATTTCACCAAATATTGGGAGTTTTAGTTCTTATCGAACACTCATATTCACTGTCATCTTCTTGACTTTCGGAACAATCAGTTTCCATTAACCCTTTTTTAGCATTAATTCCGGAATCATTTGTATTGCTAAAAAATAACACTCTTCACGGATTCCAGGCTCCTTCGATATCATTGGATTTTATATTTTACTTTTTAACGTTCTTTCCATTTGTCCAACATCTTATAACATATGATGCAAGGTATCATGGAAAACCTTTATCCATACTATAACATTTTAGATAAATATTTTTTATTTTACCGTTGATTTTTTTTCGAACTCGAACTTACTAAAAACAAGGCAAGAATTTTACACAAAGAACTTTAAACCGAGAACTCTAGATGTAACATATTCTAAGACAGGAACTTTACACAAAGAACTCTGAACCAAGAACTCTAAACCTTAATAGTTCTTGCCTTAGGAACTTAACAGTCTTGTCTTAATTTATAATAGGTTTAAGTTTTTGGTTTAAAGTTCTTGTCTCAGGTTATGTTGGGTTAAGAATTCTTAGTTTGAAGTTCTTGGTTTAAAGCTCTTAGCTCTTGCCTTAGGTTATGTTAGTTTTAAAGTTCTTGGTTTAAGCTTTTAATTTATTTGTTTTGGATTTTTAGGCATTTTTTGAGGTTATCTTAAAATTCCCAATTGATCTGGTAATTCCCACCTCATATTCAGTTTCAGCGCCCCAAATTACGTATAGATATAGTGATCAGTTCATTTAAGCTTTTTATTTACTTGTTTTGGGCATTTTTAAGGTGTTTTTTGAGGTCAGCAAAAATGCAAGAGCCAATCGGGCAAAACGGACATCTGATTCGTGTTCAGCGGGTCAAAATGCATGGGAATACATAGGTCTTCTCGCATTCGACTTTTTTTGTGTGTGCCTGTGTAATGAACAAAAGAATAACAAAGTAGTAAATTAAATCGTCAATTGTTCAAGTAGTCCATGTAAAATGCGGAATACATCATCGGGACTACTTTTATTTTATGTTTTTTGGGTCTCTGATCACGAAAATCGGGCTCCCGCGGCTCTAAAAATGCCGAAAACCACCCCTTTTGGGAATAATACTGTAAAATAATGTTATGAATGTGCTAATTGTAATGACATTTTGCCAGTTCAGTATGTTCATCTAAAGTAAGGATAAATTTTATGCTGAGGGCTAACCAGAGGGGGTGAAAATACCCCTAAATTGACGTAAAATGAAAAAATGATTGAATTTTTTTTATTCACTTTTTGACTTAAATTCAGGTGAGTGGGGATTGTATAATGAAGAAAATTTTTTCCAACCCATCAGGGGAGAAAACTACCCCTGTATGCCTTTAAATTGAACTAACGCTTAGAAATTAAGTAGAGATGTAGTTTGCTTGTAATTTCTGATAAACTTCCGTCGAAAAAAATACCACAAAATTTTTTCACCCCTAAGCGTTAGTTCAATTTAAAGGCGATGCAGGGGTAGTTTTCACCCATGAAGGGTTGGAAAAAACTTTTCTTCATTATAAAATCCCCATTCATCTAAATTTTAATCAAAAAGTGAATAAAAAAAAATTCAATCATTTTTCCATTTTACGTCAATTTAGGGGAAATTTCACCCCCTCTATAAAATTTGTCCTTAATTTAGATGAACATACTGAACTGGCAAAATATCATTACTGTTGGCACATTCATAACATTATTTTACAGTATTATTCCCAAAAGGGGTGGTTTTTGGCATTGGTGACGCACTATTTTTAGAGCCGCGGGACTCCGATTTTCGTGATCAGCGACTCAAAAAACATGGAGTAAAAGTAGTCCCGATGAGGGGGGCATTCCGAGCGTCAAGCTCCGCGTTTTACATGGCCGGACTAAAGTGGACGGACGAGTCGTAGAAAAACAACATATATTTCTTTCAGAATGTAGGTTTTTTTATCTTATTTTCAGTGGTATTGAAAAAACTATATTTTAAACAAATGCATATTTTCGCGCAAGCAAAATCTTTTATCTCTGTTCCCAATGGGCATAGAAAAAAAAAAGATTTTTTAAATTATTTCTTTTTTGTATATTTTTGATGCATAATAATAACTTTAATTTTCGAATAGAGTTTTGATTTGTTTAAAAAAGATAATTTAAAGAAAAGCAAGAAATGACTTTAAATATTTCAAAAAACAATGTACATTATTAAGCCTAATAAAAAGTACATGAAAAAACCTTCACTGTAACAAAAAAGATGTTGTACGACTTGATGCATTTACAATCGACAATTCAATTTTCGACAGCTATTTTTTTTAGGCGTTCGCCTTAATATTATGCCATGATGATTTAGCTCAACTAGAAGCGTTATTTCCTAAAATTTTGTTGAAATGTATGCATTATTACTTAAGTCGCCGTCAATTGTTTAAAGGCTATCGATTTTAATTGTCTTAATTTTTTCGACATATCGACGAGAAGGGTTCGGCACATCTAGTTTTCGTCGCAATTTCATAATAAACATTCTAGTTTGTTGTTTATTGTGATATGACCTATACAACCAGTGGTAGCTAAGAAAAAAGACGAAATACTCTACTTTAAACATTGTTTTGTTTACTCAAATATCGTCCGGAACTTAGATTGAATGCAAAACTTTTTGTTACACCAAATAAAATACATAGGTTTTTATGTAGATAAAAGGCGCTTAAATAAAATTAGGTTGTATGGCATCGTTATCGACCTTAATTTAACCTTTTATTACACTGTAATAATGAACTAAGTTTTTAAAGTTATTTGAATGTATTTTAATTTGTATGCATAATTTCACATTCGTCTAATAGTCTCTTTTTTGTATTGTTTTGAGGAAATGCTTGCCCTGTATGACTGATATGCTCTAATTTCTTACAAATGTTCGAAATTTGAAATAAAAATTTTCAGTCTAACTACAGTCATCATGTTTAATATGTATTAGCATTCGGTAGCACACGAATGCAATTTTCATTATTAATAACACCTCAATAGCATTTTGAAGTTAAATTGATAGACCCTTCAATCTACGTAAAAGTACTTTCGAACCTTATAGACACACTATATTATATAGTTTTGATACCATATATATCTTCATATTTTTGTATAGTAATATTTTTCTAAAATTATAATAAACACAGTTTATGTAAAACCTGATCATTTGTACGCCTCTGGTTATCGCCCTGTATGGCGGATGTGGCCCAATTTCAACAGGGAGTATTTTACCACACTATTTTACATACGCGCCAAAGAAATAATTATTTTAAGTCTAATAGAAGTTATCCTGTTTACAAGAAACTATCTACACGCACACACACACACATACATTCGATAATTGAGTTCAACCTGTTATGAAACGGATTTCTGTACGATTTTTTTTCTATTATGATTATTATAATTTTTTTTTTTTTTGTTAAAATATACCTATCTGATTAAATGAAATAGGTATAATAAGAAAATAATGTGAATAGGGATTTAATAGCAAAATTCATTTCATAAACGAGTTCATAAGATGAGAATTTTAGGGCCAATAAAGCCATAAATTCATTTTCTACGCCATGCTTTAAGCTGTTCAATTGTCAACAGAAAAGGTTAGCAAAGATAATATTTTACAATTACAACAGTATCCAAGTAGAGGGATGCTCTTAAAAATAAAGTTAACCATGAACATGTGTTGCTAGTAAAATCTACCA
Source organism: Rutpela maculata (assembly GCA_936432065.2). Classification (NCBI taxonomy): domain Eukaryota; kingdom Metazoa; phylum Arthropoda; class Insecta; order Coleoptera; family Cerambycidae; genus Rutpela; species Rutpela maculata. Next base: position 65,446,631 of record OW386285.2, on the reverse strand, counting down.
GAAATTCAAATATTTCTCTCTCGATCCTATACTAGTAATTGCATCTCAAAAATAAAAATACCAAATTGTTCCCAATAAAATTTGAAATAAATAAAACTTCCAAATAAACTATCTGATAATTTGTTAATTTACAAAAAATATATATTTTTTAAAATTGTCTTTTTGGAATAATATAAAGAATATAATGTAATAATAATACACAAATCATAATAGGAGTATTCCCTTTTATCGAGCTAAACATTAATGTCTAATTTTAATGCAAAATATTTATTTAAACAGCTGAAAATAAAAAAGACTTCGAAATTTCAGTTGATTAATGTTTAAATGCACCGACTCATAGAAGCGCATTTTTTAAATATCAGTCGTTTTAATGTATTTTGCAGCACAATTAAGAACATGTTTTTTTTTAATTTAAACATTTTTTTTGGAATTTGTTTATAATTTTCACAGTTGTAATTATAAACAAATTTTAATAAGTCTGGTTTTTTATGAAATCAAAAACAGTCAAGAATTATGAATGTAGATGAATAAACCAACATCTGAAAAACAGAATGTGATTTACTTGAATTTGGGGCCGAGATACGTTAATTTTTGTGTTTTGGTGTCTTATAAATAAAAAAATTGATATTTCTTCTTCTCCAAAGTTAGTCCTCAATGTTTTGGTCTCACTTTCTAAAATGGTAAACTAATTCCAAAAAAATCGTTTAAATGAAGAAAAAAAGTGTTTTTCTTTTTACCATCATCAAATATTTGTAAAATTATATATATAAAAAAATAATTGCCTCCTTACGAGTCTACGCACTTAAATAATAAATGATTGATATTTCAAAATCTTTTTAGATCTTTAGTCGTTTAAATAAATATTTTGCGCTATTTGGAGATAAGGTTTAGTTCACCTGCAAATTTTTTTATTTCTTTTATAATTACAATTCACATTTTTTAAAATGTCTCCCCGTAAATTTTAGCAGTTTTGGATAAGGAACAGAAAAATATTTCCAAGAAACCTATTAGATACCTTTCGATTTATACACAATATTTAAAATACTGGCATCCCAAAAACAACTCAGTCTTGGTTTGGACACCTTAAAAAAATGGTCAAGCTTCTCAAGTAAATCTGGAATTAAAAAGTATGAAATGTTTGGTTAATCAATTTAAAAACAGAAAAAGTCGTACTACATATATCTTTCCTCTGCACTTTCAGTAGTAATTAAGTAGGTATTACATGATTAAAATTAATTAAACAGCCACCCAAAAAAATATTTTATTTTCCAAAGGTGAAAGACATCTGTCTGTTTTTTGGGAGGCTGATTCCAAATATCACCTCAAAAATATGTGTTTCACTGCACTAGTTTTTTTTGGGGGGGGGGTGGGGGGGAGTACACCACCATAATTTCCGTGGTACGATAGAACATTGGGAGAATGTGACAAGAGCCATTTTAAACGATTCAGAAGTTTCACTTCAACGCATATCGTGCTATTAGTTTTAAAGGCCATTTAACCCCGAATTTAGGGATAAAATGTCAATTTGCTAAAAATTGAACAGTGAAACATATATTTTTGACGTGATATTTGGAATCAGCGGCCCAAAAAACATAAGGACAGATGTCTTTCACCTTTGGAAAATATTTGTTTTTTTTTGTGTGGCTGTGTTATATTTTTATTTATTTGCTTTTATCATAAATAGAAGATAATATTTAGGTATTATGCAAATCACAACTTACACATTTTTTTATTACTATAAAATTACCTACTTTGTGTATATTGGTGCCTCAATCTGGTCATGCTAATATACACTAGTTAGGTAAACACTTTAAAACACTCATTATTGAAGAACTAATCAAAACAACTACTTTTCTAGCTAATACTAACGAAATATTGAATTATACGATAGGATTCCTAGCATTCTAAAGCAAAAAATATATTGAAAATTTTTATAACATTTATTTAAATTTAGCCATTCACACTATTTTATTTTATATGATATTATCTACTTTTTGTATATTGGTACCTTAATCTGGTCACGCTAATATACTACTTAAGTAAACACTTTAAAACACTCATTATTAGAGAACCAATCAAAACAACTACTCTTCTAGCTAATACTTACAAATTGTTGAATTACATGATAGGATTCCTAGCATTTTAAAGCAAAAAAATGTTTATATTTATTGAAATTCAGTCATTCACAACAACTATTGAACCTTACATTCTATTTCAACTCTAGAAAAGTACAAGTTTTTTTCGAACTCAGAACTCATCAGTAGGGTATAGAAACATTCATTCACTATTTACAAGCCTGTTCTTGATTTATTTTTACAATTAATTATATTTTTATTTAGTTTCTTTTATCATGATTAGAAAATATTATTTAGGTATTATGCAAATCACAACTTACATACTTTTTTATTTAATATGATATTACCTACTTTCTGAATATTGGTGCCTCAATCCGGTCACGCTAATATATATTAGTATTACATGAATTTAGTTAAGTACTAAGTACTTAAGTACTATATCAATTTGTTACTTTTATATTTACATTTATTTAATAGTTAAATAATAAAATAGCTAATAACCCTCGAATGATCTTAATAACTGGATTGTGGCCAAAACTTCGCATCAAACCATATACCTAGTTAAAAAAAAATGGTAGGTACTAATTCAAATTAACTATTAATATTAACATGAATAGGAATGTAAATGCAAAATTCATTTCATATACAAGTGGACAGTAAATAGACAAATAAAAGGAAAAGTTTACAGTATATTGGTGCCTCAACTTTTGGAAGTAATAAAAAAATTCGTCATGCGGAGGGTACATTTGAGCGGGAATACCGATTCCCGCTCCACTATTACCGTTAAGTGGAGTCAAATTAACCATCCAAATAAGGTAAAGAAGTAATTGTCTTGCTGCAGCGATTTTATGATTTTAATTTTCTTTAGATGTGACAACAAGTGTAATGAGAAGTTGTAGGCAGCTGCTGGTGTTATATTAATTTTTTTGGTTTTTATTTTTTTATGTGGTTTCCTCAGATCTTAGTAAAATTAAATATTTAATAGTAGATAAAATATGGAATAATGAGAGTGAAATAAAATTAAAACAAGTTTAGTGTACTTATTTCTTATATTCCCTAATCTCTAGCCACATAAAAATAATATAGCGAATTAATATTAGTCATAATAATTTATTTCGTATGCAATCTTTATACTACAGTGAAGGGAAATCAAGATGAAATAATATTTGCTGTGATTTAAAGTGGTGACAAATAATATCCCCTAAAAAAATCGCTAATAGTTAGCCATGGAATCACAAGTGTCTTGGAATATGTCATAAAATGGCTCTGTGCTTTATTTTCTGAGGAAAGAAGATGTACAAGTGGAATTTTTAAAGCATTTGGAATTAGTTAATGATGTAAGGAATCATAGTAAGCCAGAATTGTACTAATTTAATTCAAAATAAATATAAAGATATTTTTCATAATATAAACGCCATTGTCTAATCATTGCTGTCAAACCAGGGAAATTTCCACTTATTAATCACATAGGTAGGTGCTCATGGGTAAGTAAAATTTCCAAAAAAAATTGATGGTTGTCATAGCAACAATGACAAAATAAACGTGTCCGATTGGCTAATAATGATTGGTATAAAGTTTTCAACAATAATACCTCTGCATTTTATTTATTAGTATGCCAATTTTAAATTTTTATAAAAAATTCTAAATCTTAAAAAAACCATTGAAAAGAAGTGTCATAAAAATATATTTTCTAAATGAAGAATGCGCAAAAAAAATTGGAAAATGATATCACTGCATTTTCTTTAAATTAATATGTAAATTTTAAACATTAAAACACAAAATTAAACTATAAATAATTTTTGTATTTGTGAATCAACTGTTTGAAAATTACACGCTTGTCGAAACTGCAGTAACGTTTGATTATAATAAATTAATGATAAAAAACAAAGAAAGGTGTTTAATTTGTTTAATAATTGTTGAAAATAAGTCATTTTAAAACATATTTTGAATGGGGGAAGTCTCCATATTTTTCTATTATTTGAATCTTTTGCAGAAAATATAAACTTAGGTTTTACTAAAAGGAAGCTTTGAGAAAGTAATAAAGTTGTAAACATGCACAATGCAATTTACAGGAAATTTTAATAACCTGTAAATCGGTAAATAAAAATGAACATAACCGGTTAACCGGTATTTAAATATGTACCGAAATATGTAATGAAGGGCAGGTTAGAGGCAACTTTTTGATGTGCTATAAAATATTTTTACCGTAATGTGCTTGAATTAGAAATTTTATTTCTACCGTGTGGTCCACGGTACACAATGGTTCTTTTACCCCATAATCCCCGCCAACTAATTAGTTTAAAATGTGTCATATATTCCTTAAAATGTGCAGTGGTCCATTTACTTTAAAATTCAGTCAAAG